>JAMPIV010000136.1:247500-974604 GCA_024509875.1 Oreohelix idahoensis
CATTGACTTCCAATGGCCTCAAGAAGAAATCATAGGTAGCTAGGAACACGGAATATTAAGACCTAAATATAGGACAGGTCATAGGACTGGACGTGAATTCTAAGATTAGAAGAACGTAACCCCAGAGACATCACTTTGCACCTTACGTTCTAGAATCCTACTTCAATGCACCCAGTTAGACATCTAACATACCTGAAAGAGACGGCATATTAAATCAATTGCCCGACAATAATCGGACGTTTCTTGTGCAAAAAGTCTGTGTTTCCCCGAAGAACTCGACGTAAGTTGTAATATGTACATTTTATATTTGCATTTTGACATGAATAATTTGCTTGTAGATGTACTGTGGTATATACGGATGGCAACCTCATTACTATAAATAAATTGGCACACTAACCACCACTGCAAGGACTGGTGGCTTCTTCGTGCTAGTTTCCTCAGAAGGAACTAACAGCAGAGGATCCCCCCCAGGCTCCGAAGAGAGCAGTGAGTAGATGACGATATCATGGTGTACATATTTATCATACAAGCAACTACAGGCAGTTTCATATGTATATATATATATGTATATATATATATATATATATATATATGTATATATATATATGTATATATATATGTACGAGGGGCATTCAGAAAGTAATGCACCACATTGTTTTTCTCAGGAGCTGTTTATTCAAAAAGCTTTAAATTTAAACACAATATACATGGATATGTCTTGTAAACATCAGTATTATTCAACACAATCCCAATCAACTTGTACGGCTTTATGCCAGCGCAAAACAAGTGCATGTATTCCTAGCCCGTACCAGATTTTGTCTTGATCATGTAGCCATGTCTTCGCTGCATGAATCACTCTTTCATCATCTTCAAACCTTGTCCCACGGAGTGCATCTTTAATTGGCCCAAATAGATGAAAATCAGAGGGTGCCAAATCGGGACTATAGGGTGGATGGAGTAGTACAGTCCAAACCAATTTGGTGATTGCTTCCCTTGTTGCCAGACTTGTGTGAGGGCACGCATTGTCATGAAGGAGAAGCAGGTCTGCTGGATTCTAGTGCGGCTTAACTCTGCGAAAACGTTGATTGAGTTTTTTTCAATGTCTTAATGTAAGCTTGCGAATTGATTGTCTCTCCTCTTGGCATAACGTCCACAACAATCACACCTTCAATGTCCCAAAAGACAGTGATCATGACCTTTCCAGCTGAAGGAATTGTCTTGAATTTCTTTCTTCGTGGTGATTGCGGATGATGCCACTCCATTGACTGTCTTTTTGTCTCAGGGTTAAAATGATGTGCCCGGGTTTCGTCACCTGTAACGATCTTAGCCAAAAAGTTATCTCCATTAGCATTGAAACGCTCCAACAATTCAGAAGAAATTGCTTTCCTTTGCAATCGGTGGTCATTTGTGAGACTTCGAGGAACCCATCTTGCGCAAACCTTAGAAAATCGAGAGTTTTTATAACTGCATTTGCACTACCAATGCTGACTGACAGCTGTAAGGCCAATTGTTGAGTAGTGATTCGCCTATCAGTAAGAATAATGCCCTCAGCGCATTTCACCATTTCTGCGTTGGTGGCTGTGGCAGGACGTCCACAGCGCGGCCGATTAAGCAGCTCCGTATCTCCACTTCCTAAAGCTTTGATTCACTGAACCCAGCGACTGACTGTATTCCTGTCGACTGCAAAACTTCCATACACATCACATAGACGCTTGTGAATGTTCACAACAGTTTCCTTCTCTGCAACGAGAAATTCTATCACAATTCGATGCTTATAACGCAAGTTGCTAACACGCTCCATTTCAACGGTTTAGGGCAGCCGTATTTTTTGGCCGGTTGCAGTACAATTTGGTGCACAGAATTGGCACATGCCATATTTGAAGTGTGCAAAATTTCATGCTTCTATTTTCATTATTAGCTGAGAAAAACGATGTGGTGCATTACTTTCTGAACGCCCCTCGTATATATATATATATATATATATATATATATATATATGTATATATATATATATATATATATATATATATATATATATATATATATATATATATATATATATATATATATATATATATATATATATATATATATATATATATATATAATATATATATATATATATATATATATATATATGTATATATATATATATATATATATATATATATTTTTTTTTTTTTTATACATACTGTTGCCGCTGCGTTTTGATACAGGTAACTTATGGTGCGAATGTTGTCGTGGGCCGTCGCTTCGTTATGTATAATGGTGACAAAACGAACGTAGCGGTAACGATTGGGTCATAAGACTGACCAATTGGTAAGTAAGGCATACTGGACCCATTGTTGGACGTGAATGACGATACGATTTTATTACAGGCAAGGACATTGACATCATGTGCAGGTACAGTAGTTCATCAATATGGTTTCATGGCAGACAAAGTATATCATTAATAATTATCAACATGGCCGTTGATTGACAGCACTGGTCGTTACGACGTCAAGGTCAACGGCTTGGTAGAATACATGGTACTGTCGAATTGACCATGTTCATCTTCTTTACGTAGACATGTATATTAATTTAAACATCAATCCGCTCATGAAGTTAGAGGGACACACTGGCAGCTTGACACAACTGGTTAAGCTGAAGCTCCGCCGTAACACTACAGGAGATCAAGTATATGAGGCGAGTTACTTAAAACGAGCCGTTTCTGGCTAAATATTTATAATGAAACGATTCTTGGTAAATCTCTTCAAGAATAACTTTTTCATCTTTCAGATAATTATAATATTTTCATCCGCGTGTCTTCTCTAGACTTAGGACAAGCACACAAAAAATTAACGTCTGTACAAGACGGAGAATATCGGGATCTGCCTCCAGTATATTTGCTCGATAGCAACAAATCGCCGCGACAAACCGCGCCATACCCGTTTAAGCATGGTGCATGGTGGTACGCAAACTATCAAACATACTCAAATGTGCGTCTATACTAGACTCACGTGTGAGGATCTCAAACATTTAACTCCCCCGCGAAAAAAACTTAACATATACGTAAATTGCAATTGCCGTCTTCCGCTTTCCAAAAAGCACTCTCATCAAACTCAATAAGGTTAAAATTAACGCGTAGGGAGGGTACAATTTCTGAGGAAAGTATAGTGGTGGATGGAAGCTGAGTTCGTCTGATGACTATGCCAGGAGACCCAATAGTTAGCAGAGACATTTGTCTCCTGTCAGTTTGTGGTACGTTTGTGGTACAAGTTGCCAGCAGTCGACGCTAGACACCTCATCAGACAGGTCTTGAAGACGTTTGACTTGACAACCTGAGCAGTTACCTCGGCCTTGTGCAAGAGACAATTCTGCTGCAGTATTTGACTATTGTGGAGACGTGCAGTCCAATGCACCTGTGGGAACCAACAGAGGATGAAGCAGACGCCAACCGACCCCCACACCTGAAGCTAAGTACCATAATAGCGCAACCAAAGGACATTTCCAGAGGGAGACAATACTGTCGCAGCCATAAGTTCAAAGTCGGTCCATGTCTTCCTCATAATTGTCATTTATGTCTCCAGTTGTCTTCTCCGTGTATTTGTCGGTCTATCTCTGCTTCTCTTAACCTGGGGATTCCAGAATAAATACTACCTTGTAATACTATCAACATGGTATTTTTTCATCTGACTTTTCCATGTTGTTTGTTGAAGTTTTTGTGCCTTAAACTTTGTTCAGAATGAGGTAGCCTGTCCCATACCCAACCCTCCTTAGTCGCTTTCTATGACATGCATGGTAGGTTACAGTGTTACTATTCTCTGCTCTACTTTCGGATCCGGTAACACAAAAATATTGGTAGTATAAGTCTGATTGACACATGTCATGTGTCAATCAGACATTTACTACCTATATTTTTTCAGCTTCTCAGAATTTTACTGTAGTCTTCCATTTCTTATAATTTAACTAGTGTAAAAGCCCGTCATAAGACGGGAATTAAATTCAAAAGCACCAATACCTAACGGCAATTTTACTTATTCAAATGTATTTTTTTTACACCCTTGTGCATCACCACAGTACACGAACTATGTAGCAGCAGCGAGGATCCCAATGTGTGTATACGGGATCAGACATTCTATAAATATTTTTGTGCACACGGTCATTTGAGCACTTTTCTTTGTCGAGTGTTACTATTTTCGGGAGAGTACATATAAGGGAAACAATACAATTAATGTCTAACTTTCTACCAAAGTTGCATCCCTTAGCGTTACTGACAGAAAAAGCTGGGATTATATATATATATATATATATATATATATATATATATATATATATATATATATATATATATATATATATATATATATATATATATATATATATATATATATATATATATATATATATATATATATATATATATATATATATATATATATATATATATTGATATCACTAGACAAACATTAACGTGGATGACATAATTGTCAACCAGGAGTATACTATAAATTCTAATTTTCGTGTCCCGTCAACTTGCAATCTTTTCATGGAGCATTTTCTTGATATTACGGAAAATACATGCTTTACAGCCTGGAAACTAAATTGCTCTTAGATTTAAATAACATGCATATATACCCATTGTGACGTATAATGGAAATATAGCCTACAGTATCCGACAGCCTTTCGTGACCTCGTGGCGTTCTATGATTCGTTAGCAAATTCAAACATTTGTCTGCCTGTATTACTCATTTTTTATCTACGCCTCTTTTCCTTGAGACGTAAACAAACAGACATTTTACCAACTTCCGCGACCTGGAAACACCGAACCTCTTTGAAGGTAGACAATCGGGCAAAAATATTTTTCCCGAGAATCCTTTGATATTCGTACATACAGGGAAAGATAACTCTTTGATCTCCAGAAGCGGGCAAAATCTAAAGGAACCCGTTACACGGATTAAGTCTCTGGTTGTCGATTAGCAACGTCCAACAGAGCGACCGTGAAAACCTTTTATCCGAGGGATTTCGGCTTCTGATTTCTCTGCTAGGCACAAGTGTGAAAATTAGCATCCTCTGGAGAGCAGATAACCGGGATAGTATATAAACTGTGGCTTCTCAAATCAGTTATCAGTTGTCGCTCAGAATTTTTCGGAGAGTCTGAACACGTAGTCTAGAACCATTGTGAATAGATGTGTTAATAGTTTCGTGGGGATTTCATTCTGATTTTCTGGTAATATAAATTTGGGCTTAAACGTGTTAAAGTGTTAAAAGTTTATCATCTTAAATTCACTGTGATTTCCTAGCGTTAAAACTAGGGAAATAAATAACGCGTAGCTATTTGTTTGCCAGTCGTTCAGTCTAATGATAATTTTACCATCCGCTTTATCACACAGAAAGAGACAATTAGTTGACTAATTAATACACTAGGCGCGACGGATAGTTGACAGAATAGAATTCACGTTATATTTAATTTTGTATAAATTTAGTAAGTGACTGTTGTTTAAATACCATACGACGACTCTCTGACGCCGACCCTCTAATAGCTATTTAGCAACAGGCGATATTTGTTAAGTGCGTGTATGGATAATTAAATAATAACTGACCGGATAGGAATAGGCTAGAGACACCGTGTGCTTATATGTAGATAATTATTAGTAGTAATTTTTTCATAATGTTTCTCTATTCTTAGACATGACCTGATCAAACGGCGACCAGCGGTCTTTTTTGGTCTACATTTTGGTCTATTTTAGTCTATATTTTGGTCTGTTTTGGTCTATTGTGATCTACTTTGATCCTTTTGTCCATTTACTGATTGGATTAATGTTGTCTTCTTCGTGGCTTACGCGTCTCCAAGTTCAGTGGTGAACAGGACCGGCCTAAGAGACAAATTAATATTTTTTAAATATTAAATTTAACTGGACTATAAACACCAGAAAATATTTATTCAATTTTATCAGCCCACTGTGCCGTACTACAAATAACGGTACTATCTGACTTTTGACAGTCGTAGCATCGGATTTATCCAGCAAGTTACGCTGTTTCTAAATCGGCACTCACCCCAGAGCCAGCCGATAGGATTTATCATCATCATCATAATTTACAGTTTTAGCAACCAGATGTTTCCCTACTGTTTACTGTGAACACCAGATTTCAGAGTTTCTATATTAACTATTCGAGGTGACATTGGTCTATCCAGGTATCAACCACCAAATTAGGCGTCCCCCTTATAAAATGTAATTATTGGAAGGAGGGACTGGGGCCAAATTTGGAAGATAAAAACACTGGAAATTATATATTCATGGATTATATGTCCAAGAAATTTTCTTCACCAAGAATAGGGTAAGACGCGTGATTGCGTGGCCACGTATGTCAGAGAGAGAGAGCGAATATTTTCTTTGTTACAGGAAAATTTTTGTATCTGAGTTCTGCTTAAATATTGTTTATTTACTGGATAGCTTTAGTAGGAACTTTGTTCCTATCTTCACTGTCTATGCTGTAACCTAGTGCTAACCTTTGACCTTTGGAGGTTATTAACTCGTTGAATTCTTTTTCTCCGTAAGGGGGAGGGCACGTATTCTGTTAATTTTCTATGTATGAATTCTGATTTATTTGATCTTTTTTTTAGATATTCGATGTTTGTAAAGTTTAGTGATAATAAACAACAAAAGAACTCAACTTTGTGTGTTGGTCAGGCCCATACCCAATTAACCATAGTTTTTCACGTTTGTGTGTCATGTTGTCACATAGCTGTGTGTGTGTGTTTAGTTAAACTTATATTTCTAGATATAGGGAGGTGCAAGATTGTCTTATGCTAAAGGATAGTCGTATAGATAGGCTGGACTAGAGAAACTACTCATTCCAGAGACAGATCTTCTCCTTAAACTATTCACATGTGAAATCTATTCTCATACCTTTACTTCTCACGTACTTATCACCATCCACTATACTCAGGCGGGACCATAAATAACTTTAAAACCTATCTAATCACGATACCCATCTTTTCATGGCGCTGGTGATTTTAGAAATTTTCTTTCTGTATTCGTTGTTTGGTTTTTTTTTTTTTTTTTTTATAGGAGAAAAGGGGGAGGGGGGAAGAGAGAAGGAGGGCGGTGTTGTAGGGACAAGTTTCAAGAATTTTGCTCATTTCTATTAAGCATTTCGGGCAAGTATGAATAAGTATCTCCGTCTTACATTAATATATTTAGCCACAGAAGCATCATTACACTTCATAGATGAAGCTTCTATACTTTCTTGTAAGTGATTTACTTGTGAAGGAAAATGGAAATAAATTAAAATACCACAACAGAATTAGTGCTGTCATCACAACATGCAGAAGAAACAGCACAACATGATTATTCCCCCTACCTCCCCCTTCCCCACCGGGCCCCCGCGTGATGTTTTGGTAAACAGAGTGGTTGTATGTTGGCTCTACCGTTCGAAATTCAATAGAAAGAATTACACTGTACGCAAGCTCATTTTAGTCAGTCCCATTGTATGGCTCTGATATATCAAGAGCAAGAAAAACGATAACCAAAAAGTAACAAACTTTCATAAATGGATGCTTGCGTAGACTGAAGTGGAATGACAATACCACTAATGTGGAACTGATGACAATACCACTAATGTGGAACTGATGACAATACCACTAATGTGGAACTGATGACAATACCACTAATGTGGAACTGATGACAAGATCACTAATGTGGAACTGATGACAATATCACTAATGTGGAACTGATGGCAAGATCACTAATGTGGAACTGATGGCAAGATCACTATTGTGGAACTGATGGCAAGATCACTAATGTGGAACTGATGACAAGATTACTAATGTGGAACTGATGACAATATCACTAATGTGGAACTGATGACAATGTCACTAATGTGGAACTGATGACAATATCACTAATGTGGAACTGATGACAAGATTACTAATGTGGAACTGATGACAATATCACTAATGTGGAACTGATGACAATATCACTAATGTGGAACTGATGACAATGTCACTAATGTGGAACTGATGACAATATCACTAATGTGGAACTGATGACAAGATTACTAATGTGGAACTGATGATAATATCACTAATGTGGAACTGATGACAATATCACTAATGTGGAACTGATGACAATGTCACTAATGTGGAACTGATGACAATATCACTTATGTGGAACTGATGACAAGATTACTAATGTGGAACTGATGACAAGATTACTAATGTGGAACTGATGACAATGTCACTAATGTGGAACTGATAACAAGATCACTAACGTGGAACTGATGACAATATCACTAATGTGGAACTGATGACAATGTCACTAATGTGGAACTGATGACAAGATTACTAATGTGGAACTGATGACTATATCACTAATGTGGAACTGATGACAAGATCACTAACGTGGAACTGATGACAAGAACCAGACAAGTATCAGTGGAACAAGAGATGAGAAGAAGACGCTGGAGATGGATAAGACACACACTGAGAAAACCATTTGACAGTATTACCAGACAGCAGTTCTTGATCCGGAATCCACGGGTTAAGAGAGGTAGAGGGCGACCAAAGAAGACATGGAGAAGAGAACTGGAGACAGACATAAAAGAAATGTTAAGACACTGAGAGACGTTGATCTGGTAGCACAGGAGAGGAAGACTTGGCACAGGAGAGGAAGACTTGACACAGGAGAGGAAGACTTGGCACAGGAGAGGGAGACTTGGCACAGGAGAGAAAGACTTGGCACAGGATACGGAGACTTGGCACATGAGAGGAAGACTTGGCACAGGAGAGGAAGACTTGGCACAGGAGAGGAAGACTTGGCACACGTTTGTTGAAAGCCTACGTTCCTTGGAGATCTAAAGGTTGATGAATGAATGCAACTCATCCTAACACTGTGAACGAGGTAATTTTTTCAGAAGAACTTAAAATAATTCGCAAATTTTTGAACGAACTATATTACAGGATAGAGGCCCCCCCCCCCCCTTTCCCCCTTGTCCCCCTTAACTAGAAGCCACAAGGAGCGACATTAAATGTACTGTTATTAAAGAAATAAAGGAATGGTAGTAAAATAACAAGCACTCAAAAGACATGGAGAAGGATACTATCGTACAACGGAATTATAAAAATATAACAGCCTCTAGCAGCGAGGTGTTGACGCCGATTGAATGGTCCTGGTTCGATTTCCCGGTGAGCCTGTCATTTCTGATACTTTTTTTTTGTCTAGCGTTCTCCGTTATTTTTTATTTATTTTTTTTTTTGAGCGTCTGCTATTTAATATCCAGCCCCTGTAGACCTGACTAAAACAGCCCCAACTACTACTATGGTTTGGCCATGTTTGCAAAATGAGAGAAGATCGGCTACAACGACAAATATGGGAAACTAACAGCCAGGGATCCAGACCTCCAGGACGACCCAGAGTTCAATGGAAGGACACCTTTAGGCAATCTCTTAAGAACCGAGGACTAGGTTGGAACCACGCCAGGAGGAGGACAGCCGATAGGATAGTATGGTGCTCTCTCTGGCAAACCTCTACACTGTCACAGAATTGGATCGTTCTTATTTTCATATTTTCTCTCTCTCTTTCCATTTCTCTAACTATTTCTCATTTTCGGAGCCCAGAAAGCCGTACTACGGTCACTGTTTACATTTTCACACTTCGATTCATGTCATGTCAAGGAGTAAGTGACCATCCCGAAAGATTAATTGAATCACTAAAGGGGATAATAACCAGATTTACCCAAGGTAAGACGAACTTGAAATACGGGTTTAGTTGCATAACCACGTCTGTCTAGACGGGCAAACGGATTTGTATCACTCCAGCTTTAAGGCAAGCGATCGGGAGTGTCTGATAACCTATATAGACCTCCGAAGTTACCTGAGATAATAAGTATAGATATTCTCAATCTTGGGAGACATTTAAAGAAGTGAGTCAGACATGGGATAATAGTGAACATGACCGATAATCGACGGAAATAACAACTCCTTATATGGAAAGCGACTGTTTGAAATTCATAAACGTATAAGTCATGCAGAAAATTCCATGAGGAACGTTATTATAACACGCACTTTGAATGCTATTGGCTGGCATTTAGGATGCAAATATACATTAGTTCTGATTGGAAGTTTTCTCGGAAACGCCGTGCGGAAGCTTGGCCGAAAGCTGCAATATAACGTTGCACATTTTAGACATACGATACTGCATTCCAGGATCGTAAGAGTGGACAAACCAGACAAAGCCAGGGAAGAATAGAGTCAGGATTCTGAACTTATAGGACCGGACAAAACGTATTAGAGCATCTGCTGAAACATCAGTAGAAAATCGTCAATATTAATACGGAAACCGGATTCTACAAGATCATTCACAAATCACAGAGTGGTATTAAATAGAAATAATACCCCAGACGCGTGTTCAAGTCATCTGCATCAAGGTGCCATGACTATTCAACTGAATAAGAAGTCTAGAGATTCCAAAAGTTATTGAGGTGAGTTGTAACATATATTTTATACTTTGAATTTGACATGTTTGAACTTGCTGATGGTTATACAGGTCCTTACAAGGCTGGCAACCTCGGCTTGTGAAAATGATTTATTCATGAACCACCACAGCAAAGCGCTGGTGATTGCTTCGTGCTAGTTCTCACAGGGAACCAAAAGCAGAGGCAAACCCAGACTCCGAATCAGGTGTATATATTTATTATCATTTGTAATAAGTTATATGTATACTTAGACATGTTCACCAACGCACAAGCCATTGCATTCTCCGCTGTCGGGACATTCTTTTCGCTCAGACTAACTGAAATTAATGGTGAATTGTTATCATATCTACTGAGCTATACTGTATACTCAGAGTGGATTAAATTGCTATTAAAAAGAGTCGTTGGAAGAGACATCGGGTAGGCGACTGATTAGTATTAGAGACCATAAAACGTAGCAGAGGCCTTTGTTTTCCTCTAAAGTTCGTGGTACGAGTCTACAAGACCATTTGTGTTACCAGTCTACGATACCAGTTTGGAAGACAAATCTGTGGTTCATAGCTTGTAGTCGACACGACGCCTACCTTCAACGGCCTGTGAAGATACTCGCAATTGACCCCAGGAGCACGTACCCCAGCACTCGCGTTTTTTGGGATGTGCCTTCGCCACAGACATCGTAGATCGACGGAGCAGTCAGCATCCAACAAAAACACTTCATCAATCTGAGAGCTAAGTTAAACTTATCAGGCCAACACCAAATGAACACTTTAATCATACATTTCCAGCGAAGTTTCAGTGAAGAAACCAAATTTAACTCACCAATCATTTATTTATTTTACCGTTGTTAAAAGATAATTGATCGTTAAATTTATTATGTGTTTTGGCCAAATTCATAGTTGTTTTAATTAGTACAGACTGAAGTGCAAACGCATGAACCAGTATTTTCGATAATCAGATAATCAGATACCAGATAAACGAGCTAATAAAGTAGCATTTTATGGTTAAATCAGTTGGGGGCTTGAACGAGCTAAATAAAATACACAATATGCCTCTTCACAACAGACGGCGGGCAGATAATGAGTTAACTTTGCTAAGACACAATCAGCATTGTTCTTGACTTATGAACATCTTGTGAACACTCCCTCAAGATATAAGCATCATCATCCTTCTATTTACCAATTAGCCAAGAGTAATCTTGAGTGACGGTAGATACCTTCGAAGACCCACATTAGATACTCCTGAGTTTTGACCATTGTTGGACCACTACTGCAAAGCAGGGGAGGCATCACGTGACATACACCCCAGGGTTGAAGAGGAATGACTATGTAAGTAAGTAAAGTCAGCTATTTAACTATAATCGTTTATTTATTTACTACTTACAAGCCTCGAGTGTCCTTCTGTATTTATGAAAGGAGCTAGTAACCCGTCAAAACATGGTGGGGGAAATAATTATGTTGTAAACTTTCTTCTGCATATCCTGATGGCGGCGCTAATTCTCCTGCCGGTAATTATGTTTCTTTTTTTCTGTTCCATTTCAACATCATTGGATCTTTGCAGTCAAACTTATCATGATTTGTTGTCAATGGTCAATGCTCAAAGAAAACAACTGTAAAACCTGTGAGTTCTTTCAATGGGTGTTCAATTTACTTTTCATAGTGCAATGGGCGCCTTTTCCTGAAAAAAGTTGGTAGGAATGCGTCAGTGTTCCTGACTCATCACATAATTCACTAAGACAGTTCTTTATAAGGGGGATAAGCACAAACGTTGCGATAGACACATGTTAAGACAGTTAGAATGCTAACGCTCAACAGACATGAGCGTCTGATTACGGTCATTGTTTAGACAGCAAGGGAGAGAAAAATATAGAGGAGAGAAACATCACTAGTTTTGACCAATTTATCCCAGATCGTCAAATATTTCCGGTACCCAGGATCCTCGCTCTCCGCTCTGCAATTACCAATTCCCTGCGCACGTCACATCCTTTCGTGTGGCGCATAATGATTGTTCTTCAGTTTACTTACACTGGTCTCTTATTGACATTCATCACGTTGGTTTTAAGTGCGGGATGCCCTTGAACCGGAAAGTTTCAATTTGTCCTACTTGTTGCTAAAAAGTTCTCAATGTTAAATGTCGTGCACAATAAAGAAGTAGTCTTCTGTCGAGGGACCTTACGTTTTTTTTTGCTGCAGCTGTCTCTTTAGAGATAGTTCCTGTGAGTCAGATTTAAACTTTAAGATTACTGTCTTCTTTTTTTTTCACCACTTTTATTTAACTTCACATGAGGTGTAT
This sequence comes from Oreohelix idahoensis, assembly GCA_024509875.1. Classification (NCBI taxonomy): domain Eukaryota; kingdom Metazoa; phylum Mollusca; class Gastropoda; order Stylommatophora; family Oreohelicidae; genus Oreohelix; species Oreohelix idahoensis. The sequence continues at coordinate 260,242 of JAMPIV010000136.1, forward strand.
GTATGTATTTTTCGATGACCTAGCTTTTCTGTCTTATGATCGTAATCAGATACAAGACAAAAAGAAAATACTAGATGAGAGGTCAGCGCAACTCTGGGAAGGTTAAAGGCTTCCAGCGTGATGCTGACCACATCACCCCTAGTGTGCCGATAGTCAAGAAAATATGAGCCTAACACCATATTCATAATATGCCTCAATGGGTGTGTAACAGGATCCTTTACCTTAGATGTGAGGTCACAGCAAGTGGGTCCAAAAATACACAGGCAGAACACAAAGATAATAAGAATAAATACAAGAAATAATAACAAGACTGAACTTGAAGATCCACCTCTACAAAATGTAAAATCATACACATTTCTTGGCAGCAATGTAGACACTGTTTGAGGGACAAAATATAATATCAATATTAAAAATACAAAATGCTAGAGAAGAAAATTTCATTTTATTTTATTTCATTACAATGGAATACATAGAGATCAGGATAGATCAAGTACAAAATAAAAATCAGGATCTTCAGTTCAAATGTCAAGTCAGTCCTATTGTGCGGCTTTTAAACATGGAGAACAACAATACAACAAAATAGCTAGAGACTTTCATAAATGGATGCTTCCAAAGAATAGAAAGATTGAAGTGCTATGACAAGATCACTAATAAAACTGATTACAAGAACTGATTACAAGAACTGATTACAAGAACTGATTACAAGAGCTGATTACAAGAACTGATTACAAGAACTGATTACAAGAGCCAGACAAGTACCAGTGGAACAAGAGATTAGAAGAACACGATGACGAATGACAAGATCACTAATGGAACTGATTACAAGAACTGATTACAACAGCTGATTACAAGAGCTGATTACAAGAGCTGATTACAAGAGCTGATTACAAGAACTGATTACAAGAACTGATTACAAGAGCTGATTACAAGAACTGATTACAGGAGCTGATTACAAGAGCCAGACAAATACCAGTGGAACAAGAGATTAGAAGAACACGATGACGAATGACAAGATCACTAATGGAACTGATTACAAGAACTGATTACAAGAACTGATTACAAGAACTGATTACAAGAGCTGATTACAAGAACTAATTACAAGAGCTGATTACAAGAACTGATTACAAGAACTGATTACAAGAACTGATTACAAGAGCCAGACAAGTACCAGTGGAACAAGAGATTAGAAGAACACGATGACGGATGACAAGATCACTAATGGAACTGATTACAAGAACTGATTACAAGAACTGATTACAAGAACTGATTACAAGAACTGATTACAAGAGCCAGACAAGTACCAGTGGAACAAGAGATTAGATGAACACGATGACGAATGACAAGATCACTAATGGAACTGATTACAAGAACTGATTACAAGAACTGATTACAAGAACTGATTACAAGAGCTGATTACAAGAACTAATTACAAGAGCTGATTACAAGAACTGATTACAAGAACTGATTACAAGAACTGATTACAAGAGCCAGACAAGTACCAGTGGAACAAGAGATTAGAAGAACACGATGACGGATGACAAGATCACTAATGGAACTGATTATAAGAACTGATTACAAGAACTGATTACAAGAACTGATTACAAGAACTGATTACAAGAGCCAGACAAGTACCAGTGGAACAAGAGATTAGATGAACACGATGACGAATGACAAGATCACTAATGGAACTGATTACAAGAACTGATTACAAGAACTGATTACAAGAACTGATTACAAGAACTGATTACAAGAGCCAGACAAGTACCAGTGGAACAAGAGATTAGAAGAACACGATGACGGATGACAAGATCACTAATGGAACTGATTACAAGAACTGATTACAAGAACTGATTACAAGAACTGATTACAAGAACTGATTACAAGAGCCAGACAAGTACCAGTGGAACAAGAGATTAGATGAACACGATGACGAATGACAAGATCACTAATGGAACTGATTACAAGAACTGATTACAAGAACTGATTACAAGAACTGATTACAAGAACTGATTACAAGAACCAGACAAGTACCAGTGGAACAAGAGATTAGAAGAAGACGATGGAGAACGACAAGACACTCACTGCGGACAACTTGTGACAGCTTTACAAGGCAGTACTTGATTTAGATTCCCCATGGTATCAGAAAGAAGTGTTGACCAAAATACACATGGAGAAGAGAACCGGAAACAGAAAGGAAAATCTTGAGAAAGGCATGAAAAGACCTGGAGCTGATGGCACGGGACAGAAAGACGATATAAGTTTGTTGAAGGTCTATGCTTCTTAGAGCGTTGAAAGGGGCGGAGGGGTGATATATAGTGTTCCGCTAAAAGTTGAGAGCTGAAACTGCATATTTTTATCCGTCTACGTTGATAAGCAGCTCAGCTGTAACACGGAGTACCTTAGTTTAATCGGCTGACTACACACAGTTAAGATTCCTCTTAGCTTAGAAGCTCTTATCATGTCTCAACATGAACTGGTCCAGAACTCAATATCTTCTCTCCCAAGCACCGACAAGTAACGTTCGTTCGTTCGTTCATTTGTCTACTATGTTGCTGTTATACCCTGTTCAACCTGAAAGTTGGTTATAATTGGGGTATATTGTGCGTTAGGTTCTTCGGTGGTAGTCGACTGTAAGTCCTGAAAAGGACTGGTCCTGACAAGGACCACTAGCTGGCTGTCTGGATTCCTCTTCGCTGCTTGTCTGTTTATGGTGTCGTGGCGTGTTTATGGTGTTCATATCCTGCCTCCCTATCTGGCTTCTTTGGATTTGTGTGTTTTTGCTTTCCTTGTTTCTGGTTCTTGTGTCTTCCTCTTCTCCTGTATCTGTAATAGTGCTTTTAAACAAGTAACAGCCACACTTGTGCCATTAGTCAATCTCATTCCTTACCTCCAATGAATTCCTGCTTTCCTTCTTTACATTTCTCCCACCAAACTCGTTTTTCTTCACTCTCTTGTGATGCTTGCTTCTTACTGAACCACACTTTCAGTCATGGTGACTCAGCACTTCTGCCATACAGAAGTATGCTGCCGTACCTTCTATAAAACCTTAACAATCTTGCAAGTGCATTCTTTAGTATATTACTATCGTCGTAATCTCCCTTTAAATAAACAAATTATGTGTTTAATCTCCCTTTAGCCAATTACTTCCCATGAACATTTACATTGTAACACGACATCTCTCTCTATTAATCCATCGGTCAATGTATGGATTCCTCTCTCTCTCTCTCTCTCTCTCTCTTTCTCTCTCTCTCTCTCTCTCTCTCAATCTCTCCTCTATCTTTCTCCCCCTTCCCTGTATCGACCCCCTGTCGACAGCTATGTGAAGTGGCAGCAACAAAGCATTCTAAGGTTTGTACTCACGTGTACATGGGTACAGACAGTGCACATCAATGCCATGTCTCTGTCAACCAGAACAAACAGCAACCTACTACACTTTTTTCTCCCCCCTTAAGCGTGAACAGATTGATCATAAATTTAACACAGTTCTAGACCAGATTTTCTACTTAACCCTAAAATAGCAAGCATTCTCTTCACTTGCCAGTACACACAAAAATCCATCTTATCCCGGTATATAATATTGACTCACTTTATAATACGCATCTAGACATAATATATTTTAACAATATCCTCCAAGCGAACCGCAAATCACAGAATGAAACACCAAGCGCCATAACTCTCTGTGTTTGCCCTAGACATACGTTCTTCTCTGCCCTTATTCTTTGATGCCATTAGTGTTATGTAAATGTATTTTTAAAAATAAACTGCATAGTTAAAGCCGAACTGGAAAGTGAGGACTGAAATAGGGAAATCCTGTGACATGAAGTGACTTAAGGGAAATTACCACCTGTTACTGCATTGTGCTAGTTCTACCACAGTTTTCACCTGACAATCCACACAAAACTGGTATTTATAGACCACTTATAAATAATGATTAGTGAACTAAAATATGGGTGAAATGGTTGCACGGTAAGAAAATATGATTATTACTGTCGACATTCAGTAGCATGGGTTTGTTATACTTAGTACTTAGTCGTTCCCCTTCTACCGTGAGGTGTAGAGGTTAGGGTTTGTTATAAAAAGAAGTAAATATTAAAAATATCAACGTATAGATACGAGTGCCACGCGTATTTCCCAGGAGTCTTTGAAAATGAAAGAAAAGAATAATTGCTCCGCGGCATTTCGCAAAAAAGGCGACTAAACCGAATTAGTGCATGGGGCTAAGCGAACCGCTACAAACGTCAGAACTGCACTAATCATGAATCGTTTGGTGAAGGCTACTTGCAAAGTAAATAAATATTAGACAAACATAAAGGTATGTCTTCAGGCACTCGTAAGAAATAAAGAAGTAGAAAACTAGACAACAGAAAAACAACAGACGTGAGTGGCTTACCCAGGACTCGAACCCAGGACCTTCCGTGCGACGTTCGAGTCCTGGGTAAGCCACTCACGTCTGTTGTTTTTCTGTTGTCTAGTGTTCTACTTCTTTATTTCTTACGAGTGCCTCAAAACATACCTTTATGTTTGTCTAATATTTATTTACTGTTTACAGGCCTCGGGTTTCCCTTCCTTATGTGTTATAAATACTTGCAAAGTAGTTCGACTGCCAGCGGTAGCACCATGTTACATTGAGATTGAATCAGAAAATAATGGTGATGATGGAAATGAGAGAAAAAGAAACATTGTTAAATCACAAAATAAATATTGTTACCCTTTCTTTGTAAATCTACTTTTTTTTAAACCACGTTTTATTAACTTGACATGCTTTTTTGTTTGTCTGTTTCAAATCTTCGCTCAAAATCTTTATGTTCTACTCATCGAAGAGAGCAAAAACTTTATAGGCAGGTACATTTTAATCTTTCAAGTTTTGACTAACACTGACCTAGACAATTGGATATACATGCATACATCGCTTTATTGTGCTTCGCAGATATTGCGCTTTTAATTCAAATTATTTATGTTAATTTATTAGAACGTGCTTTCTTCTTCCGATAGATTTTGGCTCTCCACCCAAAAAAAAAAAAATTACGATTCGCTGAAGGTTCAGATGATGAAGATTTGCATTTTATTAGCAATAAAGTATTTTGAATTTAATAACATTTTTTTAAACGCTATTGCGCGCTTAGTAGACAGTGTAAACATGATTTTAGGCTTTTATATGCACCGGGAAGCCAAAAAAAATGTGTGTGACCCGCTTTATTGCGATTTTCGCTGTTTTGCGGTGATCTGAAACCGAACCCGCAATATCTCCGAGGTTTGCCTGTAATAATGAAAACAATGTTAAATAAAATGGGAAACAACTGCCTTAACGTAATATTTTTTATAATAAGGAAATTAACAAACTGCGAATGTAAATTATAAATTATATTTAAGAAAACATAATCAATGGGCTATAAAAATTAGTTATACATTATTATTTAATTTCTTAACGAAAACTAACCTAAAAAAAAAATTCTTACATTATTTTAGTATTGCCTTATTTTTATTTAAGCTTAACAAAGACACATTAAAACTTACATTGTATTTTTATCAATTTAAATTATTTTTTTTTAAAGTGGTCTTCTAACTACTAATTGCAGTTAACTTTGAGTCACTTTTGACAAACAGGTTCACGACCTCGTTTCGCCCGGCTGGAACTACGAGAAAGCAATAGGTTAAAATGGTTCTCCCGAAGTCACAAGCTAAGAGAATGAAAATCTTCAGCTAAAGCCCGCCAGCTCCTAACAACAGACAGCGTCCTCAAAATCCGGGAATATGAGGTCTGAGAAGCCGAGCTGCTCCACAGATACAAGCTCGCCTGCTCTCGTTAAACCCCGATAACAGCCAAATAGAAGAAACTGGTTGCTCTACTCCGGATGTTACTGAAAAGAAGGTGACAGAATATAACTTCGATCAGATAGAAGAGATGCCCTCGATTGAAGATATGGCAAAAAATATCATGAGATCGCTCAGAAGGATTCGGGAAGCAAAAGAGGAGATGAGGGCCATGTCACCACCACCTTACGGATTCGAATCGACAGTCGCAATCGTGTCTACTTCAGAGAAGCAGAGCCAAACACCAATGACGGTAGAGAGCATAGAACAACCTCAGGAACCTAAGCATGAAAAACAAAGTTGACCGCCTAAAGTGGATGCGAAAATCGAGACAATCCAAACGTCTAAATAGGTAAAAAAAAAAAGGTAAAGGATCCCGTTACACACCCATTGAGGCATATTGGAAATATGGTGTTAGGCCCATATTTTCTTGACCATCGGCACACTAGTGGTGATGTGATCAGCATCACGCAGACCGCCGTAACCTTCCCAGAGTTGCTCTGGAACCCAATTCATGAGGCTGGGTCGACCCCAGAACCGTTTGCGGTCTAAAAATAATCCCACCTCAACTGGGGATCGAACCATCGACCACCGAGGAAACCAATGCACTAACCACTGCGCTATCGCGGCTCCAAGCGTCTAAATGTCAGATGCAGAATCAGAAGACGACGCCATGCACAATCCAGAATACATCCCCGAAGTGAGACCAGAGACGGACAACACACCATTTTAACAGTCCGAGCCTCAAACTAGATAAGCTCACTGGGATGGAGAGAAAGAGAATATGCCACTCCGACAAAGCAAGCAAAAACGGTCCTGACGAGGTGGAACAGGAGAGGAACATCAAGATCACCCAGATGTTGGGAGGTGAGGCCATCCTCAGGGCCCATCCTGACGAAAAAGTGATCGGTGTCCTCGAAACAATAGTGGGCAGAAGAGGCATAGTTAAAGTAGGAAGACTACGAAAAAGGAGTTATGTTTGCTCTCAACAGCACTGAAAAAGCAAACTCGATGATTGCCGAAATGGAATCCAGGCCAAAAGAATTCCAGCTGCCCCTCCAGATAAAAGTGATGGTGGAAACCTACAAGAAAACAAAGAAGTTGGTGTTAAGAGGACACCAGATGGTCTACGCAAGAAGTTCACAGTTGCCTACAAACAGAAAACTTAGATGTCAGAATCACTCAAGTTGAAAGGTTAAAAACCTGGAATAAAACAGATACCAATCTGGTTGTGCTAACTATTGAAGGAACCACACGACCTGAGAAACTGACGCTGAAAGATAAATCGACAGAGACAGAAGGCTATATCCCTCCTGTCATGCAGTGTTAAAACTGCCCGCAATTTTCTCACACCAAGAAGACATGCAGGAGAGAGACAGTTTGCCGGTATTGTGCAGGAAGTCACCAATATCATGACTGTCCCAGAACGATGGAGAATCACAACTACAAAGCCATAAACACAAACCGAACCTGGGCAAACTGCCTTGCAAACCACAGGGCAAGGTACCGAGGTTGTCCGGTGTTTCAGGAAACCAAGAACATACTGAAGGAAGCTGTGTGCAAAAACATCTCCTTTGGAGTGGCAAGACACAGAGTGACTGAGGATCCCATAGATAAACATTAACCAAAATCAAGAAGTAAACTGCATCAGCTGACCACGGACATGAAAGAAATAAAACAAAAAATTCAGGTCGAGAGTAGAAACAGATAAACTCACAAGGACCAAACTGAAAAATGTGATAATACGATAGATCTACAGAGCGTCAGTTTTATGATGGTGGACATGAAAACAATTCGGCAACAAATAGAATCAGGTGTCAGGAAGCTAGCAGAGCTGAAAAGTTCTCAAAAGAATAGAAACTGAAAGAATGACCATCGAGGAAACTGCGGCTAAAAACAAACAAGAAAATAAAAAGAACGACAAACCCAATGAAAAAGTCATCTCTGAAATGCTAGAACGGTTGCTCGCATTCCTTTCTAGGACCTGTCCTTTTCAGGAATAGCAACCGGCTAGCACGGAAGGAGAATTTAACACATATAACCGTTTGGTTGAACAGGTGTTAAAGATGATTTATCATGTATATTACATGTTGACCATGTTTAGTTCTGGTATCAGTTAATCTACGCGCTATCAGTTCTATTCGTGGCCAGCATGATGTATTTTTGCACTTATATAAATGTTAAATGAACGCGATATTAGTCTGACGCCACTTGGGTGTGATGACGTGGTTTTGGTGCTTAACATAATTTATGCAAACAGTTAGACGGGGCCTTTCGTTAGTAGTTTTTGTCCAAGAAGAACGTCGAAGTTATTGCTCCTTGATATTAGAAGATTCACCACATTCTTCTACGTGGCTTTATAGTACGAAGGTCGCCACTGATATTATTTAAAGATTCCGAACAGAAGGATTTAGTTCGAGGAAGTATTGGTCAGAGAAGTATTGCAATCGCAATTTAATTATTTTAACTCCATATCTGGGGTTCGATACTTCAGTGATAACCGTGATGGCACTGCTAGTAAGTACTCCAGATATGTGACGTTCTATGAAGGACAGTAGGAGCTGTCAAATGATCTACATGTATTACATATTATCCATTGAACCTGATATTTGAAACGTCATTAAACTATGTCGTCCCTGTGGACCCAATTTTTACAAGAAGCTTTGGAAGTCGATATTTCATGAAGTTTTGATGTCCTTGTACCATACCACGACATTTCTTAACATCTCACAGTATGATTGCTCAAGTTACCCGTCTACAAGATAATATATACTGTAACAACAGGGTATAACTACAATATTATGGACGCAAAGAAAAAAAAGATATTTGCAGTTCGTTGTCGAATACAATAATAATTTCACTTACGAGAGAGCAATATTTATGCACCAAGCTGTGCCTTCAACCGCAGAAATAATTTTTAAATACAATTATAAGTGCTTGAAACACTAATTATGCAAAGCAGCCCAAAACTGAATATTAATCTCAAGTAGACAGAAATTATGACAATTAGTTTAAGAAATCCTGCGCCCATTAAAATCAGGAACCAAGAGCTAGAACAGAAAATACAAACACACTTACATATTTAGGAAGCATAGTAACAACAGATGGCGGAACAAGCATAGTAACAACAGATGGCGGAACAAGCAAAGACATCAGTGGCCGAATTAATAAAGCCAGAGCAGCCTTTGCCACTCTAAACAACATCTGGAAATCTTCCAAGTACAGTACAAATACTAAAGTAACTAGGATTCCAGAACAAGGACTGTCTGAAAACGCTCTCAGCAGGTTTCCTTATTAATGTCTGTTCGATTCATCGCTAGCTTCTCTTCTGGTCTCTTGTTTCACTGGCAGTTGTCTGGTTCGTGTCATCAAATCCACGTTGATAACCCCTTGTGGTAGTATTTCAATCCTTCTACGAGTATTCTACGCAAGCGCCCATTTATGAAAGTCAATTCCTCAAAGACTGCGCTTGGCTTATTGTGTTTTTATTGCGACTTCGCCTTTTAAGGTAATGTTGCAGGTGGAACTTATGGAAGGGGAAGTAATCTTTAGAATGTTTTGAACATATTAAATTTCGAGTTGCAACGCTTGATTAAGCGGATACTTGTTTGACTTTAGGATAGAATTATCTTTTCCTATTTTCGGGTGACAGAGTACAGATAAGCGTGTGAACGCTGTTTAATGTATTTATTCTGTACTGTTTTGAGTCATGTGAATAGCTCGCTAGTCTGCATGTGTTATCGAGAACGGTGTTCAAGACAACCGAATCTCGTGACGGGTTTTTTGGCGGGACTAGTGTGTGATTTGAGAGTTGTGTTTTGGGCGTGGACCGTGTAGGTCGAGTCCCAGTGTTTTTTGGATAATGTATGCCTACGTAGGATTTGAGAAAATGTCGACTTGTATATTTCGCTGTGTGTACAGCCTATGTGATACACTGCAGGGAAGATTTGTTTAGGCCATATGAACCTTAATGAAGCTGCCGGGTGATGCAGGCTTCGCTATGTATTGAAGTACTTTTGTCGGCCATATTGTGAAGATTAATGAAGCTGCCGGGAGATGCAGGCTTCGCTGTGTATTAAGGTACTTTTGTAGGCCATATTTTGAAGATTATTGAAGCTGCCGTGTGATGCAGGCTTTGCTATGTATTGAAGTACTTTTGTAGGCCATATTGTAAAGATTAATGAAGCTGCCGGGTGATGCAGGCTTCGCTATGTATTGAAGTACTTTTGTAGGCCATATTGTGAAGATTAATGAAGCTGCCGGATGATGCAGGCTTTAGTGCGTGTTGAAGTACTGTTTAGGCCAGGATGTGGACAGGCCGTATTATATATATTTAATGCAATGTGGAAATTATATGATTCGTGTTTTGCTGTCGAATGTGTGTCATTTATGTCATCGTGTCTGTGTTGTACGGAATAAACAGTATCGAACTGTTCTAGACGTTTGCAAGAATTAGCCTGTGTGGCGATGATATAGACCAAACCCCTACACTCGCAACAGTGGGTGTAAACAGATTATATAACATTTAGACTTAGCGCCGTTATCAGCGGTGGTTTCAAAGACATAATAACATTAACGTTTAATTACATTTATTGGAAACAAGAGAGTAAAGGGCGGTGTATCAGTGGTGGTTTTCAGTTAACAGGATCTGACATCTACGACTATTCGCGTCGATAGCCTAAGTGGCGTAGTTTTCGTATCATTGGATATGATTTAAGATGTGCCTGGGTGGCGTATACGATTAAGAAATTGTTACCTGTACAGTGATATGTACTTGAAGCAAGAGGATAAAGTGAATCAAATTTTGTCCACCAGACCATAACATATCTAGAGGATCAGTCACTACAAGTTGAAAATAATACATATGACTTGCACGTGACAAGAGTGTAGAACACTTGACTTTGTTATAATTAGCCCTATGGGGGCGTGCCTTGAATCTGCTGTACTTCAGAACTGTGACCTAGTTATTATCTGCCTGGGTGGCGCATTTGAGAAACGACGCACGCTTTATTCGTGGTAGAAGGCAACTTTACACCAGTAGCAATTGACGTCCTATTTCATGCCTATAGACGACAACAACGTCTGTAGTGGTCAAGGAAGTTCAATTAGACTTGGACAGTATTTGTACCAGCATTTGTACGGGTTGTGACAGATTTCTGCAATATTCGGGTTACCTGTGCCAGTTGTCACCATCACAAGTTCAAGATGTTATGATACACGGAGTTGCCGTGTGCATTTCAGACTACAGAAGAGTCAAGAGTTGCAGTGTGTGCTGTATTATGGTTCCTGTCAACTTGTGCATTGTTAAGCACATATCATATTGACGAAATTACCTGAAGAGAAACGAATCAAGTTGCAGTGCTTTCCCGCAGTGGAGGTTTTAGCAGTCTATGTGATATCCAGTGTCGTGGCGGAAAAGAAGCGGGATCATTGACAGATAAGTGATTGTGTCTTGTGTAAATTGTGTCACTTCATATATGTCGCTAGGCCTCCCTAATTGCTCATTTTGTTATTATTGTTGTTTATGTCTAATTTGACATATGATTAAGATTTGATGCATAGGTGTTAATGGCTGTTGACGTATGTCGATTTTCCTGATAATGATGTGACTTGATAAAGGTGCTATAAAAAGGAACTGGTGATTACTATATATAGTTGATTAAGTAAGTGAATCACCATGGATCGTGATAGGTACCCTACAGATATAAGGCCTATGTTGGAGTCTGCATTGGTGGTAGGTAGAGATGGTAAGGGATTGAGAGGTGCACGACTTGGAGTATGGATCATGGACGATTTTTTTGGTTAATGTATCGGCATCTCTAGAGTTATTTGCTGAACATAACTTTAAGCTTCTGTGTAATTCAATAATGGCTAAGGATTTGGTGAATTTGCTACGGCACCTTCGTGTGTTTGTGCAACAGTATATTGAACTTGAACACGGACATATAATGCAAAGCATGTTCAAAATAATCCACAACCATACATCTGATGAGCAGGAAAGGGAATTGAGAATTGAGAAACAAGCAAAAGTAAACAAACAAAGTGCTCTACAGCAAAGGGAGAATTTCCTAGAAGGTGTTGCTAAAGAGAGCGAACTACAGGCAACTGTGTATAAGCTTAAAAGTGAGATACTTGAATCAAACTCAGAACTTTCTAGTGCACAAGCTACATTAAATTCAGCTTTAAGCAAAGTCCAAGACTTGGAAGCTCAGATAGGTAATCTCACGCGGGAACTTCAAGAACAGAAAGAGATGTATGAGAAATTGAAGGTTGAGAGAAATGTCTGTGAGAAGACTTATAAAGATATGCTTCAGGATGTGTTGGATGACAATGACAGTCTCAGTCGCCAACTGAAAGAAAAGAGTAATGTATCCTCGGAGAATATGAATGAGTTAAAGGCCCAAGCTGCTCAAATCCAAGGACTTCAGGCTCAAGTGGCTCGACTTCAGCCACAGATAGAAGAGGTTCAAAAGATGAGATTGAGGAAACTAGCGCGACAGAGGAGAGCAAGCAAAGAAAAGGATGAAAAGGTGAAATTAGAAGAGTTAACTATGGAGAAAGAGAAGGTCGCTAAAATTGAAAATTTGCTAGCAGAAGAAAGCGACAAAGTTTTGGCTGTTAAGGGGTTAAATAAAAGGTTAAGTGAAACGATTTCACTTAAAGATAATGAAATTGCGGAAGCAAGGGAAAGAATATTTGGCTTACTAGATATGGTTTTGAAAAACAATATGAAGTCTTCTGTCAATGTTGACAATGATAGACAGAAAGTAGCTCAGAGAGAGGTCATACATAGTAAATATAGATCTTATCGTGGGAAATACAACTTTCCTAGTTCTAATATTACTGATAGTTCCAGTAACAATTCTTGGCGTCAGACCAACAAAGATTCTTGTGTAACAACCAGTTCTGTTGGTCAGGAAAAGAAGGGTGATAAATTTCAGGTCAAGACTCATAAGAGCAAATATTTCTCTACTACTGGGAATACTCAGAAATTAATAGCGGGTGTAGAGGCTATTACTACTTATTCCAAAGATGAAACCCATATGCGGAACAATAGAGATACTATTGTTTCTGGCAGTTGTCAAACTCAGCACAGTCAGTTTGAAACTATTGGTAAATATATTCCCATAGGGGAAAAGAAAAACAGTTCTAGTAAGAGAGATAACCCCAAGATTAAACATTACCAAGGGAGATCAGTAAATAATAATTTTCCTTCTCCTAGATACTGTAGACAATTTAACAAATCTCAAAGTTTTGATTGTAAGAATGTTGGAAAGTATAATAGAGATAATGGCTTTTCAAATGTTGCTTTACATCACCAGAGTAATGTTCCTAAACAAAAGACTAAAGTCATTTTTTGTAAACAAGACAACGGTAATAATAAGTATTGTGATCATAGAACAAATAATAAGCGCAATTGTGCTAATTTTGTTCAACATGAGCCCAGAGTCATTTATAATCAAGGTAAACAGAGTAAAAATAACAGTGGATGCTTGAATACTAATGCCTACTCTGGTTGTTGTTGTGAATATAACACTTTGTTTCAGCGTAAGGCAGCGGCGACATTCAAGGTCGGTCATGTTGTCCCCAAGAATTCTATGATATCTACATGTGATAGAGAGAGCTAGTGACATCGTGAAGAGACCGGGTTTTTACACAAGCCGGTACTGGGTAATTGTAAACGTGATTTCTACGTTTTTTTCATTAAATTTCACTATTGAGTAAAATGGAAATTTTCATTTGTATTTGTTGACAGAAGCTACGTTACGATAAGGGTCAAGGCTTCTGTGACATATTGACGGTCAGAAATGTGAGTCAACTTTCCGCTCGAGTAGTCAACCGAAACCTGTCAGCGTCAAACTAAATCTGAGGTGTTGCTTTCTGAAGGTCAAGCATGTTTACAAGAGAGTGGGAGACTTCGCGTCTGATTTATTTTTTTTTTTAATGTGAAGATGATAATTTTTTGTATTCTATATTAGTACATGACATGTTGTTGTTTTGAAATAACATATAATTTTGTTGTAATGATTATTTCTATGCATCATTTGTTTGCCATAATTTTTTTTAATTGTTGTTATTTTTATGTCGGTAGTTTGATGTCATGGTTAATTAATATATAGAACATACAGAGAAGATGTGAATTATCTGTTATGTGGTGAAATGTAATTTTGAAAATAGCGTGCATGTATCATAAATGATCTTGTATTTGGATTTGTTAACTTTTTGTGAAACTTCGATTTTCCAGAACTTGATTTTCTTGCCAGTCAGACATGTAGATTATTTTCTTAGCAGATTATTTAAAAAAAAAAAAAAAAAACTTAATTTTTTTGTAGATATTTTTATAGAACCTTTTTTATATTTCATATTAGCAACAAAGTGTAGATTTATTTATAATGTATATCTTATCGATTTGAGTAAGAGATAGAGTTATAGCTAAATAGCATTTTACTGAGCTGAACGTAATTGTCAGCAGAAAGAACTTAAAGAATAAATTAAATTTACATGTGTTGATTTAAAGGTTTCTTCGAGATAGGATTTTTGTTTTATATTTCACTCATTTTGTTAAAATATTGATTTCATTATTAGGTTTTAGTGGTCTTGAATTACTTAAAAATTAAATACTGTTTTTATGTAACTTATCGTAAAAAAATATGTTTGTACGGTACTGTTGAAAAAAATGATTTTTTTTTTTTTTTTTTTTTTTTGCATTGTAATTTTTTGTTGGGTGTGCCCAGCATTTGACTTCGTGATATCATTGATATGTAGTTTGATTAGTTCTTGTAAAAAGTTGTTTTTTATTATGATGTATTTTTTATTTTAGCGCTTGATTGTGCGTTGGTCGTATTAGTTATAGTAATGCTATTACTTGTTTGTTCGATGCCTATAATTTATTTATGTTAGTTTTGTATAACTCTTATAACTTAGTTAAATTACTTATTAGCTTTTGTTTAGTTATAAATTATTTTTTGATGGTATTAGTATAGATATACTTTGATATTTTGTGTTGTGCCTTTCGATCATGTTTATATATTTATTGTTGAATAGGTTATCTGATCAAAACAGTTATTAGTATATACTGTTATTGACTTTCTTTGCGTTCGTGCCTTTGCTTTCTATCTGTCTTTGGTAACTATTCTTCATTTCATTACTTCTTTTCTGTTGTCTTTTCGGTATGGATTTCATATCTTGTTTATACTTTCGTACCTCATCTTCGTTTTACTTGATTCTATTTGTATACTTTGTCCTTTCAACACTTATACCTCTATTCTTTGTATTGTTGGAGTGGCTATATGACTTGATATAACATATCTACTTTTGATAGTTGTATTTATTTTACATGTAATTGTCCAACTTAATTATGAGTATATGGTATTGTTGAGTTCTTACTTTTCTTTTTTTTTTTTACAGATCATTCTTCTTTTGATTGATCTTGTGTTTTCTCTTTTGATCGGTTGTTGTTAGTTTGGTTTGTACTAAATATACGTATACTTGAATTAATTTTGGAACTGAAACTGATCATATTTGTATATTTAGCTAATTACTTTTTATACTTAGCTGATTATGCTGTATGCTTTAATTGCTACTTTACACTTTAATGCTGATATTTGTTGTAGATATAATTTTGATTTAAAATAAGATATTTTTGTAGGCATACGTTAGAGCTTAATTGTCTTCTAAATTTTTCGTTTTTGGGAGTTAATTTTTTCAAAAAAAATGATAGAATCGTTTTTTTTTCCCGAAGCGGGTGGTAACTGTTGCAGGTGGAACTTATGGAAGGGGAAGTAATCTTTAGAATGTTTTGAACATATTAAATTTCGAGTTGCAACGCTTGATTAAGCGGATACTTGTTTGACTTTAGGATAGAATTATCTTTTCCTATTTTCGGGTGACAGAGTACAGATAAGCGTGTGAACGCTGTTTAATGTATTTATTCTGTACTGTTTTGAGTCATGTGAATAGCTCGCTAGTCTGCATGTGTTATCGAGAACGGTGTTCAAGACAACCGAATCTCGTGACGGGTTTTTTGGCGGGACTAGTGTGTGATTTGAGAGTTGTGTTTTGGGCGTGGACCGTGTAGGTCGAGTCCCAGTGTTTTTTGGATAATGTATGCCTACGTTGGATTTGAGAAAATGTCGACTTATATATTTCGCTGTGTGTACAGCCTATGTGATACACTGCAGGGAAGATTTGTTTAGGCCATATGAACCTTAATGAAGCTGCCGGGTGATGCAGGCTTCGCTATGTATTGAAGTACTTTTGTTGGCCATATTGTGAAGATTAATGAAGCTGCCGGGAGATGCAGGCTTCGCTGTGTATTAAGGTACTTTTGTAGGCCATATTTTGAAGATTATTGAAGCTGCCGTGTGATGCAGGCTTTGCTATGTATTGAAGTACTTTTGTAGGCCATATTGTGAAGATTAATGAAGCTGCCGGGTGATGCAGGCTTCGCTATGTATTGAAGTACTTTTGTAGGCCATATTGTGAAGATTAATGAAGCTGCCGGATGATGCAGGCTTTAGTGCGTGTTGAAGTACTGTTTAGGCCAGGATGTGGACAGGCCGTATTATATATATTTAATGCAATGTGGAAATTATATGATTCGTGTTTTGCTGTCGAATGTGTGTCATTTATGTCATCGTGTCTGTGTTGTACGGAATAAACAGTATCGAACTGTTCTAGACGTTTGCAACCCTTTTTGACTCCTGCATGTACTCTTATGTACGTACCGTGGTGTGCGAACATATCAACACACACCCAGGTCAACATTCCAGACACAGTGACAGGACAGCAGCACACATATATTGAATTAGCCTGTGTGGCGATGATATAGACCAAACCCCTACACTCGCAACAGTGGGTGTAAACAGATTATATAACATTTAGACTTAGCGCCGTTATCAGCGGTGGTTTCAAAGACATAATAACATTAACGTTTAATTACATTTATTGGAAACAAGAGAGTAAAGGGGGGTGTATCAGGTAACTACACATTTAATTTTTCGTTTTCAGTCAGATCATTGTGTTATTTTTCTAGAGCATGATCTGGTGGGTAATAAATTTAGCACACTTCTAGACCACGTTCTTTTTTTTCCTGTAGCCCCAAGAATGGAGAATTCACCTTTCTTGCCTGTACACACAATTCAGAACTTCCATCGTGTCTCCAACTACAGTGTTGACTCACCTTTTCAGAAGTGTAGCCATAGCGATATAATCTAACAATATTCCTCAAACGAACGGCAGTTAACATTTTTTTTAAACCATAAAAATGCCACTTATTCAATTTTAGTTCTTAATTTCAGTTCATACATTCCGGCGGTGCATGGTTTAACATTAAATCGGCTCTCTGAGTTTGGTTAGCGTTCTTGTTGCCTTTTCTCGAACGTGAATTCTTTGAGAGAAAGAGTTCATTCTGTCTTATTGGCTAGTTTCAACAAGAAACATATGAGAATATTTGCATATACACGTGTGATTTTTTTTATCATTTTGACACTTCAGTCGCCTAAAGATCACTTATTTGATTTAGGACACTTTCACAAAAGAGCGGACATCTTTATTTGCTAAAATCAGATAGATGGTTTTATGAATATTTCCCTTAGATTTGTCCTTAATAAATTACACATAACTAAAGAATGGGTAGATAGTAGTAAATATCGGCAAAATTATGAAACTGTCATTTCCTTTTTTAAACTGTTGACTTTTGGTAGGAAAAGAATGAGGACATAAATAAATAGAAAAGGAATTTTTAAATTCTTACCTTTCAGAGTTTAAAGAATAAATTAGATATTTCGTAATTTATATTTGCCTTAAAATTGCAATGAACATAAGGGATACGGTGATACATTTATTTTTTATTACGAATTAAATTTTGAGCAAATAAAACGAAATTGTCGATGTCTCATAAAAATTATTCAGTTTATGGCGAGATGGATTTGTCTCGTATAACATTACTGAGTTTGTGGCTACATGAAGTTTTCTCGTATAAAAGTACTGAATGTGTGGCTATGTAGAGTTGTCTCATATAAATTACAAGTGTGTGGCTACATGGGGTTGTCTCCTATAAAATTACTGAGCTTGTGGCTACATGGAGTCTTGTATAAAATTACAAAGTGTGTGGCTACGTGGAGTTGTCTTGTATAAAATTACAAAGTGTGTGGCTACGTGGAGTTGTCTTGTATAAAATTACAAAGTGTGTGGCCACATGAAGCTGTCAAATAAAAATTTACTAAGTGTGTGACGATGTGAAGTTGTCTTGTATAGAATTACTGTGTGGCTACATGACCTTGTTTTATATAAAATTACTGAGTGTGTCGCTATGTGGCGGGATTGTCTCCCCTGCTCTGCAGAAGTGGTCCACTAATGGCCAAACTCCGCGTAAAAACATGAGGTTTTAAAAGGTATCAAACTTCTCTCACGATTACTCGTAGCAGACATGTAAATAGAAGAATGATTCTTCTATTTAAAGGAGCCTCACATGAACTTTACAGAATGGCAAGCATAATTACTGAGATCATCTAAGCCAATGGTACCTAAAGTGGGCAGTACAAAAGTAGGGGTGTTGGGAGGATCAAAGGGGAAAATACGGAAAAAGAGGCAACATGGGAGCGTTCCGTAGTACACGGGGGACGTTCAGTATTATGAGTGATTGAGGATTTGACAGGCTAAATCTATCTATATATAAAATCGAAAATGTGTTTGTCTGTTACCTCATAACTCGAGACCGGCTGAACGGATTTTGATGCGGTTTTCTCCGGCGTATTGGACATTTCTCTTGAAAGGTTTTAAGTTATATATCTTCATCGTACAACGTCAGGAGGCTGAGCGGTGAATTTTTCTTCACTTCTGTGACGTACGTCTAGTTTGACTAGTGAATTTTCCCTGATATGATGGATGATTTAAAGGGACCTTTAGCTTTTCATAACATTAGAACCCCTGAACATTTGTTGTAACTTTTCGTTTGCCAGAACGCATTCCACCGGGACTCATGTAGGATACAGCGACGAGATCAAAGAGACAGACCGAGGGATCTTAAGGGAGACTATCGGCGCTATCAAAGACAGTAGTTTTCCCTGATACGAGACGCAGTTGCTTGCCGCTAATTTCGCGTCTCGGTGTCAATCGAGGAACCGAGCGAACGGGGGAAAGCGAAACGGGCAGCAGCGAGCGGATACGAAGACCAGGGGGCGGCTTCATCTCTTGATTTGGCGGTCAGATCCCCAAAAGTTCGTGAGATCAAATAAGTTGTCAAGTTTATCATGTCCCACTCAACTTACATTCCATTTTAGCTAAATAGACCATGAAGAACTAGACATGTTATCACTCGCTGGCCAGACCTTTACAGAAGCACTAGCTTTATTGAAATCTTGTTATAGATTTTCCCCTGGATTTTATATATATTTGCAGTGATTTCTAATTCTGTGCAAAGCGGTAAAATATATATTGTGTAAAGTGATCAGTGGTCTAGCTCAGTCATTCTATTTAAAGGGATGCTGTGTTAATTTAAATCTATTTAATTAAACCATCTCAAGAGTTCCAGTTTTAAATATAATGATCTATCTATTATATTATTTCAAAAGATAATAGATGCTTAAATTAACTTTTAAAGTCGCGAAGGAATTTATAATTAATAAATTCAGTTAAGTCCTAGTTTTATAGATGTGGGTTTTTAACCACTAGAACTCTCGCAGTGTTTATTAAATACATAATTAAATACGCGAGCATATATATATAATAGGCTTAACGGGAAATTCATCGCGCTTTAGAAGGTTATTTGTTTTCGGTATATTACATGTCTTTTTTTTTTCTTTCATACAGAGTGATCGTAACCTGTGCGATCCCAGCATTAAGAAAGCAATAAAGAAATCAATCTAAGCAAAGCAAAGCATAAACAGTGTGTAGAGTTCCCCTGACGCAGAACTTGTTGAGACTGTGTAAATTTTTAATCTTTGAGGCGATTCTATGTTTGGAATTCCGCTATCTAACTTATAGCAAAGAAAGCACACCCAAAGACAAATTTAACGCACCATCAAACAACTTAAGTCGTAACGGGAAGAAGAACACTGGCCCGAGCTTTGTTAGTTTACTGACACAGAGAGATAATTCATAATTTCCTGAACAGTGATGTGACTTAGTTTTCTCACTGGACTTAAACCATACCTCACGGATAAAGTGTACCAGCACGCGTAAGAATTTTATTATCAGCGGCATAGCCAAATAGACCACACCATCCTCACCCCGGTATCAGAGACCGTGCCCTCCCATAGAAACTGTTATTAAGAAAAGAGACACAACTACAGATTCATTTTCCAGCGATTACGGGACCCTTTTATGTGCTGACCGCCTACCCGATAATCTGGGGCTAGAACTTGAACAAACACTCATACATTTAGTTGAGGTGTAACTGCTGTTGTGTTATTCTATGGAGTGCAAGATTTTTTCACAATCGGTAAGTGAGAGCAAGATGAGTGAAGGCCTTTGCTAGCGCGTGTATGAATGACAGGAAATTAATTCTTTTGTGTGACCATTTTGTTAACTTGCTTACCTGGTAACATATATCTTTTCTGTATACCCTACATTGTTCCTTTAAGTGGGATAGTTGATAATTTGTTAACTCTGTTTAAAACCACCTCCTTTCCATTTGCTTAGTAAAGGGAAGAACAGCTGGGAAGAACAGGTTTTTTTTTCTATCACTTATACCTAACTTGGTAACACCTCTTTCAGAGTAATTAACTTTACTGTTAGGTTAACGTACCCGTGTTCCTGATATTATCTATCTCTGGACTGGGTTTGTCTTTGTCTAATGAGCGGGAAGGGCTTAGTCGATACCAATCTTCTTCACCCCCTCCCAAACTTGTTATTTGCATTTGTGTACTTATGATAATTTATGTAATATCTGATATTTTTAGTGATTGATGTTTAAAGTGAATAAAATCACCTAAACTCATTTAGTTCTGTGTGTTGGATATACCCAAAGCCCAACTTTTCCCCTATTCGTTTAATATAGTTTGTATCAACGTCGTGTGTGTGTTTGAAAACACCGAATCGGTGTGCGCGCAGATGCGAGTCTGGAAAACTGGCAAATAATTGTTTGACCAGGAGAGTGAAAGAGAAGATTGAGAGACACGATTTGTCGTAAATAAGTCTGTCTTTACTCTCCTCCAGCACGCTGTGAAGTAACTATTAAATCTCTACATTTTCTATCACTGAGCTTTCCATCATCATTTTCCACTCTAAACCGGACCACTATTTCTACGACTCTTTTCTCTCAAAATAAATTTACGACAACTTCACATCTGTTATGCAAATTTTGTAAATCAGGATTCTTGATAAGGGAGGTTTCATTAATTCTTAGCTGTGTAGAGTTGTTACCAATTTCCTGTACACAGATGCCTTCATTTAAATTATTTGTGCTAGAAGATTTTTGTATGTTCTAGAACTTTGATGTATGTTCTGACAAGATTCCTGACAAGGAAAGTTTGACTATTTCTCAGCTATGTAGAGTTCTTACTACCAATTTCGTCTACACAGAAGCCTTCATGTAAGTTATTTGTGATAGAAGATTTGTGTATGTTCTAGTCAAATATATACCAAACTAGCGGTCATATCTGGCCCAGCCCGGGTCCATGTAGGAATGAGTGCAAGTCGGGTTTGGTGCGAATCGTTTTAGGAAGGTTTAACATTTTTCTGTTTTAATTGTACTGTTGCGTTGAAGTGTGCTTCTAAGGGAAACAATTTATGTAAGGACTTCTTTGTAGAACCTCTGAACCGGCTTTTCTACCTTATATTCAGACTTTCCTGACGCAACGTTCGTTTCCCATCTATTTCATCTTGGCACTGCCTATGAGCAAAACCAACAAACGTTCTGAGCTCTTCTCCTGAACACTGATTTCAAATAAGCTTGTACTGGGTTTCAAATTATTTCATCCAGTCAATTAGGTAAGTTTTCATATTTTATTTTATTTCATTGTATTTATTTATTTATTTTGCACAGAGCTAGCAGTGTTACTAAAGTAATTATTCATTAAGCAGACACATTTTGATACAGATTTGCCGTTTATTGAATATTGTTTTCGATCAATTATATTTTTTCCTTTTAATTTGTGCCCGAGAGCTGCTCACATTGTAGTTATGCCACTGGTTCTTAATCTTTAAAGCTTACCACCTATCTACAAAAGTGAGTTATTTTATATTATTTCATATTAAATAATCATTAATATAATTGATGAAATCATTATTGGTTTACTTCAATGTAGTTGTGGCTGTTGCTGATTGTGTTGTTGTTGTTTTTTTTTCTAATTTTTTTTTTCTAATTCATTGATGGCTGTGGTTAAGAAACTTTATAAAAAAAGAAAAGTAAACTGATAAGAACATCTGTGTCAAAATTTCTGTAAAGCCACTTTTAAATCAGTTTTTATTGTATACTTAACACATATATTCTATCTGCAAAATTGTAAAGTCAGTTCTTTGCTCCAGAATCCAGAATAAATATGGCACAATTAGAAAAATCTAAAATGAATGCAGACAATACAGCGTGGAATATCTGAAACATGGATTTATTCCACTAAATAACCAACATCTGCCAATGTGTCTGTTGTGTGGGAGGGTATATTCAAATGAGGCGATGAAACCTTCCACACTACTTGAACATTAGAAAAAAAAATGCACTCTGATAAAGCAGACAAAAGCTTGGTATATTTTCAGTCACTTCGTGAAAACTTCCAGAAACGTAAAACTGTTCGCGACATGTTTTCCAGCACTTCACAACAAAACAATGATGGTTTGCGAGCTTCATACAACATTTCATTGCTGAAAGGTAAATCGGGAAAGCGTCACACAATCGGAGAAAACTTGATTCTGCCAGCTATACGGGAGATTGTGAGTACAGTTATGCATTAGTCACTCGAACAAATAATTAAGGCGATTTCACTCAGCAACACCTCTGTTCAAAGAAGAATAGACGAAAAGGCTGAGAATGTTGAAGACACATTGTGCAACATACTTAGGACAACATAATTTGCATTGCAGTTGGGTGAGTTAACTTTGCTGGGCAACGAATCTTTGCTACTTGCGAATGCTCACTTAGTAAAAGATGAAAGCTTGGTTCAGGAGTTGTTATTTGCAAGGCAACTAGTAACCGATACGAAAGGGGGGCGGGGGGGGGGGGGGTGTGGTGTTCATTATTTCGTGCAGCTGAGCAATTTTTCAAAGCGAAGGACATTCCCCTTACTGACATTCTTGCTTGTGCAACAGACGGGGCATCATCAATGATAGGTTGTTACCGCTGGTGCATCGCTTTCTTAAAAGAAGTTGTACTTAGTATATTTACAATACACTGTGTAATTCACAGACAACATCTTGTCGCAAAAAAATCTAAGTGATCGGCTTCACAAATCATTCAATACTGTTATCATACCGAATACTAAAACTAAGTGCCATGCTATCATGCCTCGACTATTTCGAGAGCTGAGGATGATAAACAATTTCAACGCTTGCTGATGCACTCAGAAGACAGATGGCTCTCAAAATGAAATTGTTAAAGACGCTTTTATGCTCTGTTTGAAACTGTGGTAGAATTCTTTAAAGACTCGCATACTTCGCTCAGTACTGAACTAACGAATATCAGGCGTGACATTGTATATTTGTTAGATTTATTCACAAAGTTTAACGAAATATATCTGTAATTGCAATGAAATAATATTAATCTTATAAAAGTCAAATGACGTCTCCACGTTTCTGCCCAAATTAACGCTGTTCAAATGCAATATTGGCGTCGCGAGTTAATCTAATTTCCCAGTCTCCTTAAGCTGGAAGAGAAAGACAAAATACCACAGGATACTCTTCAAGTATATCGTGCACACCTAGACGACCTGCATAAAGACATGTCCCAGAGGGTTCAGGAACTTCTTTTGATCACTATTCCAGATTGGATAATTAATCCATTTCTGGACACGTGCATTGTGGAACTAGCAAGGATAGAACACAGGAACTGATATTGCTGCAAAATGACTTTGAGCTTAAGCCAATGTTCAAAAAATCATAACAAGACTTTTAGTTGCAGAAAAAAATCTCTGAACGCTATGCTACAGTGTGCGGAAAGGTTAAGAGGTTATGTATTGCCTTTCCAACATCGTATTTAGTAGAGCGCGTTTTCAGCGTGGTTGTCCAACTTCTTTCGAAGCAAAGACACAGAATGAAAATTACTGAACGTGGGGATCTAAGACTCCTTTTGATTAACTTTCAGCCTGACGGTGAGTAGCTGATATCACTGCACCAGGCACATTCATCTCACTGAAAGTTAAAAGAACAATGAAGTAAGTTTGTTACCAATATACTCTCTTATACTATTGTTTGTTTCTCTGGATAAGTAGTTAAGTTTTTATTTTTAAATTAAATAAATAAATAAATGTTTCTGTAGATTTATATTAGAATGTAATAAATAGAGCAATTAGTTGTCATTATTTTGAATTAGTAGTTGCTCTTATCTTTCATTCTTTATAGTTTTCTATGTACTGTAAGAAAATGCAGGGGGCGCTGGGTACATGCCCTGTGAGCCAAGGGGGCGGTGACCTGAAAACATTTGGGAAACACTGCTCTAAGCAGTTATGAACTTGTTATTCTCCATCCCTTCTGTGAGGAAAATTATTGACTCGTATTTTCTGAGCCCCCAGCTGAAGGTGATTCATGAAAATATTAATTTACTAGCTCTATACGGTTATGTAATTAAAAAAATATAAGGCATACGGGTGTAGACATACAATTCATTCAAAAGTGTTTAATCACGGTGCATGAACTCCGTAGCACTGGTGAGGATCGCAATGTGTGTGCACAGGAATCATCTCATCTCATCTCATCTCATAATCGGAACCTCTTCTACCCCGTGAAACGAAGTGTAGAGGGGACCCAAGTGCACAAGGCCCATGGGCAGGACATGTAATCGAAGTGACTTGGCAAACAGGTGATTAGCCCATTGTGCCCATTATTACTACTACAACTACTACTATTATCACCATCAGGAGTGTAAGCTGATGTAAACCTGAGAAACTACAGGAAATATTAGGAGTGCTAGTGGTAGTACAGTGACGGACAGGACAGCTGAGAATATTTCCTGGAAAATGAAAAAATGAAAAATACACCGATATTTTCCTGGCCTGAATGAGTTCTAAGATAACCGGTTCCAGGAAATGCTCCGAGAGTGTGTGTGTGTGTGTGAAAGAGAGATAGACAGACAGACAAACAGACAGATAGACAGACAGACAGGCGTAAGTAGATGGATGGATGGATAGAAAGACAGATAGATAGATAGATAGATAGATAGATAGATAGATAGATAGATAGATAGATAGATAGATAGATAGATAGATAGATAGATAGATAGATAGATAGATAGATAGATAGATAGATAGATAGATAGATAGATAGATAGATAGATAGATAGATAGATAGATAGATAGATGGGGGACAGACCGATAGACAGACAGATAAAAGCAGAGGAGAGAGATGTAATCACACGAAACAGATAAAATAACAGAGCTACAGGTCGCATACATCAAAATTATTGTCATGATACCTGAATATTTAGACGAATTTAAAGACACATATCTTCTACTTGTACCATAGTGGCGTAGGTAATCATGCCCCTCCACAACTTCTGTTTCCAGTATTGTTTATTAATTCAGTTGTTGACCCTTAACTGTGCCGTATGTTCTCTCTTTGTCGTTATCTATCTCTTGTTTCCTTCAATCATTCCTCTTGTCATTACATATTCCATTCTGTTTCTCAGAGCATGTGCACACAAAAATGTAGACTACTTCCTTCTTACTTACTTACTTAGTCGTCCTCCTTCTACCGCGAGGTGTAGAGGTTTGGAAGAGAGAGCGCCAGACTATCCTATCGGCTGTCTTCCTCCTGGCCTGGTTCCATTCTAGTCCTCAGTTCTTCAAAGATTGTCTAATGTTGTCCTCCCAGCGGACTCTGGGTCGTCCTGGGGGTCTGAATCCCTGGCTCTTTGTTTCCCATGCTTGTCGAGGGAGCCGATCTTCTCCTATTCTGCAGACATGGCCAAACCATCTTAGTTGGGACTGTTCTACTTGGGTCTGCAGGGGGTGGGATTTTAGGCCTTGACGTATCGTCTGGTTCCTTCTAATGTGAGGAATACGCTTCCTTTACTCACAAGCTTTCAATACATCCTCACCACTATTAAACTAGCTGTCCATTGTTTTGGTAGCATTATTCTGTAAAAGGAAATCTCTGGGGCCTCCGCGGTTTTCCTTACTTGTTGAGATCCATTCCTTATCTATCCCGTCATCCATTCCTTATCTATGTCTTCTTTATCCCTTTCATGAATGTCCAGTTTTCTTTTGCTCTTCCTCTATATATCTTACCATGGGTATTCCACAACAAAAACTGCCTTGTATTGCTATCAACAGGTGTTTTTCAGTGTATGTCCTATCCAACGCCAGTGCCTTCTCACCCCTTGCTCCACAGGCTCGTCTCTTTCTTGTCATCACCTCCATATTAGTCATCTTCAACAAATTTCGATCCTTCTATTCTACGAAGAAAAAAAAAAACATAATAAATTTCGGGTAAACGAGGCCCCGACTAATGTGAAAAGTTTCAGACCAGACAGCCCTGTTACGCAGAAGGGATATTAAACAAGGGGTTGCTACACACAATAACCGTTAGACATCACCGCTATTGTACATAAGGAATGTAAGACTGATAGACAGAAGAGCTGTTACAAAGACAGCTAAATAATACGTTCTTTTATATCGATCAGAAAACTACAAATGCTTGACCCAAATCATTGGCAAATTTTTGTTTTAATGCCGACCGAACAAAGATGACGATAACGTATTTAAGATTGCACGTTACATACTTGGATGTAACAATATTCATCCCTAGACACGAATCCAAGCTCAGCCAAGAGGGGAAACAGAAGTAAAAGAAGAGAAGAGAAAAACAATCGGCTATTGAAAAATTAGAAAAACAAAAGCGACTCATTAAGACGCATTTTTATTTCTTACCGCTCTTTCTGGGCATAACTGGTATACGCTCTTTCTGGGGCATAATTGATATACGCTCTTTCTGTGACATAACTGATATACAGCTCTTTCTTTGTTGTAACTGGTATTCGCTCTTTCTGTGGAATAACCGGTATTCGCTCTTTCTGTGGAATAACCGGTATTCGCTCTTTCTGTGGAATAACCGGTATTCGCTCTTTCTGTGGAATAACCGGTATTCACTCTTTCTGTGGAATAACCGGTATTCGCTCTTTCTGTGGAATAACCGGTATTCGCTCTTTCTGTGGAATGTCGTAGATTTTTGATAGGAGAATTAAGACTAGGTTTGGTCCCTTCTGTATAGGTTTGAATAGGTGGTAGACTCAGTGAGAGTTAGAGAAAGGTAATAGAATTTCCACACACGTGAGATGATAGATTTTGATATAGTGGCTGTCTCTGAAAGCGAAAAGAATTCTTCTCTCTCTCACCTATCTTCTACAACAGTTGTTACAGCGTCAGACAGACTACACCAATATACATATTACGTATATTTCTATCACTCACAGGCACGCACATACACGTGACGACAGGTAAACACACAGACGTGGGAAAACTATAACAGTGATATATATATTATCTAGCACGAGCTGACCAAACACTATTATTAAGTTCAAGAGCGATTTTAATATCAGGAAAAATCGGCTCACAACATCAAAGAAAGTACATCAAGGAAAATACATATACACATAGTCATAAAAATTCAAGGAAATGTTGCAAGGATGATAGCCCCATTATAGTGTTAACTCTAGGTTTAGCCCGGCCCCGTTAAGAGAACAGATGATGGCGCCCGAGTCACAGATACATAGGGTTTGAGTCTAAGAGTTTTCTTTGTTTTATCTCGTAATTATGTGCACAGAGTTTGAAAAAAATCTGATTTAACCTAAGACAAAAACACAAGAACTCTAGCCTTAGCAACAAATTATGCAGATTTGAAAAAAAAAATTATGACAGCAACAGGGTGTCAAAGATATAATAGTGAAAATATCACTCAAACCAGTGTACACTCATTCATTCCGCCATTGTCTCTCATACATGTACTCACGACTTGGCTCGCTGCCTCTTGGAACACACTGATTTTAGATCTTCACACAGACTCAAAAAAAATGCAGTCTTCTGCCAAGAAGTCCCCAGTTCCAAAAGACGTATTTAACTTGGAGTCTCCGGGAACGACTACTTGGGTGTGCAAATTTGTTCAAATGTCTGATTAAGTCACCTAAAATTATTCCAGGCGCGGGAGTTAGCAGAGCACAGTGTCAATAGCGTAGGTTTCTAGAAATGATGAATGTCAGGTCGGTGCCTTCCCTCAGTATAGGATTCACTTTAGTCACACCACAGATTAGTCCACAAATATATATATATATAGTCGGGAAATGTTAGTTAATACTTGAAGTATTTCGCGCCACCAGGCAGAAAAATTACGTAGAGTTTTTTTTTCTAGAAGAAATTAAGATCTGGCTCCAAGGTCCAGTATTTATCATTACAGTCTTTGAAAACCCGTTATTGGGATATAGTATTTCTGGCTAACTCGGGTTGCATATACACTGTTAGACCAGTGGTACTTAAGAAACCCACGTGGTTCAAAATAAGGACTGTCTATTTCTTCACAAGTATGGAAACTACTACTAGGTGCTGGTAAAGTTAGGGTCACCCCAAAACTTTCACTGTGTGGAGGAAAAATAACACATATAATATAATAAACAGAATATGTACTGGTTATAACTTACATTTAAACTTGCAAGCAGAGAGCTTTGCTTATCATTTAAACTTCCCGTGACGTAAGTTATATTTAAAAATCAGCAATCCTCATGAATTAGGAACACGTGCGTATTCCGTCACCATTCATGAGGCTCGATTCTAGAGTTTATACGTTAGTTTAGAAAAATACACTCGACTGAGTATTAGCGGTTAAATTAAATTCATAAATAGCTACAATTGCCGTTATAAGCTAGAAATTTTAATTTTATTCTGCTTTCCACTGAATGCTTCCCTAGAAAATATAATAGCCTACCACTTTATTTCTCTTCTGCGCTAAAGAAATAGATTAAAATGAATTAAGCGATTA
This sequence comes from Oreohelix idahoensis, assembly GCA_024509875.1. Lineage (NCBI taxonomy): Eukaryota > Metazoa > Mollusca > Gastropoda > Stylommatophora > Oreohelicidae > Oreohelix > Oreohelix idahoensis. The sequence continues at coordinate 289,171 of JAMPIV010000136.1, forward strand.
AACACTTTAACACTCACAAAATCTCTATATCTATCATATTAATTACCTCAACCACAGAATTACAGGTAGTCGCACAACTTAAGAATAAAAATGCTGAAAATATTTCTGGAAGTCTAGAAGTTCGACAAATTGCCGAAACAAACTGAGATCTTCGCTAACAGCTATTCTGTTTACGAGCAACCTATCTACTGTGAGTCTATGAGCGAGAATGAAATTAAAGTTTCAAACTTGGCCAATATCTTTAAAATCGGACACAGGATCCTAATCTTATTTCGCCAAGCGAAATAGTCTCCCCTGTCCGTATAACACCTTCGTCCGCTTATCGCGTGACGTAACAGCCATCAGTGGCCGAGGGCTTGCATGAGTTGCAAATCTCAGACCACCGTCTGCAGTGCGGAGTGGATTTTCACGCTAAGCCGGGTTTTTTCCTGACGAAAAACCTCATGCGTTTACTGAAATGCAGACTCTCTGTCTACTTTCCATGTCCCTCGGGTGAATTTTCACGCCCCAGGCCAGAGACCCTCAGACGAATGTCTAGCGAATGCTGTAAATTCACGCCTATCGTCCGACCAGCGCGACTGACATGTACGCAATACCACCCAGGTGCGATTCTCAGTTTTAGAGAAAGGAAAACAGGTAAAGTTTGCGATATTAATGAAAATATATTCGCAAACAATGGATACCCGAAAAAGGAACTAAATTCCAATAACCACATGTCGATTAAAGTTTTAAAATGTTTGTTCCACCCCTAAAAAACAGAGATGATTTATGCGAAATATATGAAAATAAAAAGAAAATATCCATCAGCGAAAAGTGTCTTTAGGAAAGGCGAGGTACAGGAAAAATAATACAAGATATAAAAAGATTCGGGATGAAAAAAATCCCGGGTGGAAAAAAAGGAAATGTAGGATGAAAAATATGAAGAAATATAAACCCTAAACGGGTGACAGAGCCTCCCCCCTTTAAGATATGGAAGCACTCCATGTCTACGTTATGGAGTTTAATTTCCTATAACCGTAGCTTCGGGGTGTCTGTCTTCTTCCCTCTCCTCTTCCCCCTCCATCTCTGTCCAATCCTACTCAAGTCCACTCCTCAAAGTTTCCTTCCCCTGGAATGTCTCATATGCGCGCTTGAAAGAGCGTCGCCGCTTCTGACATTTTTTGAAAGATTTCCTGTGATAGCGGTGGAATATCCCTGCCACTATCGTCATCTTCGTCAGTTTTGGCGATCGTCAGGAGATGGTCGGAGGTTGGCACTGGTTTTTCCAAGTATCTCTTTAAGAGATTTAAATGGAAAACCTTCTCCTTTCCTTCAATAGAGATCTGGTAGTTAGCCTTAGAAATCTTTTTCAGGACGGTAAACGGCCCTTGCCATCCGATCTTCAGTTGGTTGTTCTCGGTAGGGAGCAACACCAAAACTTTCTCTCCTGCTTCCAGTTCTCTCTCTTCCGCGACTTTCCTGTATCGGTTAGCGTGCTTGGTGCGTGCTCGCTTAAAGTTAGTCGTTGCTAGGTCCCACCCTAGTTTCAACCGTTCCTTTAAAACCGACACATATTTACTGGCTGAGAAAACTGTCTCATCAGCCTTCTCGTCTGTCAGAGACTGAAGTAAGGCTTCAAGCGGGCCCTTAATGGGTCTGCCGAATAAGAGTGTAGCTGGCGGAAATCCTGTGGAAGTATGAGGAGATTCTCTGTAGCCAAATAATGCTGCAGGAATACAGAGATCCCAATCTTCAGGTTTCACTTGTGCCAGCTTACTTAGCATCATGGTGAGGTTTCCATTAGCACGTTCCACGAGCCCATTTCCGGCCGGAGTATATGGCTTAGTGTGGATGTGCTGGGTCCTCAAGATCTTAACGATCTCATCCATCAACAGGTTTCGGTATGGAGATCCATTATCCGTCAACACTTGCTGAGGGAATCCCAACCGAGTGAAAATCTGCACGAGGGCTTCTGCGACATGCTTGGCATCTGCGCATGTTAGCGGGATAGCTTCTGCCCATAAAGTGCATGTATCGACTAAGGTCAGGATAAACCTGTTCCTTCTTTTAGTCCTTTCGAAAGGCCCTAAAATGTCGATCACAACCCGTTCGAATGGTGTTCCCATTATTGGCATTTCACCCATGTGGACTGGGGGTGCCCGTTGCTTGGGTGGCACACGTTGGCACTGGGCACAGGATTTGACATATCTGATAATATCAGTATTTACTCCTGGCCACCAATAATGAGTGGTTATACGTTGGTTTGTGGCGTTCTGTCCCATATGTCCGCTAAAGGGAAGAGAGTGCCCCATTTCTAGGATTTGGCTTCTGTACTGTTTCGGTACTAGGAGCTGGTTGTAACCTTGGTCAGGCTTGCCCGTTCTCCGATAAAGTACGCCATCCTCAGAAAAAATGTCCCCGTGCTGTTTTGGTTCCTTCGCCATGGGCAGTTTCCTAAAGCAGGGTGCCAAGGTAGGGTCCTTGTATTGCGCTTCTTTAAGTTCCATAGGTAACAAATTTGGCGCAGGCTCCCGTTCCTTCTTGGTTTGCCCTCTTATAGTTACTGCTGCCACAATCGGCTCTTCCGGTTTCCCAATACACACGTATCTCCCGCCAAGTATGACTGGGTAGATGGGATCATCCATAACAGCTGCTTTGATCACACCTCTGACAAAGTCAGAGTGTATCTCCACCAATGCGATGGGAAGCGCTGTAGGTGCATCACTCTTACGAACTCCACAAAGTTTGACGGTCTCTCCTGTCTCTTGACCGGGTTTAACCAGCTTTCTGGCAACAATGCAATCATAAGAAAGCCCCGTGTCAAATAAGCAAGAAGTTTGAGAACCGTTCAAAATAACAATATCTCGCGTTGAGGGTCTATCCCCAACAGGTTTGGAATCACTGTCAACAATTCCGCCTTGCGAGACTGTCAATAAGCATCCGATGCGTTTCGGCTCGGTGTGCTCGCTCTGATCATATGTCCCGTGCTCAGGGGTTCTCCCTTTGCCACCTTGTCCTTTCTGGCTGCGCTGCCATGTAGGGCGGTCGGGTTGATCAGGCTGTTTGGGGTGGTTGGGGTACTTGTTCTTGTAGAACTTGGATTTCTCAGGAGGGGGGTTTTGAGGTCCAGTTTCTCTGTGGTTGTTTTGGTTAGAAGCCTGAGAAGATTGCTCTAGGTTATGTTTTCGAAAATGCTCCTCTGTCGGTTTCCGCTTTGTGGCCGGTAGTTCAGCCAGCGCATTGTGATAACGCTCAGACTTTTCCAAAATGTCTTCAAGTTTTTCTGCCCCCTGCTCAGCGAAAAATCTCCGGGTATCAGCAGACAAAGTGTTCTTTATTTGTTCAGTTAGAACAAGTTCCTCAAGACCTTCATAGGTAGAGGGGAGCTGCGAAAGCTCAAGGCACTTTGTTAGATATCCCTTAAGACGAGATGAGAACTGGTGAAAAGTTTCAGAATTCTCTTTCCGGCTGTTGCGAAACAGTTGCAAAAACTTGCGAGCGTTCATTTCAAAGCGCTCCAGTAACGCTTTCTTCAACACATCGTAGTCGTCTTGTTGGCTGCTTTCCAGTTTGGCGTAAACATCATACGCAGAACTTTTCAAAGCCTGGGAAAGCTTCATGTTCCAACGCGACCTCTCTAAACCGTACAGAGTTGCAATTTTCTCAAATTTTTCTAGCCAAGTGTCAATCTTCTCATTTGGACAAGGGAAAGATTCTAGCGGAAAAGACATAGCGTGAGGTGAAGAGATTGAGTGTTAGAAGGATCAGTTAAGGAAGAATGAGGAGAAGACTCTCCATTGCTGGAGGTAGAGGCGGCACCACGACTTTGGAATTCCAGAGTTTTAAGAGCTAACTCATGCTGTCTCTCTTTCTCCTTCTCTCTTTCCTCATGCTGCATCCTGCGAATTTCCATTTCCTCATTTCCATTTCTCATCCATCTTCTTCTGCTGTAAAAGACGGTCTTCCCTTTCCCTCTCTCTAGCTTCTGCTTCTTTCCTCTTGAGTTCTTCTTTTTCCTCTTTAGCTTCAGCTGCTTTCCTCTCCGCATCATATCTCTCAAGTTCGTCTCTGACAAAAGCTTTCGCTTCCTCTCCTTCCAGTCCCTCCTCTCTCGCTTCGTCCCTGAGGAGTTGTCTAAGCTTTGCCCTCTCGGCCATATTATGTCAGTGACTGAGACTGTTGGAGAAAGAAAATAGGAAAAAGAATAACCTGGTTCCTACCACTTACGAGAAAAAAATTACCAAAAAAAATCAAAAGATGATATATTTAACCCTGGGCTACCTCCTCCAAAATAAAATCTAACTATCGCTGCTATTATCGGCAATAAAGCACTAAATGCAAAACACGACTACGCCAACTAAATGGTAGTTAAGATTACTTCTGAAAAATAGGTTGCTACAGTGGAAAAGCAAAATAATTATTGCAAAAATTTCGGAGAAAAAAAAATCCCCTTAATTATAAAGTCCACTATCACGTTCACCCCTGAAGACAGTTAGGGTAAGGGAGGCAATTAATCTGGACGAATAGTCCGAAACGCACTCCTTAGCTTTTGCTCAAACACCTACTTCTTCAAAACCCAGTGAATGTTATACACTCACTACTTTACCAGCGTTAAGTATTACAATCAGCAGTTAATATATATCCCGACAAAATCAACCTGTAACCAAAATGTATATTATTCAAAGATGCTGTGGAAAAAAAAAACTTATTAGTTTGTGTGGTCAGCACGCCCGTAAACAGATCGCTAGTCTAGGGGGTAATTATTTTTAAAAGATACACAGTCACAAGACATCACACTCTTACTCTATATCAGAATACAGAATCTTAAGTTCAAAATCCAGATAGACGAGTCCACATTTGTCGTACTCGTCTTCCTATTCTAAGTTCAAAAATCCTACGGACGAGAACCCATTTGTCGTATCGCCTTAGGATTTTGGGTTCAATTCCCGGTAACGAGCGACCATTTGTCGTAGATTTTCGATAGGAGAATTAAGACTAGGTTTGGTCCCTTCTGAATAGGTTTGAATAGGTGATAGACTCAGTGAGAGTTAGTGAAAGGTAATAGAATTTCCACACACGTGAGATGATAGATTTTGATATAGTGGCTGTCTCTGAAAGCGAAAAGAATTCTTCTCTCTCTCACCTATCTTCTACAACAGTTGTTACAGCGTCAGACAGACTACACCAATATACATATTACGTATATTTCTATCACTCACAGGCACGCACATACACGTGACGACAGGTAAACACACAGACGTGGGAAAACTATAACAATGATATATATATTATCTAGAACGAGCTGACCAAACACTATTATTAAGTTCAAGAGCGATTTTAATATCAGGAAAAAATCGGCTCACAACATCAAAAAAAAAGTACATCACGGAGAATACATATACACATAGTCATAAAAATTCAAGGAAATGTTGCAAGGATGATAGCCCCCTTATAGGGTTAACTCTAGGTTTAGCCCAGCCCCGTTAAGAGAACAGATGATGGCGCCCGAGTCACAGATACATAGGGTTTGAGTCTAAGAGTTTTCTTTGTTTTATCTCGTAATTATATGCACAGAGTTTGAAAAAAATCTGATTTAACCTAAGACAAAACCACAAGAACTCTAGCCTTAGCAACAAATTATGCAGATTGAAAAAACAAATAGGACAGCCACAGGGTGTCAAAGATATAATAGTGAAAATATCACTCAAACCAGCGTACAATCATTCATTCCGCCATGGCCTCTCATACAGGTACTCACGACTTTGCTCGCTGCCTCTTGGAACACACTGATTTTAGATTTTCACACAGACTCAAAAAATGCAGTCTTCTGCCAAGAAGTCCCCAGTTCCAAAAGACGTATTTAACTTGGAGTCTCCGGGAACGACTACTTGGGTGTGCAAATTTGTTCAAATGTCTGATTAAGTCACCTAAAATTATTCCAGGCGCGGGAGTTAGCAGAGCACAGGGTCAATAGCGTAGGTTTCTAGAAATGATGAATGTCAGGTCGGTGCCTTCCCTCAGTATAGGATTCACTTTAGTCACACCACAGATTAGTCCACAAATATATATATATATAGTCGGGAAATGTTAGTTAATACTTGAAGTATTTCGCGCCACCAGGCAGAAAAATTACGTAGAGTTTCTAGAAGAAATTAAGATCTGGCTCCAAGGTCCAGTATTTATCATTACAGTCTTTGAAAAACCCGTTATTGGGATATAGTATTTCTGGCTAACTCGGGTTGCATATACACTGTTAGACCAGTGGTACTTAAGAAACCCACGTGGTTCAAAATAAGGACTGTCTATTTCTTCACAAGTATGGAAACTACTACTAGGTGCTGGTAAAGTTAGGGTCACCCCAAAACTTTCACTGTGTGGAGGAAAAATAACACATATAATATAATAAACAGAATATGTACTGGTTATAACTTACATTTAAACTTGCAAGCAGAGAGCTTTGCTTATCATTTAAACTTCCCGTGACGTAAGTTATATTTAAAAATCAGCAATCCTCATGAATTAGGAACACGTGCGTATTCCGTCACCATTCATGAGGCTCGATTCTAGAGTTTATACGTTAGTTTAGAAAAATACACTCGACTGAGTATTAGCGGTTAAATTAAATTCCTAAATAGCTACAATTTCCGTTATAAGCTCGAAATTTTAATTTTATTCTGCTTTCCACTGAATGCTTCCCTAGAAAATATAATAGCCTACCACTTTATTTCTCTTCTGCGCTAAAGAAATAGATTAAAATGAATTAAGCGATTAAACACTTTAACACTCACAAAATCTATATATCTATCATATTAATTACCTCAACCACAGAATTACAGGTAGTCGCACAACTTAAGAATAAAAATGCTGAAAATATTTCTGGAAGTCTAGAAGTTCGACAAATTGCCGAAACAAACTGAGATCTTCGCTAACAGCTATTCTGTTTACGAGCAACCTATCTACTGTGAGTCTATGAGCGAGAATGAAATTAAAGTTTCAAACTTGGCCAATATCTTTAAAATCGGACACAGGATCCTAATCTTATTTCGCCAAGCGAAATAGTCTCCCCTGTCCGTATAACACCTTCGTCCGCTTATCGCGTGACGTAACAGCCATCAGTGGCCGAGGGCTTGCATGAGTTGCAAATCTCAGACCACCGTCTGCAGTGCGGAGTGGATTTTTCACGCTAAGCCGGGTTTTTCCTGACGAAAAACCTCATGCGTTTACTGAAATGCAGACTCTCTGTCTACTTTCCATGTCCCTCGGGTGAATTTTCACGCCCCAGGCCAGAGACCCTCAGACGAATGTCTAGCGAATGCTGTAAATTCACGCCTATCGTCCGACCAGCGCGACTGACATGTACGCAATACCACCCAGGTGCGATTCTCAGTTTTAGAGAAAGGAAAACAGGTAAAGTTTGCGAATTATATGAAAATAATATTCGCAAAACGAATGGATTAAAAATGTACAGGAAAAAGGAAATACAGAGATAATAAAAGAGAGAATTCGGGTGAAAGAATAGGAAGAAGATGTAGGAAATTAAATGAATATAAACCCTACGTGACACCAACAGTGAATTTAGTTACTCTGAAAGAGGTGTTACAATATTAATTATGGTGGTAGACAAAAATTACTGTTATCCCAATGGTGTCTTCCCTTTACTAAGCAAAGAAAAAAAAGGGGGGGGGGATGAAACAGAGTTAACAAATTATCCCACTAAAGGGAACAATGCCGGGTATACAGAAACGTATTACCCGGTAGGCAAGTTAACAAATGGTTTGTTGCAAAAAAATTAAATCTCCTGTCATTCATACACACTGTGCGGATCCACACTCATATACACCACACACTTACCGATTTGCAGCATCAGACAATCCCTTAGAATGATAAACACAATAATTAACTCTTGACGTATGACAACTGTCTAGTCCTTCTATGTCCCGCCCCAGATAATGCGAGGATTCACTGAGAGCAAATATTCCCGCTTATCGCCGGACTTGAAGTTCTAAGAGTTCTTGTGTTTTATAATAAAGAAACGAGTCTATGGGATGGCACTGACGCAGTTCGACATAGGGGTGAAAAATGAGGTGATGGTGTAATCCTTCACTGCGTGATGATAGCCACTGACCGGGAAAGTTTTTTAATCCAGTGAGGAAAAACTAGGCTCGGTCACATTCAGGTAAATCGGTAATCTCTCACAATAGAGCAGTATATAAACTATCGCTACTGGCACTGTTCATCTTCCAGTTTATCTTACAGAGTGTAAGTTAGATTGATGATAATAATCAAATGATCTTGGGTAGGCTTTCCTTCATGTAATTATGCTAGCCAGGCCGTACCGGACCACCACAAGATTTACTTTAAAAAAATGTCTCATCAAACTGTCTGGAAGTTTAAGAACCGAGTATGGAAACTCTGAAAGATTTCGTTATTGCTGGGATTGCAAAAGGTGATCAATCTAGAGAAAAAGATAGAAAACCCATAACAACATAATCATACTTTAAAACAAATAATCTTCTAAGCGCGCGATAAATTTCCCGTTAAGCCTATTATACACTCGAGTATTTAATAATGTATTTAATAAACACTGCGCGAGTTCTAGTGGTTAAATCACACATCTATAAATATAGGACTTAACTAAATTTATTAATTATAAGTTCCTTCGCGACTTTAAAAGTTAATTTAAGCATCTATTATCTTTTGAAATAATATAATAGATAGATCATTATATTTACAACTGGAACTATTGAGACGGTTTAATTTAATAGATTTAAATTAACACAAAATCCAATGAAATATAATGAATGAACTCGACCACTGATCACTTTACACAATATATATATATTACCGCTTTGCACAGAATAGAATTCACTGCAAATATGTATAAAATCCATGGGATGATCTAGCAAGATTTCCAATATCGCTAGTGCTTCTATCAAGTTCTGGCCAGCGAATGATGAAGTGTATTTCTAAGTGATCTGTATATCTACAACTGGAATGCAAGATGAGTGGGACATGATAACTTTGACAGCTTTTTTGATCTCATGACTTTGGGGGATCTGACCGCCAAATCCAAAGAGAGAAGCCGCCCCTGGCCTCTCGTATCTTCGTTCGCTGCTTGCGTCAGCTTTCCCCGTTCGCTCTGTCTGCGATCGGTTCCGTGCTTAACACCGAGATGCGAAATCGTTTCAGGGACCACTACTGTCTTTGATAGCGCCGATAGTCTCCCCTGAAATCCCTCAGTCTGTCTCTTTGATCTCGTGCCGCATACTAAATGAGTCCCCGGTCGGTTCGCTCTGGCGAAACGAAAAGTTACAACAAATGTTCAGGGGTTCTAATGTTATGACAAGCTAAAGTCCCTTTAAATCATCCATCATATCAGGGAAAATTCACTTGTCAAACTAGACGTACGTCACAATCGTCCCCACTTTTAGACATGAAACTATTTTTCATGTTTCATTTTTTGACAATGGAGGTGACCTGATTGGTGATTTTAGGATGAGTGGTATCTTCAGTTTGCTCTTCTTCCTCTGTAGACCAGTTTCTACTCAGGAAATCAGCCCCGACATTCTGTCTTCCCGGAATATATTCCACTTTGAAAGAATAAACGCTTAAAAGAAGCGCCCAACGCATGATCCTTGCGTTAAATTCTTTATTGGCACCAAGAAATGCTAACGGAGCGTGGTCTGTTTGCACCGTGAAAGATGTACCATAGAGAAACTCATGATGGCGTCTGATACCGTCAATCAGAGCAAGACATTCCCTTTCAACTACGCTGTAGTTCCGTTCCGCTTTATTTAATTTCCGACTGCCATAGGCAACTGGAAATAGCATGTTCAGGTCACTGTCATCGGCTTGAAGCAGTGTTGACCCGATGCCCTGACCTGACGCGTCGACTCTCAGTACAAAAGGTTTCTTGAGGTCAGGCAACCTCAAAATGGGGTATGCAGACAACTGTCCTTTCAAAGTGCTATACGCGTGTTCGCACTTTTGATCCCATATGACCTTATCAGGACAACCTTTCTTTGTGAGGTCAGTCAGAGGTGCCGTCAGTCCGTTGAAGTTCTGGATGTACTTCTGATAGTATGCACATAATGATAGGAAGGAACGTACGTCTTTCTTCGTTCGGGGTCTTTTGGCTGCCACTATTTTCTCCACGTTCTTCTTAATAGGCCAACTGCATCCGTGAGAAATAGTATGCCCCAGGAAGTCTAACTGTTCAAACCCGATGAGACATTTGCTAGGTCTGGCTGTGAGACCCGTTTCCTGTAGTCTCCTGAGGAGCATAGCAACCGTAGCAATATGTTCTTCATAGGTTTCCGATGCAATTAAGATGTCATCCATGAAATTATGGATATGGGGACTTTGCAAAGGTTCTAGAAGCTTCCTCATCATCCTGGTGAACACTCCTGGTGCGTTATGCAAACCGAACGGCATCACATTAAATGTGTAATGTCCTTCACTAGTGCTGAAAGCTAACAAAGGTTTAATTTCCTCCTTGACTGGTATTTGATAATAACCTTTGCTGAGGTCAATCTTGGAGAAGATCTTTGCTTTGCTGAGCTTGGTGAACAACTCAGAAACAGTTTGGAGAGGTTCGGGCTGGAATTCCGTTACAGCGTTTAGCAACCTGTAATCAATGCACAGCCGAACTTCCTTATTGGGCTTCTGCAACAGCACTACACTCGAGCTGTAAGGAGATGTAGACTCACTGATAATTCCTGCCTGACGCAGCTTGTCTATTTCTCCGCGAAGTGCATCCGCTTTAGCGTACGGGATGGGGTAAACTCTGGTTCGAACAGGGGTCTCGTTTGTTAATTTCATATCAAATTCAATGAGATTTGTTCGACCAGGTACATCCGTTAAGACTGCACTGTACTGTTTTTAGTAGAGCCCTGGTTTCTGTTTGTTGTTCTGGTGAGAGATTGTCGCCGAACTTGACATCTTTAAAGGATTCTGTGGGTTGCAGTGGATACTCCATGCAACCATCATCATCTTCCTCGTCTTCCGTTGCTATGGCGACAGCCAGGAGATGCTCGGAGGATGGCACCGGTCTTTCCAAATATTTCTTTAGCAGATTTATGTGGAAGACCTTCTCCTTTCCTTTGATGGAGATCTTGTAATTGGTACGTGAGATCTTTTTAAGGACGGTAAACGGTCCTTGCCATCCGATGCGAAGTTTATTGCTTCCGGTTGGAAGTAGCAATAAGACTTTCTCCCCTGGTTGTAGTTCTCTCTCTTTTGCAGCTTTGTTGTATCTTTTAGTAATTTTAGCGCGGGCTTTCTTAAGGTTGGTAGTAGCTAGATCCCATCCTAGCTTTAGCCTTTCCTTAAGCTCAGATACATACTTGCTTGCAGAGACGACTGTCTCGTCAGCCTTCTGGTCTGTCAGGGACCGAAGTAAGGCTTCTAGTGGCCCCTTAATAGGTCTGCCAAATAAAAGTGTAGCTGGCGCAAAACCCGTAGACGCTTGGGGTACCTCTCGGTAGGCGAATAAGGCAGCCGATATATATTGGTCCCAGTCTTCCGGTTTCTCCTGACCCAGCTTACGTAACATCATGGTGAGGGTACCGTTAAAACGTTCCACGAGCCCATTTCCGGCCGGATGGTAGGGACTTGTGTGGATATGTTTGGCCCTCAAGATCTTAAAGATCTCCTCCATTAACAGGCTACGGAATTGGGATCCATTGTCCGTCAAAACTTGTTGAGGGAATCCCAACCGTGTAAAAATTTGCACAAGGGCTTCTGCGACATGCTTGGAATTAGTGCATGGTAGCGGTACGGCTTCGGCCCACATAGTGCAAGTGTCAACTAAGGTCAGGATGAACCTGTTCCTTCTTTTGGTCTTTTCCAGGGGACCAATAATGTCGACAGCAACCCGTTCAAATGGAGTCCCTACTATTGGCATTTGCCCCATAGGTACTGGGGGTGTCAAGTGCTTGGGTGCTACCCGTTGGCACTGGGCGCAGGATTTCACATACCTGACAATGTCAGAGTTCATTCCTGGCCACCAATAGTGGTTTTTTATTCGCTGAATAGTGGCGTTTTGTCCCATATGTCCGCTAAAGGGAAGAGAGTGCCCCATTTCTAAGATCTGGTTTCTGTACTGCGTCGGTACTAGGAGCTGGTTATTCCCCGTGTCCGGGTTGCCCGTTCTACGATACAATACACCATCCTTAGAAAAGATGTCTCCGTTGTGTCTGGGGTCCTTAGCCATGGGCAGTTTTTTAAAGCAGGGCGCCAGAGTAGGGTCCTTTTGTTGCGCCTCCTTCAGTTCATTCGGCAACAAGTTTGGCGCAGGCTCCCTCTCCTTCTTGGCTTGCCCTCTTGTGGTTACCGCTGCCACAATCGGCTCCTTAGGTCTCCCAATGAACACATATCTACATCCCAGGATAACTGGGTAGATAGGATCATCCATAATGGCCGCTTTAATAACACCTCTGACAAAGTCAGAGTGTATTTCTACCAATGCGATAGGAAGCGTCCTGGGTGCATCACTCCTGAAAACTCCACTAAGTTTGACGGTTTCCTCTGTCTCCTGACCTGGTTTGACTAGGTGTCTAGCAACAATACAACTAAAGCATAATCCAGTGTCAAAAAGACAAGTAGTAGAGGTACCGTTCAAAATTACAGTTCCTCGAGTTGAGGGTCGGTCCCCCTCAGGTTGAGAATCACTGACATTGACTCTACCTTTCGAGGCTGTATGCAAACATCCAATGCGGTTTGCACCGGTTTGTTTGCCCTGATCAGACGTTCCTGGTGTAGGGGTCTTCCCTTTTCCTTGACCTTGGTGGCCGCGCTGCCACGTAGGCTTGTTGGGTTGATCAGAATTGTTGTTGGGGGTGGGGGGGGGGGAGGGGGGGTATCGGGTTTTGTAGAATTTCGATTTTTCCTGGGGAGGTTTCTGGGTATTGTTATCTCGTTGGTTATAATGTTGAGAGGAATTGGAAGAATAGGATGACTGCTCTAGATTCTGTTTTCGAGATGGCTCATCTGTGGGTTTACGTTTAGCGCTGGGAAGTTCGGCCATTGCATTGCTATAGCGTTTGGCTTTATTGAGTATGTCTTCAAGCCTGACTGCCCCCTGTTCCGCCAAAAATCTACGTGTTTCATTCGACAAAGTGGATTTTATCTGCTCCACAAGAACAAGTTCGAGGAGTCCCTCATATGAAAGAGGTAGGTCAGATAATTCAATGCACTTTGTCAGATAACCCGTGAGACGTGAAGAGAACTGGGGAAATGTTTCCGTGCTCTCTTTTCGGCTGTTTCTGAACAACTGCAGAAACTTTCGGGCAGTCATCTCAAACTGCTGTAGTAAGGCCTTCTTCAACATGTCGTAATCATGTTGATTCGGTCCCAGCTTTGTGTACACGTCATAAGCATTGCCTTTCAGTGACGTTGAAAGTTTGAGCGCCCAGCGGGTACTCTCTAACCCATAAAGATTCGCGAGTCTCTCGAATTTTTCTAGGTAGCTGTCAATTTTTTCGTTAGGGCTAGGAAAAGATTCTAAAGAAAACGACATAGCAGTTAATTGGGCAGATTGAGTACTGGAGAGGTCCATTGATTGAGACTGGGGCGAAGACGGCTCTCCGTTAGTCGAAGTAGAGGCGCCCCGACTCTCTAGAGCCTTAAGCGCCAGTTCATGTTGTCTTTCCTTGTCTCTCTCTCTCTCTCTCTCTGCGAGTTTCCATCTCTGCTTCAATTTTCTTCTGTTCCAAAAGACGTTCTGCCACTTCTTTCCTCTCAGCTTCGGCTCTCTGTTGCTCCGCGTCATATATTTCCAATTCCTGGTTGATAAACGCGTTTGCAGCTTCTGCATCTAATCCTGCCTCTTTCGCTTCCAGCCTCAAGATGGACCTCATCTTTATCCTCTCTGCCATTGTTAAAGAATAAGATGAAGTATGCCTAGAGAACTAGTAAGAAGAAACGCGAAAGGGAGGAACTCTGAACCGCTACGAGAAAAAAACACAAGTATAAATTTACCTGTGTTACCTCCTACCTGTACTGTGCAAACTTATCGCTGCTATTATCTGGCAATTAAGGCTCTAAACGCAAGCGACTATGCCACTAAATGGTAAGTTACACTGGAAAAGAATCTACTTTTACTAACAGTAGAGAAAAATTTATATTAAAACAATTTAAAAGGAAAAAAAAAATTTTTCCCTAAATTTTAAATCTCTGACAACAAACTCCGTCCCTAAAGTCAATTATTGAGATGAGACGTTGTTAACTTAATTTTTAAAAATCAGAACAATCCGTCTTTAGCTAAGCTCAACTCTTTTTAACTTCAAAAACCTTAGTGACTGTAAAACAATCACGCAATCCCAGCAACTCTTATAAAGAAAGAAATATAATTATCTCCGCCAGAGGATAATTAAAATAGCAAATATTTTTGTTTATCTGTACTTTCTACTGCTGTGGAGAGAAAACAACCTGTAAATATGCTGTGTGGACAACCCAAATACTTAAAGAACGTTTGTCTAGGGGTGTAATTATTTATTTATTTCCCTAATTCACAAAGACAGATCATTCACACTCTACCTAGTTAGACCCAGACTAAATCAGACTCAAAATATCTTTATCCCGGCTATGCGATTGCCTCAAATGTAGCTCAAGATCCCAGAACCAGCCCACAAATATGTGTGCATCAAATGTATCTCAAAATTATCCCGGCGAGCCAGACAAATATTGTCGTAAATTTATTTTGAGAGAAAAGAGTCTAGAAATAGTAGTCCGGTTTAGAGTGGAAAATGATGATGGAAAGCTCAGTGATAGAAAATGTAGAGATTAAATAGTTGCTTCACAGCGTGCTGGAGGAGAGTAAAGACAGACGTATTTACGACAATTCGTCTCTCTCAATCTTCTCTTCCACTCTCCTGGTCAAACAATTATTTGCCAGTTTTCCAGACACACGTCTGCGCTCACACCGATTTGTTGCTTCAAGCACTCAGACGACGTGGATACAGCTATATTAAACAAATAGGGAAAAAGTTGGGCTTTTGGGTATTCCAACACAGTCCGGTATATGTTTATGGTGTTTATTTACCGTAAAGATCAAATCACAAAAAAAACAATATCAAGTGTTACATAAATTTATCATAAGTACAGAAAAAAATGCAAATATCAAGGTAGGGAGGGGGTGAAGAAGATTGGTATCGACTAAGCCCTTCCCGCTTGTATTAGACAAAGATAAACCCAGACTCAAGATAGATAGTTATCAGGAGCATAGGTAATGTAACCCAACAGTGAATTTAATTACTCTGAAAGAGGTGTTACAATATTAGTTATGGTGGTAGACAAAAATTACTGTTATCCCAATGGTGTCTTCCCTTTACTAAGCAAAGAAAAAAAAAGGGGGGGGGGGGAATGAAACAGAGTTAACAAATTATCCCACTAAAGGGAACAATGCCGGGTATACAGAAAACGTATTACCCGGTAGGCAAGTTAACAAATGGTTTGTTGCAAAAAAATTAAATCTCCTGTCATTCATACACACTGTGCGGATCCACACTCATATACACCACACACTTACCGATTTGCAGCATCAGACAATCCCTTAGAATGATAAACACAATAATTAACTCTTGACGTATGACAACTGTCTAGTCCTTCTATGTCCCGCCCCAGATAATGCGAGGATTCACTGAGAGCAAATATTCCCGCTTATCGCCGGACTTGAAGTTCTAAGAGTTCTTGTGTTTTATTATAAAGAAACGAGTCTATGGGATGGCACTGACACAGTTCGACATAGGGGTGAAAAATGAGGTGATGGTATAATCCTTCACTGCGTGATGATAGCCACTGACCGGGAAAGTTTTTAATCCAGTGAGGAAAAACTAGGCTCGGTCACATTCAGGTAAATCGGTAATCTCTCACAATAGAGCAGTATATAAACTATCGCTACTGGCACTGTTCATCTTCCAGTTTATCTTACAGAGTGTAAGTTAGATTGATGATAATAATCAAATGATCTTGGGTAGGCTTTCTTTCATGTAATTATGCTAGCCAGGCCGTACCGGACCACCACAAGATTTACTTTAAAAAAATGTCTCATCAAACTGTCTGGAAGTTTAAGAACCGAGTATGGAAACTCTGAAAGATTTCGTTATTGCTGGGATTGCAAAAGGTGATCAATCTAGAGAAAAAGATAGAAAACCCATAACAACATAATCATACTTTAAAACAAATAATCTTCTAAGCGCGCGATAAATTTCCCGTTAAGCCTATTATACACTCGAGTATTTAATAATGTATTTAATAAACACTGCGCGAGTTCTAGTGGTTAAATCACACATCTATAAATATAGGACTTAACTAAATTTATTAATTATAAGTTCCTTCGCGACTTTAAAAGTTAATTTAAGCATCTATTATCTTTTGAAATAATATAATAGATAGATCATTATATTTACAACTGGAACTATTGAGACGGTTTAATTTAATAGATTTAAATTAACACAAAATCCAATGAAATATAATGAATGAACTCGACCACTGATCACTTTACACAATATATATATATTACCGCTTTGCACAGAATAGAATTCACTGCAAATATGTATAAAATCCATGGGATGATCTAGCAAGATTTCCAATATCGCTAGTGCTTCTATCAAGTTCTGGCCAGCGAATGATGAAGTGTATTTCTAAGTGATCTGTATATCTACAACTGGAATGCAAGATGAGTGGGACATGATAACTTTGACAGCTTTTTTGATCTCATGACTTTGGGGGATCTGACCGCCAAATCCAAAGAGAGAAGCCGCCCCTGGCCTCTCGTATCTTCGTTCGCTGCTTGCGTCAGCTTTCCCCGTTCGCTCTGGCTGCGATCGGTTCCGTGCTTAACACCGAGATGCGAAATCTTTTCAGGGACCACTACTGTCTTTGATAGCGCCGATAGTCTCCCCTGAAATCCCTCAGTCTGTCTCTTTGATCTCGTGCCGCATACTAAATGAGTCCCGGTCGGTTCGCTCTGGCGAAACGAAAGGTTACAACAAATGTTCAGGGGTTCTAATGTTATGACAAGCTAAAGGTCCCTTTAAATCATCCATCATATCAGGGAAAATTCAATTGTCAAACTAGACGTACGTCACAGCTAAGCGGTTAGAGATATTTCTTCTCTCTACACAGTTACTGTATTCTGGGATCGAAACCTGGCTCCATTACTTTCCAGTATATCCAGCTGCAAATGGGTACCTGACTCTGCTCTTGAGTTAGGGAAGGCAAAGGCATCCAGTAAAGGAGCCTGTCACTCCACCTCATAAAGCTGGACCTAGTAACTCTCTAACACTTCGTTGCCCTACTGCAGTTCTGCTAAGGGATTACCATTACATTTTCGTTCACTCTTTCATAAACTTACCCCACTTACAAACTTTCTCCCTCCACAAACTCTCTGACTCAATTCTCGTACTCATTCAACTACCTCATTTTTCATCTTCTCTATGCGCTCCCTGCAGAGTATAGAGCCACCATTGCAGCAGTAGTTTCTCCAGCAATTTGTTTTGCATGATGAGGTTGCCAACCCCGTGCACAACCTCATTTTAATCACCTTGAAAGTGTAGTAGTCGTATTCGTTAATTACCTCATTACTCTCTTCATACCATCTTTCCTTCTAAGCGCTTCCATTAACGAGTACAGTTAACTCATTCGCGCTCAGAAACATTCATTGATTCAAGCCATCTGTCCCTCAGCCATCATTCACTTTGTACTAAAACAGGATCTTGGCAAAGCAAAACAAAATATAAAAAAAAGAATCCAAAAAGCAAACTCAAATCTTTTATTTCAAATGTTGACCCAGCGGGGTGGAAACTTCGAGCAAAACCGCACATCAAAAGGAGAAAATTGGGACAGAACCAACGGGAGATAACCCGAGACCAGCATCAGGAAGAGGGGACGTAACGACTGAGATTAGGGCACGATTTCAATTTAAGTGCATGATGGATAAAGAGAGAGAGAGAGAGAGAGAGAGAGAGAGAGAGAGAGAGAGAGAGAGAGAGAGAGAGAGAGAGAGAGACTTATCCAGTAGAACACGGGTAGGCAAACCTTTTCAGAGACGGGCCGGAAAATAAATATTTTAAGTCTCATGGGCCAAGTGCATGTGGTAAAATCAAAGAGAATTAGTGAGATGAGACCTTGGTTTGGTAATGTACATGTACAGTAAGTTGTAACCTTTTAGCATTGCGATAGTCTCACTGAACATTAAACACAGTACTTTGTTATCTAGTTCATTAACAAAAGAGTCCACATTCCATAGTCCTTTAAAGACATGACATTCAGATTCAATATTTTGTTCTCCTGTTGTGGTATGTTGGGTACTGATAATCATGAATTTGAATATAAACAAACACCAACATTCACTGACACAAACTCTGGTAAATTTTATAAGACACGCTTTCTCTCTGTTAACAGCATTCGAATCAGTGAGAGGAAGAAATGAAGAAAGAATTAATACTGGGGAACCCGAAACACTTTAATGTAGGGACACAAAAATTTAAACTACAGTGCAGCCTGGATAAGTAGAAGTCGCTGAAACAATCTAAAATAATCTTCTGCTTATCCGAAATTCTGCTTATCCGAAATTCTGCTTATCAGGAGTTTGCTTAGAGCTGGACATTTTACGGCCAGAATAAGAGAGAAAGTAATTATTTTAACCCTTTATTTACAACTGCTTCATCGTTCGATTAGCATGTTGGCGTCTTTTCCACTTTTCAAAAACAAATTAAAAGCATAAAGAATAGCATCATGCACTTTGTTTGTACCTTAGGCGCAAATACCAAAACATTTAAAACTACATATCCTATAACCAAAGACAATGCACACGTTTTTAATCCGCAGCATAATCCATAGCAGCATCATCTAGCGTACTTCCAAATTTTAGCATCGAATCTTAGAAACAGTAACCACAACAGACAACAATTCAAACAAAAACAGTTGCTAGCATCAGTAATACATAGCACACCATTTTTGTATTTGATGAATGTTTTTCATGCTGGCCTTACGTAGATTTTAAAAATATCATAACTTACAATGAAATCAAGAAGTGAAGCTTCATACAAGGTAATAACATTCACAGGGAATTGGAGTCATGAATTAAAAGGGATAAAGAAGACTTTTGAAGACACTGTGTGACGAAATGTCTGTCCCTTTCCTTTTGTGTGATCTCTCACACCTCCAGCCCTACGGCAGTATCATGTCTTTTTTTTTTTTTTTTCTCCGATCGCTTTTATTTGGCATTTTATTTTGCCCTTTCATACATTTTACTCTTTATGCTGGACATAGCATGGTGAAGTCTCTAACACGCCACTCCTCTATGGCAGTATTTGCCACGGGAGTAGTTCTGATCTTATTGTGTCGCACTCACGCTTCACGACGACGTGTTAAGTTACGCCAGGTTATTAGACGGTCAGCGACAATATTTTATCGCATAATCTGTCTGACCATCTTTTTAAGCGACGGTGCTTGTTTGGGTTGGGCAGGAGTGCTGAATAGAACCAGATTTGTTTGTCTGGCGAAACACAAGTGACTAGCGACCATTCCATGTCGGAAATATTTTGGAAGTACCACACCCGACCTGTTTCAAGATGATTGGAGCGTTTATTTAACTCCATAACAAAAGAAGGAGTGGGAAGAGAGGGAATATAGTCTGACCTTTTCGCCGTTTTATTTCACTGTG
This sequence comes from Oreohelix idahoensis, assembly GCA_024509875.1. Classification (NCBI taxonomy): domain Eukaryota; kingdom Metazoa; phylum Mollusca; class Gastropoda; order Stylommatophora; family Oreohelicidae; genus Oreohelix; species Oreohelix idahoensis. Next base: position 308,819 of record JAMPIV010000136.1, read on the forward strand.
AATTTCATGCTCGCCAAGACAACATCAGACCTCGCAAGAGTGAAGACTAGATTCCGAATCCCTTTTTTAACCGGACTTTTTATTGGAGAACCAGATAAGACTTACAAAGCACAGGAAATCTCTACATTTTAATAAGGAACACCGGAACTAGGAAACTGAAAACACTCGAAGTCAGAGAGGGAACCTATTGTAAAATTAAAGACATCCCAGACGCGTGTAAGAGAACGATTCGTCTATTTTATTCATCTGAGCAACAAGTCTGTAGCCAAGATTGGCGTAAGTTGTGATTTACATTTCATATTTTATTACTAACATGTGAACTAACATATATATGTATATATTACCATGTGAAGTTTAATGTGTGAAACTCGCTATTGGATGTCAAAGTCATTTGAGGCTGGCAATCTCAGTATATAGAATGATGATTCATGAACCACCACTGCACGGGCTGGTGATTGCTTTATTGATAGTTTCGTAAAGAGAACTAAAAAGCATAAAGTAGTTCCAGGTTCCCTGTGGAGCAGGGAGGGAAAGATGAAAGAAATGATGTACATTCTAAGAATAATACTTACAGTTTCAAAGCTTTTCACTCAGTTTAAATGTAAACGAAAAAACATATTTATGTTAAAATTAATAGAAGTTTCAAACTTTTCCACAAGTGTAAATGTAAATGAAACATAAATGAATTTACATTGTGAACACTTTTCAAACTGTGGAAATGTAAATGTAAAACATATTATATCTGTACGTTTAACCTTTTCATTTAAATGTAATGTAAAGCTTAAGCCATTCAGTTTAAATGTAAAGGAAGTTTTATCCTGAGGGATTAAAATTAATTCTCATCGAGGGTAAATTCTGACATGGAATGGTGGGATGGGAAGATAGGAACCCGTAACTATGGGTTGGAAAACGCAATACTCAGAAGAGCATTCCTTTCTATTCTTCTATCATAGTTATTGGTGGTACCAGCAGAAAGAACTATCTCTGGAACTAAGTGAAGGTAGAAGTGGACTGACGTTGTGCGAGACGCCATCATAAGAGTGTCTTATAGACAGACGCAGAACCAGCTTGGCCGTTACTCATTGACGTTCTGGGAAAGTGCGGCGCCTGAACTTTGATCAGTGACGAGTTGCAGCAGTGTACAGAAACCCTACCCATCAGGAGGAGGATTACAATCATCACTGGCAGCTAAGTTAACCTATATGCTGCCACTTGAACGTCTTATAAAAAACCATTCAAGTGATGAAAATCTTTTCATAAATATTCAAATTATTTTTTTTCACTGTTTTAACTAAAGTGATTATTAAATTCTGTTATTTGTAATGTTACAAATTTAACTTCGATTCAATCAATTTAGATGTACTACATGTTTGTCTCAGTCAAATTACTACACACACACTAAACAGAGCTATATTATAATAATAATTCCACTGAGTAACTCAGCGGTGGGGGTTTAACGAGCTAGAATAAACCATTGCTAAATCCTTCATAAAAGGTGTCGGCAGATTACAGAATTAACGTTCTCGGCAACAACCAGCATTGTTTTCGCTTATCTGAATATCTTGTGAAGACTCCCATGTGATAGAAGCTTTACTACTCTTCTATATACATTTCTGCCAAGAGTAATCTTGTGTAAAGATAGACTCCATTGAAGCCTATAATAGATACTCTTGAGTTTTGGCCAAAGTTGGACCACTACTGCAAAGCAGGGGAGGCAATACCGTCACACACTAAAAGGCGTGGTACGTATTTGTTGCTGGCTTCTGCGTTGAGAAATAAAGGGTAATGCCGACTCCTGCACTAGAACGTGAAAGATTCTCAGTTGAACGTGTTTGGCGAAGGTTGAATTCTTAGAATAAAATTACGTGATTTTATAAGTTTACGGCTTTTTATCGTGCGTGATTTCTAAATGCTTTGACATATTTCTTGCCCATAATGCACTCATATCCAGAATGTGTCACGTGCACGTGATTGCAGGGAGACCTGAATTAATTTAGACTGAGGATTAAAGACTTTTGGTTCAATCAGTCAATCAGTGCTGCTTGTCTCCCTTGGGTATTTATTTGCCTATCTGTTGATGTCTAGGCCAAGGGAATGTCTTTCCATATAATGATTAGTGTTTCCCTATACACGAGTGCACCACCAAGAATTTTCGGTTAATAAAATAGGTTAAATATAAAAAAGGTAAAAGTAGTTCCATGGCAGATACTGCCGTAGGGGGAATGAAGTGTTAAACTGTTAGTAGGTCCAGCTTTTTTATAAGGCGGTGTGACCAGTTCCCTTTCTCGCTGCCTTTTAAATACACTAAAACTAAAAAAAATCGACAAATACAAACCATACATATTTAGGATCATTTCAAATACAATAAATAACATTGACCGAAAGGAGTCTTGGTTGCCGACAAACCTTTCTTCTAGAAAAATCTCCAGGACTGGCAACAGGAACGTTCGAACTCTAAACGCAGGGAAAACTGCACAAGTAGCAGCAGAAATGTTATATTAAAGGATTGATATCCTGGGTCTCTGCGAGACAAGGTGGAAGGGCATAGAGAGGTAGAAACTGATCACAGCACAAAGGTGTCCCCATGACTGGACAGGACACACATGAGGAAACCTGTTGATAGCATTATAAGTCAGTCCTTGTTCTCGAATCCCAAGGGAAAGAGAGGCAGAGGTATACCCAAAAAAATACATAGAGAAGAGAACCGAAGACAGAAGTAAAAATGATGAGAAAAACTTGGAAAGAAACTTGAGCTGATGGCACGTGACAGGAGGACTTGGCTTGTGTTTGTTGAAAGTCTAAGCTCCTTGGGGAGCTAAAGGGTATTGATTAAAATAACATTGAAAAAGATACAGTAAACCAAAGTTTACAAACCTCTATAGCTCAGACTCTATAGTGTAAAGAGAGACATTATAGAGCATTTCAGGGGTATGTCAAATTTGTCACGGTATGTTTTACGACTGCCGTGACTGAGATGCTCCGCCAGGGGCAGGACACTATTTACTAGAGTCAACTGTGATTACACCTTGTGAAATCAAGTCACATGGTATCACGTGATCACGAGGTATGCTGGGACTGATGCGAGAGAAGCCCCATCACTCTCCAGCCGACTGCCATCTTGGCAGGTCGTTATTATCAGCGGGTCTCAAAACCGTATCACATGGCCGTCGGGACAGACTTTTGCCATTTAGTTTATGTGGCTAGTTTTGGTTTTTTCAACAGAGAATGTGTTGTAATCCTGAAGCTAAACGGCGACCTTATAAGGTTTATTATCCATATTTTCATAGTAATCTTGCAGAGACATGGTATCTTGTAAGCACGAATGTTGATTCCTGCTCGAGTTTGTAAGCTGTGGTGATTTATGCCATTGGGCACCATTGGTACATCGCCTGATGTAAGGCCCCGTGTTATATTCATAGTAGTTGCTGTATAACGTCCACTCGCGCTATATTTCAGCTATGTGATGTCGGTAATAAAGGGATAGTAAACTGAATACGTTTCCCTTCATTTATGTGCACCTGTTATTTGTGTGAGTGGTCTCCTGGAGTCCACGAGTGTATTTGTCTGTCCTTTTTGTTGTTAATCCAAGCAGATAACAGTAATGTGTCAGTATTCATTGTAGACATTATAAAAAGTTATAACACATGGCAACAATTAAATATAAGTGCAGTCACTATATATCCTAATTATAACCCACCAGGGGTTGGGCATACTAGTTTTCACCATCAGCATTTTTTTTTTAAGTGCGGGGGGGGGGGGGGGGTGCACGTTCAAGTACGAGAAAGTTTTCCTATCTTGCATCTGTGATAACAGCGAATGGCTGCTACCAAAACCGAAATCAAGGTCAGAAATGCGAACGCAAAATTAGTTTTATTTACCAACAAAAACCATCTTTAAAAAAAAAATACAGTACTATCATTGAGAATAAGAAGTCTGGCATGCTATATACAGCTGGCTGACGCTGGAGTTCGGTTGGCTTCGTCCTCAGAAGAGACCCTGATGACATCACAAGAACAACTATGAAGGAAGCCAAAGAGAGGCTGACCACAAAATAACTTGGCGGAGAACTGTGGAGGCTGAGATGCAAAGAATGAACCAGAGCTGGGGCACTGCATGAAGGATGGCCGCCGGCCGAGCAAAGTGGAAGCAGTTTGTTGCTGCTCTACAAGACGCCACCAGGCGTGATGGCCACTGACTGCTTTGACAGTCCGCGGCTAAAGATCAAAAAAGAAGAAGAAGACGCTATATACAGATTTATTGCAAAAGTCATTTTCTATTTTTGAATTGTTGTTTCTTCACTGCTGTTAAATTAATTTAAATGAACATACGGCAAAATAAAGACAATTAATTACCATTTTATTACATACAATGTTCTGTCACATTATCATTACAACTCATCGTGAACTCTAGTTTGTTCAACAAATGAATTCACAGTGGGCAGCCATTTTGCTGTCTCTTGTAACGTCAGATTAATTTAGATTTTAGTTTGCTTTCTTCCGTTTTTTTTTTTTTTTTTTTTTGTTCTTTCGTTTCTGGGAATTAAAAAAAAAAAACCAGGTTCGATTCCCAGTTGAGGGAATATAATTTTTGGAATTTTTTTCAGAACCAGTGGTCCTAATGATGTCATACTCCCCCCTGGTCTCCTGGGTATTGAGATCGGATGCCTAGCCTTCTCGGATAAGGGCGAAAAAAATTAGGAGGTCCCGTGTGCAAGTTGCGCACGTTAAAAATCCCACGGCAGTTGGAAATCGTAAAGAGTAGGCCTTATCAGGCCGCTGCCTGGCAAAATTTTAAAAATTAGAAACCTACTCCCCACAAAATATGTATAGAATGTGTGATTCCTATATACACACATTGTATCGCACGTAGTTCGTGCACTGTGCTGAGATCCTCCTTATATGATCAAAGGGAGGAGATCTGATCACTGATGGAGTAGTCCGTGTGCAATGAAGATAGTCCTTAAAAACCAAACCAAACCAAAAAAAAATAAAATAATACTTACATGACTAATGCTTTGGTCACTTCCTTTTCAGCCAAGCGTGATAGGACTTCGATGCTTCGCCTTCAGGGAAGTACCTAGGTTTTATTTATCTATTTTTTTATTTTTTTTTATATTCATTTAAGTTCTTATGTCTCCTATCTAGCCTTCACTGTCTTTCTTTTCCTGACGAAGGCCTTGTGGCCGTAACGTAGACTACTTTCTTTGTCTTTTGTTCTCGTAAGACGAATCACCTTTTTTCGATTTTTTTCAAACCCATCCATTACATGTCTAATAGCAGTTTCTGCTCATTGTTTTTACCTTTGTTTCATATCCAGTTAGTGGATACAATCGATGATATAAAAATTTCAACATAGGAAGTGACTTTACAATCACCCTCTACATTATCTATTACTTTATGCATGCGAGACCTGAACAGTAAACAAACGGATGGAAAGAAATGTGTAGGCAGCAGAGATGTGGCCCCTCAGTAAGATGAAATAGTTACCTATGATAAACAGAAAAACACTTAAAGCAGTGATCAGACAAGCATAATGAAGCCATCAATTGTTCAATATGAATAGGCCCTGAGAAATGACAAGAAAACGCTCGTGGTAGATTGGACCCACACTAAGGAAACCCGTTGATAGCATTACAAGGCAGTTCTTGGTCTGGAATCCCCAGGGCAAGAGAAGCAGAGGGAAACTGAAGACCATATAGAGAAGAGAACTGGAGAGAGAAAAGAAAATGACGAGGAAGGCAAAGAAAAACTTTGAGCTCATGGAATTCCACATGAGGGCATGGCATGTGTTTATTGAAGGCCTATACTCCTTGGAGGAATAAATTGATTAATTGAATGACTGGATGATTTATTGATTGATAGAGTGATTGATGGGTTGGTTGATTTATCGATTGATGGATCTATTGATTGGTTGATTGATTGATAAACTGGCAATCAACGTTCTTTAGACACATGATGAGACGAGGAAAAAGAAATCAGAGAATCTTATAACAAGCAGTCAACAACAATAAGTAGTGTGCTTGTTACTCAGATATTAGGAAAAAGACTTAACCTATGTTACGACTACTATTGTCTTCGTTGGGGACAAAAGAACGAAAACAGCAGAGAAAAGATAATGAGAACTAAGCTAAATTTCAAACGTGTGTAACCGGGGCCCAAAGGAAAGCAAAGAATAGTAACACTGTACACTAGTTTTTCAAACCTCCTCCCTCTTTCGTCACACTTCCTAACACCCTTCCTCCCCCCCCCCTTTTTTTTTTTCACTGCGTGACGTCATATGTGAACGACCCTAGAAGGGGATATAATTCTAGAGTTATGAAGACTTCATTGTCGTTCTTTCTGAAATAATCACATCTATCTCTCTTATAAAACTGGCACTCCGTCTAAGGCGTCTCTCATCACCAAACAGTTTCTCCCTCAACTGGGTTGGAGGTCACACTGCCACCCTGCTCCTCTCATGGAGTTTTACGACAGTTTCTACTGTCTGTTTGTCCTCCCCGCGTGGACACTCATCTGTCTGTCCAATTTTCAGTTTGTTTAACAGATGGTATCTGAGTCTACAATGGCCGGTTCTCAGACTGAAAATTATCACTCGATCGTTTCTGGATAATGTATAACATGGTTCAACATTTCTGGACTCATGAAGACTAACTTTGTCCTATATTTTCCAAACATCTTATACTTTGCGGGACCTTGAAGTTGTCCTTGTGGCGATTATTTATTCATAATTGTATTTTGTTCTGCAAATATTCATACGATCTCATATGGGAACATGATACACTATAATATCATTTGCGGAACATTCACACACCCTCATACAGAAATTTAACACCGTATTTACCTTGTGCATATTTCGTAACAGTACGAGTTTTACCAATTTTTTCACGAGGCACGCCCCGGGCACGTTACAAATAATGTCGGTCGGCTACATTAGGGCATGTGTTTTAATATAAAAGACATTTCAGTATAGCGTACGTTCGTCCATATTATGCAAGGCCAAGTTTGTAAGTTTTACGTTATTTCGCATGGTTTTCTTTTACTGGGCGTAAAGTACACGTGTTTCGTATTCCCATGAGCTATATTTACAGTAGAACTCCAATTATGCTATTCCTGATCACCCGAATTGTCAATTAACCGAATCACAACAGCCCCCCCCCCCCCCCCCCCAAAAAAAAAAAGAACCCCTCACAATGAAGGACAATGTGAAAATACAGCAATTACTGTAATTTGTTGACATAGGGGGGATGATATAAGTATATGAGGAGAACTGCCGTAAGACGGGGGTAAAACAGTAGAATGGGGAAAAAAAACACACACACAAATAGTAATACAAGGAGAAAGGACAGGAAAAACCTACGTTGCGTCCACAAGGCCTTCGTCAGGGACAGACAAACAAGATAGGAGGGAAAGAAAGAAAATGAGAATTAAGTAGAGAACATGAAACTATAAAAATAAGAGAAAAACAACTCCCTTATGTCCAGTCACATGTCCAGTCACAGAATCAAGATGACTGCCACTAAACCGGAAAACGGAAGTCGAAAGTACATTAAAAACAAAAAATAAGAAAAAATGAAAATAAGGACCGGAAAAGAGTGAGGAAAAAAAATAATAATAATATATAAAGTGAGGGAAAAGCGATTTAGAAAAAAAAATAAAATAAAATAAATAGATATAAATAAAAAATAATAAAAATAAATAAATAAAATTTAAAAAAAAAAAATATATATATATATATATATATATATATATATATATATATATATATATATATATATATATATATATATATATATATATATATATATATATATATATATATATATATATATATATATATATATATATATATATATATAAAGAAAAAAAATATATATATATATATAAAATAAAAAATTTTTAAAAATAAAACAAATTATTTAAAAAAAATGGGTGATCACATTAAAGTAGACAGTCATAATACAATAGGGACTAGATAGAGAAAGGCATCTCAGACAAAAGAATGTTGGGTATTCAAGCCGTGTGGTTTAAGGCAACCCATAAGATGGATGAGGCGTTGTTCCTGGCGAAACCGACTGTTGGCGTCCGAGGAACAGGATCTGATGGCTGTCACCTGGATGTCAGTGGCACTGTAACCGGGGCAGGTGTTCCTTAGGACTGGAACGGCACCATATTACCTTCATGTGGTAGTGCCGGTATATGCAGTATTTTCAGTTTACTTTACAGAGAGCAGATGTTTAACTGGCCTAATCACCAGAGATTTAGATTTCTCTCTTAAATTTGTGTTACCAGGTTCGATTTTCTTCTCTTAGGTGTTGATGTAGCGAATTTAATTGAAATGGATAGATTTCTTATCTAGATCTCAAAACTGTAGTAATTCACCTTTTCAACAGCGTTCGATTTCATGCAAAACTTTTAATATCTTTCAGCATGAAACTTAAAATTTCAACAAAGTCTGGAATTCAGAAGATTTTTACAATAATAAGTATAATAAAATTCTATCATCTCATCAGATGCTTTCATCGATGCAAAAATCCCTTTTTGCATCCTTGTCTCGTAGGCCTACTCAATTGTCAAATATGGCGAACCTTCTCATTCCACCGTGTTCCTTCTTTTAAGTTACAGTCTTATTTTAGGTTCGACGACATTTACCCATCTCCTCAGATTTGTCCTTGATTTCTTTATAATCATAAGCATTCCTTGAGTTAAATGCTTTCCAACACAAGAATATTTTCTACTCTACATGGTTTGAGGTGTAAGACCATTTTTTGCAAATTGACTCAAATCCTCGAACCTAGTTCTGCTGCAACTAGGGTTGGGAGCTCTATTCAAAATACATATTTAACGATTGTCACTACTTACGCCAGTAAGAAATATATATATATAACCACTCAATGTCCTGAAATACACATTTTATAAGAAAAGTTGAAGTTTGATTTTCTCAAACTAAGAAATATGTAGAGCTGGACCAGATACGACCTCTTGAGTTGCGCTCTTTCATTCTACTGCCAGACGGCGTCCTGTTCTATATTCCCCGGGGTAAATCTGAGCTATCCGATTGGTCAGGGGAAATCACCCAATTATTAGAAATGGCGTGTGGAAGCGACTCTGTCCTAAATATGTGACACTATAATTTTTTATATTCTGTTTCTCATAAAATATAAAATTATGGGGTAGTCTGTGCTTCCTCCGTCTTGTTGGAGTATAGCCTGTTTCCAAAGGAAAAACTATGTACACAGCCACATATAGATCCCGGGGCTCCGCAAATGTATCCCGTAGGGAGACATTTGAGTACTATCAATAACAAAAATTCATCCCCAAAAATTTCTAAGTTCAAAAAAATTTTCAGAAAAATTTAAAGTTCAAAAATTTTTCTAAGTCCAAAAATATTTCCAAAAAAATTTAATTTAATTCCTATACTGGGGTCCTATGTCTATATGAGGTCGTCTGCTATGTAAAAAAAAAACTAGTAGTGGACATCAACTTCAAAAAGTGTAACTTATTCATCACATCATAATATTTTTCACTAAATTTACAAATTGGCAACACTGCCCAACAAAATCTGCAAAACAATCATAAGGTCATCACTAAAAAAAATGTGACGAGTGGCAACACTGGGGAATGAACAATAAACTATCTTATTTGCCGAACTTGGCTGGATTATCATAATCTATTACATTTCATTCAAAAATATAGTTGATTACATTCTCCTAGATATGGTGGGGGTGTTATCTCTTTTCTTTTCCTGTTATTTGCTCCATATTAAAAGCCTGCAAGTACTTAAAAAATCTTTTTTTTTCCTGGCGTACTTATTTATTCTATTTCCCAAGTACTCAGCAATATTCCAAGAAATGTCCAAAATCTCTAATTCCTATGGTAATGGCAATCCACTTTCATAGAATAGCCAATGTTCTCATGGGTACTCATCATGTTCTCTTTTTTTTTTTTTCAGTGAATGAGCCACTTGCTCATTATTACATGTAGAAAACATCTCTAGACATAATATGCATATTTATCAGACGATAATATAACTAGCATCATTTTTATAAGTAATCATTTTTCACAATAAAAGCATTAAAACCTCATGGCTTATCCTTATTTATTTATCTGAATGTTTCCTTGTTATTGACATTTTCCAAATGGTAAGTGTATAAATTCGTTCTAAGTCCGTCACTGTAGAAAATGTTCTATATTACATTTTTTTTTTTTTTCAAAATATGTGATGTTTGTCTCCAATATCCGTGCGTCTGGTGGTGATCCTGTCCATTAGTCAGTTATTTCTAATCATTCCTTCTTTTCTGTCAATACAGTATTTTTTTTTTTTTTGAACTCTTCCCTGGAAATATTATTTTATATATATATTTATTCTTCAAAGATCTTCTTTGACTTCCCATACATCAATTTTCAAACATCACATTATTCAGCAACCAACAGACGAATGTGTTACTATCATATTATGAAATATAAGGGAAAAGAAAAATATAGTTTCCAAATCATCATGAATTTTCTACATTGGGTTCCGTATTACTTTATTTTCTCTTTTAAGACAACTGCTTATACTCTTGACAATATGTATCCATGTTGTCACTCTCGAGGCATCCTTGTATACAATTTATATTTGTCTCCTTTTTTTTTTTTCATAACACCAATGTATCATTTATGGTGTTCCAATATCATTGTATCCATTCTAGTCCTCCTGTTATCTTGAGAATTCATCCTTAGTAACTCCCTATGTACCTTATCTAGCAGTACATTTTTCAAAAAACACATCAAACAATTATTTATCGAACAATCAACTGAGATGTAAGAACTTGTGACAATATGAGATGAAAAAAAATGTTGGGGTCATCACTCAAAAATTGTGACATAGAAGGGAAGAAAAAATATTCAATTGATCGTGAGGAATCTACAATATCCTTATAAAACAAAGTTCCTGGTACTCTGACTACTATTTATCCATATTATTTCTGGTTATCCTTGCATACAGTGTACCATTTCCATTTTCTTTATAAGTCCAATTCATCGCTCATGGTGCTCCAATATTTAAAATGTGGATCCTTCCTATTCCTCTTATTCTGTACTGGAAATATATCCTTATTAATTATCCATGTACTATATTTGCGAATATTTATCATCAATATATCAACTAATCATTTATAGAACTATTAACATAAATGTCTAGACTTTACCAAAACATGAACAAAAACATGTCTTTTTACATATGTGCAAAATTTCGACACCAACTCTGCCTTCGCTGGTCGAGGGTTAGTCAGAGTTATGTGGTGCCTGTAACATCCGCTGACTACAGCCAGATGGGTGACTTATGATACTTATAATTCAAAAATCTCATCCGTCAGTTATCTTAAGTGTGGGGCGGGGGTCTATTTCATGGTGTCCTTGACCAAGTTTGCTGCATTTCTAATCTAGATATTCTTTTTTTTTTTTTCATAGTATCTCCATGATATATCTGTGACATGTCTGTCCTTGGGATAACATTATTTTTTTTTTTATCCAATATCCTCGGGGTGAGCAAATCTCAGTGTGTCCACTTTCATCAATCATTTATTTATTTTCTCTCCTGTAATCCTGTAATTCTGGGTATGTTATGAGTATTTTAAATTGTCAATTTATTCCAACTATCTTACAACATTCTGTAATTCGTGATAAGGAATAGTCATTTGTTATACAACAATGTTCATATTACAAAGGCAATAAGCAAAAATCAAAGAGATATCTTCTCCAAAATGCGGATGCATCTCTATTTCCTTTACCTCTGGGCGTAGCAATTATTCAGTCATTATTTTTTTTCTCCATTATTTAATCTCCATTTTGTGTCCTTAGTACCTGTGGTTCCATGGGATTATCATAATTCATTTGTGTCTCTTGTCTACTGATAATCCTTCAATAATGACTTCAAATATGGTCCTCATATGTGCAACAATCATCTGCTCTGATTTGTTCCATGGTATTCATCAAATATTCTATTATATCCTTGTCTTATCTCGTAACCACGAAAGACTAAGATTATTCCTCCTCCAATGTTAATGTGGGGGATTTTGTGCATAAACATTACAACAAAATCTCAGCTGTGACAACATAAAGTTTCACCTTAATATAAAATGTCATCTTCATCATACATAACCTGTTGCTTCTTCATCTCATGTGTCATTAGTGGTTATCATGCGGTAATGGGGTATTTCATTTGCTAGGTCAGCATGTGCAAATGCTATTTCTTTAACATGGGCAAAGGCATCATCAACAAATAGGTGCAATTTGTTCAATCTGGGGTTAGCATATACTAATGCTCTCAAGGGATTCTTCATTTGCAGAAAATCAGCATGCGCAAATGTCATTGGGGTATTTGTGATATCAACAAAATATTGTTGGAGTATCAGGGATCAAGCTGGTGGGGGTATGAGTGGCATAGGGTGATTTATTTATTTTCTTCTTCATCTGCTAACCTCAGGGCAGTCAATGTTTTACAATATTGTCTTATCATCATCAAAATGTGTGTGGGTGGCATATAAACATATAGCATCTTATATAAAAAAAACATTCTAATTGTTTTTTTCTTTTATGTCTTTTCTGTTTTCTTTTTCATTTTTTTTCTTTTTCATTTCTTTTTTTATGTTTGTATCACAAGTACTAAAGAATGATAAAAATCAATTCACTAAACACTAGATATTCTAATAGTAAATCCTAACCAATAGGGTTGCAAGTAATAGTTTAGGTTAGAATAGAAGGAATGTTGTAGCAGTGTCTGTTGTCAATAAGTGGCGAGGAAAGGGTACATCAAGGATCTCCTGATTACAACATGATTGTAATTCCAAGGAATGAATATGATTGGGATTGAAAAAATCACAAGTCTAGAATGTCGTCTCGATATAGTGGAATGGAAAAATAGTAAGTTAAAGATGGTGTAACAGTGGGGTGAAGGAAATCTTATTATAGAGAGTCAGGGTTGGGATATGGAATCTCTTTAGGAGAATGTTTAAAATTCTTGACAGTACTAATATACATCTGGGTCTAAAATAATAATGTACATTTGAAAATAAATAATCCTGTGGAGAAAAATAGCATAACCTACAATACTAGTTTTGGGTATGAATTATGTGCTGTTAAGAGATGTCATAGTAGGAACAGTATGATTGATCAAGGTGGCAGATATCAAGGAGTTTAGCATAATATAGATCAAAGAAATATTAGTATGAGGTAAGAAAAAAAAAACTACTGGTGTAAAGTGTCTGCATGAAAATGCTGGTGAATGGAGCGTGGAATATGATCAGTTACAAAAGTGGAGATGAATGTTACAACAGAATAGTGTGACACATGTGTTATAGGTAAAGTTGTGTAGCATTCTAAATATTAAGAAAATGTATGTAACTAAATAAGGGTGTCTGTAAACTCGTAACACCGTGTGTTATCAATTGTTTTAACATTTTTATTTCACAATTATGCTATCTAAAGAAAATCCTCCGTGTGCTGGTCTTGATTTCTTTCTGGGCATCAGTATTCTAAGGCTGGAAAAAATAACTTTCTCAGTGAGGCTTTGACATGTTAGTTTGTAAGCAAGTCATTTGAACTGTCAAAAACTGAAAATAGAGTACATGGGGAGAGTTAGTACATTGTTAAAAAGGTTTGTTCACATATGCGTTGACCGTGTTCGGATTTGCGAACATATAAAACACCTGGGCGTGTTTTTCAGAACAGCTTCGCTAGTTCCTTCACCATCTCTAACCTTGCAATGTCCCGACTGCTTAGGCGAGCATCATACTGAGTAGCAGTGGTGACGGGTGTGATAGGCGACGACACTGCATTTGCTGATTGTTGGGACACCGAGGACATTGACGAATGCGGTGATGGCTTAACATCATTTGATTGCGGTGATGGTTTTACTGTGGTTAGGGTTTGTATGGCTGGAACATCTGTTGGTTTTGAGGCAGGTATATGTTTCGCCTTGATTTTTCTTCTGACCTGGTTGTGCTGAACGTTAGCACTGGTTACAATGGGCACAGTAATTTGCACACTGTTGTTTTTGACTAGTTGAGATGAGGCTAACACTTCTCGGCTTGGTTTTGGAACATGATAGCGTTTCGCCTTGACTATTCGTCTGATCTCATTTTGTGGCAATTTCATGCATTTAATGACAGGAGATGATGCGTCTGATGAAGAAAAACAGGTACGTTTGCCAGCTGCTTGAATCTCCGGGGATGACGTACTAGCGAATGATGTATCAGTTGTGCAACTAGGACCAGGCGAATCTATACCAGAGTCTCTTTCATACTTGTTGGTTGCTATCTCACCGTATGTTTGAACAGGGCAGATATTGGATATTTCGTCGGTGTGAAAACCTTGGTCTATTGGTTCTTGTGTGTCCATGTCAGAATCTGTGTCGTTAAAGGGGACCGAACATGTGGAGCGATAACAATATTTTGCCCTTCTAATGGGTCGGATGGATACTTCTGTAGAATTCTTCTCTTGTAGGGTAATCTTGCTTTCCTCCCGATCTAACGTGCTGTTATAGTGTTCAAGAGTGCCATCATCCTGTTGAACCGTGTTTATTACTAAACAACGTATCTCATCTTGTTTGGCAGACAAGTTCACAGCAAATTTATCCTCTAGTAATTCATACACCAATTTGACCGTGAGAACGCTGAAATCACCCTTCCTCAAGATGTCATTTATTTCTTCCTGCAGCCTCTCTGTGCTCAGTGCAGTAACTGGGATAGCATTGAAGGATTTCTGTTGGGCGAACTGTTTTACTGGTGCTACGGGGTCGCAAACTTGACTTGGTGTGTCAGTGTCTGTCTGTGTTGCTGAAACTGCAGCTCTATTCTCTGTTTGTGTCGCGACAGAGGTCGTCTTTGGTTCATTCATAAATTCTTCTTGTTTGTGCACGATTCGGGTTAGTCTATTATGAGGGGGGGGGGGTATGTAGCGTCGTGTTTACTTTCACAGAACTGACCTGTTGACGTTCAAGAAATGGTCTTCGCCATGGATGTAGTGGTTCTACAACAGCACGAAAACCTTCATCTGTGGTGACAATGCATGCCCTGTCAGATGCATGGAGATTCTTTATTTCGTAGGTCTTATGACTTTTGACATTGGTGAATAGGCTTCGGACTGCAATGCGGCAATCTCTTCTATTTAAACTCGTCCAGTGATTCTTAGCACGTCTGTTAAAATGATACAGCGTACTATCTGTGTCCTCGGTATGATGTGTTGGTAGACATAGGTATCGTAGGTTTCTTAAATTTTCGACAGAGTAACTTTCCGCATCCGCGTGTGTTGTTACTGCATTCCTCCTGATAGAGGTGTGATTACAATACTTCATATCTGCCCCATGAATGATGGGATGTAAGCTCAGGGATTTACGTTTGGGATAACCTCCCGTCAGAAAACGATTTTTTTCCTTGTCAGAGTCAGAGGGGCGGCGTGGGTTGGAGAAACTTGGGGAGGGGAACTGATGGGCAAAGCTCTGACACAGTGATGGCTCATGCTGCATAGGGTAACTTCCCGTCAGCAAATATTTCTTAGCCATGTCAATCGGTGGGCTGTAATGGTTGTGCATGCGTTTGCTGCTGTTGTTGTTGTTCCACACCCAGCTGTTGAAAATTTTGTAGTAAATCGTCCATGGTCTATTATCGCTAGTTATTCGCTTTATCAAAGAGAAGTGGTCACGGGCACCATATTACTTTACGTTTTCCACCGTGTTCCTTCTTTTAGTTTTCCACCGTGTTCCTTCCTTTAGCCTCTCTGACTTGAGGCGACATTGACCCATCTCCTCAGATTTGTCCTTGATTTCTTTATAATCATAAGCATTCCTTGAGTTAAATGCTTTCCAACACAAGAATATTTTCTACTCTACATGGTTTGAGGTGTAAGACCATTTTTTGCATATTGACTCAAATCCTAGAACCTAGTTCTGCTGCAACTAGGGTTGGGAGCTCTATTCAAAATACATATTTAACGATTGTCACTACTTACGCCAGTAAGAAATATACTGAAGCACATTAAAAACGCACCACTATTATATATACTGATGCCGAGAAGCTGGCAAAAAAAGTGTGGGAATGGATTTTCCCCGTGTTTGCCATGAGGTAGAGAGCGAATGGCTGCTGGAATGGAAAGTGCAAGATTCAACCCACGGGTGTGTGTACAGACTACATGAAAACGATGAAAGTTACACGTGCAACACGATTCCCAACAGCTATGACCCTGAAAATGTGTACGCGTTCTGGCAGTATTCTCGGTATAAAAAGGCCGTTGAGACAAAACACCCAGTACATGTGCTTGAAATGCCACGACTATCTAAAAACGACCGCCAACGAGCCATTGGTATGTTGGAGACCGGAATGAGCTCGCGGGCCATTGCCAGAAGGATGAATTGCCACCACAGCACTATTGTACGTCTCAATGAACGTTACGGAACCACTGGCAGTGCCCGGGATAGACTTCGGAGTGGCCAACCACGAGTTACTACCCCTGCGCAAGATCGTCATATTGTGCTGAGTCACCTAAGGAATCGTACTCTCCCGGCAAGTCAAACAGCAAGAGCAATAGTGGGTAGACATGGGCAAGTCTCTCGAATGACAGTCATACGACGACTCAGAGATACAGGCCTTACTGCAAGACGACCTTATGTTGGGCCAAACTTGACTCACAGACATCGTTAGCAGCGCCTGCAATGGGCAGAGCAACATATCAGATGGACTAGACTGCAGTGGAATGCTGTCCTATTCACAGACGAGAACAGATTCAACATATCCTTTGCAGATGGACGTATGCGGATTTAGCGACGGTGTGAAGAGCGCTTTGCAGATTGCTGTGTCAACCGATTTCGAGGTGGCAGTATTCACATTTGGGGAGGATTCAGTTTTCACCATCGCTTGCCTCTTCACGTCTTCCGTGGAAATGTTAATGCTGTGACATATCGAGATGAGGTTCTGGATGCACTGGCTGCTCCTGCGTTCACAATTTATCCAGACTTGCAGCTTCTCCAGCAGGATAACGCACGTGCATTTTTTTTTTGTATTTTTGGTTTTCTCCCTTGCCTGCACAGAATGCAATGAATTTCATAACAATCAAATGTACAAATTAATGACCAGCATGGATTCATAGGAAAATGAATAAAGATTCCAAATATGTAAACTTGTACACACTTATATTTACATTTCACACTCTGTTCCTGGATTATACAGGTGGTGCGTTTTTAATGTGCTTCAGTATATATATATATAACCACTCAATGTCCTGAAATACACATTTTATAAGAAAAGTTGAAGTTTGATTTTCTCAAACTAAGAAATATGTAGAGCTGGACCAGATACGACCTCTTGAGTTGCGCTCTTTCATTCTACTGCCAGACGGCGTCCTGTTCTATATTCCCCGGGGTAAATCTGAGCTATCCGATTGGTCAGGGGAAATCACCCAATTATTAGAAATGGCGTGTGGAAGCGACTCTGTCCTAAATATGTGACACTATAATTTTTTATATTCTGTTTCTCATAAAATATAAAATTATGGGGTAGTCTGTGCTTCCTCCGTCTTGTTGGAGTATAGCTTGTTTCCAAAGGAACAATTATGTACACGGCCACAGCACCGTGGTGGTCCGGGCCATTGAAGTGGATGGCCACAGGTGTGGATTTAAACTGAGAGATGTCGTAGAGGTGTCTGCAGAATCGGTCGCCCAGTCGTGTGCCCGTTTGGCCGATGTAAGTAATGGTGCAACGTTTGCATATAATAGCATAGATGACGTTGCGTGACTCACATGTGAAGCCATGTGTGATGGTGAACTTGGCGTTAGGGAACGAGACTGAACGTGTTTCGATAACATACTGACATGTCTTACATCGTGTTCGGTTACATGGCTTGGTCCCAAAGTGGCCATCGTTGACGGTTTTCAAACGGCTGTGGACTAGGAGGTCTCTCAAATTTTTATCCCGTCTATATGCCAGCAAGGGTGGCTCACTAAACACTTCCCGCGCCTTTGGGTCAGCTTGGAGGAGAGGAAGGTGACGATATAGGATCCTTTTGACAGCAGTGTTGTGAGGGTGATAGGTCATTATTAACTTGACTCTATCAGAGGAGGACCCCGCCATAACAAATTGTTAGTTATAATTAGAAATTTGTCTAGTTAGAAATTTTAAAGGTTTGCCTAGTACAAGATGGCTGATCTGGCAAAGTTTCAATCTGCTGCTGTGCAAGCTGCTAAAGAATTGGGAATGGAGGGGCAAATTATGATTGCTTATGTCACAACTGAATGTGACAAATTTATTGAACGCGAAGAAAAAAGATTAGAAAAAGAGGCTGAAAGAAAGTTAGAGGCTGAAAAAGAAATTAAGAGGCTGCAGATTGAGGCTGACAAAGAGGCTAGGGCATTGGAGGCGGATCGTGAGGCGGAAATAAAGCGACTCCAGTTTGAAGAAAAGAAGATGGAAGCAGAAGAAAAGAGATTAGCTACAGAAAGAGAAGAAAAGAGATTAGTTACAGAAAGAGAAGAAAAGAGATTAGCTACAGAAAGAGAAGAAAAGAGATTAGCTACAGAAAGAGAAGAAAGAAGGCAGGCTGCAGAAAGGGAAGCAGAAAAGGAGGAGAAGAGATTACAAAGGGAACATGAGTTACGACTAACGGAGTTTGAGTTTCAAAGCCATGCTCTTGAAAATGGTGCCAGTCCCTTTACCTCCGATGCTACTGTTAGTCAGGGAGCCTCAACCTCAGCTATGAGTTTTCATTTAGACCATTTTGTTGAGAAAGACGATGACATAGAAAGTTATCTAAATAGATATGAACTTTTGGCTACCACGTATGGTTTAGAGAGAGAAAGGTGGAGCCTAAAGTTATCACAAGGGCTTCGTGGTACAGCTTATGAAGTTTTTGCCAAGATGAGCAGGGATGATCAGGACAATTATGACATGCTAAAGCAGGCTCTTTTGTTAAGATATGAAAAGAATGGGGAATTTTATAGAAAAAAAAATTAAGAATGCCAAACTACTGTCGGGTGAGACTTATCACCAGTTCTCTGCACGGTTAGAGACCTACTTGGAGAAATAGACTGCTCTGGGGAAAACCCAAGATCTTAAGGAAATGATCCTTAATGAGCAACTAAGAGAGTCCATGGCTCCAGACCTGAGAAAGTTCCTCATGGAACAAGGTGCAGAGAGGCTGGGTGAGTTACTCAATGTCGCTGAGAGGTATCAGGCAGCCCAAGCAGAGGTAGTTGGAAATAAAAAGAAACAGGTAGACAATTTTAAGGCACCTCAAAACTTTAATAAGTTTGACCATAGAGACCAGAACAAAGGTAAGCACCAGTTTGATAGGCCACGCAATGACTATAATAATAAAACCTCACAATTCAATTAAAGGAAATATAATGACAGAAAACCTTTTTATAAAGGTAGATCATATTGTAGTTGGTGTCGGATGGACAACCATAACACCGAAGTGTGTAAAAAGAGACCTGTGTACATGGCCACGCTTCAGGTCAGGTCAACCTCTAGAAAAGAGGAGGAACCACCAAAAATTATGTCTCGTAAAGAGTGTAGGAAGGCACAGTCTAAATATAGATCACTGAAGCCGTATTTTGACAAACTCCAAAAACTCCTAGAAAAGGAGAATTCTATTTGGATGATGGAGTGCTGTACAGAACGGCTAAAGCAGAATCATACGAGTGTGCACAGTTGGTAGTGCCCTCGAAATATAGGGAAAGAGTTATGAGACAAATACATGTTCAAGACGGTGGACACCTGAGAATGGGTCGCACCTGTAAAAGGACATCTATGTCTTATTACTGGCCAGGAGTGGTTGATGACATAAGAAAATTTGTCGAGGACTGCGACCAATGCAATAAAGAAAATTCCACAGGGTGGAAAAATAATAACCATATGCAAGAGAAGCATTATGGCAAACCTGGGCCAGAAACTACAGAGGGAACACCCACTCGTGGGAAAATGAATCAGGACCTAGACTCGCCACGAGGCAAACGTAGGCCTGAAAATAAGAAGAAAAAAAATTTTAATAATGTAGACAAAGTGGAATGGGAGCCCCCTTTTCGCAGACAGTCTTCACTTGAATGTTTTACTATGGCCACGATGCAGCGAGTACAAAGAGATGTCTTACCCCAGAATAAGCCGAAAATCCCTCAGTCGGACTTATATAACTTGGAGGAAGATAAAAGAGAGAGAAGACCTCTCACAAGGAAATTAAAGTGTGAAGAAAACCCCAAGAGAAAAATTGGTAGTGGAAGATTCTTATATGATGACAAGAGGAAGAAATGTCCTCAAAACAAGGCTTCCAATATTATGAAAACTATGTCAGAAAAATTAAAAGTCCATATGTAACCTTGTTAAGGACCTTGACCGATGAAAAGGCAGAAGAAAATATTACCTCATCATATCAATATGTGAACGAGCTGACCACTCGTCTTAAAACTGGCTGGAAACTTGCCAATGAAAATTTGAGACAAGCCAGGAAAAAGCATGCTGCCTATTACAATAAGAAAGCGAAGGATCGAGAATTATCTGTGGGAGAGAAGGTGCTCATTCTACTGCCCGGCAGCCAGAATAAATTGCAAATTGGATGGCAAGGTCCATATACAGTTCTAGAGAATGTGTCTAGAACAAATTATAAGATAGATAAGAAAGGGAAAGAGAAAATCTATTATGTGAATCTCCTGAAGAAATATCTGGACAGAGAAAACCAGGAAGAGACACACCTACTGACCTTGTCTGTTGCAATGAGATGAAAAAGGAACCACTCACTTCTCATGAATATCCTTTACATCCCTGTGAAACCGCCGCACAGGTAAAAATCAGCACACACTTAACGGAAATTCAGAGGGAGAGGGTTCAACAGGTTCTGAATAATCATACAGATGTGTTAACGGACCGTCCGGGGCATACAAATTTATTGGAGTATGATATGAAACTCATAGACCCAACACCAATCTGTATGAAAGCCTATTCAATTCCGTTCGCTAAGGAAAAAGCTTTAAAGGAGGAGATAGATTATCTGTTGAGAGAAGGGATTATCTCGCACAGTGAATCTCCCTACAGTTCCAGTGTGGTTCTGTTAAGAAAACCCTCTGGAGAACACAGGCTGTGTATAGATTACAGGAAACTGAATGCTGTCACAGAAGGTCAGGTGGATCCATTACCTGATACAAATCAGCTGTTTGCCAGGATGAATAGAGCTAAATATTTCTCTAAAGTGGATCTGAGCAAAGGCTACTATCAGATTCCAGTAAAGCCGGAGGTAAAACCTTATTTAGCCTTTAGCACCTCGGAAGGACATTATGAATTTAACATGTTGCCATTCGGGCTGAAAAATGCACCGAGTGTGTTTTCGAGGATGATGAGAAAGTTACTGGATCCCCTGAAGAATCCATGCATCACCAACTTCATGGATGATATTCTCATAGCAACAGAAACATGTGAGGAACACATTAACTCTCTGAATATGTTGTTTGATCGATTGAGAGAGACCAATTTGACAGCTAGACCGACGAAATGCTGTGTTGGATGTAAAGAGCTGGAATTCTTGGGCCACACAGTACATCAGGGAAACATGACCCCTGACCCCAAGAACCTGGAGAAGTTTAAAAAAGCACCAAGACCACAAACAAAAAAGGATGTGCGATCCTTTGTCTCATTATGTGGTTTTCACCAAAAGTATATAAAAAACTTTAACTCCATATGTGCTCCATTGACTGATTTAACGCGCAAAGGAAATCCTGATAGAGTTATTTGGACGGCGCAATGTGAATTAGCATACCAAGAATTGAAAGAAAAGCTCACAAGCAGGCCTATTTAACAAGTGAAAAAGAATGTCTCGCTGTCATCTGGGGTATAAAAAAGTTCCAGATTTATCTCTATGGACAATCATTTAGGATCCAGACAGATCATAAACCACTCGTGTGTCTGTCACAAGCAAGGCATGAAAATGCTAGATTATTACGCTGGTCTTTGCTCTTACAGCCATTCCAGTTTACCATAGAGTACATTCCCGGAAAAACTAATGTGGGAGCTGATTTTTTAAGCAGACATCCGTACGACGAACATCAGAGTAGTCATCAGGCATAGATAGTAAATTCATCTATGTGTATTTAGAAATAGGAACTGACATATGATCGTCTGTTCTAAAGGGGGGACATGTGTAGTGAATTTCTAAATACAATATCTAAATTAATATATAACAATATAGGGCATAAAGGCAAAATAAGAAAGTATAAAAGAATTTTCTGCTAGAACTGTTGGTATCGCCTACGCCTTCAGATTATTATTTGCTAACGAATAGCCGAACAAAACGGTACCCAATTTTTCAAATTCGTCCTTGACATAATCACTTTTCCTAGTTCTAAGAAAATATTTGCCTAAAATGCATTGTGGAACGAGGAGGGGAAAAGATAGATGAAATGCTAATTCGTTTCGCATTGATTTTAAACTAAAAGCCAATACCAGCACAGTGTCAAGCCTTGCCTTAGAGGTTTCCCCAAAATACGAGGAAAAAGTTAGAACATGTAGACAACTCGTGTCACAAAAACAACCTTAGCTCTTATTTCAAAGGACGTAATTATCACGTAAATAGAGAAGACAGCACATGGAAAAGAATTGAACGTGTAGTAGACTAAAAATAAAAAACACTAACTTAGAAAAAAAACTGTGTACTTCTGAACCAAGCCAACTAGTCCCATATAAATTGTATATTCGTGTACCTTAGGACTTGTTGACAAAGAATATGGTAATAGTTACGCAAATAGTCCATTAATTAACTAATTATAGCCAAAATACTATAGTGGATCCGACCAGACTGTCAAGTAAAGATCATGCCTGCTTATAATTTTTTATGGCATGTTTTTGAAAAAACGACTTTGGGTAAATGAGGTTAAAAGGTACGGGATATTTGATTGGGTGGATTTTGAAGGAAGGCGAAGTATGATTGGTTGACCTAAAACTAAAAATATATTTGCCTTGGAAACATATTGGGAGTTGTTATTTAAAACGATAGATTCAAAAATAAATGTAAACATGGTCCCATTGGACAAAGCAGTAGATACTGGTACGAAACGGGGACTGTTCACTGCCATTTCAAGTAAATTTTGTGTAAAGCAAGATCGATGAGAGCAGGCGGAGAAATTTTCTAACATAGGAAAAGCCGGGACATAGAGCAGATCAAAAATGTGCCATATTCTATTGCCTAGTCATCGTTTACTTGTGTTATTTCCTTGCATCTGTGGTAAGATTGATTTTCTTAACATTTTATTTAAAATAAAATTTGAATGTGAAATACTAACATACGACTGTAAGTAAGTGAGTCTATAGCAGACTCAAAACAGAGTCTAGAGATTGATCCAGCATATGAAAGACTATCAGAGAGGTGTAGACCAACTAAATTATATAGGATTATCATCAGGAGCATAATACCTATCCTATTGTATGGACAACAGATTATTGCTGGAATTGCAGAGGCGTTGTAACTATTAGGGGAGAGGAATACTGGTATACCTGGTCACATCAAAAGAAACTGGTGAAAGGGATTGTCGTAAAGAGCTGATCTTGCATGTTTGTTTGTAATGTGCTTATACTGGTTGTTGAATATTATTGTAGGCTGTTGATTACGAAGGAGGCATATCCTTCTGATTTCAGAGGGTTGTGGTTGCTGTCAATAACTGGTGCCAGACTACAGTGGGCCGATATATTCATGCCACAGTCTTGCCTTTTTCGGAGACAACTGTAAACCACCATCATTCTTGAAGAAGTGGGAGCTGAAGGTTGTCGTTCAGCGAAGTGCAGGAAGAGTCCTACATCATATTACAAAGATAGGTGCATGTTCGGCACCTGATCGCTCAACTAACATTATATTAAAATAAGATACTGGGAATAGTGATATAAACATTCCATCAGTGTCCACAAAAACTTACAAACAACATGCAGAGATGATGATAATAAGCAATCTACCAGTGTATAATAGAAGTCACCTCAGTTAGAAAATACACTACACCCTTATATAATAATAATATGTGTATTATGGACAGAAGATCCATTGTATAAATTGATTGATGTAATTAATTTCTATGATTTCACTTTTGATTGACAGTCCTGATTCCAAATAAATTAGATTCAGGACAATATATTTGAAAAAACATTAACTTTACCAAACTTTCAACCACTGACTTACTAAAGATAGTCTTTTAAAGTGTGGTTCGTATGTGATTGTCGTGGTACTGTTGTGTTGTTTCAGATAATAAAATAATTGTGTAATTGTTTATATGTTTAGTTGGTTAATGCAACCTTACACTAACATTTCATAACCCTAGACACAAAACGTAGTCATCTTTCAGTCTATCTAGAATAAGTCTGAATGAGATCATAGTGGTGGTAGTAGAAAGGTGCCCTGGAAATTTACTCTAATATTTATTCTATTCAGGGACCTTCACAGCTGACCTCATTCAGTACACTAAGATTTCTTAACAAGAAACTGTATTAACATCAAACCCACAACAATTGCCACACTTTATTTTTACTTCGACCCTGAAACAGTTTTTCTCTTAGACTCACGATCCGTGGTGTTGGTGGAAAAAATGGTAAAGGTGGGCCTTTTAGCAGATATACAGTAGAGGAGTGAAGTGTTAGAGACTTGGTCTATACTAGGTCCAGCTTTTTTTTTAGGTGCGGTGACCCGTTCCCTTTCAAGCTGCCTTTGCCTTCCCTAACTTAAGAGCTGAATAAGGTACGTATGTACAACTGGGTAGACTAGAGCTTGATGCTACCCAGTACCGATATCGGAACCCGTTAATGTTGCAGTGAGAGGCAAGAGCTCTAACGACTCTACCAATTGGGCGCTCACGGTGTTGGTATCCCTACATGTTAATAATAAGAAGGCAGAAAACGTGGGTAATACAGGGTGTTCCAGAAGTCTTGTTGCAGTTTTAAACTTTAAGAACTTCAGAAGTATAAATACTACAAACGTACAATGAACATCTTTTAAAAGTGCAATTATTAATATTTTTTCTATTTATGTAGTTTTGTGAATTTTTAATACAACTTTTAAAATTTAACTTTCTGCTTTTGTCCCTCTGGTTATAGATAGCAAATGTTGCAGCAAAGGTCAGCTGAGTTCTCTGGTTAGTTACCTCAAGTCCACAACAGCAGTAAGAAGGAAATTCACTTCCCATTATAATAAGGAGGCTACCCATAGAAAAAACTCAAGGAAAATGACTTAGTTCACGGATCTGGGAGCAAGCGAAGAGACTATGGATGAAATTGAGAGGGCATTTGAACAGTCCCAAAATATTAGTGTCTGCTGAGTTGAATTTTCCAAAAACTAATTTTAAATTTGTTATAATAATATTTGTTATACGTTTATAGCATGTATACTTCTGAAGTTATTAAAGCTCAAAACTGCCCTAAGACTTCTGAAACACCGTGAATTAAGGAAAATGTAATAGAAAAATGCAAGAGTGAATATATTAAATACATCAATTATTAATTTATTCATTATCCATCAGCTCACCACGGAGCATAGTCATGCCTGTTAAATTCAAGCCAAGTCTTTTAGTCCTGTACCATCCGATCATGGCATCTCCATGTCTTTTTCTCCGCGGTGTTTTTCTTTACGGTCTCCCACCTCTCTTACCCTGTGGACTCCGGAACAATGGCTGCCTGATAACACTAACGACAGTGTTACTGAATGTGGGTCGTATCCATTGCCGTCTTCTTCTCATCTCTTGTCCCACTGGCACCTATCTGGTAATTGTCATCGGTTTCACAGCGGAAATATTGTCATACCATTACAATTCATTTCAATGATACAGTTTCAAAGGTATTAATTGGACTATTGATTATTTAGTCAAGTATGAGAATGTGAGGAAAAGAGTTTTTTTATTATTATTCAAGATTATGTGAAATCAAGCTAGAATATTGTATGTTCTAGAATCAACACTGATACTCATGATACTCAAATATGTGTTCCGTTCCATATATATATATATATATATATATATATATATATATATATATATATATATATATATATATATATATATATATATATATATATATATATATATATATATATATATATATATATATATATATATATATATATATATATATATATATATATATATATGTGTGTTCCGTTCCATGTGTGTGTGTGTGTGTGTGTGTGTGTGTGTGTGTGTGTGTGTGTGTGTGTGTGTGTGTGTGTGTGTGTGTGTGTGTGTGTGTGTGTGTGTGTGTGTGTGTGTGTGTGTGTGTGTGTGATATTTTTTGTCATTTACGTCTTCCACATCAATCCGGCATCCGTCAAACGTTACCATCTTAATCGTGTTTAAAAAATGCCGTTCCAAAAGATTATTAATATTTGAGAAGACAAAATGAGAAACACAGAAATCCAGAAAAGATAAGGATAATAGAAATGAACCAGAAAAAGAAATGTCCAAATTGTCCTCTTTCCACACAAACTGACTAAGGAAAATTCTTCGAATTTTTAAACCGAATACTATACTGTTCAAAAAAAGACATGCATAGCTATCCGAGGGCGCGTTTTTATGAGTTTGTAAGTAAAATGTGGTGCTAGGGTATATAAAAAAAACCAGCCTCAAATGTTCTTTACAGTGTCAAATGCACGTGTTGACCTGAATTGCGTTCGTTTTTGTAATCGTTACAACGCAGTGGTCAATAGTGTTTATGACGCAATTTTTGACCACAGCTCATGTTGCGCACACGTGAAAGCAACAAAATTTGGGGTGAACACTATTCACTGACTACGCAACTGAAACCCTATAAAAGGATAACGCTACACACACAAAATTCAGTTCATTTTCAAGCAGACATTTATGGCGTCTCTATCGATAAATTTAAGGAACATTGCTATTGGCCGACTGCATGCAGGCGAAAGTCAAAGTCAGGTTGCCAGGCATCTAAACGTGCATCAGAGTACCATCCGTCGACTTTGGCACCGG
Source organism: Oreohelix idahoensis (assembly GCA_024509875.1). Lineage (NCBI taxonomy): Eukaryota > Metazoa > Mollusca > Gastropoda > Stylommatophora > Oreohelicidae > Oreohelix > Oreohelix idahoensis. The sequence goes on from JAMPIV010000136.1 coordinate 335,777, forward strand.
TTCCAAGCCCCTGGCTCAGTTGAAGACCGGCATCGCAGTGGACGACCCAGAGTGACAACAGCAGCGGAGGATCGCTTTATTCGGCTTCGTCACCTCAGAGACAGGTTTACAACAGCTTCCTCAACTGCCCAGTCATTGCCTGCAGGACGTCATGTGTCTGATCAAACTGTTCGGAATAGACTGCATGACGCTGGACTTTTGGCACAACGACCTCACCGAGGACCTGTCCTTACGCGGGGCCATCGACAAAATCGACTTCTTTGGGCCAACCAGCATCGTCCCTGGGCAGTTGACAATCAATGGAGACGTGTCTGGTTTAGTGACGAATCTTTCTTTTTGTTGCAGCGTCATGATAGACGGCGTAGGGTCTACCGTAGGCGAAATGAACGTTTTGCCCAAAATTGCGTTGATGAAGCTCCGCCGCACGGTGGTGGAGGTGCAATGGTGTGGGGAATGATCAGATACAACGGAAGGAGTCAATTGGTGCACATTGAAGGAGGCTTGAATGCGCAACGATACGTCAATGAAATTCTTCGACCCCATGTCCTTCCACTTTTGGCTGCCCAAAGGTCTGTGTTTCAACAGGACAACGCCAGACCCCATTGTGCACGGTTGACCACGCAGTTCCTGACTGCCAACAACATTCTCACCCTTCCCTGGCCATCCCTGTCTCCAGACATGAGTCCGATTGAGCACCTGTGGGATGAGCTGCATAGACGTGTTTGTCGCCGAGACGTTGCTCCAGCCAATCGTCGTGATCTGTTCCAGGCACTCCAGGAAGAGTGGGCAGCCATCCCACAGGCCCACATCAGACATCTGATCGCATCCATGCCCAGGAGATGCCAGTCGCTGATCGATGCAAGAGGAGGCCACACACCATACTAACGGGAAAGCCCGTACGCCAAAAAACTCTCGTGACCCAGATGCAAAACAACTGTCAATTGATTAGTTGAACCCTAAGGTTTTCTTGTGTGCAATTTGAACAATTAACTCATTAAATTAAAAAAGTTACTTAATGTCAAATTTATGGCTATGTGTGTGCCTTCAGTAGCTATGCGTTTCTTTTTTTGAACAGTATATTACCAACAATGAACTGCTTACACGAGGCAGTCAAAAAGATATACAACATCATTGCGGGCAGACGCTGAAACTGGGTTGTCCATGTCCTCAGAAGAGACACCATCACAATGCCTGCTATGCTATGGACCTCAGAAGAAAGATGAAAGAGATACAGATCAAAGACAACCTCACGGAGACCTGTGGAGACCGATATGCAACAGAAGAAAGGTGAAAGAGATACAGATCAAAGACAACCTCATGGAGACCTGTGGAGACCGAGATGCAACAGAAGAAAGGTGAAAGAGATACAGATCAAAGACAACCTCATGGAGACCTGTGGAGACCGAGATGCAAAGCATGAACCAGTTGGACCACGGCACGAAGGGTGGCCATCGACCGAGCAAAGTGGAGACAGTTTGTTGCTGTCCTACAAGATCCACTAAGCGTGATGGCCACTGACTGCACAGTCGAGGGCGAAGGATCCAAGTAGATGACGAAGAAGAAGAATGGGAATGAACTTCGAGATTAAACAAAGATGTAGATTGCTCACAGACTACTTATGGCAAAAAAAGACAGATAAGGCAAGCAATTGTCTTGATTAATTTTCAGTGCATATGGAGTAGCGCTCTTGAGGCAGAATTCCATAATAAAAGACAGACAAAATGGAGAATATGTAAACGGAATGGGTGGGTTGTTGTATAGCTGCGCACAGTCATTGAAGATTTTGGGGTTTCCCGATACAGGGTTCCCCTAATTATCGTTGCGCAGACTTTATGAAAGAAGTAAAATCGTTGTTAAGGATGACGTCAGGGTGAAAGTGTGACGTTAGTTAGAGAGTGGACGTTGGTCGGGCCTGTGGAAGAATAAGATGTCCATTTTAGTTGTGTGCATATTTCATATTATTCAAGAATTGTGTATTTCCGAGGCAGGTTAGCTTCTTGGATATCCGTAGGGATGAAAGTTAATGCACACGCAGTTCATATCAGACAAGGCCAACAACGGAAATATGGGCAGTATGAATGACTAGGGTAATGACTGAAGATGCTGGAGGTGTAATGCCAGAGAGTGAAGCTTGAGTTGATATGAGTACAGTTCGCCCTGTTGTATTTTATCTTATGGAATAAACCTTTGGATCGTCCTGCCCTGGTTTATTCATTGAATCCATGTTGTGTAAATCTGTAAGTCAGTACATCCTGTGAGAAGTGTCAAACGTCGACTGTCAGGGTTTCACAACAGGGTATGTGTGTAAGAGTGAGAGAGAGAGACAGCCCAGGACTGGATTCATCATCATTATATGCGATTAGGTGTTGGCGATCATGTCTCTTCATATATGTCGGATCCTCGTGATGTCCCTAATTTATGCTGCCCATCTCCTTCCCATGGAACAGCGTCGAAATGTCCATTATCTTCTGTCTGTTCTTGCTCACTTCTCTTTCGCTCTACATTTCTCGTTACGCCCGGGTGTCCCTTTCCCCTCACAAGCCCAGGTAACCTAGACTATCCTCTGCACATCCTTGTGACTGGCACACTCCCAGTTGACTAAGCCCAGCATTATTTTCCAGTACTAGATGATCTCAAGCTTTCTTCATCTGTTCTATTAACAATGCATTGGGCTCTCAGCGCATCATCTAGAACCCACATCCACAGATTTTTATCACTGCTTAATATACACCCCCAAGTAGTGACGACCTAACACTACTCTATATACGTGTGTGTGTGTGTGTATTGTATGTGTGTGTGTAATATAAAAGAGAGCAGCGGGAACATTGAATTTGAATAAATTAGAGATAATGACAATTAATCCTCTTTTCACACAACATGCCTAACAAAAATTCACCGAATCTTTTGGCCGAATACCATCACCAACCAAGATCTGCTTACTCGGAGCAAGCAAGAGAACATGCACACCATCATAGCTGGCAGACGCTGGGGCTGGGTTGGCCATGTCCTCAGAGGAGACCCCGATGCCATCACAAGAACAGCTGTGCTTTGGACCCCTGAGGGAAGGCGAAAGAGAGGCCGACCAAAGACGGCCTGGCGGAGGACTGTGGAGGCTGAGATGCAGGGAGTGAACCAGAGTTGGGGCACTGTACGAGGGATGGCCACCGACCGAGCAAAGTGAAATCAATTTGTTGTTGCCCTACAAGACGCCACTAGGCGTGATGGCCACTGACTGCTTTGACGGTCGGCGGCTAAGGATCAAAGAAGAAGAAAGAAGAATGACAATTAATGGTGGCCTGCTATAGACCAACACTGCAATCGATGAATAAACACGACTCGGACTGCTGGCACTCGGCATCGTGCGTAAACTAGCAGAGATGGATGTATAAGAGGGTGGGTCAGGCGTGTATATAATCAGCCTTAATTGCCTTCTGAGACAGATTGAACAGTTATAGAGTACAATGATGTAGGTTATGAACAACAATAACAATACAAGTTACATCCCACATTGGACAATGGGGTCAACGTGTTCTTTGTCGGGTGTATCGTATACTTTGCTTATATAGTGTTGTTACTAATCTACACCTGTGTTGAAGTTTTGTCGAGCCTGACGTAACAAGGGCTAACGATGATGTTCAATAAACCACTACCGCCACCATCCTCATTGGCAAAACATCGATCTTTCTAACACATTGATCATTATTGACTCTCAATGACATTTCACCACATTATTTGAACACTACAACATTTAAAAGTCTTTCACCGATCATGTGTCTGTATTTGATTAATCAAAATGTATTGATATTTCTTACGTGCACAAATCTTGCATATCAGAACCAAATATGGACGCTGGGCAAAGATCAAGCACAAAAATGTTAGCCTGTGATGTGGCATGTCTGGGAAAACTGGCCAAGACCAAAATGAAAAGCATTTAGCACAGTGACGTGCAAAAATCTGAAACTAGTGTCCGGTATTTGTGTGTACTAATTTTTCATTTAATTTTCCGTTCAGAGTGAAGCATGCAGCCGCCATTGCTGCCCCCCCCCCCCACCCCGTGCACTTTTAGCAATGGTTTCTATAGTTATTTAGTTTACATGAGGGGTGTCAAACTCAGTTCTTCTGTCGGGCCGCAAAGGGGCAATACGACGTACAAGGGGGCCATACTTTAAACATACTGATTGGGGTTGCGTTATAGTTTTGTTTTCCATAACAGCTATGTTTTGCAGGAGGACATAATTTAGTACTATATATATATACAATCAAAATCCATAATTAATGCCGTTTGTACGTCGGTCACATCTAAGGGATGCAACTGTGTTTGATAGTTAGACATTAATTGTATTGTTTCCATTATATGATCTCTCCCGAAAATAGTAACACTCAACGAAGAAAAGTCGGTGTATAACCCAGTTTCATTCCGGAAACGGATTTAACTCATCATTTTGTTAAAAATAACCTTAAAATGTAAGTTTTTGATTGTTTCTTCAAGACAAAATTTTAATTTAAAGTATTGCAGACTTATTATTATGGATCAAAATGATAAGATGGCTGCAAAGCGAGCTGCATATGCTAAGAGGAAGAGACGATCGCGTCAATCACAACGAGCAAGCGAGACTCTAGAAAAAGCAGCAATACGACGACAACATGAAGCAGCACAAAGACAAGCACAGCGTCAGTCACAACGAGCAAATCAGTCTGCAGAAGAGCATGAATCTCAACGCGCTGCATAAGCTTTTCGCATTCGTCAGTGGAGAGCTTCACACCGAGCAAAGGAGACTTCTTTTGATCACGTAGGAGTTTTCCATCTTGAACCTGTTTTCGGATACGGCCAGCTCTATGTTGCTCTCACACGAAGAACAAATCATGAAAACTCGAAAGTTTTTGTTAAAAACACTTTTTATCAGGGAACATTCTTTGAAACAAATCCACGCACTTTCACAAAACATGTTGTCATCAAAGAACTTTTATATCCAATAAAAAAATATTTTTAAAATATATTACAGTTTTTTATTTACTTCCGTCATTATTGACGGGTTATTGCTAGTGTATATATATATATATATATATATATATATATATATATATATATATATATATATATATATATATATATATATATATATATATATATATATATATATATATATATATATATATATATATATATATATATATATATATATATATATATATATATATATATATATATATATATATAAAATGACCTGGCCACGGATTTGAGACATGATGGGTTCACTGCAAAGGTCATGGTTGTTGAGGTGGGTGCAAGAGGTCTCGTCGCTGCCTCAGTGTATGATCTACTGAAACTGTTGATGTTGAGGGGACAGTCAAGAACAAGGGCACTTACGAGGCTCAGCGAAACTGCGGAAAGGGCATCGTGCTGGCTGTGGAACAACCGTAACGGGCTATGGAACTCGAGACAGTAATTTTTTTTCATCACAAAGGTTACTTTCACAATTACTTCCAGCTGGCAGAAAATAGGAGTGAAGTTGAAAGCTGCAACCAAGGTGAAGTGGGTTCAATTCTCTGCACAACAGGAGGCTGACACTTGGGAGCCATGACCCAAGTGGGCCCGTCCCCTTAGAGTGTAAAGGAGATTAAGGAGCCGAAACACTTGATCGACGGGGGGACTCCTTCTGCTGATCAGATTGCCTCCTGTTGTATCGCTCTATATAGAATTTCCTATCATATGTGGTGTGTGTGCGTGCGTGCGTGCGTGTGTGTGTGTGTGAGTAAGTGAGAGAGAGAGAGAGAGAGAGAGAGAGAGAGAGAGAGAGAGAGAGAGAGAGAGACACACACACACATAAATGAATTAAAGAACATAGATCTTATTTTATTTAACTGCATGATAAAAGAAAAAAAATTTAACACCAGCTGAAATTGTTTTGTTTTTTTTAAACAAAGGGTCAAATAAAACTCAGTACACCAGTCAGCACGGATAAGTGTTGATCTGTCTGTGCTGATCTTTGTGAGGTTTTATTTGCTTTCATAAGTGAAAATAACTTCTCGTGAAGATATGTGCTACCAAGCATTGACAATATTCTCACCGCAAAGTTATGCGTATTAGCAAAATGGCTTGGTGAATAGGTATTGAAAATGAAGAATACGAGAACCATAATACATTTTTTTCTAAATTACTGTGTCACACTAGACTAGGGTTCCCATAATGTTTTGTTTAAAAACCGGGACATTTCCAAATTTTTACCTAAAAAACCCGGGACATTTTGTAAAAAAACGGGACATGTTAAAAATTAATGTAAAGCACACATAAATCTATTATATATTATATGTTGCACTTAAAATAAGATACTAGTATAAAAATGCACACATTAACTAACACAACTTCCACTTTATCGTTGAAAAGTTTTTTCACGATGGCTGTTGTGCAGTCCATGGACTTAAAGCTGTGGTTATGCACCGCCGTGTGATAAGCGAAGGTTGCTTCCTGTGCTGCCAATGATAACTGTTTTTCCATTTCCTTTCCACTCTGGGTTTTCGCATTTAAGAAATGACTTATACTGCTGTTGGAAGCCTTACTTTCAACAGCACCTTTATGTTTTTTCGTTTTCACGTGGTTGACTACGTCTGACCGACCACCATGTGAAATGCAAAATTTAGAGCTGCATAAAGTAAATTCCACATTTTCATCTACACCTTTAATGAAGGGAAATTCTCTTGTAATGTTATCATTTATACTGCACTTACGTTTCGGCATTATGCGGATGAAAAACGATAAAAATACTGTATAATAATACTAATACGCATTAAATCATTTGGTAGATGCTCACTGAACACTGTTTTGGTCGACTTTCGAATTTTAGTTCGAGATTCAAACCGAGGGTCCACTGTAACCAGAAATTGATAAAGTAACACTACTAAAACACGGAATAAAATCCGTTACCCAAAGATTTTTTTTTTCAGGAAGGACCCTTAAAAAGCGGGACATTTAGAATAAATTCGGGACAGCGGGACATTTTATCAAAAAACGGGACTGTCCCGGCAAAAACGGGACGAATGGGAACCCTACACTAGACGTCAATAAGTTCCATTTGAATGATACCACTTGCCTTCTCAAAATCAAAAGAAAACTGAATACTGTGTTACGTCCGTTTTCACATAAGTATTAAGTGTGTGGACTTAACAGATTACCAGATGCCACAATCTAACTTTGTTGGATGTACTTTATGTACGCATCCATGTAAGTAATAATAACTTATATTTATTATGCACTAAAGCGCACAAATTTGATGCGATATATTCGTTGGTTGCCAAAGAGCGCTTACGCGTCAGGGAGAGACAAGATGCCGGCTTGACAAGACAGACGTTGTTCAGGTCTCAGAGTCCCCTATTGTGGGAAGAGTTTATTATTATTATGTATTTCGCTACCTTCCAGGGTGAAGCGTTTGCCACAGCCAAGTCTGGCTCATATTCTTCAGTATCTTAACGTGATACTCGGTATAAGTACTTTACAGGATTCTGGCAGGACTTCGGTAAGGCGATTCATGACCTACCGCTAGTGTGTCCAGATCCTCTGCGAAGTAAGATTGGAATCGTACACATTATAAAAGGATAGGATCTGAAAAGATGCAAGTTAAACTCACCTCAATACTTTCGCTGTCCACGGGTGGTCCAACGGACAGTGAGGTCAGTCAAGTTTTGACATTGTAATTTATCTACATGCTGAATTCTTATTGCCATGTTTGATGATCAAGTATGTCTTCGTATGATGTTGTCGTCCACGTTTTGACTAATAAATTCGTTACAGAAACTGTCATCCAAGCCATGAAATTCAGTGTTCATCAGTTATACCTGAACGTTGGTTTATATACATTGACATTGGTTCATCATTATCACAGCCTATAGACTTGTCGTCATTAGTGTCACCATATTAGTCGGCCACCTGTAAGCCCGACCGAAAACTGACAGCATTTAAGTCAGTAGCCCTATTGACAATCTTTATAAGACACGACGAATATCAACAAGAAATAACCGTCGCTTCAACTAGAGGTCAGCGTATATACAGATATAAATGACGTACCAGCCGATGGTCAGTGAACCCTCATATTAGTTTAAGAGTGACCATATCAGTTGGTGAACTTGACCATATTATACTGAAACAAGATAAATATTTTTTAACAGTTTTGAAATCTTCAAATCCATGTCAAAGTTAAAAAGTAGCTCCTTCAGACTGGAGGTGCAGCGGCTAAAATTAGAAGCACTGTGTGACTATTGAACAGTCCTGACGTGTAGGAAAATGAGATAAATTATCAAATTTGCATTGTTTTTCCCCAGAATGTGCCTTTAATTACAATGCTTTAATGCAGTCGTGCATTATTGTCACAATCTATTCTATACCCTGAAGTTTTTGTTTAAAGTTGTTTAAATATTCTGTAATGTCTACAGTGAATGCAAAATCATGAAACCAATTGCTGCCGTCAAGCTTGGCTCGTGACCTTCTTTTCATTTCTAAGAATATTTTAATCTCTTGACATAGTAGTTGGAACCTTTTCAAAACAGTTTGATAAGAAAGCCAGCGAACCTCTGTATAGTAAGGCAAACCTTTATACTCACGTCCAGTTTCAAGGACTAATGTAGAGAATAGCCGTTGATGCAATTCACGTGAGTGTATGAAACTCACTGCTTTCTTAACAACATGTAGAACGTTTTTACTAACAAATGGTACTGTTTTTTAGCACAGCGCTTTCTGATGTAAAATACAGTAAAAATTGTGAAAAATACTGACAGGATTATATTCACTCAGCTTAGCCAGTAACTTTATATATATACTACTGGACAAAAGTTAAGGGCCACCATTCAATTTAGACAAGGTTTATATAATTCTTCCTGAGCAGGGTCGATTTTCCAAATGTCCGGTAGCTTGAAATCTCTCAAGAAGTCTCTGAATGGTAGAGTGGGACACTGCTAAACGTCTTGCAACATGACGAACAGATTGACCATCCTGAATCCATGCCATGGCTCGACCACGGTCTACAGTGCTGAGACTTCTCCTTGGTGGCATGGCTAATGCAGTGATCATTTTGACCACTTGTCATGCTGATTTATTGCATACCAACGGTGAACACTCTTTACCGATGATCATTTTCCACGTGCATTCAAATTCAACTCACTTTTTCACCTTTTGAACTAGTGGGGCGTGTTGCAAAAACCACGAGTTTTTGCAGCAACAATGGCAATTTTCACGTGCGGGTTAAAGTGACCCAGTTTTTGGACATTTAAAAAAAATTAACCTAGTGCACACAGAAATGTATACACATTTCTCTGAGCTCAGTTTAATGACATTTTCACTTGTCTTTACAGTTTGCCAATCAATTATATAAACCTTGTCTAAACTGAATGGCGGCCCTTAACTTTTGTCCAGTAAGGTAAAGGTAAAGGTAAAGGAACCCGTTACACGCCCATTGAGGCATATTGGGAATATGGTGTTAGGCCCATATTATCTTGACCATCGGCACACGAGGGGTGATGTGGTCGGCATCACGCCGGCCGCCTTAACCTTCCCAGCTCTGTTTTGTCCAGTAGTATATATATATATGACGATGTTTCAGTGTTTACTGTAATAGACGTATATAATTATATAATTCAATCCGATCCTGCTCGCTAGGTGTGGTGATTATGCAAATATTTTCCCGAGTCATACTGCGTGGCAGGCCCAGGAAAGTAGCAAATCCCAACTGCATGTTACGGCAGTAGTGCGGGCTGCGATCCAATACCGTTTTATTGGTGTATATACCGGTACTCATAGTTTTTTATTTTAATGAAGAAAAATATCCCGTTCAACCTCTAATGGGTTATAATTAGGATATACATTGTTTTCAATTCCAAATAATATAGTCAGTTATGACTGAAGATGCTACTATAATATACAATTAACAGTTAATTAAATTTAACCTCACACATCCCCAGCTGTTACTCGCCCACCCATTTTTAAAAAAATACCAAAATATACAGTACAACAGATATGAAGAATCTGTTATCTTAAGTCAAAACACACACACATCAACTCGCACACAATTGGACATTTTTATGTTCACATTTTGAAATTTTTATTTACCCTTTTTACAGCAGATGACTAAGAGGGATACTGCCACAAACAAATAGAGGCATTTGAGTATACTGTTTAAATTTATAGATACCACATATCCTAACTATAATGCATTAAGTGTTGAGCTTGATATCTTCCTTCATTAATTAATTAATTAATAATTTTTTACCTTTACTATAATTATTTCGTAAAAAGTATCTTTAATGTCATTTCTTTCGCGGTTAAAGACTCAAGCGTTTTTTGTTTGCTCGCATTATTTTCCGCTAAAACTTGTGTGTTTGAATTATTTGCCACACTTAGTGGCAAATATTTAGTTTAAATTTTTCCTAGTACACAGCGTTTCAACATAGGACGCACTTTTCACTTATAGCAAAATATAAAACAAAATCAATAATGTACTTTAACTAAATGTTCAAAATTGCATTTTACCCCCAAAAGTGTATAGCCTAATTATTTGAAAAAAAAAAAAAAAAAATTTTGACAAAATTTTGGCCTACTTTGTTAAATAAATCTGTCGCTTCCTTGAGGCGTGCGTATTTCAAGAAATAATTGTGTATTTACGTTTGTGTTGTCTGTTTTGTACATCGCGGTTTGAAATGTCGACTCCGTCGATTGAGGATGTCACAGATAAATTGGCTCAGACCAGCGTCGCTCCAAAGTTTGAACTTAGCTTTAAAGGGAAAGGGCTAAAACTGAACACAGCAGAAGATGGTACGTAATGTTTCCAAGTTTTCTAAGGTTCCTCGATTCTCTCAGCGGAATCCTTGTGGTTTAGGCCTAACGATGCATAATCACATAGGCTACTGTAGGCCTATACTCCCTACCTTTGGATTGAGACAGGTTGATAAAGTTTTCGGTAGAACACAGTAGATAGGGTTGCCCGAGTAACTCCACATTTACGCCGTATGAAATTGATTCATTGTAAAATTGCTAACCATTAAAAAAAACCATTTGAAATAACTAATGGTCCGATTTCGCCCAGATGTTTATCGATCCGGTGCCCAGTTAAGTGTTAGGCTACACGTCGATGCTGCCTCAAATAAGATTTAAGAAAAGTAGTTCTATTACTACTGCGTCTCAGAAGCCTTAAAGTTAGGCCCCTATATTGCAGATTTACAGACATTTGGGCAAGCTGAGGTAGGTTTTCCTCCTGCAAGATCATTTTCGTCTGCTGTTATCACTTCTGAAAACCGTTACAATTACTATATTAGCATGAAGAGTAACAGCTATGCTTATTGTTATGATATTTAAAAAAAGACATTTGTGACACAAATACAAGGTTGTTGCGCTGTATTTTGCGACTTCATCGGCTTGCATCTCTGACACAGGTCCATAAAGATATTAGATTAGGCCTAACCTTTAGCACGCTGCATTCTTTGGCGAAAATTTTCGCCTGCAGCTGCATTCTTTTTCACAGCGTCCCGTTTCTATAGTGGGTGACCCTTAATGTCTATAGTTTTTGTGTTTCTTGGTCAATTGCTATCATTTTTGGAATTTATATAAATAAATGAATGGTGAATCTGATGATATAAAATTTGTTTGTGTACATATTAGATGTGATAGGAAGAGAGGAAAGGAAAGATGAAAAAAACGAAAAAAAAATTTAAAATAATAAAAAAATATTTTTTTTTAATTTTAAAATTAAAAAAAAAAATTTAAAAAAATAACCAGCAAACGAAGGGTCCATATCCCTTGCATCTCAATGAAAGTCATTTGACCAATAGACCAATACAAATCAAATGACGATCTTTTCGTTACACCCATCATCAGTAGCAAAACAACAAACGCTCTCGTCAGCTGTGACATTCGGCCGAAATTCTAAATCTTTCCGATATTCCTAGTCCTAACCCCTAACATTATACATACTTGAAAGGCCATTTTACTTTCGTTTCCATCTCAGCCATCAAACATATTCTGAGAAACGATATCAGCGCTTATAAAGACAAAAATCTTATCCCCACCGCATGGCGTCAGAATCCAATAAAATTAGAGCAAAATGGCTGCATGTTGATGCCGATTCATTTCGATTTAAAAAATTTACAAAAAATAAATGCGGATACTCCCATCGCTTTTTTAAGATCGGAAACGGAAGCTAGCTCTCTTGAAAATAACATTAGAACTTAACATCCGGGGCTGAAATCACGTGTACACAAGTCCTCATGCTAGAAACGATGAAATCCGTAAGGCGACACACGGTGCCTCCAGCTGTCAGAACAATGTTTTTTTTGGCGACACATGTCGCCCGCAGCGTGCTAAAGGCTAATATGAAACAAATATAAAGGTATGTTATCAGGCACTCGCAGGAAATAAACAAGTAGAACACCAGACAACAGAAAAACAACAGACATGAGTGGCTTACCCAGGATTTGAACACTGGACCTTCCGTGCGACAATCCCGCCTAGCCATGCAAGTGAATCACACTATCCTCCCTGCCATCTACGCATCATCAAAAATGATGTTTCAATGGCAGGTCATCAGTGCGGACCACAATACACGACACCGGAAGTCCACTATGGGCAGTTCAGCCTATTAATGACGCAATCACTTCTGTTTCTCTAGCCTATCCTGCAGTATAGGCCAATCCAACAAGACAAGGACCTTAATACTGTGTCCAGTAATGATAGTAGACTAGAACAGTGAGAACAGGACAGTGGGTAGGTTTGGTATTGTATAAACATTTATTACACATAAAGAAGGAAACCTATAAAGATATTAGGCCTGCCTATTTAAACACTTAGGCCCTAGCCTATCCATAAACCCTAACCATGCACCTAAACCTACCCTAGATCTGAACCCTGAAAACCCAAACTTTAAATCCCAACCTACGCTTAACCTAAGCTCTAAAAACTAACCCAAAATATAATCCTAAACCATGAACCTTAAAAATTAACCCGTATACTAAACCTGAAAAGTCACCCTACCCCTTAACCTCAACCCTAATACTACAACTAATCCAAAACTTAAACTATAAGCTTGACTGTAAAATCCTAACCCAGATCAAACTCTATTCTAAACATAACACTAAAAATAACCTAATCCAAAACCTTTTAACTAAACTCTGGCAAATACAGATCAATAACTACTCAGGCAAAATGTAGACAAAGCAAGCTACAACAGCATAAACTTGACAGTATCGTCGCTGTCTCTCCACCTTTCATGAATAGCATTTACTTTTTTGTTGTTGCTTGTAGCTAGCTGTAACCTAACCTCACACTTGCTTCAGAATTTATCAGACAGCTAGCCATTAACCTAAGCCGTGTTTCCATTTAGTCAGACTTATAATTTTCTTACCCTTTGGGCATTCATAATTACTAATCAAACCGTCCGTGTAAAAATCAATGACAGTGCTGTCTATTGTGCTTCATCATGAGAAAGAAAATAGCTCTTTCCCATTCCATCCTTGAAAAAAACCAGCTTTTGGCAATCGTCACTACACATGCAGATGAAGTGCCATCTCACTCACAATTAATGTATGAAGAAACGTATCCCGTTCAACCTCAGGGTTATAATTGGGAAATGTCATCATTTTCCTTCGCACTTCCTGCAGAGCATGGAGCCACACCACTGTCGCTGGTCTCCTTGTAGAAAGCCTGCACTAAGTATCCACATGCTCTTGTGGGTATGATTTATGTGGCTAATTGTTTATCATGATGAGGTTGCCAGCTATGTTCACAGCCTTATATTAGTTGCCCTAATGTGACATGCCTGAAGGTAAAGTAATGCTATTCTTTCTTTGTCTCTTCATGTGACATGCCTGGGAAATACATGGTTCAAAAACAGACTAATAACTTCAAATAAGAACAAGTGGGCTTTGAATTAAACCATGGGACCCAAAGATGCAGCAATAGAGAATGCAGTCAGCGACCCATAGCTTGACTGCTTGCATCAGGGTCAGTGAACCAGAGCTGGCCAGGACCCTACTCCACCTCCACGTGGTGGTCCTGGAAACAGGCTGCATCACTGCAGTCTGGCTGAGAGAGTAGGGATCGCAGAGGGAAGGCAAACCCGGTCCCAAAAAATGCTGTGCTGAAGTCGGATGTGTCGACCGAAAAGTGCAGATATTACAGCTCCGGCGTAAACAGACACAACGCAACCAACGTCCTTTTCAAGACGAACAAGGAAGAAGAAGAAGAATTAAACCATGAAAAATAGCAATTAAGTCAGTTTTTCAAATGAACATTACAGTGGTAATATAGGACATTCCTAAATAATTATTAGGCACAGTTACAAACTGGCAATAAAGATGTGTGATATATTAAGACTATGGATGAATAACAAAAAAACCACAGGAGAAATTAAAAGAAAAACCCAGTAAAATATACAGAACAAAATAGACACCACTAAACAACAAAAACATAAAATGCCCGCCGGTGAATGGAAAAAGAACTGCAAATAATAGCATTTGTGCTAAAAAAAATATGGCCTTAATTAGATGTCCTCTGTGTTTGTACAGTGTGTGAAATTAAAATTACAGAAACTTCAGTCATGTATATCAAAATCTTCTAGGTAACCGGGATTCAAATTACGTAGTTCCGCCATTTTGGAAGTCAGTGCCAAAATGTTTATGTGTGGTGGTGATTTCAGTAACCGTTGCTTTTGCATGATAAGTTAGCTAGTCATCATCACGCTTCATCTCCCCAGGAAGCATAAACCTCTATCAGACGTACGTCAGATCTTCCTGTCACATGACATCAACTCAAGGTCTATCCATATCTTCTTCGTCCCCTTAATGTATGTCTCCAGTTCTCTCCTGCGTCTGCTCTTTGGTGACCCTCTACCTCTAAAAAGAGAACGCCAGCACAAAGCATAGAGTTTGCTAGTCCCCATGCAAAACTTCACCTTAGTTACCCGATGAGTGTGGGAGCCGCGCTGGTGTAATGGTTACCACGTTGCACTAGCAACCAGGTTTTCAAGGTTCAAGCCCGGGTGCGGGCATTTGTAGGAGTGTCATCGACCGGGATTTTGACTGAATAACCTGAACGGCTCCTGCAGATAAACCCTCTGTGGATGGGAAGGAGCAACGCTCCTGACCGGGTTGGAAGGAAAGTCCACTGGCTCCCCAGCCTCACAATGACATGTCATTGGGCCAAAAAGGGCTGGAAAGCTCGAGTGCCGCTGGTTAGAGGGGAAATAAACCAGATGAGTGTGGTGGTCCTATTCTTTCTGTTCTTGGGACTCCAGGAAACGTACTGGACCATTCTGGTTAAGACAGGAAATTATTTTTATGTACCTTGTGTTAACAGCTTTGTTTGGTTTTCTTTGACAGCAAGAGAAATTGTACAAGCTATACAGAACTGCCCTCATATGACAGCTTTATGCTTAGAAGCAAACACTTTAGGAGTGGAAGCTGCAGAAGAGATCGCTAAAGCCCTGAGGAAGCACCCAGAATTTGAGGCATGTTTGAAAACGACACAATTTTAATGTTTTTTCTTCTGTCTGAAGCTTCACTACCAAAGATCTCTATTTGTCTTTATTTTGAGGTCTTCCAGATACATTTATTTACCGTTGACTTGTTCTGCTATCTCTCTATTTCTGTCTCCCTCCCTATCTTCTGCTAATGTTATCATTATTACCTTATTTCAGTTCCCTAAGGAACATATGCTTTCATCAAATTCATGTCAAATCTTCCTGTCCTATGTTGTCAGCATGAGGTCTTTCCATTTCTCCTTTATCAGCCCCATCATGTCTTTGTTTGATTCCCATCTCATGAGGTTTTCCCATGCCTCCTTTATCAGCCCCATCATGTCTTTGTTTGATTCCCATCTCATGAGGTTTTCCCATGCCTCCTTTATCAGCCCCATCATGTCTTTGTTTGATTCCCATCTCAGTGTGTTCTTTTTTCTATTTCTACATCTCTTACCGTGGGGATCCCAGTCGAGGACTGCCTTGTAATGCTATCAACAGGTTTCCTCAGTGTGTGTCCTATCCACTGTACCCTGGGTAAATAAAGATTTTTAGTGTGTTCAGTCTTTCAAATTTAAATTTCCCCTGCATGATTTATTTCTTAATTGTCTGTCTTTGTATTTATTCTTCTTTCTCATTCTGTTTTGCATGTTCTCATTGGTCCTTCTTACTTACTTAGTCGTTCCCTTTCTACCGTGAGGTGTAGAGGTTTGGAAGAGAGAGCGCCAGACTATCCTATCGGCTGTCTTCCTCCTGGCCTGGTTCCATTCTAGTCCTCGGTCCTTCAAAGATTGTCTAATGTCCTCCCAGCGGACTCTGGGTCGTCCTGGGGGTCTGGCTCCCTGGCTCTTTGTTTCCCATGCTTGTTGTGGTAGCCGATCTTCTCCATTCTGCAGACATGGCAAACCATCTTAGTTGGGACTGTTCTACTTGGGTCTGCAGGGGGTGGGATTTTAGGCCTTGGCGTATCGTCTGGTTGCGGACCATGTCTCTTTTTGTTACTTCAACCACCTTCCTCAGATACCTCATTTCTGAGGTTTGGATCTGGGTTTTATGGGTTGTAGTCATTGCCCATGACTCGCATCTGTATGTCAAGACCATTGGTCCTTCATGGCAGCTATCTCTTGATGGTTATGTCTCCAGTTCTCTTCTCTGTGTGTTTTCTCAGTTTCCATCTTCATCTCTTATCCTAGGGATTCTAGATCAAGGAACACCTTTTAATGCTATCAGCAGGTCTCCTTAGCGTGCGTCCAACTTTTTTCTGTCTGTCAGTACTCATCAAACCCTTAATTTTGCTACTTGAAGAATTAGCATTAGTGTTCTTATTGTGAACCTGGCTTTAAATAAATATTATATTTTAAAATATTTTTCTTTCCGTTTGTGATATGTCACTCGTGGCTAAGTTTTACTTTTAAAAAGTGTCCTTTTTGTTCAGTTCATTTGTAATACTTGTTTACATTTTGAAATTGCACTTTTTAATTTACAGTACAGACTTGCCATTCTACAAGTTCTCTTCACACACAGAGTAATATACTCATATTTAAATGGTTTGTATTTTTTTGCTGTTGATTTTCAGAGAGCGTTATGGAGTGATATGTTTACAGGACGCTTAAAGACAGAAATCCCTAATGCTCTTGTAAGTATTAAAACATTCTTTCCAAGTCACGAAAATATTGTACTTGGCTTCATTGAAATTAATCTAGATTTTATCGATGGCGTTGCTCTTCTGTTCCATATCCCAAAAGTAACCAGATGTAAGCAAAATGGTGTTAGAATAAATGCAGGAAATGATAATAAGATTTAACTTGAAGAAACACCTCTACAAGATGTAGAATCTATGCATATCTTGGCAGCAATATAAATAAAGTTGGAGGGTTATCAAAATAATACAAAATGCAAGGAGTTTCATTGCAATGGGGATATATTAGGAGATTGGGAGAAATAAATCCAACACAAACATTAGAATCTTCAACTCAAATATCACGTCAGTCTTATTGTATGGCTCTGAAACATGGAGAACTGCAAAAAACAAAAAGCTAAATACTTTTATAAACGGGTCCTAGCCTAGAATAGAAGGATTGAGATAGTGCGACTAGGTCACCAATGTGGAACTGAAGACAAGTTCCAGTGAAACAAGATATGAGAAGATGGTGCTGGTGATTGATAAGGACACACGTTAAGGAAACCTGTTGATAGCATTACAAGGCAGTCTTGTTCTGGAATCCCTAAGGTAAGAGAGGCAGACGTAGACCAAAAAACACATGGAGAAGAGAACTGGAGACAGAAATGAAAATTAGGAAGACATGGAACAAAATTCAGCTGATGGCACACGACAGAACTTGGCATGTATTTGTTGAAGACCATTCTTCTTGGGGAGCTAAAAGGTATTCGTTTGATTGATTCTACGCGATTATGGTTTATGACAGATTGCGATAAAAATGTTCCTTGTCTTGCTGAGAGTCCAGACATTTTTGAGAAAATTCAAACATACTGGCAGAATCGTAAGGTGTAATAGGATTTGACTGGTTGCTGGGAGATCTTGTTTTAAAAATAGATGCAGGCAAATCCCAGGATTTTAAAAAAATAAACATGGATTAACAAATATTTTTATATTGTTTTTTTTTTTTTTTCAAGACAGTCCGTACAACGACCTTATACAGGCGTACGCCGCTAATAGTGTCCATTTTTCATACAATGTACGGGAATCCATACAGGTTAATGGGTGTGACACCATTATATTGTAACTTCTGCCTGGTGTCGTGGCACACCATACAGGCACACTGGTTTATCTGATTGATAATCGTGTTTATTCTTCGCGCCCATTGTCTTACTTAGTCATTCCCCTTCTACGGTGAGGTGTAGAGGTTTGGAAGAGAGAGCGCCAGACTATCCTATCGGCTGTCTTCCTCCTGACCTGATTCCATTCTAGTCCTCGGTCCTTCAAAGATTGTCTAATGTTGTCCTCCCAGCTGACTCTGGGGGTCTGGATCCCTGGCTCTTTGTTTCGCATGGCTTGTCGTGGTAGCCGATCTTCTCCCATTCTGCAGACATGGCCAAACCATCTTAGTTGGGACTGTTCTACTTGGGTCTGCAGGGGGTGGGATTTTAGGCCTTGACGTATCGTCTGTTTGCGGACCATGTCTGTTCTTGTTACTTCAACCACCTTCCTCAGATACCTCATTTCTGAGGTTTGGATCTGGCTTTTATGGGTTGTAGTCATTGCCCATGACTCGCATCCATATGTCAAGACTGGGACATAGGTGGAGCGGTATACAGCCATCTTCGTTTTCTTACCAACCTCTCTTGCTGAGGAATGCATTGTCATAATGTTTTACCATAGTTCAGTTTTGTCCCACTTTGTTTTTTACTCAGTATCTCAGACCATAATGTTTTATTTCTCACACACAGAAACACTTGGGATCAGCAATCATTGGTGCTGATTGTCATCTTGTGGAGCTAGATCTCAGTGACAATGCATTTGGCCCCAATGGTGTGGTGGGCCTGGTTGAGCTGCTGAAGAGTAAGAGCTGCTACAGTTTAAAGGAGCTGAAACTGAACAACAATGGCCTTGGGATTGGTGGAGGAAAGGTAGAATTTTGCATGAACTTTCGTTGTAAACTTTTCTATGGTAGTGGTGTCCCCTGTAGTTTCTGGGAAGTCTCTGAGGAGGTAAAGAAAGAAGAGGACTGCTACTTTCTCAGGCATGTCATGATAGATGACTAAAATGAATTTCTGCACGGCACTTGCAACCTGGTTATGTAAGACAAGGGGCTACAGAAGCCACCACTCCCAGAGTACATGAATGCTTTGGTTCAAGTTTGCTGCAAGAGAATCAGCAACATTGATGGCTCTATGCTCCAGAAGCTGCGACTAGGAAGATGATGATGATATTGGAAAGAGTTGTCAATTTCAAGCTCCTCAGTATGAGGAAAACACGGAAAGATGTGAGCTAATGGCACGCGAAATGAGGAGTTGGCGTGTGTTTATTCAAGGCCTGTGCTCCCTTGGAGGGAAGGGGGGTAAAGGATATTGATTGATGTGATCAGTATGTGAAATATTTATTTATAACCTTTTGATGATTGCGCTGATACAATTTGTGTGATATACAAATACTTTTCATGAAGTAATCTGTTTCATTAACAATGTAGGCAAAAATCGGGATACACAAATGAACGAACGAACGAACGAACTTTATTTTCAAAGGGTTAAGAATTGGGCACGCAGGCCCGTCCGACATTCTGCCCTTCCTCTCTCTCTCATCATATATACTATATCCTTTCATCCTCACATTTACTTTAAGCATAATTAAGGCATTTATCATTATAAAAGTAATATTACATTTGCAATAATCATCATAATTAAAGTACGTTTTTAACATTAAAAAAGAATAATAATAATAATAATGAATGTAAAAAAAAAATAAATATAAAAAAAAATAAACATTAATACATAGATTAGATAGATAGATAGATAGATAGATAGATAGATAGATAGATAGATAGATAGAGATAGATAGATAGATAGATAGATAGATAGATAGATAGATAGATAGATAGATAGATAGATAGATAGATAGATAGATAGATAGATAGATAGATAGATAGATAGATAGATAGATAGATAGATAGATAGATAGATAGATACATAGATAGATAGATAGATAGATAGATAGATAGATAGATAGATAGATAGATAGATAGATAGATAGATAGATAGATAGATAGATAGATAGATAGATAGATAGATAGATAGATAGATAGATAGATAGATAGATAGATAGATAGATAGATAGATAGATAGATAGATAGATAGATAGATAGATAGATAGATAGATAGATAGATAGATAGATAGATAGATAGATAGATAGATAGATAGATAGATAGATAGATAGATAGATAGATAGATAGATAGATAGATAGATAGATAGATAGATAGATAGATAGATAGATAGTTTATGGTGGTATATAATAAAAACTCGTGACATTTTGGGAATCCGCTGCTGAATGACCTGGGACTTAGTGTGTTGTCAGCACATGCGGAAAATGTTCCCACAGGTGAGCAGCTTTGAGTCCCAAACAGATACTGCCACAGGGAGTGAATTGTTTACGCCTCCACTATACGAGATCCAGCGTTATGACCTATGCTCCTTAGGGAGGTAAAGGGTATTGACTGATAGATAAGAATCGTGCATATAGGCCCGTCTTACATTTTGCCCTTCCTCTTATTCATCTTTTATTGCTAGTTATTCAGACATTCTCCATACTTAAGGTGTTAGTTTAATGGCGATGCAACATTATAAGTAGTATAAAAGCATACATTTACAGTATTTGATAACAATTAAGAAGTAAGATATATTAAAATGAAAAACTAGATCATTAGACCCTCCATACAGTATATTAGATAATAATTCGAAATATAATCCCTTAGGGTGGCATATAATTGGCACTCATAATGTATTTGAACAGTCTACGATTATATGAGTAGGGACTGTGCATGTTTTTAAGATCATGTGGAAGATTGTTCCAAAGATGAGCAGCTGAGTAAGCCAAGCTCTTCTTGAACAAATCTAGGAGAATACAAAAGGTAAGTGGAGCTTTAATTGAATTGGAAAATATATTTAAATAAAAAGAAATCACATCTAACACCAAAATCAGAGTCTGTTGTACAGATGTCAAGTCAGTCCTATTGTATGACTCTGAAACATGGACAACAACAAAAACGAACAACCAAGAAGTTACAGACTTTTATGAATGGGTGCCTGCCTAGAATAGAAAGATAGAAATGGTGTGAGATTACCAATTGTGGAACTGATGACAAAAATAAGACAGGTGAGAGTGAAGCAGAATATGAGATGTTGGTGCTGGATATGACACGCATTGAGGAATCTTGTTGATTGAGTGTTACAAAGAAGTCCTTGTTCTGGAATCCTTATGTTAAGAGAGATAGAGGGATACCAACTGATACACAGACAGAAATGACAAGGATAACGAAGACTTTGAAAGACCTTGAGCAGACTGCACTTGACAGGAGGGCTTAATGTGTGAATTAGTTGAGGACCTTTGCTGTATGCTATGCTGACTTTCATATGCACTTGTAGCTCTCAGCCATTTATTGTTCCCTTGTTATCTAAGTTCTACTGGTAACTGGCTTCCGTGTTGTTAACTTGTCAGACAACTTGTCCTCTTTCTCTAACTTTCCTTCTTTAATAGCATGTTCATTAACACTTTGCTGACCAGCGATCCGGAGCATTAATGTCTCCCATTACCAAGGGTGTTTGCAGATTTCTTTAAAAATAACTCTTTTTTTTTTTTAAATTCATAAAAAATTGAAAAACAGACATAGGGTTTTGAAATTTTCAGAGCGCTACTATGAATGGTTGCTACATCTAAAAAAATATATTTCATGCAAATTGGTCACATGATCATGGCGGCCATCTTGAATTTGTGTGCCTATTTATAGAAATTTCAGGAGATGTTTTAAAACCATGATATTTTTCCAGTGTTTAGTGAATTTGTTCGATGTCAGTGCAATAAAATGTTAGGGACATTGATGGCAATGAAGAAAATAATCTTAATTGACGTACTGATTTAACGATTAACCAGCAATTCAGTGCATTAATGTCTCCCATTACCAAGTTTGTTTGCCGATTTCTTTAAAAATAACTGGTTTTGTTTTAAATTCATAAAAAATTAGAAAACAGACATAGGGTTTTGAAATTTTCAGAGCACCATTATGAATGGTTGCTACATGTGAATAAATATATTTTATGCAAATTGGTCACATGATCCTGGTGGCCATCTTGAATTTGTGGGGTTATTTATAGAAATTTCAGGAGATGTTTTAAAACCATGATATTTTTCCAGTGTTTAGTGAATTTATTCGATGTCAGTGCAATAAAATGTTAGGGACATTGATGGCAATGAAGAAAATAATCTTAATTGATGTACTGATTTAACGATAACTATGTATTTCAGCATAAAAGGCTAACAAAAATTGTGAATAAAATGCAAAGAAAATTTAATTTTTGTATTTGTCTTTTTTTGAGTGTATTCTGTGTCTGCGGCATCTGACAATGAGTGTTTGTGAATGTTTTGAGTGGTTACTTACCTCTAGTTGGAGTCTGAGCTGCTTCCTTCATTAACTGGGGTTGAAGTTGTAGCTGTAGGTCTCTGCAAGAGTCTTTTTCTGGATCGTTGATAATCCTCGACTGTGCGGTACAACTTGAAAAATGGTATCGTGCATAGAGGTACATGCAATCTGGGCAGTACATGACAGTCTGGCTTCTTTTCCCTGCAGCCTTACACACTTTACAGTCTGGTTTGTACCTTGCCCTTTCATATTTATCAATGAAGTGGCGCTCAGTAAGTCGTGTTGTTGTGACTTGTGGTTTTGAAGGTGTCACATTGCGTCGAAGAATAGCAGGTTCAATAAGAGCGAGACTGACATCCTGCCTGAACTTCTTTGCTGTGATCTTTTTTGTAGAGTTGGCAGTGTTGTAGGTTATGTGCCCATTAACCAGGGCAGTTTCAACTAAGAAATGATATAATGGAAGGTACCATTTATAGGATCTGTGTGGGTAGGGATAGCTTGCACCCAGTTGGCCGAAGTGGTCGACACCTCCCATACTTTTGTTGTGTTTTTCTGCTAGCACTGGCTTCTGAATTGTTCTGCCCTCAGGTATTCCTCGTTTTCTAACTGTCTTGTCCATAACATCATTGGAGTGAACAGTAGATAAAAGGTTAACTCTTTTTGTGTCATGCCAGGTAACTGCCAACATGCCTTTATCTTCTGTGGCACAAAACACAGGATGATCTGCCTTTTTCAATTTGAGTTGCTTTTTCTTCAGTGCTTCAGGAAAATGCTTCCTATTCTCAGCTACTGTTCCACATGCACCAATCTGAATTTCTTTCAGCTCTTGAAATAAAGCTGGGGCTGAATAAAAGCTGTCGCAGTAGAGAATATGTCCTTTGTTGCCATATCCATCCAGAAGATCTTTCACAACCCTGGAAGTTGCCCCAACACAACCTTCATCATTTGCCTTACCAGTATAAATTTTCAATTTCAGGCAGTATTGTGTTTTAGCATCAGTGAGTACAAATACTTAGAATCCCCACTTTGTGGGTTTTGCTGGCAGGTATTGCTTGAAATATATTCTACCCTTGAACCTCACCATCGATTCATCTATTGACAACTCCCGCCCAGGTGTGTAGTGTTGCTTATATGTAGGCAAAATAATATCCAGTATGGGTCTGAGCTTGAAGAGGGGGTCATACCCAGGCTGCCCCCTCTCAATTCTGTTATCATTATTATTAAAATGGAGATTTCTGTGGAGCTGTTGGTACCTGTTCCGACTCATGACCCTTGAATATGGTGTATCATTCAACCAAAAGTTCTTACACCAGTAGTCTGAGACTGCTGATTTGCAACACATTCCCATACCAATCTGAAGGCCTATGAGTGCAGAAATTTCAACTGCATCAGTTTTATCCCAAGTACGTTTCTTGTACTTAGCATTTCCTGTGTACTGAGAGAGGTGATTTTCTCCGTACCTATTCACTTCGTCAGTGATCAGATCTATGGTAGTGTCGGGGGAAAAAAGTTTGAAAAAATCAATGGACATATATTCAGTTGTGTCTGCCGTGACACCTTGTTGTTCTTCACATGGAGGAAGCATGTCAAGCTCAACAAGTTTGTTTTGAGCAAGCTTTCTCCATCTCCACAGATTATTTTGATGTGCAGTCTTGCTGTGGTCTCTTGTGCCACGCCCATCTCCTGCTTCAGATGTACTTACATCACAATCTAATCCAAATTCGTTGTCGCTGCTATCAGTTGCGTTACGATTGAGTGATAGGCCTACATCTCTACTTAGCCATGAGATATCACTTTCGGCCCCAGATTCGCTGCCAGAGTCAGAATCATCTCTGTTATAAGTCTGGTTTTCATCATCACACATCGCCCACGGCGACCGTTGCCTCAATTGGCTGTGTGTGGTGTACCCGGAAACGGGGCCTTCCAGTACTGAGGCACAGTTAAGTCCCCGATGTCACTTATCGGTGCAGAGTTGAGAGAGATGGCTGAGCATCACAATCCCCCCTGTGTTGCAGCATGATGAGAACCCAGCATTGCACACTGAGCTTGGGGGGATCACTTGGGCACCAGACTTAATACTGGCTCTTGACTGGATGGCCGCATGCAGGAGATTTCTACAATGGAGGGTTGGCAGGTGGTGGGTATCTGGAAGTGGCTCTGTGCAGGACGTGAGGATTCCTTGGGAGAGCCCAGAACCAGAGCACAGCATTGTGCAAGCTCTGCATAGTTGGAGAGCCCCCTGGATGACGGGGAATGCACAGTGTGCTACCCTACCTATCCCCAACTGCTAACTTAGAACCAGAAGTGGGGTCCTCTGTATGCATGCCAGGCCAGGATAAAATGCCTGGGAAAGAGACTGGAGCTCAGAACTCCCTAACTCAAAGTTGCAGGATGGCAGAAAAGCCATGGGAAAGACAGGGCTATTTTGAAGATAACGCAACCATATTTTCACCATACGAGCTTGGACGCCGCCTCGGTAAACAAGGTCCGCGCATAGCAGTGACACCCCCAGGCTGCTTGCGAATAGTCTACTACTGGGAACATAAACAGATTAGGGATGAGCCCACTCTCCCGTTGAACAGGTGCTAAAGTCATAGATACTGGGCCAGAAGGCGCACCGGAAACCACAGTATCACTCAACTCGCTTTTTTTTTCTATGGAGAGTACACCGTCAAATAAATCTCGTACTGGTGCTCGCCCTATGGAGCTCCACCAGGCAGGTGCAGTGCCGGGCTCTGAGCCTCGACAGAGCCCACCCTCAGCTACTGGAGGACCCTCTAGACCGTCTTGTGGAGTCAGCAGACGGCGGAGAACTACTGAACAAAACAGAAAAAGAGAAACCCAGAGTGCCACTTGTCATGATGCACTGGAATGCAGAGGGAGTGAACAGCAAGCAGGCTGGATACAGCAAAAAGACAGAGCTGGAAAACATCTTGTATGAGAAGCAAGTCAGTGTTTGCTGTATCCAAGAGACTCACTTGAAAGCAGATCAAACCTTTAAAATAAGGGGATATCAATGCTTCAGATCCGACAGAAAAGATAGACGAAAAGGAGGAGTACTTACTCTTGTAAGGAATAACATTCCTGCACACGAAAGGAAAACCTTCATGAGCAGAATATCAGCTGTTGCAGATAAAGGTAGACAAGATGGAAATAGAACTCCTGAACTATTACTGTCCGAACAACAAACCCCTGAGTCTCAGCTCTATACAGGTACCAGCCACCAACTTTATAGCAGTTGGAGACTTTAATAGCCACTCCCAGAGCTGGGGCTATAACCATCTGGATCACAGAGGTGAAGAGGTTGAAACTTGGCAAGATGATCACTCCCTAATCCTAGTCAATAATGCCACAGATACTCCTACCTTCTACTCCAGAGGATGGCACACAACTTCAACACCAGATCTTGCCTTCTCCACACCAGATATAGCTGGATCTATTAGTAGAGAAGTAGGAGACCAACTAGGGGGAAGCGACCATCGCCCAATCTTTCTTACTGTCCAGAGTGCAACTCTCAGTACAGGCCCAGCCATTACAAGATGGAACTACAAAAAAGCCAACTGGGGTTTATTCAGGCATCAGGTGAACACGCTGCTGTCTACCCTCAAGGTACAGAACAGAGACATTAATGAAGTGGTAAAAGACTTCAACAGATGCATACTACAAGCTGCAAAAGAAACCATTCCCAAAGGATGCCGGCGTAACTACATACCATACTGGTCCAGCACACTCCAAGAACGTCAGGAAGCTATGGACAGGGCTAGAAAGGACGCAGAGTCTCAGCCTTCACTTGAAACTCACAACAAATGGAAAAAGGCTGTAGCAGAGTTTCAGAGAACAAAGCTAGAAGAAAAACGGAAAAGCTGGAGAACTAAAACGGCATCGCTGAACCTTGAGAAAGACGGCAGGAAACTTTGGAGATTAGTCAAGTCTCTAAATGAAGAGCGTTCCTCACCTAGGCAGACTATCACATTGGATGAAGGTGGCAAACTTTTCAGAGGAAAACAAGCTGCAGACTTGTTTGCTAGAAGATACAGTTCAGAAAGCAACTTACCCATTAACATAGATCATCAGAGAGAGATAAGAAAAGAAATACTGGCAACCATGGGACAGACAGATACTCCTGCCCCAATGAGGGAACCCATCACACTAGGAGAACTACAGAAGGCTATTTCCAAGCTTAAGTTTCAAAAGTCACCCGGCCCAGACAAAATCAGCAACGAAATGCTAGTAAATCTAAGCTCAGCAGCAAAGACAAAACTGCTTGAGATATTCAACCACAGCTGGTTGAAAGGAATGGTACCCCAAGTATGGAGAGAAGCCATCACAATACCCATACTAAAGAAAGGGAAATGTAAGACCGAGGCTGCAAGTTATCGGCCAATCAGTCTCACAAGCTGTGTTGGGAAGACTATGGAGCGAATAGTCAACCACAGATTGAAATGGTATTTAGAGTCTGAGCAGATCTTGGTGCCGGAACAAGCTGGATTTAGAGAATGCTACAGTATAGAAGACCAAGTTACTTACTTGTCTCAAGCAATAGAAGATGCCTTCCAGGAGAAGAAAAAGGTCCTAACGATCTGGGTCGACTTCAAGCAGGCCTTTGACAAGGTGTGAAAAGATGGCCTCATTGCAAAACTTAGGAGAAGTGGAATCCAAGGCAACATGATGAAATGGATCCAGTCATACTTGCATAACAGGAGAACTAGAGTCACTCTTGACGGTCTGCAGAGCAGAAAAGTTTTGCTCCATCAGGGGGTACCTCAAGGAGGAGTAATTTCCCCAACACTCTTCCTTGTTTACATCAATGACCTGGTGAAAGATCTCCCTGCAGGAGTGAAAGCTGCCTTATATGCAGATGAC
Organism: Oreohelix idahoensis; assembly: GCA_024509875.1. Lineage (NCBI taxonomy): Eukaryota > Metazoa > Mollusca > Gastropoda > Stylommatophora > Oreohelicidae > Oreohelix > Oreohelix idahoensis. Next base: position 363,218 of record JAMPIV010000136.1, read on the forward strand.
CTAGTACTCTGGTGCGCTGATGAAAATGTCACCACAGCAAATTATAGAATGCAGCGGGCAGCAGACATGCTAGTGTCATGGGCAGAGAAATGGCTTATCACAAATAAACACAGACAAAACCTCCACACAACACTGTTCTCCCTCGCCCCCAAGGACAAATCAGCTAACATACACCTAGGGACAACCGTGATCAAGGAAGAAAGCTACCCCACCTATCTTGGGGTGACATTTGACCAAAGGCTTACATGGAATAAGCATATTGAAAATGCAGAAGGAAAGGCCCGAAGACGACTAGGCATACTCAGAAAATTAGCAGGTACCAACTGGGGAGCAAATGAACGAAATCTAAAGAAGATTTATAATGGAGTAATAAGACCACACTCAGAGTTTAGCTCAGCAGCATGGTCATCAGCTGCTAACTCACATCTGCAGTCTTTGGACAAGGTGCAAAATCAAGCTCTCAGGCTCATTACAGGAGCCATGAAAACTACACCAATAATAGAGATGCAGAAGGTTGCTGGATTACAGACATTGTCCCATAGAAGAGACACAAAAACCATGATCCAGATGGAAAAGTACAACAGTATGCCAATGCACCCAATGAAGGCAAGTAGATGATCTGGCATTGGGACGTCTAAAGCGTAGCAGCTTTGTGCATCGGGGGAAAAGACTTATAAGACAGCATCAAGAAGACCTATCCATGAAGACAACACCACTGAAGCCCACCCTGTACCATGGGAGCAGGCCAGCAGTGCCCTCCAAATTAATACATCAGTCAGTGGTCTCACAAGTGGATGTGAGTATAATGATCTGCAAAAACGAACTGCTACATTGAGTATGATCCAAGAAAGCTATCCCGATCAATCATGGATACATGCCTATACAGATGGATCAGCAACTAATGCTGTTAGGAATGGAGGTGCCGGTATCTTTATCTCATATCCTGACAACCACTATGAGACTAGGCACATTCCCACTGGTAAATTCTGTTCCAACTATACAGCTGAGGTTCAAGCTCTAGAGCAAGCTGCAAATATGATTTATAACACCAACTCTGACTGCCACCAGGTAGTCATCCTCACAGATGCACTGTCTGTCCTGCAAGCTCTCAAGGGTGGTAAACTCCCGCATCTGAGAAACGAACTAAACAAGGTAGCTGCCAAAAAGAGAACCATACTTCAGTGGGTACCATCTCATTGTGGTGTACCCGGAAATGAAAAGGCAGATAAACTTGCAAAAAAGGGAGGAGAATGTGAACAAGAAGATAATGAAGTCACATACTTTGAGAAAAAGAGAGCTATCCAGACTATCAGAAGAGAACAGAACCAACCCAAAGACGACTATCACACTCTCGACCGGCAGGGACAGATAACTATTTTTCGACTTAGGACAGGGCATAACAAACTGAATAAACACATGCACAAGCTACGATTGTCTGCTTCACCATTGTGCACATGTGGATTAAACGAACAAACTGCTGAGCATGTTCTACAGGACTGTCCTCTGTATGACCAGTTAAGAAAGATATACTGGCCCAATGACTCAACACTAAACTCAAAGCTATATGGAATTAAAGAGGAACTTCAAACAACAGTCGAATTCATCATGAGAACTCGTCTGACGGTGTAATCATCAAAGATGCGATCGCAAGAAGAAGAAGAAGAAGAATCATCACACATGATGAAAACAAAGAACAGGCACTTGTACTAAAAATAATGAAATTTTAATCAAAACTCCGCTATAAACAGCGATTCACGATATCATTCATGGGCGCAGCCATTTTGGAATGTTAAAAATACCCGGATGAGGCTTGTTTCGTAAAACTATCGATACGGCTGTCTGTTGCGTTGGTAGAGTTACTAATTCGACTTTCGTCGAATCTGGTCAGCAAGGGTTTCAACCGGAAATTCGACTATCGTCGAATTTGGTCAGCAAAGTGTTAAGTCTGCTGCCTCTTTCTAATATTTGCGGGGATTTTCATTTGCATTTTGACCCCTTTCAAGACATCTTTCTTTTAATATATTTTAAATTTTTCTGTGTTGTCCTTTATGCTGTTCTGTAAAAACATTTATCGGTTGTCTCTGGTCTCCTCCTTATTGTTTATTCATTATCCTTAATTCACTTCTGTAAGATAATATTGGCTGTATTCTGAGAATTTTATTTCTTTAAGGTGATCATTGTTTATTTCTTACTATTTACACTAAGGTCATTATTTTTTTTACTGTTTGTCATGCCCATGTCATTCATTACATGACTCTGATTTAAGAGTGTTTGATCCTCTGACACTAACTGGTGGGATGGTTTCTAAGCCAATATGAAATCTTTGATGGTGAATAAATGTGGTGGTATTTTTAAAAAAGTGTAAATATTCCTGAACTAGTGATTGGTTATTTTTTTTTTTTTTTAATTTCAGATGTTAGCAGAAAGCTTGTTAGAGTGTCATAAAAGCAGTCTAGCTGCAGGACATCCACTGGCACTTCGTGTGTTCATCTCTGGCAGAAACAGGCTGGAAAATGATGGAGCTACTGCACTGTCTGCAGCTTTCAAGGTGTGCCATTAATCAGGCTGATATTTTTCTTTAAAAAGACAGTGATATATATATTTAACAGTTGGTGTTTATTAAAGCCCATGTGTCAGTTTCTGAGTTTAAAACATTTATTTAGTGTTATTTATGGTATAAATAATACACCTTTCTTGAGTTCTCAGAATGTTGTTTAATGATATGTTTATGTACTGTTTGGCTGTATGTTAGTTTATATAGTGTTTGTCAAAATGAATCTAAAAAAAATAATACATTGACAAAGGAACTTGCACACAAAGTATGTGTATGACATTTTAAAGAAGTCGTTTCAGTAACACCAGTGTCATGAGACAAAAGGTGTGACACTATCACTGTTACCACTAACCTAAAACAACAATGGCAACATTGTCCAGAGGACAAGTTTCCACACTGTACATAGCAATAAATAAGTGAACCCAAAGACTGTCAATCTCGACATAATATAATCACGCCTAGTACATGCCATATGTAAGAGATTTTCAAAAGTACAAGAAATTACCAATCTATCTCAACAACCTATCAGTACTCAGATAATAATATCACTTCTGGGACTATGACAACTTCTAAGATCACAAATAACATCGACCCTTGCAACAACTAAAACCACACAACAGAGACAAGCTCTTCCCAACCAAGAGCAACAACGGGACACTCCGTTCCCTTTTACAATGTCTGTTCACTCTCCTTCCTCAAACTTCTTAACCTTTTAACCTTCCATACCTCAGGCCTAACTCTAGCAAATAATTACTTCTACTTTAGTCACATATAATAATCAAGAGTTCAGCTGCTCGTGCAAACATTACATGCAACTCAAAAACGTTTAGCTCGACTTACATTGCAATCACATTTACCACAACATTGTACCTAATAAACCTTGCTCAACCAGTAGCATACAACCATAGCAACCTCTCAGAATTACATCTTGACAACCAGCTTTGATGTTGACATCATATTCATTTGTATATATCGTGTATAGAATGAGTAAGTTTTTTCGCAAATATGTGTTATTTATGTTTTCATTTATGCATATATTTTTTTTTCCTGTGGAAGTTGCAAAAGTCACAGGCAGATTTATCTAGTTATTCTTTTATTTGCAGGCTATTGGCACTCTTGAGTTTCTGTCTATGCCTCAAAACGGCATTAATCATCCAGGCATTGCAGCGCTGGCTGAAGCCATCGCAGCAAATAGGAACCTAAAACACTTAAATCTAAATGACAACACTTTTACAGTCAAAGGAGCAGAGGCCATAGCCAGGGTTAGTCGTTCATGATAATTGGTGTTGCTGTCCACTTTATGTTCGTATTACAGTAAGTGATTGAAAAATAGGCTGAACACCATCACCAAGCAAGAATTGTTTAGGCAGGGCAGCCAGTAAGATATGTACATCATCACAGTTAGCTTCTGGTTTGGTTTATGTCCTCAGAAGAGGCTTGACAATGTCACCAGAACTGCCATGCTATGGACCACCAAAGGAAGGTGAAAAAAGAGGCAGACCAAAAAACAACTTGGCAAAGAGCTGTGGAGGCTGAGATGACACACATGAACCACAGTTTAGACACAGTACGAAGGATGGCCAAACCAAGCAGATCCAGAGAGTTTGTTGCTGCTTTAGAAGATGCCAATAGGCATGGTGACCACTAATTGCTTTGACAGTAGGTGACCTTGGATCCAAGAAGGTGATGAAGAATGAAAATAGGTGGTATGATAAGGACATAGGAATATCCTATGAGAGCATTACTGAATTTGTGACGTCACTTTATTTGTAGTATTCCCTTGAGTATGCCAACAAAGGGGACAAAATTCTAGGAGACAAAAACAGATTGCACTCAAAAAGGTCATGGAACAAATATATATAAGTAATAATTCTCTTGACCTGATTCCCTTAAGCCATAATTTGACAATTACATTGAGTGTTTCTGATGTGTTTAAATCATATGATGATCAAAATAACTGTACTTAGTCTTTGTAATGGCAGACACACTGAAACATGTCAGTTGCAATACAAGTGAAATTATTTCATGAAAATATCATCTTTTAGGAAGTTTATGGTTCAGTCGTCAGATGTATTTCATAATTAATAGCAGGGCAGTTGTGTAATTTTGCTCCAGCTTAAACTGAGCCGAAGCCTGTTGTTCCACTGATTCCAAAATTTTGTTGTATGGGGCTTTTTTTTTTTTTTTTACATACAGTGAGGAGATCAATGACAGTGCAGTTGCTGGGAGTCCTACGAGTTGAAGGCAGAATAAAACCACTGTCCTTCATGTGTGTCATAAAATGCAACTAATGTAAACTTGTTCGGGAGGCTGGCAACTTCTGTGTGTTAAACAAATTTCTACACACACCACTACAGGAGTGCATGATGTGCTTTGACACGGGTTACCTGCAAGTCCTCCTGTCACATGCCATCAGTTCAAGTTCTTTCCACGTTTTCCTGATCATATTTTCACCTGTCTCCAGTTCTCTTCTCCATGTGTATTTTGGTCTACCTGTGTCTCTCTTACCATGGGGGTTTCAGAACAAGGACTGCCTTGTAATGCTATCAACAGGTTTCCCCAATGTGTTTCCTATCCATCGCCAGCGTCTTCTCATCTCTTGTTCCACTGGCACTGTCTAGTTCTTGTCATCAGTTCCACATTAGTAATCTTGTCATACCATTTCAATCCTTCCTGTGCTAGCACCCATTTATGGAAGTCTGTAGCTTTTTGGTTAATCGGCTGCACTGGTGGCCTCACATTCCTTTAGGATAATAACTTGGAAAGAAATATCAGTCTGAATCCCTGGAATAGTTGTTGGAGACCAAAGAATATAGCCACTGCACCCAACCTGACAAGCAGTAAACAATTTTAAAGAGAGTGCAGATTGCGCTGCCATCTTTTCTAAGTTTAATCTTATTCATTGATTCTGTCACTGAGCTTGAGGGTAGTAGATATAAGAAGATTAAGTGTACAAAATACGCTTTACAAAATTTGAATTGGGCGGTAGCGGGTTTATGGTTTCTAGTGTACAGCGACATATTGTGCGGTTTGTGGATTTGTGAGAGAAGGGAGATAAGTCGGTAGTTATGGCCCCTTTGAAAAGAGGAATTTTGGACATAGAATTGTCGTGGGTCAGAAATACGCTTTCAGAAATTTGCATACGGCTTTTAAGTTAACTTGAGACGAGGAATAAGATGGACTACATTTTCTACATTGGAAGATCTGGAATATGCAGATGACATTGCACTACTAGCACATTCACATCAACACATCCAGGAAAAAATGGATAGACTTAATAAGTATAGCCAGCAGGTGGGCTTGAACATCAATCTAACCTTTAGCATGCGGCATTCTTTTGGCGAAAATAGTCGCCTGCCGCTGCATTCTTTTTCACAGCGTCCCGTTTTTATAGTGGGTGACTTGTAATGTCTATGGTTTTTGTGTTTCTTGGTCAATTGCTATCATTTTTGGAATTTATATAAATAAATGAATGGTGAATCTGATGATATAAAATTTGTTTGTGTACATGTTAGATGTGATAGGAAGAGAGGAAAGGAAAGATGAAAAAACGAAAAAAAAAATTAAAATAATAAAAAAAACATTTTTTTTTAATTTTAAAATTAAAAAAAAAAAATAACCAACACACGAAGAGTCCATATCCCTTGCATCTCAATGAAAGTCATTTGACCAACAGACCAATACAAATCAAATGACGATCTTTTCGTTACACCCATCATCAGTAGCAAAGCAACAAACGCCCTCGTCAGCAGTGACATTCGGCCGTAATTCTAAACCTTTCCGATTTTCCTAGTCCTAACCCCTAAAATTATACATACTAGCAATGCCATTCTACTTTCTTTTCCATCTCAGCCATCAAACATATTCTGAGAACTGATATCAGCGCTTATAAAGACAAAAATCTCATCCCCATCGCATGGCATCAGAATCCAATAAAATTAGAGCGAAAATGGCCGCGTGTTCGATGCCGATTCATTTCGATTTTAAAAATTTACAAAAAATAAACGCGGATACACCCATCACTTTTTTAAGATCGGAAACGGAAGCTAACTCTCTTGCAAATAACATTACAACTTAACATCCGGGGCTGAAATCACGTGTACACAAGTCCTAATGCTAGAAACGATGAAATCCGTAAGGCGACACATGTCGCCTCCAGTGTTCAGAACGTAGGTTTCTGCGGGTGACGCGGTCGCCCGCAGCGTGCTAAAGGTTAAAGAAGACAGAGGTCATGACGCTCAGTGTGAGCAACCCTGAGCCCATATCAGTAAGGAATCAGCAACTGAAACAGACAGACTTCTTCACATACCTAGGATGCATAGTAACACCAGATGGTGGAGCAAGCAAAGACATCAACAACAGAATGAACAAAGCAAGAACAGCCTTTTTTAGTCTCAACAACATCTCGAAGTCCTCTCAGTACAGCACAAGCACAAAATTAAGATTATATCAGAGTTGTGTGCTTTCTGTGCTTCTCTATGGTGCGGAAAGCTGGAGAGTTACAGAGAAGGAAATGTCGAAATTGTCCTCTTTTCACACAACATGCCTAAGAAAAATTCTCCGAATCTTTTGGCCAAATACCATCACCAACCAAGATCTGCTTACTCGGAGCAAGCAAGAGGACATGCGCACCATCATAGCTGGCAGACGCTGGAGCTGGGTTGGCCACGTCCTCAGAAGAGACCTCGATGCCATCACAAGAACAGCTATGTTATGGACCCCTGAAGGAAAACGAAGGAGAGGCCGACCAAAAACAACTTGGCGGAGGACTGTGGAGGCTGAGATGCAAAGTATGAACCAGAGTTGGGGCACTGTACGAAGGATGGCCGCCGACCGAGCAAAGTGGAATCAATTGGTTGCTGCCCTACAAGACGCCACCAGGCGTGATGGCCACTGACTGCTTTGACGGTCGGCGGCTAAGGATCAAAGAAGAAGAGATAAGAGTCCATGACTTATAGTATGATTTAATAAAGGGAGATGAGTTATAATGACGTCCCCTGGGGAATAAAGAGTGAGTTCGGGTTTACGAATATAACATGAATGAAGTGAGTGTCGCACAGGATTTTGTGAACGATTTTAATCATAGTGGGAAATCGATGCATTTAGTTTACGGACCCCCTTTAAATATCTTTTGTTGCCGCGGACCACCAAGACTTAACTCAAGATTTAAAACCCTAAAGTGCATCAAATATTTATTTAAAGTTGCTCATCAAGGGTCTTCAAATTTGGAGAGAAGGGGGAGATAAGTCAATGCACACATAGTTAGTCAGGTTTTGAACGCGTTTAGCGTAGGGAGCAAGTTTTTGCTGTATTAAAGGTTTGATGTGGTAAGCGCAGTTTGATGGTACGTTCGGGCGAATAGGCCACAGAGGTGGTTGGTTATGTGTTCACAGAAATAAACTGCCTAGCCTCAAGTCGCTTGGTACACCCCTATTTGTAGCTGATAGACACGTTTGTGTATTCAAAATGACAAGAGAAACAGTGTCGCCAGTTTCGAGAAGTGTGACAGTTTACAAGACCAGCAGGTATGTAAGGTTACCAGCCATGATAAACTTTTGTAGTCAAAGTGCAGTAGAGTAGATACGGCATACAGTACCTACTACAAAATAGAGACAGTCAGATTAACTATATCAGAGGTTATGAGACAACTAGTGCAAAACATTTGCACACAGATGAAGAATTTAAGATGACAGAAGAATGTAGCAACAGCAGTGGTTCTCAAGCCAATGACCACCGCAGGCATTAGAGACAGCATTTGAAAATACGGACAGCATTATAGTACAGAAGTAATGACATAAATACAAAGAATATATAGAGAGGAAGAAGATTGAGCATGTCATATTGTCAACATTTGATCCTGTAAATAAACGTTCAAGTTGTTGGTCATCGCTGTTAGAGTCAAGTCACTCGTCGAGTTGAAATCATTCATCATTGTGTTTGTGATCTGTTGGTCATCTAGAAATAGCAGAATCATAACCTTAACATCAACTCCACCTGCCTGCTGAGGGGTAGTGAGACGAACTCACATACGATCAAACGTGATAGTCATCATAATGCATCAACACGCACGGTCACAATTCTCTTCATTCCTAACTTTTTTTAAAGTTTTTTTCTCTTTCCCTGAGATGCACCCTGTTACCCTGCATATTCACATTTTAAGGACCTCAGTTGTTTCTTCTATCTATCTGTTCACTCCAAATTTTTGTGCTCCAAACAGTACTGAAAAATATATATAACACTTGATGACTCATTTTTTAATGTCAAAGTTATTTTTTTAAATTTAAATATCTTCTCTCGTGTTACTGTGTGGAGCTTCGGCCCTTTTTCTACTCCTATTGATTTAAACAGATTCTGTGATTGTAGAGTAGATGGTAGTAGTCCCTTCAGTCATAACTGAATATGGGAATGTGCCCCCGAGGTGACAGTCATAACTGAATAAGGGAATGTGCCCCTGAGGTGACAGTCATAACTGACTATGGGAATGTGCCCCTGAAGTTATAGTCTTCAGCTGGATTTTTTTTGCCTGGTGTTCCTTTTGGCGTGTTCTTTTTTCATCTGCTTGTTGTGAGAGCTTCCTTTCACCAAATCTGAGGTGGCGCCATAGGAAGCATCTTCACTTCCCATATGAAGCTTCATTCTTATAATTTATTTGCCACTTTCATCAAGTCTTTCCTGGTTTATTCCCAGTCCTTGATTTTGATTCGTGTCTATACTGTGTCTTTCTTGGTTGCGCCAATTTTCTTTATTTTCATATCGCATGTGGATGAATTAGTAATTTATGTCTTTCAGTCTCTTAAATTTGCACTTGTTCATTTTGTTAGGCATTACCAAAGTTGGACAAGCTGGAGGTGATCAACTTTGGAGACTGTTTGATCAGGACTGAAGGAGCTAAAGCGATAGCTGAAGCACTGAAAAATAGTCACCCAAATTTACAGGTGAGTTGTTCCTGTATTTCATGCCCTTAGTGTTGATTTGGCGCTTGCCTCTCATGGTAAAAGTTACTGGGTTCTGGTATTGAAACCTGGTGGAGTCAGTAGTGGTCTACCCAGCTGTAAATGGGAAACACAGCAAAGTTCACCCCACTACTTATAGAGCTGGACCTAGTATAGTGAAGTTTCTGACACTTCACTCTCTTGTGGTAGTATCTACTATCAGACTACCTTTAAGTATGATGTGGCACAAGATGGCTTTTGGTAGTCCTTTGATATCAGGAAAGTAAAACATCAGTCCAGCAAGTTCACTGTTGGAATTTTTTGTAAGATCCTGCAAGATAACACTGGTACATGTAAAACCTGCATCATTTGGTTAACACTTGAGGCATCTTGGGGGGGAGGGATGTTGTATGAGAAAGAGCAGGGAAATATGAGGCTGTTTGAGTTAGGAATGGGTGGGGTAGCAGGGAAAAGTAGAACACCTTTTTCTTTCACTGTAGTCAAATGCATTAACTCTTAAAGGATGATCGACCAGTTTTCTTGGTCGATATTTCTAGCCTCAGATGACGGGAGGCCCCGAATCTTGGTCGACATGTTTGAACTAAGTTTTTGTTTCGTTTCATCACAGTTTGAAGTTTTCGATGACTGGGAAGCGGAAGTATAGCCATTTTTATTATTATTTCTAACGTGGGAGAGTTCTAGCGTTACTCTTTCGGGTAAATACAAGCGAATTACGATTGCAACCACGTTTAAGTTTTACAACATTTGGGTTACCTATTTTCTATACATATTTTCTATGGCATCTAATTCATATTCTCGCAAGCGACCTGCTCGTCTAAGTGCTCAGCAGGCCCTTAGTTTGCTAGAACATTTCAGCGAAGATGAAGACGGGTACAGCAGTAACGATTTCAGTGTTAATAATTCTAGGTCTAGTTCATCTTCCAGCGATGTGGATTCAGAGAATGAAGGTGTTAGGCTATATCAGGAAGAGTGGGCGTGGTTCCATCACCTAACATTGATTCTTCAACATCAGACCCAGTAGGACCTAATTTAGTTTTACAAGAAGGGGAAAGACGAAAACAGGAGTGTGTCGAAATATAGAATGGCAGGAAGCAAAATTGGGGGCACTAACAACGAATAGCTTTAGATTTCAACCTAAAGACGGAAGAGCAGTGGGTGTGTCCGCAGATTTAGGCCTAAATGAATCATCTGCCCAGATCCAGTGTTTTGAAACTCTTGTATTATCAGCTGTAAGGGAGGAAATTTTAAAAAGCATAAACTGCTTTGCAGAAATTGAAGTACAGAAGCATACACCATCACTGAAAAGATCAAGATATAATCGATGGAATCCAGTAAGCGATTATGAGCTGCTAAAATTTTTTGCTCTGCATCAAGCAATGGGTATCGACAAAAGGCCAAGCATAAAAGATTATTTCTCCTCACAAGAGCCTATGTTTCACACTCCATTTTATTCCCAAATGATGGAGAGAGACAGATTTTTGTCTATATTGCAAACTATGTTGCATATCTGTGAGCCAGTTGCAGAAGGGAAAAATAAAATAGAGCCCTTCGTTCAAATGTTATGCTCTAAATTTGTTGCGGCATACACTCCGAACCAAGACGTAGCTATTGATGAGATGATTATAGGATGGAAAGCTAAATCCTCCAAGGCCAAGTAAATTATCAGATAACCCATTGGAAAGACTGGAGGGTGCAAAACATATAATGCAAAGAAGCACTAAGTTCAATAGGTGTAAAGTTTGCAGTACACCTGACGACAGGAAAAGGACAAACTATTATTGTGCCGGATGCACTTGCCACCCCCATCTGCACATAGATGAATGTTTCCTAAAATGGCACACTTAAGTTAAGTTGTAAATATAAGTTGGGGTGTAATGAGTGTTCTTTGTGAGAGCAGTTCAGCATATATATCACATTTTGTGATCTTTTTCAATTATTTGTAAATTTGTGACAGTAGAGTGTATTTCATTTTCTGGATGACACATGGAAAGTAGTTAGAGTATAAACTTGATGTGTGGTTTATTTCCAAAATGGATATAGTTTACAGTGATTTCTATATTAGATGGTGGATTAGCTGTCTTCAATTGGTAAGTCTGATATGTTTGTTTTGTTTTTTGTTTAGTAAAATATTTTTCTGTCTCGTCTTTAACTACTTTATATTCATAAAAATTTTGTAAATTTTTAAACTGAAAATTTTCACAATCCTCATTCATTTTCCTTTTTAAATATATATAACATGACTATATTTGTTAAAAACTTTGAAATAATTTACACTTACATGGTAACACTATATGAAAAGCCTGTGCCGCAGAAAATTTGTGACAAAAGAGTGTCTTTCTATTTCTTGAAGCCAATTGAAAAGTAGTAGAGTATAGCTGTTACGTACATTTATTACCTAAGGGGGTAGTCTTCGGTCCTGCCAAATGTACGCACCAGTCTTGAGATAGTTATATTATTTGTGCGTTCGATTGATTCACGCACTGACGTGCACAATGCTGTGTGAGTTGCTTTGGACGCACGTGTAACCTAGTTGAGTAGTTTGTGACGTCATGTTTTGAAGTGGAAACATGGAACTGGCTTGTGTCCATGATTGTAATTTTATATTGTGTATCCAATGGCATGTTGAAGGAAGCCATTTATTATTGTGATTTGTATTGGTCTTCAGGTCGAAGCCAATCGCAGTTATGTCACGTAAGTTATCGCCCACTTCTTATTTTAATGCTGCATAAAAAGGCCGCTCTACTACTAATCTAGCGGGAATTTTATCATTCCTAGAATGGATCTACAGAGTCGCTTGCCTTTAAGATTTGGATCGTAGACGGAGAATTCCTACGAGTAGAAGAAGTTATATTGTTTACCTTATGCACATGTTTCACACGCCGTACATGCTTCAATGCCAAAGTCGTGGCATGGATGTAAAGAGAGGTTAGCCAACTGAAAGCCTTTAACTGATAGGATTATCGTATATGACTTTGTGTGAAATTATATGATGTACAACGCTATGTAGGATGAACGTCTGGGAATTTTAACAAATGTAATATGGAAGATTTCATCCCAGAGTATGAATACGTTACCATGATAGACGTCCTTGAAAGAAGGTCAACGGTCGTGACTGAGAAGGATATTATACGGTAACAGTTTTGTAATCCTTAGTCTATGGACAGAGGTCTTTACTAGAAGAGAATCTTCAGGAACTTTAGCAGCAATAATTAATATGTTGTCGTGTGATCTTTGCGCCTGTGACGATGTCCGTCTTGTCCACTTCGTGTCCTGGTGAATAAAATCTATGTAAAGTTACCAACGACTTGTGTGCTGCCAATACTTGACCAGTTCACCCAATTCAAGATACTTGTTGGTTTTCGTTTGAAAAACATTGTTGACATTTATTCCGTTGTAACCATTCGCGTTTCAATTCATCACTATGAAAACGACACCAACAATAACTGGTAGGCCAGTGTGGTCTGGAAGTGATTTCAAAGGAACGTACCCATCCAATTGATCGTTTGAAAAGAAGAATGTTTACTTTCAAGGCGACATCATCTCAATTTGGATCCTAGCGGAATATGAATCAAAATCAACTCAAATGCTCAAGGTCTTCAATCAACCTCCACGTCAAGTTTCACAGTGACTGATTACTTGGAGATCATCTCTTCATCATTATTGCGTGCGAGCTGTAATCTAGATATGCAGAGCGAAGTATTGCATCCTCTAACGTACATACACGGGGACAAGGCACTTTGATTTTTACCTGCACGCGAGCTAAGTATAACTTGTATCCGTTATACACTTTATTACTATTAGCTGTGCCTTAATTGATTATGTCCACTTTCATATATTTTCCGTGTTATGTGTTATATGTTGTGTATTCTTCGCGGGAGGTTGGGAGGTAGATCTGACGAACGAGATCCATCTCGAAGTCAATTCGGGCTCTTCGTCAGACGTTCTGTAGGACATTATTTTGCAGACTTCCCGCAGTGGAATGTTCCTACGCGTGAGCGTAGAAGGATTCTAGGTCCACTGTGTCTGGTGGTCTGTGACACCTGTCTGTTTTAGCTGTAGTGTCACGTTTATTTGTTGTTTTTGGTAGCTATTTTTACTTGTACCTTAGTTTCATAATGTATTTTGTATGTGATTATTGTCCATCTCACCTTTCCTGTCGTTCAGTTTTTTACAAAACCTATGTTTTTTACACTGTGTTGTCAATTGTCTTGTGCATTATTTAATCGCAGTTATCATCGTAATTCTTTACGACATTCCATTTTAGTTTCTCATTTTATTTTAATTGGATTTCTGCGAACGTCTTCGTTTGTTTTGAATATCTTGTCGTGTCATTATTGTGCTATTGTCTGTCACATTACTGCTTTCACACCATTACATGTTATAAATTACATTATTAATTATTAATATTATTGCCTATTATATAAATTGATTTTACCGTTCTAGAACAGGAACGAAGAACACTAGTTGTAGTAACACTTTTAAATAGTATTATTACATAATAATCTTGAATAATGGCTACCTTAGACTATTTCATTAAGCAAGCAAAAGCTTTGCAAATACCTGCTGAAGAGGTAAGACAATTCGCTATGTCAGAATATAAGAAAGCTCAAGAAATAGAAGCTGATCAGAGAAGGTTAGAAACTTTACGTTTGGAAAATTTGAAATTTGAGGCAGATCAGAAACGGATTGAGGCTGAGGAACATGAGAAGAAGATGAAATTTGAGGCAGATCAGAAACGGATTGAGGCTGAGGAACAAGAGAAGAAGATGAAATTTGAGGCAGATCAAAAAAGGATTGAGGCTGAGGAGAATGAAAAGAAGAGGAAATTTATAGCTGAGGAAGATGAGAAAAAAATGAGATTAACTGCTGAGGAAGATGAGAAAAAAATGAGATTAGCCGCTGAATTAGAAGAGAAACGATTTCTGCGAGAGGCAGAACAGAAACAAAAGGAGGCTGAAGAAAGACTTAGAAAAGAAATGGAAGAAAAAAGATTAATAGCTGAAAAGGAAATGGAACAGAAACAAAAGGAAATGGAAGAGAGAAGATTGATAGCGGAACAAAATGTAAAACGACTTCAGCTTGAGATGGAAGAGAATGAAAAAAAACGACAGCATGAACTGAAATTAGCAGAGTCAGAATATGAGAGAATTAGGTTAACTCAGGAAGCTAATTCTCAGAGAACTTTTGAAAGCCAAACTTCATCCAGACATGATAATTTTAAGGAAATTCACCTTAAATTACCAAAATTTAATCCCCCGTCTGATGACGTAATATTCTTCCTAGATAGGTTTGAGGCCACTTGTGGGTCTTATAACGTGGATAAAGCGCTATACTGTACATATTTATCCAGATTACTTACAGTTGATGCATTAGCAGTTTATCATACCACCAGCATTGGTGAGAAAAATGACTACAATGCTCTTAGAGCAGCACTTCTGCAAAAATTCCAAATGACAGAAAACGAATATCGTTTGAGATTTCACACATTACTACCTCAATCTGGCAGAAATTTTAGTGATTTTCTGTCACAGATACGACTAACATTAGAAAGATGGATCGAATTATCCAAAATTGAAAAGTCGTATGAAGGTCTCTTTGATTTACTGATGCGCGATAAGGTACTTTCGTCGGTAAACCCTACATTTCTCGCATTTTTACACGAACGGAAACCTTTCAGGGTTCGTAGCGACCTGGAAAAACCTTGAAAAACCTGGAAAACGAAAAAAAAAATTCCAGGCCTTGAGAAGCCTGGAAAAATGGCTAAAAGCCTTGAATTTTCCGCATCGGACCTTGAAAAATAATACGAAATCGAAAGTTCGTTACTTTGTGTCCATTTTTTGGTTATTGATGGTATTTTTCGCAACAACAGACGTGACGAGTCTAAAAATAAATCTGCGTTTACGCCATTAACGCAAAGCGCCGAAAACTTCTGGAAATGGAAGTGCGCAAAGGGAAGTAAAAATTGTAAAGATACCGTACATTTTTTACTTCCCTTTGCGCAAAGTTACCGTACAATTTTTACTTCCCTTTGCACATTAAATCCATTTCCAGAAGTTTTCGACGCTTTGCGTTAACGACGTAAACGCAGATTTATTTTTAGCACTCGTCGTAAGTAATAAATTCATTTATCTCATTTATAAAACCTATTTAAATAAGTCCAGTTTATAGATAAACCCTACTGTACTTGCGTCTGTATTTACAATGTAGCCCTATTTAGTTTAATTTTTAACCATGGCCAAAATTAGCCTATAAGCTAGCGTTTGAACGAAATTTCTTTGTTTACCTCTGCATACGGGAATATATTTGACACAGTTTAAGATGGTCAGGAATAGAAATTGATGGCGATTCCATATCCTATAGCCTACCCTGTTATCAGACCCATGTCCCACTGTTCATTTCACCACAGTTTTTGGAAATAAATATATTTTGAATGCTTTTTTAATTATATTTATGATGAAAAGACTTATCCCGTTCTACCTCTGAAGGGTTATAGGCTAATTAGGATAGGCCTAGGCCTACATGTTTTCAGTTTCAGATAACGTGAATAACCGCCGATACACGAAAGTGGCATCACATCTGTCAAATAACTGTAAGTAGGATAAATGAAAATCAGCAATTTTGTGGTTAGGCCTATGTTATTTAAAATTTTAAAAAAAATTAAATTAAATTTTTTTTTTAAATCTAAACAAACAAACGAAACAAAACCCAACAAAAATAGTAAAGATGTGTGTTGGGGGGGGGGGGGTGTAAAGGTCTCCAGTTAGATATTTAATAGATTTTCACTTATCATAAGTATTACCCTCCCAATTACTATATATATATTACCTTTTGTTCTAGTTAAATATTGTTTGACTATTATGTATGCATTTAGAATTTTGAATTGGTAAATATACATAGTTTAGGCCTACTCATAAGTTATTTGTGTTCCCTTTTTTTTTTTTTTTTTTTAAACTGACACTACTAGGAGACCTACAGATGTGACATCATTTGTGACCAAGGAAGAAACTCTCAGAGCTGAGATTATTTGGACTCTTTTTTTTCAGTGAAAAGTCACCATAGTTTTAATTCAAATTTCATACGCAACAAGGGACATTTTCTCTTCTGTGGTAGTTTTGATTCAGCCTTCAGCTTTATTTCAAGACCTGAAATTCAGATTGGTGCATTTGGAACAGTAGCGGAAAATAGGAAGCATTTTCCTGTAGCACTGAAGAAAAAACAACTCAAATTGAAAAAGACAAATCATCCTGTGTTTTGTGCGACAGAAGATAAGGCATGCCGACAGTCACCTGGCATGATACGAAAAGATTTAACCTTTCATCCACTGTTCACTCCAATGATAATATAAACAAGACAGTTAGAAAGACAAATTCTTTAGGGCAGAACAATTCAGAAGCTAGTGCTTGCAGAAAAAATACAGCAAAAGTATGGGAGGTGTGGAAACTTCAGCCAACTAGGTGCAAGCTACCCCTACCCACACAGATCCTATTTTTATATTATTTCTTAGTTGAAACTGCCCTGGTCAATGGGCACATAACCTACAACACTGCCAACTCTACAAAAAAAGATCAAAGCGAAGATCAGGATGTCAGTATGACTCTTATTGAACCTGCTATTCTTCGACGCAATGTGACACCTTGAAAACCACAGGTCACAACAACACGACTTACTGAGCACCACTTCATTGATAAATATGAAAGAGCAAGGTATAAACCAGACTGTAAAGTGTGTAAGGCTGCAGGAAATAGAAGCCAGACTTGCATGTACTGCCCAGATTGCAATGTACCTCTATGCCTGATACCCTGCTTCAAGTTATACCACACAGTCAAGGATTATCAACGTGGATCGTTGACAAAGACTCTTGCAGAGGCCTACAGCTACAACTTCAACCCCAGTTAATGAAAAAAGCAGCTCAGACTCCAACTAGAGGTACTTAACTACTCAAACATTTACAAACGCTCTCTCCACATGTAAGCCTACCTTGCCGTGGTTGGAGAGCTTGAGCGCCTCAATGATCCCGGGAGCTATGCCGGCGGGAGTTTTACTCCTGGCAGGGTCACCCAAGCCGGACAGGTCCTGGGTGAGGGGCCAGACTAAATGGGCTGAGGAGTGGGTGGAACCCTATAGGTGTAGATGCAGAACCCACCGGCGAGTGGTACATGCTCTGGTCTGCACCAATCCACCCCCACTTCATGGGTTAAATGCTTTCTTGCCTCATTCTTCACTGTTTGTCGTCTATCACGCCCATGGCGACCGTTGCCTCAATTGGCTGTGTGTGGTGTACCCGGAAACGGGGCCTCCAGTACTGAGGCAAAGTTAAGTCCCCGATGTCACTTATCGGTGCAGAATTGAGAGAGATGGCTGAGCATCACAATCCCTCCTGTGTTGCAGCATGATGAGAACCCAGCATTGCACACTGAGCTTGGGGGGATCACTTGGGCACCAGACTTAATACTGGCTCTTGACTGGATGGCCGCATGCAGGAGATTTCTACAATGGAGGGTTGGCAGGTGGTGGGTATCGGGAAGTGGCTCTGTGCAGGACGTGAGGATTCCTTGGGAGAGCCCCGAACCAGAGCACAGCATTGTGCAAGCTCTGCGTAGTTGGAGAGCCCCCTGGATGACGGGGAATGCACAGTGTGCTACCCCACCTATCCCCAACTGCTAACTTAGAACCAGAAGTGGGTTCCTCTGTATGCGTGCCAGGCCAGGATAAAATGCCTGGGAAAGAGACTGGAGCTCAGAACTCCCTAACTCAAAGTTGCAGGATGGCAGAAAAGCCACGGGAAAGACAGGGCTATTTTGAAGATAACGCAACCATATTTTCACCATACGAGCTCGGACGCCGCCTCGGTAAACAAGGTCCGCGCAGAGCAGTGACACCCCAGGCTGCTTGCGAATAGTCTACTACTGGGAACATAAACAGATTAGGGATGAGCCCACTCTCCCGTTGAACAGGTGCTAAAGTCGTAGATACTGGGCCAGAAGGCGCACCGGAAACCACAGTATCATGCAACTCGCTTTTTTTTTCTATGGAGAGTACACCGTCAAATAAATCTCGTTCTGGTGCTCGCCCTGTGGAGCTCCACCAGGCAGGTGCAGTGCCGGGCTCTGAGCCTCGACAGAGCCCACCCTCAGCTACTGGAGGACCCTCTAGACCGTCTTGTGGAGTCAACAGACGGCGGAGGAGAACTACTGACCAAAACAAAACAGAAAAAGAGAAACCCAGAGTGCCACTTGTCATGATGCACTGGAATGCAGAGGGAGTGAACAGCAAGCAGGCTGGATACAGCAAAAAGACAGAGCTGGAAAACATCTTGTATGAGAAGCAAGTCAGTGTTTGCTGTATCCAAGAGACTCACTTGAAAGCAGATCAAACCTTTAAAATAAGGGGATATCAATGCTTCAGATCCGACAGACAAGATAGACGAAAAGGAGGAGTACTTACTCTTGTAAGGAATAACATTCCTGCACACGAAAGGAAAACCTTCATGGATGGAGCAGAATATCAGCTGCTGCAGATAAAGGTAGACAAGATGGAAATAGAACTCCTGAACTATTACTGTCCGAACAACAAACCCCTGAGTCTCAGCTCTATACAGGTACCAGCCACCAACTTTATAGCAGTTGGAGACTTTAATAGCCACTCCCAGAGCTGGGGCTATAACCATCTGGATCACAGAGGTGAAGAGGTTGAAACTTGGCAAGATGATCACTCCCTAATCCTAGTCAATAATGCCACAGATACTCCTACCTTCTACTCCAGAGGATGGCACACAACCTCAACACCAGATCTTGCCTTCTCCACACCAGATATAGCTGGATCTATTAGTAGAGAAGTAGGAGACCAACTAGGGGGAAGCGACCATCGCCCAATCTTTCTTACTGTCCAGAGTGCAACTCTCAGTACAGGCCCAGCCATTACAAGATGGAACTACAAAAAAGCCAACTGGGGTTTATTCAGGCATCAGGTGAACACGCTGCTGTCTACCCTCAAGGTACAGAACAGAGACATTAATGAAGTGGTAAAAGACTTCAACAGATGCATACTACAAGCTGCAAAAGAAACCATTCCCAAAGGATGCCGGCGTAACTACATACCATACTGGTCCAGCACACTCCAAGAACGTCAGGAAGCTATGGACAAGGCTAGAAAGGACGCAGAGTCTCAGCCTTCACTTGAAACTCACAACAAATGGAAAAAGGCTGTAGCAGAGTTTCAGAGAACAAAGCTAGAAGAAAAGCGGAAAAGCTGGAGAACTAAAACGGCATCGCTGAACCTTGAGAAAGACGGCAGGAAACTTTGGAGATTAGTCAAGTCTCTAAATGAAGAGCATTCCTCACCAAGGCAGACTATCACATTGGATGAAGGTGGCAAACTTTTCAGAGGAAAACAAGCTGCAGACTTGTTTGCTAGAAGATACAGTTCAGAAAGCAACTTACCCATTAACATAGACCATCAGAGAGAGATAAGAAAAGAAATACTGGCAACCATGGGACAGACAGATACTCCTGCCCCAATGAGGGAACCCATCACACTAGGAGAACTACAGAAGGCTATTTCCAAGCTTAAGTTTCAAAAGTCACCCGGCCCAGACAAAATCAGCAACGAAATGCTAGTAAATCTGAGCTCAGCAGCAAAGACAAAACTGCTTGAGATATTCAACCACAGCTGGTTGAAAGGAACGGTACCCCAAGTATGGAGAGAAGCCATCACAATACCCATACTAAAGAAAGGGAAATGTAAGACCGAGGCTGCAAGTTACCGGCCAATCAGTCTCACAAGCTGTGTTGGGAAGACTATGGAGCGAATAGTCAACCACAGATTGAAATGGTATTTAGAGTCTGAGCAGATCCTGGTGCCGGAACAAGCTGGATTTAGAGAATGCTACAGTATAGAAGACCAAGTTACTTACTTGTCTCAAGCAATAGAAGATGCCTTCCAGGAGAAGAAAAAGGTCCTAACGATCTGGGTCGACTTCAAGCAGGCCTTTGACAAGGTGTGGAAAGATGGCCTCATTGCAAAACTTAGGAGAAGTGGAATCCAAGGCAACATGATGAAATGGATCCAGTCATACTTGCATAACAGGAGAACTAGAGTCACTCTTGACGGTCTGCAGAGCAGAAAAGTGTTGCTCCATCAGGGGGTACCTCAAGGAGGAGTAATTTCCCCAACACTCTTCCTTGTTTACATCAATGACCTGGTGAAAGATCTCCCTGCAGGAGTTAAAGCTGCCTTATATGCAGATGACCTAGTACTCTGGTGCGCTGATGAAAATGTCACCACAGCAAATTATAGAATGCAGCGGGCAGCAGACATGCTAGTGTCATGGGCAGAGAAATGGCTTATCACAATAAACACAGACAAAACCTCCACAACACTGTTCTCCCTCGCCCCCAAGGACAAATCAGCTAACATACACCTAGGGACAACCGTGATCAAGGAAGAAAGCTACCCCACCTATCTTGGGGTGACATTTGACCAAAGGCTTACATGGAATAAGCATATTGAAAATGCAGAAGGAAAGGCCCGAAGACGACTAGGCATACTCAGAAAATTAGCAGGTACCAACTGGGGAGCAAATGAACGAAATCTAAAGAAGATTTATAATGGAGTAATAAGACCACACTTAGAGTTTAGCTCAGCAGCATGGTCATCAGCTGCTAACTCACATCTGCATTCTTTGGACAAGGTGCAAAATCAAGCTCTCAGGCTCATTACAGGAGCCATGAAAACTACACCAATAACAGAGATGCAGAAGGTTGCTGGATTACAGACATTGTCCCATAGAAGAGACACAAAAACCATGATCCAGATGGAAAAGTACAACAGTATGCCAATGCACCCAATGAAGGCAAGACTAGATGATCTGGCATTGGGACGTCTAAAGCGTAGCAGCTTTGTGCATCGGGGGAAAAGACTTATAAGACAGCATCAAGAAGACCTATCCATGAAGACAACACCACTGAAGCCCACCCTATACCCTGTACCATGGGAGCAGGCCAGCAGTGCCCTCCAAATTAATACAACAGTCAGTGGTCTCACAAGTGGATGTGAGTATAATGATCTGCAAAAACGAACTGCTACATTGAGTATGATCCAAGAAAGCTATCCCGATCAATCATGGATACATGCCTATACAGATGGATCAGCAACTAATGCTGTTAGGAATGGAGGTGCCGGTATCTTTATCTCATATCCTGACAACCACTATGAGACTAGGCACATTCCCACTGGTAAATTCTGTTCCAACTATACAGCTGAGGTTCAAGCTCTAGAGCAAGCTGCAAATATGATTTATAACACCAACTCTGACTGCCACCAGGTAGTCATCCTCACAGATGCACTGTCTGTCCTGCAAGCTCTCAAGGGTGGTAAACTCCCGCATCTGAGAAATGAACTAAACAAGGTAGCTGCCAAAAAGAGAACCATACTTCAGTGGGTACCATCTCATTGTGGTGTACCCGGAAATGAAAAGGCAGATA
Source organism: Oreohelix idahoensis (assembly GCA_024509875.1). Taxonomy (NCBI): domain Eukaryota; kingdom Metazoa; phylum Mollusca; class Gastropoda; order Stylommatophora; family Oreohelicidae; genus Oreohelix; species Oreohelix idahoensis. The sequence goes on from JAMPIV010000136.1 coordinate 385,207, forward strand.
AACTTGCAAAAAAGGGAGGAGAATGTGAACAAGAAGATAATGAAGTCACATACTTTGAGAAAAAGAGAGCTATCCAGACTATCAGAAGAGAACAGAACCAACCCAAAGACGACTATCACACTCTCGACCGGCAGGGACAGACAACTATTTTTTGACTCAGGACAGGGCATAACAAACTGAATAAACACATGCACAAGCTACGATTGTCTGCTTCACCACTGTGCACATGTGGATTAAACGAACAAACTGCTGAGCATGTTCTACAGGACTGTCCTCTGTATGACCAGTTAAGAAAGATATACTGGCCCAATGACTCAACACTAAACTCAAAGCTATATGGAGTTAAAGAGGAACTTCAAACAACAGTCGAATTCATCATGAGAACTCGTCTGACGGTGTAATCATCAAAGATGCGATCGCAAGAAGAAGAAGAAGAAGACAAACGCTCATTGTCAGATGCCACAGACGCAGAATACATTCAAAAAAGACAAACACGAAAAATAGTTTTGTTTAAACATTTTATTCCAATTTTATTAGCCTTTTATGTTGATATACGTGGTTAATCGTTAAATCAATACGTCAATCAAGCTTATTTTATTCATTACCATCCATGTCACTAACATTTTATTGCGCTGATGTTGAACAGATTCACTAAAAACTTGGAAAAGATGTCTGTTTTTCAATCTTTTATGAATTTTTTTTAAAAAAAAGTTCTTTTTACAGAAATCTGCAAACACCCTTGGTAATGGGAGACGGTAATGCTCCGGATTGCTGATCAGCAAAGTGATAATTATATCTGAGAAAATTAGAAGAGGAAAATATTAGAGTTTCCCATCCTTGAAAATCACGTGCTGGACCTGGAAAAACCTGGAAAAAGCCTGGAAAATGCTTGAAGAAATTTGCTATGAACCCTGACCTTTATCTATGAAAAATTTAGAAGAACATGCAAAAAATTTTTGCACTGCTCACCCAAACATGGATCTAAGTAACGCGCAGATTAAGAGTGAATTGCCTGTTGCTTTTGCAGCACAACAAAACAATTTTTCACGCAATCGTTCTTTTAGTGCTGATAGGTATGTCAATAAGGGAAATAATCATAATTTCAACAATGATAACTTTTTCAAAGGGAAGCAATTTCAACAATCTGCTCCATTTAATGTTTCTTGGAACCAAACTCACAGATCGCGAGATTTTGGTAACAATTATTTTAAAAATAATCAAGGACATTATAATAAACAAAACTGGAGATCAAGGTCTCAGGGTCCGCAAAACAGACAATTTTTTGGAAATAAACCATTTAACCAACATCATAACGATCATTCTACAAATTATCGGACTAATCCAAATTTTAACTCTAGCAGAAACGACAATTATGGCAATTTTAATGACAAAAATCACAATCGATCGCGCCGACGAGATAGATCGTCGAATAATACAGGTAGACATTCTAATGTTGCTTTTAATGATACACAGGCTAACATTGAACAGGGTAAAGTAGCTGAAACTCACAATGCTATGTCTTGTTCTCTAGATTGTTCCCAGGTGAAAGACTGTCCAGAATGCTCGACTCTTTTCCAGCCTAAGGCGATCACGACGCTGCGTTGCGGACATACCTTGCCTAGCCTGCCTGCAGTCTGTACAGCCACTGCTGCGTCAATACACCAGGGACAGGGCTCTCTTAAGTTTCACAAGGGATTTGTCAATAATATTTCATGCTCTCTCCTATTTGACTCAGGTTGTACAACAATCGGTGTCCGGACTTCGCTGATCAACCCAAGTTGTGCCACGGGCCGGGTTGTCAAATGTGTAACATTTGGTGGCACAATTGAAACATTTCCCACTGCTATTATTGATCTTCATACTCCTTTCTTTACAGGAAAGATCCAAGCATGTCTTCTGCCTAACCCAATTTGTGATGTAATACTGGGTCGCATACATGGTATTAAAGAGTGTACACCTCAGCAAATAGCTGAATGGGAAGAGCGACATATTCAAACTGCAAATGCAGTAGTGACTAGAGCGCAAGCTACTAATATGTCGCATGATACACCTATTGAACCTACTGTTCATACCACTGGTAATGATGATGCTCCTATTTCACGGGAGTTGTTTGCAACATTGCAAAAGAATGATAATTCATTAAAAAAATTCTTTCAGTATGTTAACAAAAAGAATACAAGCAACAAACTTGCAAAATCTAGACATGACTTTATACTTATAAATGGGATTTTGGTTAGAGTCATACGGGAAAAGGATTTATCCTTATGTTCTCAGATTCTTGTCCCATCCTGTATGAGATCTCGTATATTACGACATGCTCATGACTCGCAATGTGCGGGCCATATGGGTTTTTCGCGTACCAAATCCAGAGTGCTTTCGGCATTCTACTGGCCAGGCGTCCATAGAGATGTTACTCTCTATTGTCGGTCCTGTTTGATATGTCAAGAAGTTAAGGTACGGGGTCCATTTCATGCGGCTCCTATTCAAGCTGCGGACATCCCGATTAGACCATTTGATAAAATGGCCATTGACATTATTGGTCCAATGCTTCCATCTGCTAGAGGGCATACGCATATTCTTACGTGCATTGATATGTGCACTCGTTGGCCTGAGGCCATCCCTCTCAAGAACACTTCATCTGCCAGTGTAGCAGAGGCATTGATGTTAATCTTCTCACGCATTGGTTTTCCACGGAAAATCTTGTCGGATCATGGGGTTCAGTTCATTTCTGAATCCATGTCTCAAGTGATGAAGACATTAGGTATAGATAGATCTCTTAGTTCTATTTATCATCCGATGTCAAATGGGTTAATTGAGCGTCTCAATAGGACACTCAAGCAGTTATTGGGTAAGATGACTCAAGACCATCCCCAAGACTGGGATCGGGTCCTACCCGCTTGTCTCTTTGCGTACGCGAGGTACAAAATCAAGCAACGGGGTTTTCTCCGTTCCAGCTTGTTTTTGGCATGCAACCACGCGGTCCGATGTCGTTAATCCACGACTTATTGGTGGATGAGAATATTGAAGAGGAAACTCAATCCTCTTATGAGTATGTGATCTCTCTTAGAAAGAAAATCATAGATGCTTGTAGACTAGCTACTGCATCATCCGAACATGCCAAAGAAAAAGCTCGTCTATCTGCAAACAAATATAGACGTCTTCGCCAGCTCATACCTGGTGATGAAGCTTTTGTATTACTCCCTGCGCATAACAATCGTCTTTTAATTACCTGGAGAGGTCCTTTCAGGATCATCTCAAGAATATCCGATGTCGACTACATCGTTGATGTTAATGGCAAACATAAAACCTTCCACATTAACATGTTGAAGGAGTATTACTCACGTCCTGATTATCTACAATCGGTGTTCCAAGCAACTGACGATCCTACACCACCTATTCAACACTATTCTAGTTTGTCAGTCATCCAAGAAGAGGAATCTTCTTTCGATGATGTACAACTACCAATACCAGTTGTACCACTCCATTCCACTGAGAAATGGAATCATGTTACTATCTCATCTACTCTTAATGATGATCAACGTCAGCAAGTCTCTAAAATTCTACACACGTATGAGGATGTCCTCACTGACATCCCAGGTCATACGTCAGTCATCCAACATGACATTATTCTGACTGACGATACACCGATTCGAGTTCGCCCATATCCTATTCCTTTACACTTTCGTGATAAGGTTGATAAGGAATTGGATGATATGCTCCAATTAAATATAATTGAACCATCTTCATCACCATATTCTTCTTCTATGGTAATCATTAGGAAGAAAGACAACAATATACGTCTTTGCGTAGATTACAGGAAGTTAAACAAAGTTACAAAATTCGATGCGGAACCATTACCTCTTTAAGATGACTTATTGGAGAGATTATCTCATGCTACATTCTTTTCGAAATTTGACCTTTCAAGGGTTATTGGCAAGTGCCACTCACTACGAAAGCAAAGCCATTCACCGCTTTCTCGACACCACGGGGTCTTTTTCAATGGAATTTTATGCCTTTCGGGTTAATGAATGCGCCAGCTACCTTTGTACGCATGATGCGCCGCATATTGTCTCATCGTCCCGATGTCATTACTTATATAGATGACATCTGTCTTTTTAGTGACTCTTGGGATGAACATATTCAGGGTTTAAAATCTTTACTTTCTACCTTACAGGATTATAACTTAACAGCGAAACCTTCAAAGGCTTTTGTCGGTTTTCATGACATCTCATTTCTTGGTCACCGTATAGGTCGCGGTTTAATGTATACAGAAGACAGTAACGTCTCTAAAATTTTAAACATCTCAGCACCTAAGACAAAAAAACAAGTGAGGTCACTCTTAGGACTAATACAGTTCTATTCTAAATTCATCCCTCATTTGTCTACTATAACTGCACCTCTTTCGTCTTTACTGAAGAAGGGCACACCTAATGTAATAAAGTGGTCGCAGGATCACCAAACGGCGTTAGACTATATAAAACAAATTTTTTCAAATAAGCCTTTTTTAAAGTTGCCTAACAAAGATCTCACCTTTGTTCTTCGCAGTGATGCTTCTTCCTACGCTATTGCGGCAGTTTTGATGCAGGAATACGGAGGCACCTTATTCCCTGTTATGTACGTATCCAGAAAGCTTACAACGAGCGAGATAAATTACTCCGTTCTAGACAAAGAGCTCCTTGCTCTTGTCTGGGCAATCACAAAACTGGATCGTTATCTCCTCGGATCACACTTTGTGGTGGAGTCTGACCAGAAAGCTCTTACCGCATTGAATACAGGGAACGTTAAGTCATCAAAGTCAGCGCGTTACGCTATAGCTCTTCAACCGTTCCATTTTGAGATACGAGCTATTCCTGGAGTGCAGAATGTATTTGCAGACTGTCTTTCAAGATGCCCTAGTGAACTTGGTGAAACTAAACTACTTTTAGATGGAGAAACGTCCTCACCGAAACATGAATAACTTTGTACAGTGTCATTAATTGTACATCTGTGAAGACTATGTATAGTTTTGCAGTATTCGTATAAATATAACTTTCAGAACATACTTACATATGGATTATAACATTATTTCTTGTGAAGTAACGTTTTATTAGAACGGGAACAGTGATATTAAAGTAACATTTTTTTTTTAGTATGGAAACATTGGTAAAAAGCAACAAATAGACATTCGTTAGTGTTATGGAACATATTACACTACATATCGTGTTCGTAAACTTATTTCGTGCATGGAACATTGGGAACATATTCTTGTCGATTCTAAATAGTTCTAAAAAAATATATTAACAATGAGTGAAATTGAAATCACTTAGAATAAATTAGTAATTAGTTATTTGTTGATAAATTAAGACATATATTAAGTAGAATAACTCAATTTAATCGATTTAATTGATTATGAATCACACATCTACTAACGTTATTAGTGTCTCGCAATACGTGTATTCACGTATTCCACTACATGATATTTTACTTTTAGATAACTAGTCAAACTTACTAGTGTTAGATATCAGTAAGTGCGTTGCTTCTTAAAGTGTTTAATTTTGCATTGCTTCATTTTTGCATGTTGTATTTTAAAAAAATTTTCTGTTCTTTTGATTTTCTTATCATTGATTATCATCAGTGTTGCTGTTCATTTTCATTTTTGAAATCATATGTTTCAAATTTTGTTGAAAACTTAGTTGAATTTTATTATCATCTTTTTTGTTGATTCTTCATTTTCATTTTTTCAACTTCTTTTTACTTCGAATATTACCACATCGTTCCAAAGTAGGTCGATGGTGGATGTGTGCTTTAATGCATACTGTCATTTAGTTATATTAATTTCAAGTCAATATTCTTTTCTTAATATGATATAACTTTATGCATTGTATATATTGTTGTAGTTTTGACTCACCTCTCTCGAGTAATTAGTTCGAAAAAAAATTAATAGAATTAATTTTTTTAAGGGGAGGTAATAAGGGAGCTGTTACGTACATTTATTACCTAAGGGGGTAGTCTTCGGTCCTGCCAAATGTACGCACCAGTCTTGAGATAGTTATATTATTTGTGCGTTCGATTGATTCACGCACTGACGTGCACAATGCTGTGTGAGTTGCTTTGGACGCACGTGTAACCTAGTTGAGTAGTTTGTGACGTCATGTTTTGAAGTGGAAACATGGAACTGGCTTGTGTCCATGATTGTAATTTTATATTGCGTATCCAATGGCATGTTGAAGGAAGCCATTTATTATTGTGATTTGTATTGGTCTTCAGGTCGAAGCCAATCGCAGTTATGTCACGTAAGTTATCGCCCACTTCTTATTTTAATGCTGCATAAAAAGGCCGCTCTACTACTAATCTAGCGGGAATTTTATCATTCCTAGAATGGATCTACAGAGTCGCTTGCCTTTAAGATTTGGATCGTAGACGGAGAATTCCTACGAGTAGAAGAAGTTATATTGTTTACCTTATGCACATGTTTTAAATGCCGTACATGCTTCAATGCCAAAGTCGTGGCATGGATGTAAAGAGAGGTTAGCCAACTGAAAGCCTTTAACTGATAGGATTATCGTATATGACTTTGTGTGAAATTATATGATGTACAACGCTATGTAGGATGAACGTCTGGGAATTTTAACAAATGTAATATGGAAGATTTCATCCCAGAGTATGAATACGTTACCATGATAGACGTCCTTGAAAGAAGGTCAACGGTCGTGACTGAGAAGGATATTATACGGTAACAGTTTTGTAATCCTTAGTCTATGGACAGAGGTCTTTACTAGAAGAGAATCTTCAGGAACTTTAGCAGCAATAATTAATATGTTGTCGTGTGATCTTTGCGCCTGTGACGATGTCCGTCTTGTCCACTTCGTGTCCTGGTGAATAAAATCTATGTAAAGTTACCAACGACTTGTGTGCTGCCAGTACTTGACCAGTTCACCCAATTCAAGATACTTGTTGGTTTTCGTTTGAAAAACATTGTTGACATTTATTCCGTTGTAACCATTTGCGTTTCAATTCATCACTATGAAAACGACACCAACAATAAACTTGAACCCATATGTATTTTATTTCCAAAATGAATGTAGTTTACAAATATTTGTATCTTGGATAACATAAGTGATTGATTTGCTATCTTGAGTGGGTAATTCTGATATTTTTTTTTTTGTAAAATGTTTTTCTTCACAGTCTCCAACTATTTTATACTCATAAAAATTTTTTTTTAATTTATAAACTGAACATATTCAGAATCCACATTCATTTTCCTTTTTAAATATATATAACATGACTATATTTGTTAAAAACTTTGAAATAATTTACACTTACATGGTAACACTATATGAAAAACCTGTGCTGCAGAAAATTTGTGACAAAAGAGTGTCTTTCCTTTTCTTGAAGCCAATTGAAAAGTAGTTAGGGTATAAACTTGAACCATATGTATTTTATTTCCAAAATGAATGTAGTTTACAAATATTTGTATCTTGGATAACATAAGTGATTGATTTGCTATCTTGAGTGGGTAATTCTGATATGTTTTTGTTTTGTTATTTTTTTGTAAAATGTTTTTCTTCACAGTCTCCAACTATTTTATACTCATAAAAAAATTTTTAAATTTATAAACTGAACATATTCAGAATCCACATTCATTTTCCTTTTTAAATATATATAACATGACTATATTTGTTAAAAACTTTGAAATAATTTACACTTACATGGTAACACTATATGAAAAACCTGTGCCGCAAAAAATTTGTGACAAAAGAGTGTCTTTCCTTTTCTTGAAGCCAATTGAAAAGTAGTTAGAGCATAAACTTGAACCATATGTATTTTATTTCCAAAATGAATGTAGTTTACAAATATTTGTATCTTGGATAACATAAGTGATTGATTTGCTATCTTGAGTGTGTAATTCTGATATGTTTTTGTTTTGGTTTTTTTTTTTTGTAAAGATGTTTTCTTCACAGTCTCCAACTATTTTATACTCATAAAAATTTTTTTAAATTTATAAACTGAACATATTCAGAATCCACATTCATTTACCTTTTTAAATATATATAACATGACTATATTTGTTAAAAACTTTGAAATAACTGACACTTACATGGTAACACTATATGAAAAATCTGAGTCGCAAAAAATTCCTTGCGTAAAACATGGGAAAACCCCTACGTCCTGAAAGCGTTAACAATTATATCTGATAATTGATCCACTCATACTTGGACAGTTGTCTTACCGGCTTGTTAATATACTCGTAGTGTGGCATTTTAAATGGGGAATTTCTCAAGATTTCTTCATGACTTTTTTCAGGAGTTGATATTAAGTGGCAATGAGATAACAACAGATGGAGCTGTGGACATTGTGGAGAGCTTGGAAAACAAGAAGTCACTCAAAAAATTAGATTTAAATGGTAAGTGACTATTTATTTATTGTTCACTTGTGCTCCCTATGGAGTATGGTGCCACCACTGCAACTGGTCCTCTTGCTGGAAGCCTGCACCACTGCATTCATGTACTCTTACAGCACTGGTTAGCACTGTAGCTATTGGTTGTATATGTGAGGTTTGCCAGCCCCATGCAAAACTTCACATAAGTTGCCACTTATGACATGTCAGAAGGAGCTTAATAGTACACTTTCATTGTTCCCTCAAAGACCCCTGGTAGCTGCATGTACCATTTTTAAAATAATAGTATATTCATTTATTCATAATCCTGCTTCTTCATGGGTCCATGGATGTCAGATTTAAACAAAATATTTTTTAAGCATTTAATTCAGCTGTTTTATTGAACAGTTCTTGTCTTCTTAGCAAAAGTCAGAACTTCTATCTGCTGTTGGTTGATGTTGTTATTTTCATAATCCAAACTCAAACCTGTAAGAAGAGGCACACATGCCTCACTCCAGATCTTATCTCAAAGAGTCCTGTAAACTTGCCCTTGTTGTATGTTTTGTTCATCATGTTAGTGAACTAAATATGGGGGGGGGGGGGGGCTGCTTCATAATGCAACATCATTTTCCAAAGTGATTCTCTGTTGAAACTGTCAAAAGCCTTTTTTTTTTTTGTGGCCCACGGTTCTTATCTAAAACGATGAATTCAGTTCCATGCTGTGCTCTGCTGTAACATACAGTATGGCTATCTATATACAGGATCTGTGTTGTTGAAAACCGGCCTGTTCCTACATAAGTTGTTAGCTTGTGGCTTTAATCTCTCGGTGATCATTCAGTTGCAATGTCAGAATATTCTGTGGTTTATCTCCTTGCTATCCTCAGTTTGGTTTTTTGTACCTACCAGTTTTTCTCTGATCTCAGTGTGTCCTAAACACACGAACTACTTACTTATGTTTGTGTGTTTTTTTGTTTTTTTTTTATAGTTATTATTATTTTTAGTTTCCAAATTTCTATGTGTGTTGTTGGATTTACTTGCTCTGTACAAGGTGGACGGGACTGGAAAGAAAAAGCTGAACACAGGAGAAAATGTGTTGTATTAAGGCTGAGGCGGAAATCGCACACCATAGTTCTTTCTCGTCATTGCTTGTCTGGGTAATTGTTGTTGTTGATAAACTAGGGCTGCTGAGCTCATCGCTATTTAGCAGTCAGTGCCAGGCTGAAGAATTTGCATGTGTTGTGTATCTGTTGAGTGGTGCTGTATAGAGTGTTTGTGCTTGTTGTGGAGCCCGGCAATAGCTGTCGTCTGTATGTGGAAAGTCCTGGGCAAGTGGACACTAAAACACAACTGCACATTTGTCTGGGTAATAAGTTTCCTGTTTGTATAGGTATCTGTTACAATACCTTCTTTAGTCTTGTTAGTTGCTCATATTGTTCTTAAGTCATTGACTGATACGTCTGACAGAAGAAAAGTTTATGTACTAGATATGTTTATTCATTCATTCTTTTATATATTTTTTTTGTGTGGAGGGAGTTTTAGAATCTTTGCTGAGTTTCAAAGGCAGTGTTATATTTTCAGCCAATAACTTTGGCGAGGAAGGTTGTGAGGATGTCAAGGCCATGATAGACAATATTGGACTTCATGATGTCTTAGCCTCTCTCAGGTAAGAGTAATCTTTTATATCTGTTGTTATATGTATTCATTTCCTTTTGTAGTCTTGTGTTGGGTTGTATGCAAGTTATTTTTCTTTTTATGGTTATTTTCATTATGTTAGTTTGTACAGTTATTTTTTATTTTTAAATGTTAATTTATAATCGTCCTTAATTAACTTCCAATATGCAGGCAGCATCTGACTGGCTCAGCGGTTAGAGCACTTGACTCTCGTGGCAAAATTACTAGGTTCCAGGATTGAAATTTGGTAGTGTCATTCTTCAGTCTACCCGACTGTACTTGGCACCTGACCTTGCTGTAGAGAGAACTGGTCACCTTACCTCATAAAGTTGGACCTAGTATAGTGAAGTCTCTAACACTTCACTTCCCTATGGCAGTATTTCCTTTGGGACTGCCTTGACCTTATTTGCCAGTGACCAAAGTTTTGTACACAAATCTAAAGGGCTTCAAGACCACACACTTACTCATAACAATACGAAACATACAATATGGAAACCAGTTCCACGAAGGCATAACTATGAAAGTCAGCAGAAATCCAAGCCTACTCAACATCCATTTCAGAGTATCTTGATCAGTTGTGCCAAAGAGTTCAGGCACGAAGGCATAGTGAGCGAGAGAAAGAAAAGACCAACCTAGTGGCTTACTAACAGGTTTCACAGCTCAGAAATCACTACGTTACCATAGAAAGGAAGCAGCACCTGATGAGTGGCATATTCATACCAACTCTTTGCTACATTATCAAACATAGTTACTGTTTAAAACACAGTAGAGGCTACAGTGTGCCTGAGAACAGCTGCAGATGTCACCATACGAAACATGATTAGAACTGATGCCTGGGACCAGAGACAAGATACGTGATAACTGCAAATGTCATCATGAAGGACAGTAAGAAAAATGATGCTTGAGAACAGCAGCAAATTTCACCATAAAAGACAAGGAGAAAGTTATACCTGTGAACAGAGAAATTATGCCTGAGACCAGCTGGAAATATCATCTTGAGAAATTGAAATGGTAATAACACCTGGGAGCAGTATGGCCAGATCAGCAGTGCTAGAGAAGAAGGTAAACATACTGCATTTTTGAAAATCCTGGGAAAAAACCAGATATGACACTTGCCAGAATATAACACTTTCCATAAAAAGGAAACCTGCATCTTCATATGACACTTAATGGCAAGACATACTAAGTTTAAATGTATGAGATATTTATATGTTTCTACATGTTAAATGGTTCCATATAACCTTTCTATGGAAAATTCTCCTGAATTTTGTGTCCAAATGCCACCATCAGTAAAGAATTCCTGACCTGGAACAATCAAGCAGATATGTTCCATTATAATAGGTAGATGCTGGAATGGGGTTGGTCATGTCCTCAGAAAAGACCCTGATACCATCACCAGAATTGTCATACTATGGACCCCAGAAGGAAGGTGAAAGAGAGGCTGACCAAGAACAACTTGGCAGAGAACTGCAATGAAGGGCATGAGCCAGAGTTGAAACACCTTACGAAGGATGGGCATGGACTGAGCAAACTGAAGACAGTTTGTTGCAGCACTAAAATACATCACTAGGCATGATGGCCTCTGATTACTTTGTCAGTTAGCAGCGAAGGATCGAAGAAGAGGAAAAGTGCTCAGCATTAATTTGTCTCCTGTGGTGATAATCCAGTAATTACTTCAGTCTCAAGTCTGGTTTATGAATATCATAAACATGTAACGGAAGTAGATAAAATTGTAGGTCTTGGTTAGAAGGAAGGTTATTTGTTTAGAGTGCCCTCAACTTGTCATTTGTTTACCAGTCCTAGACCTCTTGTTTCCTTCCTTGTTTATAAGTGTAAGAATATTTATCTTGTATTTTTTCTGCTCTATATACTTTATTGAGTGGCCTTCGTTTTAGCATTAATAATTTTAAAAGATTTCAGTTGAGAAATGTTCCATTGAACAAATTATTATTTTTCTTTTAATTCAGTTTACAATATTTTAATTTTCTTCAAGAACTTTGTTCTTGTGGACTCATTTGTTTGAGTTTTGGATATAGATGTGGATAAGGATAAGGTAGTCCCTTAACAGTTGACATGCCTGAATGCTAAAATGTGTAGGCCCAGTTTATTATATTTTAAAACTAATTTAACTCTTTGTTCATATTGAAATAAAACAGTTTACAAAGTATAATCATATAGATGATTATTATTATATTTGTTTTTGTTTGACAATATAAATATCTTATAGGCTGTAGTATGATAAATATTTATGTATGTTGGTTATATTAATTGTGACATAATATGACCTAGTGTGATGTTAACCATTAGAGAAGTTCATTTGGGTAATAATCACTGTTGGTATTTCCAGCGATGATGAAGGTGATGATGAGGAAGGAGATAAAGAAGATGGAGATGGGGTAAGACTTACTGTGAATTCATTCATTACCCTTCAGTGTAGGCCCTCAGCAGATTCAAGTTCTGTCCCTTGCCATCAAATCAGCGTCTTTTCATGGCTCCCTCATACACTTCATTTCTGTCTCTAGTTCTCTTCTCCGTATGTTTTTTTGGGTCTGCATCTACCTCTTCCACCCTAGGGATTCCAGAATAAGGACTGCTTCGCAGAGAATATGCAATTAACATGAATGAAAGCTCTTTTTACACTCCTATTGGAGTAAGGGGGCGGCGTCTGCAAGAAGTCTGCACCAGATCACATGTACTTCTTCGCTGATGGTCTCTGTAGTACTGTGTTTTGAAATGAAGAGACACAAGCCTATGCTCAGCCTCACCTTTGTCTTAGTCACCATTTACAACATGCTTGGTGGCAGTAGTAGGCCTATTAATGTATACAAAAAATATTCATGTTTACTAGATGGTTGTTTATGCAAAATTCAGAAATCGATAAAAGCAATGTTAGTAGTAACACTGACAAACGTTTTAAAACAGAAACAGAAAATTCATGAAGAACATTTTCATTTAAATAGTTTTGTCATGTCCTCTTGTACCCTTAAAGAATCATCGCAAGTAGCAGTAGTTGTGTTTGAGTGAAGTCTGTTGCCTTTACGGGTTCATGACATATTTTTTCAATATTTCCACAAGATTGTCTATTCACCTTCCTCTCATGTCACCCCTTATCTTGTAGCCAGATCTTCTGCTGCCGAACGCCGTTGTCCCCTCAAAGTGGCAGCTGATAAATAAAAGTAAAGGTAGTCCCTTAGCAGATACTGCCATAGGGGAGTGAAGTGTTAGAGAATTCACCTCTACTAGGTCTCAACTTTATAAGGTGTGGTCATCAGTTTGTAACAAATGTCCCTCCTGTGTGAAATTTGATATTTTCTCGGGGGGGGGGGGGGTTGGTACCTTACTTAGAAGAAAATATTGATTTTGAAATAGTATCCACCTACAAGCCCCGGGGGTATCTGAACAGACAAAAAAATAAACAATAGGACTACTGCACCCTCATGCATGTCATAAAAGGCAACTAATATGAGGTTGGTAACCTCGTCATGTCAAACAAATTGCTACAGAAACCATATTGGTGCAAGCAAGAGCATGTGACTACTTTGGGCAGGCTATGTGTGGCGGGACCAGTTGCAGTGGTGGCTGCATGCTCCATAAGGAGCACAAAGGAAAATGATGATCTACCAACAAAGATCCCCGCTAACGTCCATTCTCGCTGACAGTCTCAGAATGTGTTGCCGAGAGTAGAAAGAACAACATTTAAGTGTATATTATACATAAGTTATAACTTATTCATACGTTAAGTCATAACTTGCCTTGAGGTTTTGAAAGGCTAGGCACGTGTTCGCTGTTATGGTTAGGACCAAGAATCTTTCACTAGCAGTGAGAGTCCTGCGATGTTACATTCACCCGCTCACTGTATTTAGCATGTTATTGGACACCACAACCTCATGATGAGACAGAAAGATTGCAAGGTTTCACTTTAGTTTTTTTGTTTTTTCTTATTTTTGAGCTTTCTTGATTTGTGTTAGACTTTTGTCAACAAGATTAATGCTTGAATAAAGTCATTTAAAGGAATTTTGAAACAATACCCTTTGATCAGAGAAGTTAGGAACTTGTTTTAATTGATGTGGTGAATGAATCTTGAAATTCACCATACCCATGGCTTCACTCAAGAGTCCAATCTGGGTTTTAGAATATTTCCAGGTCATTCGTAGATGTCTAAGAATAATCACCTGCCTTTACATTTTCACATATACAGAAATTAAAGATGTTTTGCCTGAAACCACCTGTAACTTATGGTGTGCATATAATTAATGGAACTAAATGTGTGCGGGTACATGTAGCATCTACGAATAGTCTCCAAGGCTAATTTGCACATATCTTTGTATAGCCACAGCCATTTCAGTATATTCTATGAAGGCTGAGATGTTGTGTAACTGTTCACAGGAGTCCGAGAAAGAAAGTGATGAGGAGATCAGTACAGATGGGAAGCTTCAAGTCAAAGAAACTCCACCTACACCAAACAAACCGGTAAGTAGAATGATTGAGAAATATGCCCATAAAGGATAAAAATAAACCTACGTTTTCATTATCTGAGCAGCTGGCAGTGTAGTGAGGTTGTTACTACAGCAATACAGATTTGCAGGAAATTAAAGAGTATACTCAACATTTTACATCTGTCTAGAACAGGGGTCAGCATTAGGTAGATCAGGTCTAACGGTAGATCACTGGATGATTTGATAATTTCTGGGGGGGGGGAGAACAGTTTGGGCTTGCCATCACTGGAAAGTGTGGTGTAGGATTAAAGGTACTTTTTCGGCGTTCCCAGGGAAAACTCAGGATCTAGCTCACAAACATTCACTTTAATCATGAACTGCATGAGATTGGAACGAGATCTTTTCTTTGACGTGAAGTCAACATTAAAATATCATTTAGTTTGAATTTGTCACTGCTCTGTTGAAGGAATTTCAGGAGGCAGATTATCCTGCAGAAATGATGATTACATATGGGGGCTGCACTTATTTCAAATTCCAAATACTCTGAAAACAGACATGGTTTTATCAAGGTAGATCTTTCAGTGTCAAAATTAGATCCCCATAGCTCCTAGATTGCCTGCTGCTGGTGCAGGTCTTTCATTGCCAAATTGTTTAACCATTTGACTGCAGGGCAGTACGAGCACCATATAATATGAGTGCCATATTATTGATAAGATATGCATTATTGTCAGCGTCTGTGGTCTAATGGATATGAACGCAGTTTCATAATCCAGATATACTATACCAGGTTCGAAACCTGCTGCAGGCGGTTTGGTATCAACTTGTACGGCTTTATGCCAGCGCGAAACAAGTGCATGTATTCCTAGTCCATACCAGATTTTGTCTTGATCATGTAGCCATTTCTTCGCTGCATAAATCACTCCTTCATCATCTTCAAACCTTGTCCCACGGAGTGCATCTTTAAGTGGACCAAAGAGATGAAAATCAGAGGGTGCCAAATCAGGACTATAGGGTGGATGGGGTAGTACAGTCCAACCCAATTTGGTGATTGCTTCCAGTGTTGCCAGACTTGTGTGAGGTCGCGCATTGTCGTGAAGGAGAAGCAGGTCTGCTGGATTCTTATGCGGCCGAACTCTGCGAAAATGTTGATTGAGTTTTTTCAATGTCTTAATGTAAGCTTGCGAATTGATTGTCTCTCCTCTTGTCATAACGTCCACAAGAATCACACCTTCAATGTTCCAAAAGACAGTGATCATGACCTTTCCAGCTGAAGGAATTGTCTTGAATTTCTTTCTTCATGGTGATTGCGGATGATGCCACTCCATTGACTGTCTTTTTGTCTCAGGTTCAAAATGATGTGCCCGCGTTTCGTCACCTGTAACGATCTTAGCCAAAAAGTTCTCTCCATCAGCATTGAAACGCTCCAACAATTCAGAAGAAATTGCTTTCCTTTGCAATCGGTGGTCATTTGTGAGACTTCGAGGAACCCATCTTGCGCAAACCTTAGAAAATCCGAGAGTTTTTATAACTGCATTTGCACTACGAATGCTGACTGACAGCTGTAAGGCCAATTGTTGAGTAGTGATTCGCCTATCAGTAAGAATAATGCCCTCAGCGCATTTCAACATTTCTGCGTTGGTGGCTGTGGCAGGACGTCCACAGCGCGGCCGATCAAACAGCTCCGTATCTCCACTTCCTGATTCTTTGATTCTCTGAACCCAGCGACTGACTGTACTCCTGGCGACTGCAAAACTTCCATACACATCACATAGACGCTTGTGAATGTTCACAACAGTTTCCTTCTCTGCAACGAGAAATTCTATCACAATTCGCTTCTTATTACGCAAGTTGCTAACACGCTCCATTTCAACGGTTTAGGGCAGCCGTATTATTTGGCCGGTTGCAGTGCAATTTAGTGCACACAATTGGCACATGCCATATTTGAAGTATGCAAAATTTCATGCTTCTATCTTTATTATTAGCTGAGAAAAACGATGTGGTGCATTACTTTCTGAACGCCCCTCGTAATCTCTGCTGTGGGAGTTAACTTGTCATGGCTGCTCCTACACTGTGGAGTGGATTATTCCAGAGATTTGCCCATAAAAGATAAAAATAAACCCATGTGTTTATTGTCTGAGAAACTGGCAGTATGGTGGTGTTATAATCATAGTAATGTATATTGACAGGAAGTCCTACTTTCCAAATTTCTATCACTGTTGTTTCTAAATAGAATGCTAACACTTATGAGCATACAGACTGTCCTCAGCATGCGACGGGGTTCCGTCCCGGTGACCCCGTTGTAAGTTGATGCGGTCATAAGTTGGACATCACTATATACTGTAAGGATAAGTTAACAGTTGACATGCCTGAATGCTAAAATGTGTAGGCCCAGTTTATTATATTTTAAAACTAATTTTACTCTTTGTTCATATTGAAATAACATAATTTACAAATTATAACATAAAACTGTTTTCTGTACAGTATTGTAATGTAAGAAATGATGAATAAATAAATAAAATTTACAACCTAATGTCAGGACATCTAAAATAATCGAAATAAATGTACTACGACTGTCAGTCGTAGTACATTTATTTCGATTATTTTAGATGTCATAAGTCGTGTACGTCACAAGTCGAGGACATTCTGAAAATATTTATGGGTGGGTTTGAAAAAAAATCGAAAAAAGGTGATTCGTCTTACGAGGACAAAAGAAAAAATTATTGTCAGTTTAACCAACTCCATTTTCACTGTCACGTGACAATCTGCTTGGAGTGAAGTGTATTCAAAACTCGAGTAGCAGTTTCTTTAATTATGAGAACACGTAATTTATGTTTTTCAGAAGCCCATTTAAAAAAAAAAAATTTATTTTTTAATTTGATAAAATTATAATCTTTTTCTTTGACCATAGCATTAAAATGTACAACATTAACTGAAACAGACGTACATATAATCAGTGTTTATATTTCCATAAATAATCAAGCTTAAATCTTAAGAGCTAGTTCAAATTGTTTATGTTTTTTAAAAGGTTTTTTTTTTAAGGCTAGGATTGATTTTTAAAAAATCTTAATCGGTTAATCGAATTTCTTTAATTAAGGTTAATCAATAAATTATTTTTAAAATCATTTAACAAATTTATTGGTAATTTCCTATCTTTCGTACCTTTTTGCTCCGTATTGAATATATGTAGTTAAGTGTTGTTTCGTAGCGCTTAGAGTTAGGATTAGGGTTAGGATTAGGGTTAGGATTAGGGTTTGTGTTAGGGTTAGTGTTAACCATAATACTAATCCTAACCCTAACTGCTACGAAACAACACTTACTTACATATATTCACTGCGGACCAAAAAGGTACGAAAGATAGGAAATTACCAATTTATTTTTTTTATCCCTAGGGACTTTATTTTTTTTTACTTGTTATACGGCAGCATCGTCTTGAAAAAAATAAGGAAATACTGGAAAGTTACAACCAAACAATTTATTATTATTGACCATACTTGTCAAATTTCATATCACAAACCTCTAACATAGCTAATTCTCTCACATTTAAGCACAAAACATAACCATGACTTAAAATGATCAATTAAAATTTGTTTTAGGACTTTCAGTTAAGTGATTAAAAATTTTTTTTTAACTGATTAATTAATTATAAAAAATGCCAGTTTTTTTTTTTCCCCTTGCCCCCTCATGTCAACAAAAAAGAAATAGATTAAATAGACTGAGCTGGTTTTAAGGAGAGGAAAAAAAATTTATTTTTGTGTTTTTAACCACCTTTATTTAACTTCACATGAAGTTCATATACTTGTCACTTGTTAAATCTTTATGATCCGCTCATCATAGAGGGCTGAAAATTTGAATGCAGTTCCATTTCTTGGTATATTTTAATCTTTCAAATTGACCTGGCCAGTTTTGTATAATAACTGTAAATAATGTAAAATAAAGTGGAAATAATGAACTGTGAATATAGATTTAATAATCTGGAATTAGTGGATGTCAGATGGTGAAATGTGATGTGCTTGAAACAAATAGGTCATCCACATGGCCAAGTAACTAGTGAGACTATTGTTTTAAACATAGCTCCAATAATAACCAACTTTCTCATGTGCTTTATATGAGATTCTTAAACTTAAAACTGTATATTTTATGCAAAGATGAATGTCACTCAATGGAGACAAAGATGATTCTGAAAAATTAATATTCAATTATAGCTTAAACTCATAAAACAAAATAAAATAAAGTTTTAAGGACAGATTTTAATTGTTGTTAAAATGTGCACTAAAAAATGCAGAAAGTCAATTGTCCAGACATTTTATTGCATAGAATAAAAATGGATTGTCAGCTATCATTTATCAGTAATCGTTCTTATTGCTCACACATTTATTCCTTTGCTTGCTATATTCATTGCTGGTCAGCATAAATTTTATTAGCAAGTTTAAAATGTTAATACTTTTAATAAAATAAATATTTTCCTTTCCTGTACTATTACTGTGAGTCTTAAAACAAATTAGATTAGGTTGGCAGTTAATGTGAATTCTACTTTTGTAATTTCCAGGAGTATGCTCCTGATGATCTGGCTGCACAGATAGACAAGCTTAATCTGTCTTGACGCCTGCTTCCAAAATTATGCCGTGCAAGATAATTTTATTGATTAAAGTGTAACATTTTTGGACATTTAGTGTCATCGGTAGCACTAGTGGACTCAGTTAAAGTCAGAAATCTTAATCTTAGTCTTCAAAAACTATGTTATAACATTTTTATTACCTAGATTCATTCATTCATTTCACTTTTTTCACTCCCTATGGAGTATTGGGTCACAAAAGCAGCTGATCCCCTTATAGGAAGCCTGCACCAACGCATTTGAGTGCTGTTGCAGGAGTGGTTTATGCAGATATTTGTTTTACATGATGAGGTTGCCTGTCACGTACACAACCTCGTGCACAACCTTATACACAACCTCTTACATGCCTGAGGGAACAGTAATCGTTTTCTTTCTTTCTCTGGTTGAATTTCTTCATAAATGTTCAATGTCTCAGGTGTTTTCACATTAGCCATCTTATAACTAGTTCAATGTAAAAATTAACATGGAAGAATTACTTACTTGCTTGGTCGTTCCCCTTCTACCGTGAGGTGTACAGGTTTGGAAGAGAGAGCGCCAGACTATCCTATCGGTCTGGTTCCATTCTAGTCCTCTGTCCTTCAAAGATTGTCTAATGTTGTCCTCCCAGCAGACACTGGGTCGTCCTGGAGGTCTGGATCCCTGGCTTTTAGATTCCCATGCTTGTCGTGGTAGCTGATCTTCTCCCATTCTGCAGACATGGCCAAAGAAAGAATTACTGCCAGAGTCTATTAGATAGCACCTTGTTGTTCTTGGGACAAAGAATAGGATTACTACTCCAACAGGCATGTCACAAAAGATGGCTAATATGAAGTTGTGCATGGGCCTGGCAGACTCATCATGTAATGCAAATTGCTACACAAACCACAGCTGCAGGAGTTTGGGCTTTGGCACAAGCTTCCTGAAGGGAGCCATCTTTAGTGGTGGTTTCATTCTCCATAAGGAGCAAAAAAAGGAGATGATGATACTAGATTACAAAATTTATATTATTTTAATATGAATACACTGAGGTCACATTATGTGGTACATCAGCACATCTTTATTTTAGAGATGCCCATTTTCACTTGCATTAGAATGTTTGTCAAAGGATACAATTTCTAAAGTTTTGCATGGCATATTTTTAAAAACCCAGTGCAAGCAGTCAGTGCATAGGCTGTCTTTTTTATCTATTATAGGTATAAATTTTTACAAAATTTTTGATTCATATAATTCACTTTCTACCTTGTGTAACTTGAGTTTTACATACAGAAAATAAAATTGTTAGTGCTCATATTGTATGTAATTCTTTGTGTATAAATGTTACGTGTCATTTTAAACTTAACATCTGGCTGGGCACTTTTATATTTTGCTTGTTGAAAGGTGGTCACTGCAGGAGACAAAGATTTTATAGGTTTAATGTGATATATTAACATGAAAATAAGTTTTTTGTTACATTGACAATGTAAGATGATTAATAATGGTGACCATCGTTTAATTATATTGATTTTGATGCTTTATTGTTGCATTTGCAACACTGACAAATTATGTCTTTTACTACTGTGACAAGTTTTTTGGAAACTTTGAGATTTAAACAAATAGATTCAGTGTTTACACAGAAAATTTGGAAACATTGAGATTTAAACAAATATATTCAATGTTTACACAGAAAATACATAAATATCTTGCAGTCTAGCATTCCAGACCTTAGTTATTTTAAGGTACACACAACTTTGTTTTCAATTAGTTATAATTGTTCTTTCTTCTAAAATAATGATGAAAAAATGAAATTAGGCAGTATATGTCTTACTTGGGAAACAGTCAAAGAAATGGCTTAGTGTTACAACCTCAAAATCTTTGTCGAGGACAAATTGGATGAAAACAGTAGAGAAAAGAAAGAAAACTAATCTAAGTGTATTTAAAATAATTTGTTTATTCAGAAAATATCATGAATCGTTAAAAATAATTTGGTAGTTGGTGTCAACATTAGACAAGCTCAGCCATGTTGCCAGATTGGCTATCCATATTTACATTACAGCTAGCCTTCACCTAACCCCAACCTTGTTTTGAGCTTTGTCAAAATTAATAACGCTCGACAAACACAGGCCATTTTTAAAATAAAAAATTCCACTGGCATACATAATTTTACAGGCTCTAAATCTTTGAGCATTTTCTATGAAAATGTACATGTTATGGCACAGTTTTTACATTTTTTACAAGAAATAATAGTCCCAGACGATGAGTTGATGTTAGTGGGAGATTTTCAGTCAGTGCTCTAATTATGAGAAATTAAATTTGTTTTTAACAAACAATTTATTGTTTCTTTCTTTCATGTAAGTTTTGGTGACTTCCAGAACCAGCATTTACTAGAAACTTGTGTATATGAAATATATAATAGTATATTGTAGTTGAGCATCCAGTTGGCAGCATGGTCAGAGCGCTGCCTTTCATGATAAAGGTACCAGGTGTGAAACATAGTGGCGTCACGCTTCACTCTACCCAGTATATGTGGGTACTTGACTGCTCTTGAGTTATGGAAGGCAAAGACTATATAAGGAAAAGACTGGTCACCCCATATCAAATCGGACATGTAACAGAACACAAAACAACAGAATCACGATTGACAGCACTCACTTGGGTTCCCTGTACGGAATTTAACCAAACACATAGCACAAAAGACGTACCAGCTAGCCGAAATAAAACACTTCTTAGACGCAGACACTAGACTATTGTTCTACACCTCACATATACAGACACATAAATTACTGTGCTAGACTATGGGATTGTTGCCCTGCTTCACTCGACGAACAACTCCCTGCAAAAGAGAGCAGTGCGTTGATCTGCCTTATCGCGACACCACACACAAGGCGCTTAAAGACCCAAAAATATGTCGCTAAAAATTATGTCTTATTAATTTTAAAGCCAATTACTTATAATTCTTTCTTTACCCCCGTCGTACCTAAGATTTTGTTAAAAAACCGTAGAAGGGAGGGACAAATTTACATTTTACGTTTGCCCAAACTAGGATCGAACCTGTTCAAAAAGAGTTAGAATCTTACTTGGTACCTACTTATGGATACAGTTCTTCCACACCACCCTAAAAAGCCTACCTACACAATATTATGTTTAACAAAGCATTTTATAACACTTCCTAAAACCTGTTACTACCCCATAGGAAACAGTATTTGCCTGGGAATATCTCGTCCATAGGTCAACATTTCTTTTCTTGACCTTCGCTCATTTTTGTGTGTGAATAATTTGTTTTATATCCATGTAATATCATTATTATATTCACTTTAAAATATTATTATATAATGTAATGAAACTTGAATGTACCCACATAATTCTGTACTTTAGAAAATGTGAGTCGTGGGAGAATGTACCAGTCATACCAAAAATACAGATTAATTGTAATTTGACCGCATGAGTTTTGTCGGTATACAGAATTTATTTATTTTTATTTATTGTTTTATTTATTTTATTTTATTATTACTTTTTTCCCCCATTTACTAGCTTGTTTGTTTCAAAAAAAAAACCCTACTCATTTTTTTTATTATTATGCTTGCATACTGTAAATGAATGCTGTTATGGTAACTTTATAATGTTGCATGCCTTTAAATTAATGCTTAAAGCATCATGTGGGAATGAAAGGATATAGTGGCGTCACGCTTCACTCTGAGAGTGGATATGTGGGTACTTGAATGTTGAGTTATGGCTAACGAAGCAGCTCAATTCTTTACCCTTCGAGGCAATGGCAGTGTCACCACCTCTCAAATTGGACCTAGTATAGTGAAGTCTCCAACACTTCACTCTCGTTGAGCATTATCAGCAATTGAACAACCTTTACCATGTATATTGTTGTTACATAATTAAATTTAGTTTTCTTTAAAATAATATATGTATTTCCCAATGTGTGATGGAAGGACTATACAGCAGTAGGTAGAGATTTGAGGAAATAATTTTGGCAGCGGTTAAATCACATAGTGATGTAACCAGCAAATAACATGTCACAAGACAGCCCTTCATATTATAAGAAATAGAGTGAGATGTTTTAAAATACAAGGAGATTAGAGCTGGAAAGAGTTGTGAAAATTATGAAGAAGATGTGGAAAAGACAGTAGGAAATGCAAGAACTACGAAGTGGGATAGAAAACAAATAGGGGAGTAAGCCTTAACAGAAAAGCTGGAGTAGTTCATTATGATTGTGTGTGTATTTTAATACTGACATGACATATAATATTTTCTTTGGACCGTATTCAAGAGCTTTGTGTTCTTCTTTGTTGTCCTAAGGATGCTTAATCTTAGTTACTTAATAATGCATAGAAGGTTTATTGTTGCTCTTTGCCAATATTGATTTGTAGTAGTTTTAAGTAGGGCTTCTGAGCAGGACGCTCTTTTGCAGCAAATGCAGAGTTGAAGAATCCTTGGCATTATCTACATTGTAGATCTAGACTTTTCTGCCCTTCTGAAACTTCTTACATTGGAATCGTGAGCTCAAGTTTCATTTCTGGTATTCTATCCTGGCTTGGCATGCATTTAAAGAATCCTTACATCAGGTTTCAAGGGGGAAGGGGGTGGCATACTGTTCATTCCCTGTCGTCCATGGGGACTCTCCAGATATGCAGGGCTAAAATGTTGTGCTCTGGTTCTGGGCTCTCCGAAGGAATCATCACGCACTGCATAGAACTACCTCCCACTTCCCCATGCCTGTCGTCTATTCATTGTGAGATCCTCCTGCTTGCAACCAACCTGGTAAAAGCTGGGGTCGCTTCTGGGGCTCTATTGATTTCCCCAAGCTTAGTGTGCAGTTCTGGGTTCTCAATGTTTCACCACATAGGGAATCATGATGCTGGGCCACTGGTGTCGCTAATCAGTCCTGGAAGCATTGGCAAAGGAACTCGAAGGCTGCCTTTTTCCTGGGTGCACCACATGGAGATGCTTCTTGGGCATGGTTAGAGGTCTAACCATGTAATTCACATGGCTGGAGCATGAATGTTTTTGCATCCCTGCATTGATTTAAATACTGATGTAATTGAACTACAGAATGATTGTGTGAGCTTCAGATGATCTAAAACAACTGTAATTGACATAATACAGCCATAGAAGCAAAGAATATAAACATGAAACCATAATTTTCTTATTTATTCTAGTTTTCTTGATGGTGGCCTTAAATTAAACATTGTGATGAGATGCCTCAGCATTCTTGGTCAAGTTGATTAGTCTAGAGCTTTGATTGTTATTTGTGCATGTTTCATCTGGTTGCATCATATCATTTCTTCCTTAGCTGTGCATGTGTTAGACCTGTTCTAATATGGAAGTTCATCATCGAGCATATCATCAATCAATACCCTTTGGCTCCCAGAGGAGCATAGACCTTCAACAAACACATGCCAAGTCTTCCTGTCCTGTGCATTCCGCTCAAGTTCTTTCCATGTTTTCCTCATCATTTTCACCTGTTTCCAGTTCTCTTCTCCATGTGTTTTTTGATCTACCTCTGCCTCTCTTTCCCTGTGGATTCCAGAACAAGGACTGCCTTGTAATGCTATCAACAGGTCTCCTCAATGTGTGTCCTATCCATTGCCAGCATCTTCTTCTCAACTCTTGTTCCACTGGCACTTGTCTGGTTCTTGTCATCAATTCCACATTTGTGACTTTGTCATACCATTTCAGTCCTATTCTACGCAAGCACCAGTTTATATAAGTCTGGCTTGTTGGTTGTTGTTTTTGTTGCTCTACATGTCTCAGAGCCATACAATAGGACTGACTTGACATTTGAGTTGAAGATTCTTATTTTCGTGTTGGACTTGATTTCTCTTGTTCTCCATATGTTTCCCAATGCAGTGAAAGCTTCTCTTGCTTTTTATATTCTTATTTTGGTGGGCATATAATACATGGTGTCTAATATGGGGCTGGCAGCCTCATCTTATAAAACAAATTACCACAGAAACAACAGCTGCAAGAGCATGTGAATCCTTGGTGCAGGCTTCCTGTAAGGGAACCAACTACAGTTGTGAACCCATGCTCTGTAAGGAGAGCAAAAGGAAGAAGATACAGAAGATGTGTACTACTGACTTACCACATTGTATTCTAGCTGTATGGCTAGACTTTCGATTTCTGTTTTTCTGTATATTCTTTACATTACAGTGTTCTTACAGTTCTTCATGTCATATTGTTTATAGCTTAGGTTCCATCCTTGTTTTCTTGGTCACTTCTGTACAAACATAATGCATCATTCTAGCTTTTTTTTTTTTTCTCACTGCTTGTTGTGTCTTCTGCCACTTGTTAGTTCTTTCTACACTGTCCCATCTTGCATCACATGTCCAGGTTTTTTTTTCATGTCTTCTTTTTGTTTTGTATGTCTCTCTCATCAGTTCTCTGGGGGTTTTGATCCCACCCTTTTTCTTATAAACTGAAGTTGAAATTACAGAGAAGATTAACAGGGAAAATGAGGGAGATGACTGAAGCTTGAAGTAAATGAAAAAAAAATGAAAACACAGTTTGTTGAAAATATGTAGCTTGACATTGATGCATTAGGAAATGATCCAGCAGTGTCTGAGCTCTTGCACTTCAGCCCAATGCCATGTGGTGGTATAAAGGAACAATAAAATCACTATGGTTCTTGGGGTGAAATTAAAACAAAGATTAGTGAATAATAATGAGACAACTCAACTATTGTGCACATGAGAATTCCTTTGGCCTGGAGGACACTTTCTTTCTTTTAAATAATACCTTTGCGAGCCATAGTTTTCAGTAGTAGTCCAATCAGTTCTCACAAATGGGTAGTAGGTCATTGCTGAGTTATTTGGCATATGTAAATCAGTAGTGTCGTCTTTCCCCTTATGTGCCCATCCTTCTTTCTTTCACAATTATTACTACATGCCTAATACAGTAAAAGATCTGGTGGTTTTAGAGCATGTGGATGAACAAGAGGCAAATGGATAGACAATATAACAGAAATAATATAGTGATAATTGATCGGGCTCCATTCTCATGAGGTGACCAAACTAATTTATTTATGTCTGTGTAATGACTCAGGATGTACCTATAGTTTTTACAATTTTTCTGATTTCATTTCTCATCCTATCTCTTCTGGCAACATTAATGGCTCTTGAGCATTTCATCTGACACTATGTGATTTTCTTCTTATGTGCTCCGGTCAGGTACCATGTTTGACACTGGTAGCAAAGAGTTGGTAAGAATATACTGTGTATCAGTTGTCATTTAGTGTCTGTACTGATATTTGGTTGTTTGAGCAGTGGTGACAGTTGGTAAGTCGCTGCACTGGCTTTTTGACATCTTGTTTTAATTTCTCTGTCAAGTTCTCCATTCTCTGTGAAAATGCTTCCTAGGTTTTAAATTCTGGAGTCTGTTTGAGCTGAATGTTGTTGACATGTATAGTAAAAGTGATCTTCATAGCTTCTGTCCTACATACGCTGATCTTCATGTTATATTTTCCACAAGTTGAATTAAGTGCATTAGTATGCTTTTCAATTTGTTTTTTATCTGCTTACATTGTTCCTAGTGATATATTTAAACAGCCAGACAACTCCCTTAACAATAATCTCTTGTCAGTGTTAAGCATTTGTTCAGCTTGCTGTTCATAATCATGCATCATACAGCCAACCTTTTTGTTACTTTACTTACTTACTTTTTCATTTCAACAAATGCCGTGAAGGGAAGTGGTAGCTGAAGTTTGCTTTCTTGAGTCAATGTCTCTCACGTCTGCTGTGAGCCTGTGATGTTGTCTGTCCGTCTGCCTCCCATGTCATGAAACCATATCTTCTACTGTTTTGGCACATTTTTTTGTTTTCATCATGAAAATGTTTCTATCATTATCATACTGTTTCTCAGTCTCTTTTTTCTACTCTATTCCATCTATGATGTCTTGTTTTTTTTTTTCAATTAGTCAGTCCTTATCAGAGCAGATCCTCAACAAAGACATGTCAACCCTCCTGTCATGTGACATCCGTTCAAAGTCTTACCATGTCTTCTTTATCATTTCATGTCTATCTCCAGTTCTCTTCTCCCTGTATTTAGATCTCCCTTTATTTCTCATACCCTGAGGATTCCAGAACAGATACTGCCTTGTAATGCTAAAAGCTGTTTTTTCCTTATTGTATCTTTATTTGACTTGTTCATATTGTTGTTGAGGTTTTTGTGGCTTGAAGTTTCTGCAAGATTGGCTAACTAGCCTCATGCCCAGCCCTCTAAATGCCTTATATTACATGCCTAGCAGCTTACAGTGTTATTATTCTTTGCTCCTTTTTCAGGCCCTGGTAATATGCTGCTTTAAAAAAAAAAAAAATTTAGTTACAAGTATTTTAACAACAAAAACTAATCAAAGAAAATGGTTCCATAATAACAGAAAGTTTTCATGGGGAAAATATGCTCACATTAAGAGTAGCATTTAACAGGGGACAGACAGTTTTCTTTGCATTTGACTTTCAGAATATACATTAATAGAATTTCTGTATCTTCCATAAAATGCCATAATTTCTTTTTATCTCTGAATGTATGTCAGAAATTACACATATCAGACTTTGATTTAGGTAATTGGACGATATTTACATGGTATTTTATTAATTAAAGTTTACTCATAATTTGTGTATCAAGTGCTATATATTATCAAATGCTATCCCAACTAACATAATTACCGATGTATGTTACATCGGTCAGTCTCACTCAAAATAGTAACTCGCTCCAGAAAAAAAAGTGCGCAACTCACTCCAGAAAAAAAAGTGCGCAACTCACGGTGTGCAACTTGCGCGGCGTGGATGTTACGAGAGGCGTTCAGAAAGTAATGCACCACATCGTTTTTCTCAGGAGCTGTTTATTCAAAAAGTATGAAATTTATACACAATATACATGAATATGTCATGTAAACATCTTTATTATTCAACATAATCCCATCAACTTGTACGGCTTTATGCCAGCGTGAAACAAGTGCATGTATTCCTAGCCCATACCAGATTTTGTCTTGATCATGTAGCCATTTCTTCGCTGCATGAATCACTCCTTCATCATCTTCAAACCTTGTCCCACGGAGTGCATCTTTAAGTGGACCAAATAGATGAAAATCAGAGGGTGCCAAATCGGGTCTATAGGGTGGATGGGGTAGTACAGTCCAACCCAATTTGGTGATTGCTTCCCGTGTTGCCAGACGTGTGTGAGGTCGCACATTGTCGTGAAGGAGAAGCAGGTCTGCTGGATTCTTGTGCGGCCGAACTCTGCGAAAACGTTGATTGAGTTTTTTCAATGTCTTAACACATTAACTACCGAATTGAAAAACACTGTGGCCGAATTAAATTTTTTTCCCATTTTCATCCTGTAGGTAAGCCGTAGTTTTCGTAATTCTTTACAGATTTTTATGAATTACACGTCATTTTAAAGATAAATGAATGTACTATTACAATAAACACCAGTTGTAACTCTAATACAGGTTGTTGCTATTTAACGGCCCTCCGATGGCCGAGGACTTGCAATATTTTCACAATTATAACTGCTTGCGCAACATCTCTATCAAAATCACAATTTCAATCAATGTGCACACCGTTTTCACTCTTCCTCGGCGCTAGATCTATCAGTCAATTGTTGAAACACGTTTCTATCCAATTCAGTCGTTAGACGAGATGTACACGCATTTTTTGTAGTCCTATCACTAGTTGCCATGGTAAACAGTTTTACACGATTTGGTAACTAACCCAAAACGCTGAAAAATATGAACATAATATCAATTTTCCAGTGTTCTACAACAAACATGCTTTGGGAATTTGTTTTCCGGTGGCAACTTAAAATCTCGAACCAGATCAGAGAGTATTTCAGTACATTTTTCATTCGTTTTATTACTAAAATTAGATTGGCGCTCTGAGCGGCTTGCGGTCCAAATGTGATTATTTTGTGAGCCGCTGACAGCGGCTTGCGGTAGTTAATGTGTTAATGTAAGCTTGCGAATTGATTGTCTCTCCTCTTGGCATAACGTCCACAAGAATCACACCTTCAATGTCCCAAAAGACAGTGATCATGACCTTTCCAGCTGAAGGAATTGTCTTGAATTTTTTTCTTCGTGGTGATTGCGGATGATGCCACTCCATTGACTGTCTTTTTGTCTCAGGTTCAAAATGATGTGCCCAGGTTTCGTCACCTGTAACGATCTTAGCCAAAAAGTTCTCTCCATCAGCATTGAAACGCTCCAACAATTCAGAAGAAATTGCTTTCCTTTGCAATCGGTGGTCATTTGTGAGACTTCGAGGAACCCATCTTGCGCAAACCTTAGAAAATCCGAGAGTTTTTATAACTGCATTTGCACTACGAATGCTGACTGACAGCTGTAAGGCCAATTGTTGAGTAGTGATTCGCCTATCAGTAAGAATAATGCCCTCAGCGCATTTCAACATTTCTGTGTTGGTGGCTGTGGCAGGACGACCACAGCGCGGCCGATCAAGCAGCTCCATATCTCCACTTCCTGATTCTTTGATTCTCTGAACCCAGCGACTGACTGTACTCCTGTCGACTGCAAAACCTCCATACACATCACATAGACGCTTGTGAATGTTCACAACAGTTTCCTTCTCTGCAACGAGAAATTCTATCACAATTCGCTGCTTATAACGCAAGTTGCTAACACGCTCCATTTCAATGGTTTAGGGCAGCCGTATTATTTGGCTGGTTGTGGTGCAGTTTGGTGCACACAATTGGCACATGCCATATTTGAAGTGTGCAAAATTTCATGCTTCTATCTTCATTATTAGCTGAGAAAAACGATGTGGTGCATTACTTTCTGAACGCCCCTCGTATATAAAACAAATACTTTGGTTTTTTTTTTTTTTTTTTTTTATTTTTTTTTATTCTTTCACGAAATTAGTAGCACTCGACAAAGAAAACGTGCGTAAAAATTGGTATGCATGAGCCCTCACCCGATGTACAAATCATGAAAACTTGAAAGTTTTTGTTAAAACCACATTATCAGGGAACACTCTTTGAAAAACTTTTAAATTGAATCTAAAATAACATAATTCTCACCATGTGTACATTGGTCACAGCTGAGGAATGCAACCATGTTGAAAAATTGTATTGTTTCCATTATATATACTCTCCCGAAAATAGTTACAATCAAAAAAAGAAAAGCGTTCAAATGACGATGTTCATGAACAGTTTGATTACACTGTATAATGGAAAGAAACCAAAAACACACTAAGAATGTACTTCTATCTGCTCATCCGGGAATGGAAACAGCACACTATAATTAAAAACCCGTCAAGTTTGACGAGTTATTGCTAGTATATATATATTCTTCATTATTGTATGATGCAGAAACATGGACAATGGACAAGCTATTAGAAGAAAGATTGAGGCCTTTGAGATTCGGATATACAGAAGAATGTGGCACATCTCATGGAAAGATAAGAAAACTTAAAGAGGTCCTAGAAAACCTAGGAATGAAAAGAGACTTAATAAAGGAGATCAAAATTAGACAGTTAAAACATTTTGGCCATGTAAAAAGACAGAACACTTTACTGAAGAAGGAAGGGTTGAAGGCAAACATGCAAGTGAAAGACGGCACTATAAGTGGGAAGATAACATCAAGAGATGGACAGAAAAGAGTCTGTCAGGGTACACCACCAAGACAAGGAACAGAAGACATTGAAAATCCATTGCAGCTGTTTCACTGTGGAGATGGCAGCTGATGATGATATAATTTGTGTGATTAGAGTATAAGAAAACTCATTTCACATGTAGATCATTAACTCTTTAACGAATGTAGAGTTCTCCTGTGTTCAGAGCAAGGCATTTTCTGTCACCTTGAGTTTACATATGGTGTTAAAGTTTAAGGGTCAGTTCCTTCCAAGTTTCTTTAAAGTACAGTATGTTAAATGTTGTAAAGGATATTGTACGAGGATATATAAAATAGGGACAAAATGAAACATAAAAACTTAGTTCAAATACAAAGGCCCCGAAAACAAACCTTCCATCACAAGCACCTGGGGAAGTTGGCTCTGAATACTGGTCTTTTGTCCTTTAAAAGTTAATTAAAGGCCCTGAATACTGGTATTTCGTCCTTTAAGAGTTAATTAAAGATAATGAATTCTACATGATTGGACTATCAGATTAACATTCTATGTGATCTTACTTACTTACTTAGTCGTTCCCCTTCTACCGTGAGGTGTAGAGGTTTGGAAGAGAGAGCGCCAGACCATTCTATCAGCTGTCTTCTTCCTGGCCTGGTTCCATTCTAGTCCTCGGTCCTTCAAAGATTGTCTAATGTTGTCCTCCCAGCGGACTCTGGGTCGTCCTGGAGGTCTGGATCCCTGGCTCTTTGTTTCCCTGCTTGTCGTGGTAGCCGATCTTCTCCCATTCTGCAGACATGGCCAAACCATCTTAGTTGGGACTGTTCTATTTGGGTCTGCAGCGAATGGGATTTTAGGCCTTGACGGATCGTCTGGTTGCGGACCATGTCTCTTCTTGTTACTTCAACCACTTTCCTCAGATACCTCATTTCTGAGGTTTGGATCTGGCTTTTGTGGGTTGTAGTCATTGCCCATGACTCGCATCCATATGTCAAGACTGGGACATAGGTGGAGCGGTATACAGCCATCTTCGTTTTCTTACCAACCTCTTTCTTAATGAATTATCATTTTCTTTTTCATTTCCTACGGAATATCAAGCCACCACTGCCGCTGGCCCCCTTACAGGAAAAAGCATGGATGATGTCCTCTCCATAGGAGTAGATAGTTTCCATCTTTATGCCATCTTCTAGGCGGAGTTGCAAGTGTGGCTGTTTTATAAGTTTGCATTTATCGCTATTCACTTGTTTTCCACTGCTTCCATTTAAATAATCATTTCAAGTCAGTCATATCGTATGGCTGTGAAACATGGACAGCAACAAAATGAACAACCAAGAAGTTGCAGACTTTCATAAACGGGTGCTTGTTCAGAATAGAAGTATGGAAATGGCATGAGACAATCAGCATAGGGAAGTAATGACAAGAACCAAGCGCCAATTGAACATGAGAAGAAGACGCTGGCGATGAATATGACTCACATTGAAGAAACTTTTGATCGCATTACTATGCGGTACTTATTCTGGACATACCAGAGGGATAGTAAAAAGGTCAAGGATACCGTTACACGCTCATAGTAGGCATATTGGGAATATGATGTTAGGCCCGTATTGTCTTGACCATCGGCACATCAGGGGTGATGTGGTCAGCAATCACGCCGGCAGCCTTAACCTTCCCAGAAGTTGCTCTGGTACCCAATTCACAAGGCTGGGTCAACCCCGGAGCCGTTTGCGGTCTAAAATAATCCCACCTCAAGTGGGGATCAAACCATGGACCACCAAGCTAGGAAGCCAGTGCACTCTAACCACTACAGAGGGATAGTGGGAGACCGAACATCGCACGGAGAAGAGCGCTGGAGAGAAAAATAAAAAGGATAAATAAGGCAAAAAAAGAATAGGCCCACTGCACCCTCAGGCATGTCGTAGAAGGCGACTATAATGAGGTTGTGCAAGAGGCTGGCAACCTCATCACTTGAAACAAATTGCCGCAGAAGCCACCGGAGCAGAAACATGTGAAAGCTTGGTGCAGGCTTCCTGCAAGGGGACTAGCTACTATGGTGGCTCCATGCTCCATAAAGAGCGCAAAGGAAAATACATTTATAAATATAAATAGTTATTAATTTAATGTGCTTGTGTCATTCACGTATGCCTTTCCTTGCATCGTTTCTGCATCAGCACGCGAATTCCTTGCTTGTCTTTGATGTAAACAAGGGAGTTGTCCTGATGTAAGCTGATAACCAAGATAGAATATCACCATTAGTCTCATCAGACATGACGTATGAGGTAACCAAGAGAGAATATCACCATTAGTCTCATCAGACATGACGTATGAGGTAACCAAGATGGAATATCACCATTAGTCTCATCAGACATGACGTATGAGGTAACCAAGATAGAATATCACTATTAGTCTCATCAGACATGACGTATGAGGTAACCAAGATGGAATATCACCATTAATCTCATCAGACATGACGTAAGAGGTAACTAAGATGGCGTTGCGCAGGAGATTGGGAAATCCATCATATTAAACAAATTACTGCAGAAACTGGCACAGCAAGAGCACGCCAGTACTAAGGTGTAAGTTTCATGTGGACGGGCTGCTACAGTAGTGTTTCAACACTTTAGGGAAGCGAGAAAAGGAAAGAAGATGAAGGTTGATAACCGAGAACGTAATCGTCTGCTTTCATCATCATCATTGCTATTCTTGGCGCTCCTTACTGAGCCACCACTGCAGCAGGTACTCGTGCACAAAGGTTGCACCAAGCACTCACATGTTCTTCTAGCAGTGGTTTGTTTATATGGCAATTTGTTTTTCATGATGAGGTTGCCTGCCTCTTGCACAACCTCATATTAGTCGCCTTGTGCAACATGCCTTTGAGAGTGCAATGATCATATTTTTTCTTTGTCTCCTGAGATACCCCGGGAACACCACGGAGCGACTACTGCATTTGTGCTCCACAAGGAGGGAAGATCAAGGTTGATAATCGAGAGGTGATATCTCTACCTGAATACTTTAATAAAACTGCTATTCACGACTTTGTGTTTGTCTGTTTTCAGGCATGAGTTGTACATGTTTCGATGGGTGGGCTGGACTATTTTGTGAGCAACCTTGCCCAAAGAACTGCGCGCCACATGGCACGTGTATCACCAGTACAAGTAATCAGGCTGTGTGTGTCTGTAATGAAACGTCTATGTATAGATCTGATGAAGGATGTGTAGAAAAATCCCCAGGTATGTACATTCAATAAGGTCTTCTATATATTATCAGAAATAAAGCATGCCAGTATTCATAGCCGCACTTCGGGTAAGGGGATCGGGGCGACCACACAGGGCGCTAAGAGAATGGTGCCAGAGCGGACGTGGAGAAAGTAATTTTTCTTAATGAAGACCGGGTTATCTTGTTCTATAACACAGTTCGCCCTGACCAAGAAGCACAATGTACATCTTTTACAAGAAAGTATTTTAAAAAGAGGACGTATTTTTAACATTCTGCATTTTTTTTTTTTTTCATGATTTCATGCGTTCGATTGACAGAGTGCTTAGAGCGCTGGTCACTAGCAGTAAAGGTGCTAGGTTCGGAATCACGGTACCGAAACGCTTCAGTCTACCCAGCTGTAAACTGGTACCTAACTGTAAGTAAGGGAAGGAAAAGGCAGCGAGAAAGGGAACTGGTCACCACAAATCTCTATGCTGGACCTAGTATGGTGAAGTCTCTAACACTTCACTCCCCTACGGCAATATCTGCTATGAGACTACCTTGACCTTTATTTTTATGATTTCCGACTTACGACCAAATTGACTTATTACGGGGTCGTCGGAACGGAGCAGTGCCGTTAAGCCAAGAACAATCTGTACTTTGTTCATACCTTTAGAACATATGGGGAATTTAGAATGTGACTTGTTTTAAACTTGTTTTGCCTTCACTTAGTTCCGAAATGACCCATAATTGACCCAGTGGACATTAACTTTGTGTTTAATTACATATTTTAATACACGGTTATGCATGATGTCACACGCTAACGTTCATAGCATTTATACACTACTTATACAGCGCAGACTACGCTGACTTGGTCATGTCCGCTGCATGGAAGATGGTCGCATACCCAAAGATATTTTTTACGGACAACTGGCAGATGGCAAAACAACAATACGGCGACCGCAACTGAAGTTCAGAGACGTGTGCAAGAGATAATTGTATCCACCGGACATAAATTCAGAAAACTGGGAGGAAGAAGCTGCCGATAACAGCAGCAAATGGAGCCGCTCCCTACAGCGTCACCTCCGATTGGCCTAAAGAAAGCTCCTGCAACAGGTAGAAGAGAAAATAACACGCCGAAAGGAACACCAGGCTAAACCAGAAGCTGAGGGCTTGTGACATAATGTGTGCGCTCTCTTCTCCTCTCCTGCAGTATTGAAATACATTTGTTGTGCGTACTGAATTAAGGTGCATTATTCTATTGTTAGCACTTTCTTTGTCCCTACTGTCATTATTCACGTTTTACGCTTCGATGTATGACAGGGCCAGACAAGCGTATCGCACATCCCGGAGAGATTACGTGAGTCCCTAAAACGTGTTAATACCACATTGACTCCAAGTAAATTCGAGCATGAAGTAGGAGATTGCATAATTACTTCCGACTCGACAGCAGGGCTAGGTGATTATAGATAATACGAAACCCGGAAATGCAAAGGACCACTCACAAGTCACAGAGTGATTCTGAAATAAAAATAATTCCCCAGACGTGTGTTCAAGGCATCTGTGTTAAGTTGCCAGGACTTTTCTACTGAGCAAGAAGTCTAAGATTTCTCAATTATTGAGTTCGTGGTTCCAGTACGAGGCGATCCGACTAATTGTGGCACGACCCGGAGAGACCATTTACTTGACTGCTAGACTGTGGTTCGAAGCTTGAAATCGACATCTGTAAACGTGCCCTTACCACAGAGACGAATCTACGGAAAAGCAGCATCGCACTTCGGCATTTAGGCAAGTCACAATTTTAACAGGCCAACAAAACAACTGAACTTTTGTTTTTCAAAATTCATCAAGCGTTAAATCTTTTGGTGAAGAAACCTAATTATTTTTCATAATCATCAGTCATATTTATTTACATTTGTTTCAAATTAATTGATCATTAAATTTGTATTTGTTGATTTTGACAAATTCATAGTTGAATTAATCATTACAGAGAGAGAGACATATGTTTGATCCAGCACCTCTAATAAATATTCATATATATATATATATATATATATATATATATATATATATATATATATATATATATATTATTTATAAAGTAGACACCTTTGAAGACCCACATTAAATACTCTAGGTTTTGGCCACTGTTGGATCACTACTGCAGAGCAAGGGGAGGCATCCAGTGACAGAGCTATAACATCAAGAACGCTTCATCCGCATAGTCAGTTATGATTGCAGTAGGCTATGACTACATGATGGTTCATTAATGGGGCGCTGGACTTTAAGAAGTGTTACAGCTAGTTCAAACATTGAAACTACAAAAATAAAAAAAACCTGTATGTCGAGATGTTACATATTGGTAATCTATTTTGGGGTAATTTATTTCCACAAAGGTCCTTCCACAACCACAACTGAGACTCCGTCAACAACACCTGAAAATCTGAGGTCACTGGCAGAACGTGAATGCTTCGGTCTCATTACCTGCGTGCATGGTTACTGTCAAGTTACGGCCTTAGCTTGCGAATGTGATCGAGGATGGAAGGGGCACCTCTGTGACCATCGGTGTGAACTGAGCTGTGGTGAACATGGAAAGTATGTATATATATAAATATATAAATA
Organism: Oreohelix idahoensis; assembly: GCA_024509875.1. Classification (NCBI taxonomy): domain Eukaryota; kingdom Metazoa; phylum Mollusca; class Gastropoda; order Stylommatophora; family Oreohelicidae; genus Oreohelix; species Oreohelix idahoensis. Next base: position 421,633 of record JAMPIV010000136.1, read on the forward strand.
AATATCTTCTTCTTCTTCGATCCTTAACCACCGACCGTCAAAGCAGTCAGTGGCCATCACGCCTAGTGGCGTCTTGTAGGGCAACAACAAATTGATTCCACTTTGCACGGTCGGTGGCCATCCTTCGTACAGTGCCCCAACTCTGGTTCATTCTTTGCATCTCAGCCTCCACAGTCCTCCGCCAAGTTGTTTTTGGTCGGCCTCTCTTTCGGTTTCCTTCAGGGGTCCAAAGCATAGCTGTTCTTGTGATGGCATCGGGGTCTCTTCTGAGGACATGACCAACCCAGCTCCAGCGTCTGCCAGCTATGATGGTGTGCATGTCCTCTTGCTTGCTACGAGTAAGCAGATCTTGGTTGGTGATGGTATTCGGCCAAAAGATGCGGTGAATTTTTCTTAGGCATGTTGTGTGAAAAGAGGACAATTTTGACATTTCCTTCTCTGTGACTCTCCAGCATTCCGCACCATAGAGAAGCACAGAAAGCACGCAACTCTGGTATAATCTTAATTTTGTGCTTGTGCTGTATTGGGAGGACTTCCAGATGTTATTTAGGCTAAAGAAGGCTGTTCTTGCCTTATTCATTCTGATGTTGATGTGTTTGCCTGCCCCACCGTCTGGTGTTACTATGCTTCCTAGGTATGTGAAGGTATCTGTCTGTACCAATTGCTGATTCCTTACTGATATAAATAAATATATAACTATATATATATAAAAGACGCAGCAATAGAGACCGGAGTCAGCGACTCATAGCTTGACTGCTTGCGTCAGGACCAGCGAACCAGAGCTGGTCAAGACCGTGCTCCACCTCCACGTGGTGGTCCTGGAAACAGTCTGCAGCAGTGCAGTCTGGCTGAGCGAGCACGGATCGAAGAGGGAAGACAAACCCGGTCCCAAAAAATGCCGTGCAGAAGTCGGATGTGTCGACCGAAAGGTGCAGATATCACAGCTTAGGCGTAAACAGACACAACGCAACCACCGTCCTTTTCAGGACGAACGAGGAAGAAGAAGAAGAATATATATATATAAATTTCCCCTCTTTAAAATGGGATGCATTAAATAAAAAAAGGTAAAGGTACTCCTAAACAGATACTACCATAGGTGATTAAAGTGTTAGAGACTTTACTTAACTAGGTCAAGCTTTATGAGGTGGGCTCACAAGTTCTCTTCATTGCTGTCTTTGCCTTCCCTAACTAAAGGGTAGATTAAAGTTCCCATTTACAGTTGGGAGCGTGACCATATGAACGACAACACCGTCTCGTTACAGAATTGAATCTAGTTGGCAGGGAGGATAGTCAATCCCGTAGCAAGGCGGTGTTGTCGTTCGGATGGTGCTGTGTTCGAGTCACCGGTAAGCCTATCACTTCTGTTGTTTAATTTTCTGCTTCTTTACTTCTCACGAGTGTCTGAAACATACCTTTATGTGTATTATGTATTAGAATGTACAACAGTGTATTATGTATTAGAATGTACAACAGTGGATTATTAGAGTCATTTACACGTGAATCCGGGAGTCTTTTTTATGCTTTTATCTGTAAAAGATGCAACATTACCTATATTGTTGAAACTGGCAGACGTTTGTCAGATAGATTATAAAATTTATCACAGGGAACCTAAACCTGTGGCCCTTCATTTCAATAGCTCAGACCATTCCAGCTACTGTGATATCCAGGTAACCGGTATGCGTTCCTGCTTTTGTGATGACCGTAGTCGCTTTTCTCTAGAGAATCGTCTCATTTTAGAAATGGGTTACCTTTCTCCTGATGGTCTAAATGTCCAACATCATTTTGCTGGACTCTGTTAGTCATTGGCGTTCCTCTATTTCAGACTTCTTTATATCATCTGTCGCTTTTTCACGATCTTTCTTTTATGAAGTTTGTGTTTCGTTTCGTGTCCTATTTGTGTATTTTATGACATCACTTTCATTCATGCTTACTGACGCCATTGTGATTAGTATTCATTCGTAGCTTCCCTCGGATCTTTTAGCGAAGATGATCATAGAAGGACTTCTTGTTTTGTTATTCCATTTTCTGCTTTTGAGTTTCGTTGATTGTTGAATTTCTTGTATTGATAATTTTTTTCTCCGTTTTGTATTTTCTTTGCTTTATTATTGCTCTTTACCTGTATTGTTATAATTCATATATATAACGTGTTTGCAGTGTGTATAGTATTTTTCTTTAACCTGTCCACATTTCTTGTCCTTGTTGCTTATATGTAAATGTGGCTGGCGAAAGCTAAAACCCGAAATGTAAAACTGATTCAATACCTTTTTATTTGATTATATATATATATATATATATATATATATATATATATATATATATATATATACATATATATATATATATATATATATATATATATATATATATATATATATATATATATATATATATATATATATATATATATATATATATATATATATATATATATATATATATATATATATATATATATATATAAATAAATATATATATATAAATATATATATATATATATATATATATATATATATATATATATATATATATATATATATATATATATATATATATATATATATATATATATATATATATATATATATATATTTATATTTCCGTACCAGTTTTACAGCAGCCCCCTAATTTATTTATTAACAGTGTGGATGACTTCTTAAGTAGTTCAGTATGTACATGCATGCATTCCCACATAGTACAAACATGCATGCGTACATACGTACATACGTAAATACATACATACACGATGCGATCTTTTCTTGTTGTCTATGTGAACGATTTTAATGACCACGTGCAGCCTCCGGGGAGTCTTCATGAGAAACCAATGAAAGAACAGAACCACGGCTTGTCCCGGGCATATCTTTAGAGGTGACTAATGCGACGATGCACGGTGATGAGAGCCTCATGATGTCAGGCAAATTTCTACAGAAATCGTCACTCCGAAAGCTTGAAAAGTACTTTGGGACAGACTTCCAAATGCAGAGGTGGTTCAAAACTTCTTAAGAAGAATAACAAGAGAAAGAAGAAGAATAAGATAGTTTTAATGTCAATCAATACCCGTTAGCTCCCCGAGGAGCATAGGCCTTCAACAAACACATGTCAAGTCTTCCTGTCCTTGCCATCCGCTCATGTTATTTAGTTTTAATGTGAACTTTAAATAAAAATGAAAATTAATCTACCTAGATGCCGAGAGAGCTATGAACTTATGCTGTACTGTGAGTGCGATTCTCCGTACACTGGAGAGCACTGCGAGGTGGCCGAGCATAGCAGCATCGAGGTTACTACAGCTGCTTCTAAAAGGATTCCTTCAGTAACAAATGTTGAGGCTGACATCAGTTTTTGGCATAACCTGCACAAGGCAACTTCGGACGACAATGTATTCACCAGTGAAGTGGCAGCTACGCGCAGATCTGAATTAACGGGAATTAACCATAACACCTCTGATTCAAACTACAACATCACAAAGACTTTAACAACAACAACGTCAGCACTGAGGCCTGTTTCCGAACGGGAATGCCTTCCAGGATTTGTTTGCCAGGTAACATTTTGTTTAGTTTTAGATAAAATCTAATAATATTTAACGTCTGCTGAAAGATTTATAAATAATTGACATTAGGAGATAAAATGTACCGAATTTAGTAATTTTTCTCTTAATTTATTTCTTCAAATGCATTCCCCTCGGATAGACACAATGTAGACGAGCATCTGATTGGTAGGTAGTTAGAGAGCTTGGCTATTGCTGCAAAGGTGCCTGAATTGGGTTCAACACTTGGTAGAGACACGCTCCAGTCTACCCAGCTGTAAATGGGTACCTGATTCTGCTCCTGTTAGTAAAGAAGACATCAGCAAAGAAGGTACCTGGTCACCCCATCTCTTAAAGCTGAACGTAGTAAAGTGGAGTATGTAAGACTTCACTCTCCTATGGCAGTATCTGTTTTGGACTATATTGTAATGTAGACCACATTATGAGCCTTAGAACGTGCCCTATTTGCTGCTGTAAAACCATTAGTAACGCCTGACTGATAGCTTAACCATATCCAACATGTTGGTGTGACGGTGTTCTATCTTGTTGCTGTGGGAACTGTCATACTCACATGTCTTAACGAACAAACAGCGCCTCTTATCTTGTCCTGAATGACAAGTCTTCACCAACAAAAATCTCCATCCCAGCCCACACACCTCCCTTTACATTCATTCTATATGTATCTGTGTGCATGTCGTACGGAAAGTTAATTGTTTTATTTGTCCCGTCTAAGTAGAGTGGATGTCAAACAGATACGCGAGAAAAGGTATAGAAAATAGATTTCACAGGTGGTAGATTGAGGGAAAGATATGTCTCTGGAGTGATTAGGTTATCTCCTCCAGCCTATCCGTACGACTGTACTTTTATTACCAGACAGCCTTTGCCTCCCTATCAAGAATAGATAAGTTACTCTACACACACACAGCTATGTGACAACAAGACACACAAACGTGAAAAACTACGGATAAATGGGTATGGGTCGGACCAACACACAAAGGTAAGTTTCTTTGTAGTTTATTATCATTTAAACTCGACAACATCAAATATCTAAAGACAAAAAGATCAAAGAGTCATTTACATGCATATGAAATAAAGCAGAGAAGTGCACAATTTTGTGGCTGTCTCTGAAAGCGAAAAGAATTCTTCTCTCTCTCACCTATCTTCTACAACAGTTGTTACAGCGTCAGACAGACTACACCAATATACATATTACGTATATTTCTATCCCTCACAGGCATGCACATACACGTGACGACAGGTAAACACACAGACGTGGGAAAACTATAACAATGATATATATATATTCTAGAACGAGCTGACCAAACACGATTATTAAGTTCAAGAGCGATTTTATTATCAGGAAAAAATCGGCTCACAACATCAAAGAAAGTACATCAAGGAAAATACATATACATATAGTCATGAAAAATCAAGGAAATGTTGCAAGGATGATAGCCCCGTTATAGTGTTAACTCTAGGTTTAGCCCGGCCCCGTTAAGAGAACAGATGATGGCGCCAGAGTCACAGATACATAGGGTTTGAGTCTAAGAGTTTTTTCTTTGTTTTATCTCGTAATTATATGCACAGAGTTTGAAAAAAATCTGATTTAACCTAAGACAAAACACAAGAACTCTAGCCTTAGCAACAAATTATGCAGATTGAAAAAAATTTAGGACAGCAACAGGGTGTCAAAGATATAATAGTGAAAATATCACTCAGACCAGCGTACACTCATTCATTCCGCCATGGCTTCTCATTCCGGTACTCACGACTTTGCTCGCTGCCTCTTGGAACACATTGGTTTTAGATCTTCACACAGACTCAAAAAAAATGCAGTCTTCTGCCAAGAAGTCCCCAGTTCCAAAAGACGTATTTAACTCGGAGTCTCCGGGAACGACTACTTGGGTATGCAAATTTGTTCAAATGTCTGATTAAGTCACCTAACAATTATTCCAGGCGCGGGAGTTAGCAGAGCACAGTGTCAATAGCGTAGGTTTCTAAAAAATGATGAATGTCAGGTCGGTGCCTTCCCTCAGTATAGGATTCACTTTAGTCACACCACAGATTTGTCCACAAGATATAATCTAGTCGGGAACTGATTGTTAATATTCACGCCACCAGGCAGCAAATTATATAGAGTTTCTAGAAGAAATTAAGTGCTGGCTCCAAGGTCCAGTATTTATCATTACAGTCTTTGAAAACCCGTTATAGGGATATTAGTATTTCTGTCTAACTTGCACCGTCAGATCAGTGTTACTTTAGAAAACCCACGTGGTTCAAAATAAGGACTGTCTATTTCTTCACAAGTATGGAAACTACTACTAGGTGCTGGTAAAGTTAGGGTCACCCCAAAACTTTCACTGTGTGGAGGAAAAATAACACATATAATATAATAAACAGAATCTGTACTGGTTAAAACTTACATTTAAACTTGCAAGCAGAGAGCTTTGCTTATCATTTAAACTTCCCGTGACGTAAGTTATATTTAAAAATCAGCAATCCTCATAAATTAGGAACACGTGCGTATCCCGTCATCATTCATGAGGCTGGATTCTAGAGTTTATACGTTAGTTTAGAAAAATACACTCGACTGAGTATTAGCAGTTAAATTAAATTTATAAATAGCTACAATTGCCGTTATAAGCTAGAAATTTTAATTTTTAGTCTGCTTTCCACTGAATGCTTCCCTAGAAAATATAATAGCCTACCACTTTATTTCTCTTCTGCGCTAAAGAAATAGATTAAAATGAATAAAGCGATTTAACACTTTAACACTCACAAAATCTATATATCTATCATATTAATTACCTCAACCACAGAATTACAGGTAGTCGCACAACTTAAGAATAAAAATGCTGAAAATATTTCTGGAAGTCTAGAAGTTCGTTCGACAAATTGCCGAAACAAACTGAGATCTTCGCTAAACAGCTAGTTTTGTGTTTTCGAGCGAGCGACCTATCTATTGTGGAGTCTATGAGCGAGAATGAAATTAAAGTTTCAAACTTGGCCAATATCTTAAAATCAGACAAAGGGCCCAAACTATTTCGCCCCGCGAAATTATCTCCCCTACTCCCAACATTTACGTCCGCTTAACGCGTGTCGTAACTGTCACCTACTGACCACGATGTACGCGTGTCAGTTTCAAATCCCAGACAGCCTGACTCCATTTCAGGGCAGTTTTCACACTACAGCTGACCATGGCCCAAGTGAGCGCCGTGTCAGTTTGGGATTTTCCAGACAAATGTCTGGATACTGACCGGTGCAGATGTAAAGTATCACACCTCACCGGGACTAATGCCGAGAAGAAGCTCGCGCGCTCGTTGAGAATGTAGACGATTTGCTACGTCCTATGTTCAGCGAACCGACTTATCACGCCTTCTGACGCCCTGCAGCCCTGACATCTACGTAATATCGTCCTAGCGCGATTCTCAGAGAAAGGAAAACAGGTAAAGTTTGCGAATTATATGAAAATAATATTCGCAAAAACGAATGGATGAAAAAATATACAGGTAAAAAAAATACAGAGATAATAAAATAGAGAATTTAGGTGAACGAATACGAAGAATGTGTAGGAAATTAAATGAATATAAACCCTACGTGACAGAGCCTCCCCCCTTTAAGATATGGAAGCACTCCATGTCTACGTTATGGAGTTTAATTTCCTATAACCGTAGCTTCGGGGGGTCTGTCTTCTTCCCTCTCCTCTTCCCCCTCCATCTCTGTCCAATTCCTACTCAAGTCCACTCCTCAAAGTTTCCTTCCCCCGGAATGTCTCCCATGCGCGCTTGAAAGAGCGTCGCCGCTTCTGACATTTTTGAAAGATTTCCTGTGATAGCGGTGGAATATCCCTGCCACTATCATCATCTTCGTCAGTTTTGGCGATCGTCAGGAGATGGTCGGAGGTTGGCACTGGTTTTTCCAAGTATCTCTTTAAGAGATTTAAATGGAAAACCTTCTCCTTTCCTTCAATAGAGATCTGGTAGTTAGCCTTAGAAATCTTTTTCAGGACGGTAAACGGCCCTTGCCATCCGATCTTCAGTTGGTTGTTCTCGGTAGGGAGCAACACCAAAACTTTCTCTCCTGCTTCCAGTTCTCTCTCTTCCGCGACTTTCCTGTATCGGTTAGCGTGCTTGGTGCGTGCTCGCTCGCTTAAAAGTTAGTCGTTGCTAGGTCCCACCCTAGTTTCAACCGTTTCCTTTAAAACCGACACATATATTTACTGGCTGAGACGACAAACTGTCTCATCAGCCTTCTCGTCTGTCAGAGACTGAAGTAAGGCTTCAAGCGGGCCCTTAATGGGTCTGCCAAATAAGAGTGTAGCTGGCGGAAATCCTGTGGAAGTATGAGGAGATTCTCTGTAGCCAAATAATGCTGCAGAAATACAGAGATCCCAATCTTCAGGTTTCACTTGTGCCAGCTTACTTAGCATCATGGTGAGGTTTCCATTAGCACGTTCCACGAGCCCATTTCCGGCCGGAGTATATGGCTTAGTGTGGATGTGTTGGGTCCTCAAGATCTTAACGATCTCATCCATCAACAGGTTTCGGTATGGAGATCCATTATCCGTCAACACTTGCTGAGGGAATCCCAACCGAGTGAAAATCTGCACGAGGGCTTCTGCGACATGCTTGGCATCTGCGCATGTTAGCGGGATAGCTTCTGCCCATAAAGTGCATGTATCGACTAAGGTCAGGATGAACCTGTTCCTTCTTTTAGTCCTTTCGAAAGGCCCTAAAATGTCGATCACAACCCGTTCGAATGGTGTACCCACTATTGGCATTTCACCCAAAGAAACTGGGGGTGCCCGTTGCTTGGGTGGCACACGTTGGCACTGGGCACAGGATTTGACATATCTGATAATATCAGTATTTACTCCTGGCCACCAATAATGAGTGGTTATACGTTGGTTTGTGGCGTTCTGTCCCATATGTCCGCTGAAGGGAAGAGAGTGCCCCATTTCTAGGATTTGGCTTCTGTACTGTTTCGGTACTAGGAGCTGGTTGTAACCTTGGTCAGGCTTGCCCGTTCTCCGATAAAGTACGCCATCCTCAGAAAAAATGTCCCCGTGCTGTTTGGGTTCCTTAGCCATGGGCAGTTCCCTAAAGCAGGGTGCCAAAGTAGGGTCCTTGTATTGCGCTTCTTTAAGTTCCATAGGTAACAAATTTGGCGCAGGCTCCCGTTCCTTCTTGGTTTGCCCTCTTGTAGTTACTGCTGCCACAATCGGCTCTTCCGGTTTCCCAATACACACGTATCTCCCGCCAAGTATGACTGGGTAGATGGGATCATCCATAACAGCCGCTTTGATCACACCTCTGACAAAGTCAGAGTGTATCTCCACCAATGCGATGGGAAGCGCTGTAGGTGCCATCACTCTTACGAACTCCACAAAGTTTGACGGTCTCTGCTGCTCTGTCTCTTGACCGGGTTTACACAGCTTTTTGGCCACAATGCAATCGCAAGAAAGCCCCACGCCAAATCAGCAAGAAGGTTGAGAACCGTTCAAAGTAACAGTCCCTCGCGTTGAGGGTATCTCCCCAACAGGTTGGGAATCGCTGTCAACAATTCCGCCTTGCGAGACTGTCAATAAGCAGCCGATGCGTTTCGGCTCGGTGTGCTCGGTCTGATCATATGTCCCGTGCTCAGGGGTTCTCCCTTTGCCACCTTGTCCTTTCTGGCTACGCTGCCATGTAGGGCGGTCGGGTTTGATCAGACTGTTTGGGAGGTGGTTGAGGGGATACTTGTTCTTGTAGAACTTGGATTTTTCAGGAGGGGGGTTTTGAGGTCCAGTTTCTCTGTGGTTATTTTGGTTAGAAGCCTGAGAAGATTGCTCTAGGTTATGTTTTCGAAAATGCTCCTCTGTCGGTTTCCGCTTTGTGGCCGGTAGTTCAGCCAGCGCATTGTGATAACGCTCAGACTTTTCCAAAAATGTCTTCAAGTTTTTCTGCCCCCTGCTCAGCGAGAAATCTCCGGGTATCAGCAAACAAAGTGTTCTTTATTTGTTCAGTTAGAACAAGTTCCTCAAGACCTTCATAGGTAGAGGGGAGCTGCGAAAGCTCAAGGCACTTTGTTAGATATCCCTTAAGACGAGATGAGAACTGGTGAAAAGTTTCAGAATTCTCTTTCCGGCTGTTGCGAAACAGTTGCAAAAACTTGCGAGCGTTCATTTCAAAGCGCTACAGTAACGCTTTCTTCAACACATCGTAGTCGTCTTGTTGGCTACTTTCCAGCTTAGAATAAACATCATAAGCAGAACCTTTTAGGGCCTGGGAAAGTTTCATATTCCAACGCGACCTCTCTAACCCGTACAGAGTTGCAATTTTCTCAAATTTTTCTAACCATGTGTCAATCTTCTCATTTGGACAAGGAAAAGATTCAAGAGTGAAAGACATAGCATTTAGTTGAAGAGAGTGAGTGTTAGCAGGGTCAGTTAAGGAAGAATGAGGAGAAGACTCTCCATTGCTGGAGGTAGAGCCAGCCCCACGACTTTGGAACTCTAGAGCTTTAAGAGCCAACTCATGCTGTCTCTGTTCCCTCTCCTTCTCCTGCTGTCTCTCCTCCCTCTCCTTCTCGTGCTGTCTCTCCTCCCTCTCCTTCTCGTGCTGTCTCTGCTTCTCCTTCTCTCTTTCCTCATGCTGCATCTTCTTCTGCGTAAAAATTTCCATTTCCTCGTCCATTTTCTTCTGCTTTGTAATAGACGGTCTGCTGCTCTTCTTTCCTCTCCGCATCATATCTCTCAAGTTCGTCCTGACAAAAGCTTTCGCTTCGTCCTCCGTCAAACCTTCTTTGTTCTCGCTTCGTCCTTGAGAAGCTTTGTCTAAAGCTTTGCCACTCTCGGCCATATTAGTAGGTCAGTGACTGAGACTATTGGAGAAGAAAGAAAATAGGAAAAGGATACACTGGTTCCTACCACTTACGAGAAAAAAAAAAATTTCCAAAAAATCAAAGATGATATATTTAATCCTGGGATACCTCCTCCAAAGTAAAAATCTAACTATCGCTGCTATTATCGGCAGTAAAGCACTCAATGCAACCAAAACACGACTACGCCAAATAAATGGTAGTTAAGATTACTACAACTGAAAAAATAAGTTGCTACAGTGGAAAAGCAAAAGAATATTGCAAAAATTAAAGAGCTGAAAATAATCCCTTTTAGGGGAAAATTTTTTTTAAAAAATCCACCCCTAATTATAAAGTTTAAACATCCGACCAGTTCGCCCCTGAAGTCAGAGATCGTGGGTAAGGGACTGTGGGAAAATTAATTCTTGATTAATCTGGACAAAAAGTCCCCCCCCGAAAAAGCCCCACCACTCCTTTAACTTAGTTTCCAAACGCCGTTTTTTCCTGCCTCGTTGTACCCTAATTGTGAATGTTTTATATACACTCACCACTTATACCAGCATTTAGTATTACAATCAGCAGTGTTACATACTTATCCATTCCCTCGACAAAATCAACCTGTAACTCCAAAATGTATATTATTTCATCAAAGATGGATGTGGAAAAAAAAAAAAAAATAAACTTATTAGTTTTGTTGGTGGTTAAAGGTACATGCACGCCCGTAAAACAGATTCGCCTAGTACTAGGGATTAGGGGGTAAATTTTTTTTTTAGAAAGATATAACAATCTCACAATACAATCAACACATCTCTTAGTCTCTATATCAGAATACAGATAGTTCTTTAAGTTCGAAAAATAGATCCAGACTAGTTCGAGTCCACGTTTGTCGTACTCGTCTTTCCTATTCATAAGTTCAATGAACGGAAACGAGCCCATTCATTTTTCGTAGTTTTAGATGGCCGATGGAGAAGCTTAAGTACTAGGTTTGGTTGGTCCCCTTCTGAAATTTAGGTTTTTGAATAGGTGTGATAGGACTCAGTGTGAGTGTAGTATGCTGAAATACGATTTAATTAGAAATTTCCACACCACACGTGAGATGATAGATTTTGATATAGTTGGCTGTTCTCTGATAAAGCGCGAAAAGCAGATTATTCAGAATCTCTGCTCTCTCATCTTACCTAATCTTCTACAACAGTGTTGTTACAGCTGGTCAGGACGACAGACATACACCCAAAAATATACATATTAAGTATATTTTCTATCAACTCACAGGCACCGCACATTACCACGTGACTACAGGTGTACCAGACAGTACTGTGGTAAACACAAGTCAGGGACGTGGGGAAAAATTACTTATAACAAATTGATATTATTATATTCTTATCTAGAACGAGTTCTGGACCTACATTAACACGATTTTATTATAGTTCAAGGGGAGCGATTTTATTAATCAGGAATTAAAAAATCGGCTCTACACAAACATCAAAGAAGAGTACATCAAGGGAAAAATAAATACAGATATACACATAGTCATTAAAAAAAATCAAGTAAAATGTTGCAAGGATGATTAGCTCCCCGTTCGTTATAGTGTTTACGCTCTAGGTTTAGCCCGGCTACCAGTTACCGAGTTTCCGTTTAAGAGAACAGATGATGGCGCCCGACAAGAGGTCGCCCAGATATTTAATACAAGGGTTTGAGTTCTTATAAGAGTTTGTTGTCTTTGTTTTTATCTCGTATAAATTATATGCTCACTAAGGAGTTTGAAAATAAAAAAAAAAATCTGATTCTGATTTTAACCCTAAGACAAAATTACACCAAGGGGAACCCTCTAGCCTCTTAGCAAACAAATTATGCAGATTGACAAAAATTAAATTAGGAACAGCAACAGGGTGTGTCATCTTGTTTTCATTTGAATCAAAATATAAGTGAAAAAAATATCCACTCAAAATACCAGCGTTCTATTACACGTTCATTCATTCCGCCATGGGGGTGACTTTTCTCACTTACTAGTGTACTCACGGGGGACTTTGCTTATCGGCTGCCCTCTTGGAAAACCACATTGATTTTAGATTTTTCGCACACAGACTCAAAATAAAATAATGCATGTCTTCTGCCAAGTGAAGTGTCCCCAGTTTTCCAAAAAAGACGTATTTTAAGTCTTCGGGACGGTCTCCGGGTTAAACGACTTACTTGGGGGGTATTGGCAAAATTTGTTTCAAAAATGTCTGATTTAAGTCACCTATACAAATTATTCCTTATTCCAGGCGCGGAGAGTTAGCAGCAGGGGATGCACAGTTGTCAATAGCGTAAGTAGGTTTCTAAACTAAAATGATGAATGTCAGGTCGGTGCCTTAGTTCCCTCAGTATAGGATTTCACTTTTAGTCACACCACAGATTTGTCCACAAGATATATAATCTAGTCGGGAAATGATTGTACTTAATTATTCACTCGCGCCAGGCAGGCAGCTAATAATTATATAGAGTTTTCTAGAAGAAAAATTTAAGTTTGCTGGCTTTTCCAAGGTCCCAGTATTTTATCATTTACAGTCTTTTGAAAAAACCCGTTATTATTAGGGAATATTAGTATTTCTGTCTAACTTGCACACGTCAGATCAGTGTTACTTGAGAAAACCCACGTGGTTCAAAATAAGGACTGTCTATTTCTTCACAAGTATGGAAACTACTACTAGGTGCTGGTAAAGTTAGGGTCACCCCAAATACTTTCACTGTGTGGAGGAACAATAACACATATAATATAATAAACAGAATCTGTACTGGTTTATAAAACTTACATTTTAAAACTTGCAAGCAGGAGCGAGCATTTTGCTTATCATTTAAACTTCCCGTGACGTAATTTATTACAGTTATTTATTTAGAAAAATCAGCAATCCTAATAGTCAATTAAGGAAACACTGTGCGTTTATATCCAGTCGTCACCTCATTATCATTTGAGGATCACCTGTCGTGGAACTACTAGAGTTTATACGCTTAGTTTAGGGAAAATTACACTCGACTGAGTTATTATTAGCAGTTAAATTAAATTTATAAAAATAGCTTACCAATTGCCGTTTTTATTAGTAAGTTAGAATATTTTTAATAAGCTAAGAAGAAAATTTTAATTTTAGTCTGCAATTCCCACTGAAATGACTTCCCTTTAGAAAAATATAATAGCCTACCACTTTATTTATTCTCTTCTAGCGTCTAAAGATAATATGATTTTTTAAATGAAATAATTAAAATTATATTAATAAAATTAAGCGATTTTTATATTTAATTTTAACACATTTAACACCACAAAATCTATTATATCTTATCATAATTTAATTACCTTTTCTCAACCACCAGAATTTATCAGGTAAGTTCCGCGACTCAACTTATAAGAATTAGAAAAATGCTGTGGTGGTGGAATATTATATTTCCTGGGAAGTCGTAGTAAAAATATGCAAGAAGTTCGACCATTGAGTGCGCCGAAACAAACTGAGGCAATGTCTTACTCAAACACCTAGTCTGTTTTCAGTTTTACGTTAGCGAACTAATCTACTTTAGTGGAAACTAATCGGGCTCAGTAGCGAAATGCGAAACGCATAAAAGTTTTCTGAAACTTTAGTGGCCAATATCTATAAAATCATCAGACAACAGTGCCCAAACGATTATTCTCTGCCCAAGCCGAATAATCAATCAGTTATCCTCCTACTTACCACAAACAGTATTACGTCCGCTTAACGCTTGAGTCGTTACACCTGAGAGTCACTGGCTACTGATGACCACTAGGAATGTTACGCGTGTCAGTTCTCTAAATCCCAGACAGCCTGACTAGATGTGCCCTTGCAGTGGCAGTTTTTCACCACTGACAGTCATGACCATTGGCCCAAAGTCTGAGCAGAAGAGGCTGCGTGTAAGTTTGGGGATATGATTTTTTTTTTTAAATTATTTTTCCAGACAACATTTGTCTTGGATATTGACGCGTGTTTGCCGCGGATTGTAAAAAGTATCACCATCCTCACCGGGGGACTGAATGCCGAGAAGGAAAGGATCTGAAAAGAAGCGCCGCGCGCTCGTGAGAATGATCAATCCATTTTTTGCAACTTATCCCTATGTATCAAGCGACGAAACCGACTTGAGTCACGCCTACTGACGTGCCGCCAGTGCATTCCATCGCTGACATCTACGTAATATCGTCCTAGCCCCCAATGGCGATTCTCAGTTATAACAGAAGGGGAGTAAAACAGAAGTTGTTAAGTTAAAAGTTGGCGACATTATAATTGAAAAAAATAAATATTCGCCTAAACGATATGGGTTTGGAGAAAAAAATTGTTACATGTGATAATGATGGTTCTTCTATCGGCCAACTCTGTGTTAGAGCGCCGATTCTGCACAGCGTATGTATCTAGGGAGATACTCCACTGGAATTACCACTGTCAGGAATCGGGAACGAAAATAATGTTCTATGTACCAGTGTGGCCGGTAAAAATATGAATCTGGATGTGGTAAGTCCAGTGGTTAAATTTTATTGTTCTCAAATACCATTTGGCAAGTGAATGTTTCTAAATGAAATTGGTAACGCACAAGCCAAGTACAGGAGAAAGGTAACAAACAGTAGAAGACCGCTGGACGTCCTTGTGATCAGGTCTGCGAAGAATACAAGAAACATTTATGAAACAAATGCTCCTATTTCTATATAACACAGACGGGGACAAGACGATCTCTTCTCCACTACGTCAGTCCTGACTAGGTTTAAAAGGCACACGGTGTTTCCTTACGCCTACATGCTAGCAGATGTCGCTGAGTTCGGTCAGGCTGAGTTATGTTAACTCGCCCGCCCCTGCTCGCGCCGGCGGTCAGCGTACAATGTTAATTATTATTTAATTTCTCCATACGCGCTCCCTAAACAATGATCACCTGTCATTAAACAGCTATTAAATTGCCGGCGTCTGTTAGTTTTCGTATGGTATTAAAATAATAGACACTATAATAACAAATATACAAAATGAAATATAACGTGTATTTCTATACTCCCACTATCAGTCGCTTTAGTGCCTATAAGCCCGGTCAGCTAAACCGTCGGGTTTATCTCTCTCCTGTAGAGATTAAGTGTCGCGTCTGCCTACACTGTTAACCTAATTACCGTCTAAGGTATGTGGGTAGCGGGTTGCGTGGTTTAATATTTTAATAGAATATCTGGTATGAAATCGCTACGCGTTACTTTATTTCACTCGTTCTACTAGCGAGAAAAATCTAGTGAAGAATAAATGTTAAAAGCTATCACTTTTTAAAATCATTAGCTCTATTATCCTTTTACCAGAAAATTCAGAATGAAAACTCTCCACGAATCAATACACCATATCCACAAGAATAACCCATTCTGACTGACTTCTGATAGTTGGGTTAAGAAAACACCAGTATATATATATATATCATTAAATTGCTCTGATCTCTTATGTTGTTAAATTCATGCTACTGTGAGAACGAAGATTTTCAGAAACTAGCGCTAAGGATGAAAGCTTACGATTCGGCTACCAGAATCTCTCGTCTCTCGCTGTTGACCGACGTCAGAGGCTTTACTTGCGGCTAACGGGTTACTCTTTAAGATGCCCGTGCCTCGAGATCAAAGAGCACAGGGGATTTTTAACTTCCCTTGAGTAAAGCTTCAAAAGGGTCTGTGTTTCGTCTTTCTCGCGTGCTGTCTGTCTGAGAGGTATTATGATTGACAGATGAAGCTCGCGTGAGTGGACGAGGTAAACAAACCTGATTTGCTTTTTTGTTATGACTGATAGGTCACGACGTTTGTAAACACTGTGTTAGCTCGTGTTAAAAGAAAAGAGGCGTGACGAAAGAGTAGCTGTATAAGTGAAGACAGACAGTATAATGCAGGTTTTTAGCTAGCAAATCACAGAGCAGCTAGGAGGTTACAATAGGCTGTCAAATTACTGTAGACTGTTTTTCCATTACACGTCACAGTGCATATATATATGAATGCATGTATGTATATATATATATATATATATATATATATATATATATATATATATATATATATATATATATATATATATATATATATATGTTATGAGTTAAATTCATAACATGTTTGTCGATATCAAAACGATTCGACAAGTAGTCATATTTGTTTATGACCGGTGACCCTTGGTTACAGGAAGTTACGTCATTGCCTTAGGGGCTGAGTAGAAGACGTCTAGAGTTGCCGTCTGCAGAAGTCAGTGATCTTTCTAGAAGAATTCTCTGTGTGTTTTTCGAGGCAGGTGGACGTATGTGTTCTTAGCTCCTGAGTATTATACTACTTCACTACTTATTCATACAATGTTCGACCACTAGATCATCCATACATCTCCGTGCGATGATGCTAGATTATGTATGACATTTATGCTTATGTATGGAAAGAAAGTGAGTAAATAAAATTATGAAATCCTGTCGAGGACAGAGTTATAGTGACTGACGACACTGAGAGATACTGAGGACTGCATATCGATTTTATGCCACTGTGTATATGGCTGTACTGATGAGCTTTGTGGAGCAATGTCTACGAGAATAAATTGTTTAGTCATTTGTCCTACCTGGCCTTTATGGTGACTTTTATATATTTCATATTGATATTATGGTTAAATGTTTATATTTCTTTCCTAACATCTAGGCTCATCAAAACCTGAGTACTAGCGAACTTATGGCCATATGAACTTGCGTTCTTAGAGTCTTATAATCTTATAAGCATCCAGAGATATTTAATATTGATGAGCTTCTTGCTGTGGTTTGTGCGGTCCATTTTTTTCATTTCATGAGAGAAACCAGAATAGAACCATTAATTGTAATATTAACTGGACCAGAACTATTACCAGATTTCATTTATACAAATCTCATCAGCCAGCTGTGGCAAAATATATTGACAGCAACATTTGTGTAACTTAACATTGTGTCTCAGCAACCAGAGGCTAGACAACACAGGATATATATATATATGTAATTTCATCCCATGTCGGCAATCACCACGTATGAACCTTACTCCAACCAACTGAAGGCAGAGATACCGTATTTTGTCCAGGAAAAATCAAATCACCAACTCCAGCGACTCCCGTGAAATTTGCACTCAGCAACTACGGCGAGTCTGGGGCTGGATTTGGCAAAACTTAATATGACACTGAATAGTCTTATTACTTATTAGTGTTTAATTCCATGGAATGCCTGCGACAACTATTGGGTAAGCAAATCTGAAAGTGGCCACTGTATGTATGTGAATTGAATGAACGGAAAAAGAAACTTATGTCTACTGTTGCCATCAGTATACTAATCTTCTCTCTTCTTTTTTGTCTCACTAATCTGAGTAGTCACGGGATAATTTAACTTATGAACCTATTCTTTTTCCATACTGACTATTTCACCCCTTACTGTTAAAATTGATCTTGTGGGTCAATTACCTCTGTTAGGATCTTCTTTGTTTTCCTTTACCAGTGGGGAGGGCCTATTGAGATATTTTTTTTTCATTTTGTCTGTAAACCATGATTTATTGATGTATATGATTTATGTTGTAAAGTTCTAGTGATAAATAAACTTAATAAACCTTACGTTATTGTGTTGGTCAACCCCTACCCTATCTGTTATCCATAGTTTGTTTTCACGTTTGTGCGAAATTGTCACAGAATTGTGTGCATGTGGGTGCAGTGCAACCTGTATTTTATACAAGGAGAGAAAGTGCGTCTGATTTAAATATAGTCGTACCGATAGGCTGGATTAGAGAAATTACTCACCCCAGAGACTGTCCTTTCTCTTACACTATCACCTCGGGAGAAAAAAAAATATTTCTTACACCTTACTCTCACATTGTTATCACTTTCACCTCTGCTCAGACAGGACTATAAACATCTATTACCTATCTGATAAAATCTACGACACTTTGGCAGCGTAAATTTTTCACTTAGCTGTCAATAGTAGTTTCTGCTCCCGCTGATGGGTTCTGTGTACACTGCTCTCGCTCGTCTCTGGACAAAGTTAAAAGCACCGCATGTACCTAGAACGTCAAGGAGTAACGGCCAAGCTGGTCTGGCGTCTGTCTATAAGACACTCTTATTTTGGCGTCTCGCACAACGTCAGTCCACTTCTACCTTCACTTGGTTCCAGAGATAGTACTTTCTGCTGGTACCACCAATAACTATGGTAAAAAATAGAAACGAAACGCTCTCCTCAGTATTGCGTTTCCCGACACATACTTATGTGGCCCCCTCTTATATTCTGCCATCCCATTTATCTCAGAATTTACCCTCGATGAGAATTAAATTTAATCCCACGGGATAAACTTTCTTTACATTTAAATTGAATAGCTTTAGCTTTACATTACATTTAAATGAAAAGGTTAATAATACAGATAGAGTCTGTTTACATTTACATCTCCAATGATTAAAAAGTTTGAAACTTTAATTAATTTTAAAATAAATATTTTCACATTGACATTTACACTGGTTTAAAGCTTGAAAACTTACATTAATTTTAAAGTGAATATGTTTATATGGAAATTTACAGTGCTTGAAATTGTAAGTATTATACTTAAAATGTACATTATTTCTTTCATCTTTCTCTCCCTGCTCTGTATGGAACTCGGGACTACTTTCTGCTTTTAGTTCTAATTAAGAAACTAGCAATAAAGCAGTCACCAGCCCGTGCAGTGGTTGTTCATGAATCATCATTCTATACGCTGAGGTTGCCAGCTTTAAATGGCATGGACATCCACGAGCGATTTTCACATATTAAAATTCACATGGCAATTTACATATACACATGTTAGTTCACATGTTAGTAATATAAAATGTAAAATGACAACTTACGCCAATCCTGGCTCACAGACGTTTTGCTCAGATGAATAAAAGAGACTTGAATAGGCCTCTTACACGCGTCTGGGTTGACGTTAATTTAATAAGTTCCCTCTCTGACTTCTTGAGTGGTCCTTCAGTTTCCTCAGTCCCAGTTTCCTTATTTAATATGAAAGAGATTTCTTGGGCTATGAAAGTCCGTCCACAATTCTCAAATATAAGGTGTCTGGTATGTTAAGAAGGAATTCTGAATTCTAGGCTTCACTCTAGCAAGGTCTGTTATCTTGGCAACCGATCTTCACAGTGGAATAACACTGAAACGTGTCAGGTTATATTCCCGGTCTCCCACGCACCTGTTTGTTATGGAGTTAAAAAAAACGCTCCAATCATGTTCAAACAGGCGGGTGAGGGTGTGGTACTTTCAAAATATTCCACGTGAAATAAGGTGCTTACAAGAAAAGGTCACGTATTACCATATATGGCAAAAAGTCATACGATGCCGTGCGTACAGACTTGCGAACATGTCGTTAACCTTATATGACAACGTGTTCAAAAAGTAACAATTCCTTACTTTATCAGATAGTAATCTCTTTTCTGTGTCTGTCCATCAGTTATCTCCCCGTATTCCAAGCTTTGGTGATGCTCGCACCCGTCGTATCGGTGATTAGACAGATAGCGCAGGGCCATGTACGTGTTAATCCGTAGCGGCCAAGCTTGGTACAAGGCAATTTTATCAACCTGCCTCTCGTAATATTATCTCTACCTCTCCCTGCAAATGTGAGGCGTTTATCATCCACAAGGAGTGTCAGATAACAGACACAATATACTGAAAGTAGTGAAAGAATACTTGAAAATATAAACTATCTGCTACATGGTATAGAACGAAAGAAAGAAAGTACGACACTTGAAAGCACGCAATAAAATCAGTACCACAAATGCACCGATTACTTACTTACTTACTTACTTAGTCGTTCCCCTTCTACCGTGAGGTGTAGAGGTTTGGAAGAGAGAGCGCCAGACCATCCTATCGGCTGTCTTCCTCCTGGCCTGGTTCCATTCTAGTCCTCGGTCCTTCAAGGATTGTCTAATGTTGTCCTCCCAGCGGACTCTGGGTCGTTCTTGGGGTCTGGATCCCTGGCTCTTTGTTTCCCATGCTTGTCGTGGTAGCCGATCTTCTCCCATTCTGCATATATATATATATATACGAGGATATAAAGGTAAAGGATACCGTTACACGCTTATTGAGGCATATTGGGAATACGGTGTTAGGCCCGTATTTTCTTGACCATCGGCACACAAGGGGTGATGTGGTCAGCATAACACCGGCAGCCTTAACCTTCCCAGAGTTGCTCTGGTACCCAATTCATGAGGCTGGGTCGACCCCGGAGCCATTTGCGGTCTAGAAAATCCCACCTCAACTGGGGATCGAATCATGGACCACCGAGCTAGGAAGCCGGATATATATATATATATATATATATATATATATATATATATATATA
Organism: Oreohelix idahoensis; assembly: GCA_024509875.1. Classification (NCBI taxonomy): domain Eukaryota; kingdom Metazoa; phylum Mollusca; class Gastropoda; order Stylommatophora; family Oreohelicidae; genus Oreohelix; species Oreohelix idahoensis. The sequence continues at coordinate 442,305 of JAMPIV010000136.1, forward strand.
TATATATATATATATATATATATATATATATATATATAGAGAGAGAGAGAGAGAGAGAGAGAGAGAAAGAGAGAGAGAGAAATAGAGAGAAATAGAGAGAGAGAGAGAGAGAGAGAGAGAGAGAGAGAGAGAGAGAGAGAGAGAGAGAGAGAGAGAGAGAGAGAGAGAGAGAGAGAGAGAGAGAGAGAGAGAGAGAGAACGAGAGAGAGAGGGAAGGTGAAAGGGGAGAGAAGAGCGAACGAACATGAAACTAGGACGGAGAGTTTTTCAAAGGGTTTATAATAGGGCTCGCAGACCCGTTTAACTTTCTGCCTTTCGTTTGTCTCGTCTTCCATGTTGTCTCCATTTATTCTCATATGCATTAAAAAAATTTATTTTTTTTAAATAATAAAATAAACAAAAATAAAATCTCAACATTGTAACAGTACAACAGTACCTTATCATAATCAATATTGAACAGGGCAAAATTATACTTAAAACGTACATATAATATTATATAGTCATGTGAGAGAGCGAGAGAGAGAGAGAGAGAGAGAGAGAGATGATGATGATGATGACATAACCAGCGGCCATGGGACAAAGCCCTTTGGCACTGTAAAGCTGGGGTGTCTGTGGACTTTCCTACCAACCCGGTCAGAAGCTAATCAGCATCATAGCTCCTTCCCATCCACAGAGGGTTCGTTATGCAGACGAAACGCTTGCCCCCACAGAGAGAGAGAGAGAGAGAGAGAGAGAGAGAGTACTAGTGACATCGTGCATGTTGAGACACACGTTGCAATGTTTTGCTTTTCTTGCAGAAGGAGCTCAGAGCATCTTCACACTCTGAAAGTTTAAGATGTTGTCTTTAATTCTTCTCTCGACATTCTTTTGACGGGTATTCGTACTTATGTTATAAGAGTTCCAGTTATTGATATGAAATCCTATATTTAACAATATAGATGTTAAAACTATAGTTGAGTCGTAGAGGTTTCATATGCATGTTAGAGATCTTATTTTTTTCTAACGCTGGCATCTAAACAATGGCAGTTTTAAGTTCGTCCGAGGCCCTAAGCAAAGGTGAACTTGCGATGCCCTTAAAAAAAGTGTGCTGTTTTATTCGACAAGCATATATATGTGCATAAGGTCCCTAAAAGCCCGACGCTTTAGGTAAAAACCTAGGTGGCCTCCGCGTAAAACCGAGACTACAACTAAAATACTGTTTTTGATGTACTGTTGTTTGAAATCTTCGTCTTCATCTTCGTTTGCGCTTTTTACAGGCTTTTCGTTAGCTTGCAACGTATGTCACTCTCTTGTCCCTCTCTTGTCACCTTCAAATCTTACAATCGATTTTTCAATCACCTTCAGATGAGCAATAGCTCTGAAACTTGGCATAGTTGTGTATTCCCCATCAGAATACAATAATCGGTCGTAAAAATAATAAAATGAATTCACATAAATCTATCAAAAGTATTATTTGTTTTTTGATTTATGATGTATCATCACTGAAAGTCATTAATTTTTTATTTTGTATTGATTCCCAGCAACTACAACTACCAATAGGAAAACTCATACTACACAAATAATGAGAGTAAATTTTTTAAATTCTACTCTCTGAAATGGGTGATACCCCCAACCGCGTTGCACCAGAACTGCAAACACTAATAATCTATGTGTACCACCTACCCCCCTCACCCCCCCCCCCCCCCACCACCCCCCCAACCCCAAGCGCCCCCCACACCCACACCCAGTACGACCCCACCACCCCCCCCCCCAACCCCCCCCTCCCCCCCCCACTTTCCCAACACCCCCACCCCCCCCCTCCCCCCCCACCCCCCCCCAAACACCACCCCCCCTCCCCCCACCCCCTCCCCACCCCCCCCCCCCAATAGGTTACACACGGGGACCACCACACACCACCCCCCCCAACCCCAAACCCCACCCCCCGACCCCCCAGAGATGCACATATTGCCCCCCACACCAACCACAAACCACCAACCCCCCCAAATATTTTATCCCCTTGCATTCCTTGTACAACCTAAAGACATTAAAAACTTCTTTACAACCCCCCACCTACCCACCAACCACCCCCATTTGAATGTGACATACCCACACAAAACCCTGTAAAGTCTTGAGATTCCAGCCTTTAAGCCTACCAAATGTTTCTTACATTTATCCCCTCCAGACGTATACACAATTCTAAAATTATATTGAGTATCCTAATCACCAGGACCTTCTGTATAACCATCTATACCCTTCCCCACTTTCACCTCACCCTTAGTTGATTGCCACTCCATGAGCCCTGATTATAAATATGTCCATTTACCCCCTCCACCCCAACCTTTCCATAATGTATCCCCCTCCACCCCACACCCCCCACCCCCCACCCTTGGTACCCCCCCCCAACCCAAACCCACCCCCAACCAATCCCCCCTCTAAACACCAATACCCCACACCACCATCCCCCCCCTCCACCCCAACAAACACACTACCTCACAATCTCACTCACCAATCCACACCACCCCCCCAGCCCCCCTACACCCCCCTCACCCCAACCATACCGCCCCCCACCCCAACCCCATTTTTACACCAACCTACTATTTAACCCCATCCCCGCCAACCCAACACATAACCTTAAAACACCCCGCCCAACAACCCAACTACCATATACCCCCACCCACACCATATTCTCCATTCCCCCCCACCCATAAATTATATTACCATTATTCACCATAACACACCCACAACCCCCCACCCCCCCACACCACACCCACTAACCACACCCCCACACAACCATCCCACAACCCCACCCCCCCCCCCACCCCCCCCCCCACCATATTCCATATCCCCCCACCCCGACCCACCCCATCTATCCCCCCCCCCCCCCCCCCCCCACACCCCACCCCCCCCCCCACAACCCCCCCCCCCCCTCACCTCTCCACCACCACCTACCCCTCCCCACCCCCCCCCCCCCCTTTTTTCCAAAAATTCAACCTATCTGTAGCACAGGAGCCCCCATATGCCCCTTTGGAAGGCAACATCCAATACACCCTCCCCCCCACCCTCTGACATGTTCCAGCAATCACTACACCACACATCACACCCATCATAAATCCCATCCCACCACAACCCGGAACCCCATATACACCCCCCCCCCCCTACTCCCTCCCCACCTACCCAATAGACCACTGCAAAATATTCAACTAAAAACAACTCCCTATCCCGCTTGCCCAAATCTAACCCATTATCCAACCTCCCCCACCATCAACTAGCTCAACATTTTTACCTTATACAAGCTTATTGTTCCGCAACTTGTAGGTATGGCAACCGCGAAGACTCCTGTATATCTAGGGGGGGTAACATGACTCCAGTGCGATGCCCCATATCAAAATGATTTCCGATGTCATGAATCCGCATCCTGGGATAATGGACTCGTTTAAGATAATAACCTTCAAAACACCCTGTTCCGTGTAGATCACAACCTCTACCCCTGTTAACAACCCCCATAAAATACCCTTCGCCCACCCCCTATACACCAGTCCACATTTCCCAAACACCCCCCCCGCCCCCTGATGAGCCCCACTCCGGGCTCGATTATACAGTAGATTAAATCTCACCTGATAACACTGAAATTTCTTACTAATGATGTGGATGGAGGAAGAAGTGTTGCGATTTCCCCCAAGAATTATCAATTCCACGATATCAGACAGCAACCCCCCCACCCCCAAGTTTGCACTGATTTGTTAACAACCCCCCCACGCCGCAGTGATGTTCTCACCCCCCCCTCCTTCCTCCACATCGTCATTCCCCCCGAACCCAATGAACCCCACACCCGAACATTGAAACATGTATTTTACTAAACCCCAATCCCACCCCCATAACCGTCAGCCCTCCTACCACCCCCCCAGACTACATTTCAGCCCTCCCAAAACCAGCCCACCCCCACCCCATATAGCCCACCCACCACCCCCCCCCCCCCCCCACCCAGCCCTCTCCCCCCCCCCCCCCCCACACCCCCCCCCCCCACCCCCCCCCCCCCCCCCCCCCCCCCCCCCCCCCCCCCCCCCCCTCCCCCCCCCCCCCCCCCCCTCCCCCCCCCCCCCCCGCCCCCCCCCCCCCCCCCCCCCCCCCCCCCCCCCCCCCCCCCGCCCCCCCACCCCCCCCCCCCCCCCCCCCCACCCCCGCCCCCCCCAACACCCCCCCCTCCCCCCCCCCGACCCCCCCCCCCCCCACCCCCCCTCCCCCCCCCCCCCTCCCCCCCCACCCGCCCCCCCCCCCCTCCCCCCAACCACCCCACCCTCCCCCCCCCCCCCCCCCCCCACCCCCCACCCCCCCCCTCCCCCCCCCCCCCCCACCGCCCCCGCCCCCCACCCCCCCCCCCCACCCCCCCCCCCCCCCCGTTACCCCCCCCCCTGACACCCCAACCCCCCCCCCCCCCCCCCTTTTCCCCCCCCCCCCCCCCTCCCCCCCCCTCCCCCCCGCGCCACCCCCCCCCCTCCCCCCCCCTCCACCCCCAACCGCCCCCCCCCGCCCCCGCCCCCGCCCCCCCCCCCCCCCCCCCCCCCCCCCCCCCCCGCCCCCCACCTCCCCCCCCCCCCACGTCTCCCCCCCCACGCCCCCCCCGCCCCCATCCCCCCCCCACCCACCCCCCCCCCCCCCCCCCCCCACCCCCCCCTCCCCCCCCCCCCCCCCCCCCCCCCCCCCCCCCCCCCCCCCCCCCCCCCCCCCCACCCCCCCCTCCCCCCCCCCCCCCCCCCCCCCCCCCCCCCCCCCCCCCCCCCCCCCACCCCCCCCCCCACCCCCCCCCCCCCACCCCACACCCCCCCCCACACACACCCCCCCCCCCCCCCCCCCCCCCCCCCCCCCCCCCCCCCCACCCCCCCCCCCCCCCCTTCGCACGCGCGTGCACAGACATACACACAACTGAAAACCACATTTAAAAAAAATGTAATTTACAACTCTTATAAAAATTTAAGAAAAAAAAAATAATTAACTTTTCGTGTAATATACTGAATAATATAAAGAGCACAAAACAAATGTCTATGTTAGAGAGAAGATAAACACCTATGCAGGCCATCAAGAACCACTTTTGTCAATAGTGAAACGTCGAAAGCTTGTCTGGTTTGGGCACGTAACTCGTCATGACTCCCTTTCGAAAACGATCCTCCAGGGAACAGTCGAAGGTAAACGGAGAAGAGGAAGGCAAAGAAAATCCTGGGCTGATAACATCAAAGAATGGGCAGGACACGGTTTTTCCACACTTGTACGCATTGCTGAGGATAGAGAGCACAGGAGGACCCTGTCTGCTGATGCTTCCACCATGGCACCCCTACGACCCATGACGGGTTATGGGTTGAGATGAGATGATGATACTGAATAATGAAATCCGCCTCCTGTGCTCTGGACTCGTTTATCGCAAACTGATAATGTCATTAGCAGATAGATTACATTTGACTTAACTCTTAGTATACGAGCTCAAAAACCACGTTTTTACGAGCTAATTTCAGAGAGTACATTTTTAGACATGACTACCTTTACAGATTTTGCATTAAATAATTTATTTATAAAGATCACATAAAGTGTTGTATATCAAATTGTGAAGAAATGAAACCCCTATATCATACATAACTAAATTGTTCAGTGGTTTTAAACGTGCCTTCACCATAGACAGTAATGTGTGCAGAAAAATTTTTAAATGTACAAAATTGAAAATCAAATTGTACTTATCAATATGAGTAATTAATTATGGTAAACTTCAACCCCTAAAACTACTTTTATTTTAAACTACATCTATTTTCACACAATGTAGGAAAGTTGCAGTTGTTTCTGAGCACAAATAAAGTTTTTATCATAATTTGAATTTTTAGGGCATAATTTTTTTTTGGGACTAATGAATCCTACTAAATTTAATCAAAATCGATCAATATTTCACACAAATTTGAGTTTTCAAACATGAAGTGTACCGGAAATGGCATTAGAACTCTTTTATGGGAAGAAAAGTATGTAAATAATGTTAAATCTTTGGCTATTGACACGGAAACCGTCTAAATCGCCTTCGGCCTTTCTAAAAGGCCGGCCGTAAAACGGGGATCGATCGTCGGCCTTTCTAGAAGGCCAGTCGGATACTAGGAGTTTTTAAATTTAAAAAGACACAAAAATTACACTAAAAAGAAGAAAATAAAAAATATATTTGTCAATTTGATGTTACATTTTTTGACTGCAAGCTATAAACTCCTTGAAAAATTATTTGTGGCTTTTTAGTGCATTAAACATATATATTTTCATTAGCGTACCATTTTTGTTCCGACAATTTTCAACTTGCCTACGATATTTGGTCCTGTTTGACCCGTACATCCCATTTGGGCAATAATGTTTACTCGGCTTTGCTTTCCTTATCATTTGTTGTCCCCAGCCAACCAACAAGACCGCAGTTGGTCTGAAATTGGAATTTGTTAAATTTTCTGCCTTTCTCAGATTACCGTAACTGGCACATCAGCCTTCACGTGTAATTCCCGGCAGTTAGGAATAAGCCTACTGCTCAAACATGGAGCATCGCAAGAGGTGACTAACGTAAAGATTGGTACCCATCGTTTAAAATAAATAGTTACATAAACAATCAATGCAAAAGCACAGGATCGTGCCTTGAAGCAGGCTGCAGTTACTTATACTGTTTGATGATAGATCTTCTTTTGCGTTCAGTTTGTAGTTTTGCGATATCTGCAGGCCTGTCGCCAGGACGAAGTCCACAGTCTTTTCCAGGTCAGCTCGTCAGCTCCATAGCTTATGCCTGAGCTCGGCACCCTCTGACCCGATCAGGTATCGTGGGTAAACGTGAGATGAGCAGTTTTGGAGAATATTTTCAGGGGTCTTGATTCCGGTTCCGCGTGGTCATTCCTTTGTGTGAGATATTCTGAGGCGGTAGAGGTGGCCTTTTAATCTGGTAAGGCCAGGTCGCAGGCGGAAACTGAGTCCCCAATAGCCAAAAAATATTGGTACCGGTAATTCTATTTAGCTAAACTAGTAAAACATTAATCAGTTTAAACTAGAAACATCAGATACAAAGTCCAAAGAGAAAACAACTGAGGGAACTGAGAATATGATAAGACAAATTACTTGTTCAACGACCATTTTCATTGAAACTGCTGATCCTCGAATATGTTTTATTTTATCCATGAATCATAGATTGTATGTCCAAATGCCTATATTTAAACGAATGGTATTAAGATCAAATTATCCATGCTACCTGTAGAGAGTGTGAACGATGGTATCTTTCTGGATCTGTCGTTTTTGGGTCAGTTTGGATAATCCTGAGATGATGAGTACAAATGCGCACATATTAATAAAAGTTTCGTTTGTGAAGTCGCTGTTGGTCTTTTGGTTGTGCATAGGAATGCTAAGAATATCTTACTTACTTACTTAGTCGTTCCTCTTCTACCGTGAGGTGTAGAGGTTTGGAAGAGAGAGCGCCAGACTATCCTATCGGCTGTCTTCCTCCTGGCCTGGTTCCATTCTAGTCCTCGGTCCTTCAAAGATTGTCTAATGTTGTCCTCCCAGCGGACTCTGGGTCGTCCTCGGGGTCTGGATCCTTGGCTCTTTATTTCCCATGCTTGTCGTGATATCCTATCTTCTCCCATTCTGCAGACATGGCCAAACCAGCTAAGAATATCACCGACAGTTAAAACAGAAAAATGAGCATGTAGTGATAGAAGCCAGGCACACCGAAGCTTATTACTAACATTAGTCGGAAGCAATCCACTTTCTGTGGAGATATAATGAGTAGGCTAGAAAATATTGTGATTACAGGAAATATTAAAGGAAAAAGAGGCACATGAGGGCAAAAAAGAGAAGAGGCTGCAAAGCCTTAAGACCTGATTGTCTTTTATATTTGGACATAAGCCCTAATATAACCGACTAGGTTGAACGGGACGCGTCTCGCCAAAACGAGGCAAAATTTTATTTAAAAAAAAAAAAAAAAAAGGCTGCAACACTTTACAACATGGGATGGAAATAAGTCAACAACAGAATTATTAAACAGGACAGGAGACAGGAAGTTGTGACAATAGGCATGCCACGTGAAGAAAAATAAATTACTCATATGATTTGGTCATGGGATTCTTCTTCACACGACTCACGTGAAGTTGCAATATTCGTTACCTTCATACTGACGACTTTTGTCTATTTAATTGTTTATTGTGTTGTCTTAAATGTTATGTATGTTGATATTACATTTGTTCTCAACTTTCGTCAGCATGGATACTGCGCCAAGGGTCAAATATCCTGTGTGTGTGATAACGGCTGGGGTGGCGCCTTCTGTAACCTGGCGTGCGTGCTACCTTGTGGAGAGAATGGGACATGTGTTGTACATGACGGAGATGCGCCCTACTGTCGATGTTGGCAAGGATACAACCATGAAAACAATTGTGAACAGATCGGGGAAAGTAAGTACTGAGATTTAAGTTTGTGCTAGAGTGAGGTGTCGGACGGAATGACTTACAGACTGCAGAATTGAGAAGATGGTGTGGTTGAACTGAAAAGTGGGCCTTACGACCGATTTCGACCAAATGTCTATCGATCCGGGGGGGGGGGGGGGGGGAGGGGGGGAGGGGGGGAGGGGGGGAGGGGGGGAGAGGAGGGGGGGAACAAATTTTCCATCTCACCCAGATGGATGATCAGCAATTAAGTAATTAAGGGAAAGAGGAAGGGTAACGGATCCCGTTACACGCCCATTGAGGCATATTGGAAATATGGTGTTAAGCCCATATTTTCTCGACCATCTGCAGACTAGGGATGATATGGTTACCATCACGCCGGCCGCCTTAACCTTCCCACAGTTGCTCTGGTATCCAATTCTTGAGGCTGTGTCAACCCCGGTTCTGTTTGCGGTCTAAAAAATCGCACCTCAACTGGGGATCGAACCATAGACCACCGAGCTAGGAAGCCAGTGCACTAACCACTGTGCAACCGCGGCTCCAATTTAAGGAAAACTGGAGCGTTAAAGTTAGTGACAGATAATCCAGGACAAAGAGAACGAGAGAAAACAGGTGTGTCTTTTGAACAGCATATAATTATGTAGTGCTTCCGGGTATTTCCCGGTGGCCTCTGTGAGGACAAAGAAAGAATAGAACAACTGCTTCCTCAGACATGTCGTAAGAGACGGCTAATAGGAGGTTGGGCACAGGGCTGGTAACCTCATCATGTAAAATAAATTGTTACAGAAACCACTACTGTAAGAGCGTCGGAATGTTTAGATGTAGGCTTCCAACAACGGTAGCAGATGATGGCTTCCAACAACGGGAGCAGATGAAGGCTTCCAACAACGGGAGCAGATGTAGGCTTCCAACAACGGGAGCAGATGATGGCTTCCAACAACGGCAGCATATGTAGGCTTCCAACAACGGCAGCAGATGTAGGCTTCCAACAACGAGAGCAGATGTAGGCTTCCAACAACGGCAGCATATGTAGGCTTCCAACAACGGCAGCAGATATAGGCTTCCAACAACGGCAGCAGATGTAGGCTTCCAACAACGGGAGCAGATGTAGGCTTCCAACAACGAGAGGAGATGTAGGCTTCCAACAACGTGAGCCGATGTAGGCTTCCACCAACGGGAGCAGATGTAGGCTTCCAACAACGGGAGCAGATGTAGGCTTCCAACAACGGGAGCAGATGTAGGCTTCCAACAACGTGAGCAGATGTAGGCTTCCAACAACAGGAGCAGATGTAGACTTCCAACAACGGGAGCAGATGTAGGCTTCCAACAACGGGAGCAGATGTAGGCTTCCAACAACGGGAGCAGATGTAGGCTTCCAACAACGGGAGCAGATGTAGGCTTCCAACAAAGGGAGCAGATGTAGGCTTCCAACAACGGGAACAGATGATGGCTTCCAACAACGGGAGCAGATGTAGGCTTCCAACAACGTGAGCAGATGTAGGCTTCCAACAACGGGAGCAGATGTAGACCTCCAACAACGGGAGCTGATGTAGGCTTTAAACAACGGGAGCAGATGATAGCTTCCAACAACGGGTGTAGATGCAAGCTTCCACCAACGGGAGCAGATGCAGTGATATCTTCAAGCTCCATAATGAGCGAACAAAAGAAATGACAATAATGATGATATAATGGTACAAAATGAGAACTCTGAGGACTGTACAATGGAAATATAGCCTACAGTATCTTACAGTCTTTCGTGAACTCGTAGCGTTCTATGATTTGCTAGCAAAACCATGCATTTACAGCCTGTGTTTACTCACTTTTTAGCCTACAGTATCTTACAGTCTTTCGAATGTCAATCACCCGGACCCAGTCTAGTACCCTTTGATGTTCGTATACACAGGGTGAGTTAACTCTGTGATCTCCAGAAGCGGGCAAAATCTAAAAGAACCCGTTACACACAATAGTGTGAAAAGTAGCATCCTCTAGAGATTATATAACCGTGATGATATATAAACTGTGGTCTCCTAAATCTGCTATCAGTTGTCGCTCAGAATTGTTCGGATAGTCTAAACACGCAGTCTAGAACCATTGTGGAAGATGTGTTAATGGCATTCGTGGGGATTTCATTCTGATTTTCGGGTAATATAAATTAGTGCTTAAGTGTTAAAGCTTTAAACATTATAATTCACTGTGATTTTCTAGCGTTAAGACCAGTGAAATAATAGCGCGTAGCTATTGTTTTTTTTTTAGAGTTGTTCAGTTTAATGTTAACTTTACCACCCGCTTTCTCACACAAGAAGAGATGGTTTTAGTTGACTAATTAATATGCTAGGCACGACTGATAGGGACAATAAAATTCACGTTATATTTTATTTTGTGTATTTATAGTGAGTGACTATTATTTAATACCATACGATGACAAACAGGCGCCGACAATTTACTAGCTATTAACGACAAGCGATATTTATGTAAGTGCGCGTATGGATAATTAAATAATAAATTGACATTGTACCTGATCGTTGACTGGGGGCAGGTGGGTAAAGGCTGCATACCTCAACCAAACCTGCACTCGCTAACCGAAGCACGATAGGATAGGCTAAAAACACCGTGTGCCGGTTAACTTTAATCAGGACTGACGGAGTGGATAAGAGATCGTCTTTTTCCCTTCCGTGTGCATATATGCAGATATATAATAGTAGCATTTGTCCATAATGTTTCTTTATTCTTAAGCAGACCTAATCACAAGAGCGGCCAGCGGTATTTTTTTCTTCATTTACTGATTGGTTAATGTTGTCTTCTTCTTGGCTTACGCGCCCCCAAGTTCATTTCTGAACAGGATTGGCCAAAGAGACAAAGTAACATTTTAAATGGTAAATGTAACTGGACTTATATAACACAGAAATAATTTGTTCAAATTTTATCAGCCCACTGGGTTGTGAAACCAATAACATTTCTCCCGACTTTTGACAGTCGTATCCAAGTGGATTTTATCCAGAAGAGTTACGCTGTTTCATAATCGGCATTCACCATAGAGCGAGCCGATAGGATTACCATCATTTATCAATTGTAACAGTTTTTTAGCAACCAGATGTTTCCAAACACTGGAAGTATGTTCTACTGTTTCACGTGAACCCAAGATCTCGGTTTTTTCTACACTAACTATTCGAAGTGACATTTGTCCATCCAGGAATAAACCACCAAATTAGGCGTCCACCTTATTAATCTTAATTCTTAGAGGATGGACTGGGGCCAATTTGGAAGATAAAAACACTGGCAATTTTATATTCAGGACTTGTATTTCCAAGAGATATCACCAAGAGTAGGTAAAGAGTGATTGAGTGGCCACGTATGACAGAGAGAGTGAATATTTTTCTTTGTTACAGAAACTGAACCAATCTGGATTTTGCTTAAAAAAATTGTTTACTTTACTGGGTAGCATTTAGTAGGAACTTTGGTTTTTCTTTACTGTCTATTCTGTAACATAGTGCTTACCTTTGACCTTTGGGGTTATTAACTTGTTGGGTTCTTTTTCTCAATAAGGGGAGGGCACATTTATTCTGTTATTTCCTATGTATGTAATTCTTATTGTATTTGATCTTTCTTTAGATATTTGGTGTTGTCAAGTTTAATGATAATAAACAACAAAAGAAACTTGAAATCTATTCACACCTTTTTTTGTGTTGGTTAGACCATACCCAACTTTCAAACCTATCTGATTACGACAATGATGAAAAAGAGGATAGAAGAAGAACAAATAGACTTTACAAAATAAAAAAAGAACACAAAGATGTAAAAATAACCAGACTCAGCTATATTGGACAGCTGACCCGGTTAGAAAAACACGGATCTGTTATTGATCTTATTATGATTTTATGAGCAAGCAACCCGCCAAAAAGTAATGGGACATAATTATATTGCACTCTCTCTGCTGCTTGCCCTAATAACGGCACGAATTCTTCAGAAGTCATTTCATTCATTTTCTGTCCATTTGAGCGGGACTAGATCCTTGTAATTAAACTGACTATGACTAATAGTCAATGGTCTATGCACGATGAAATAATTTAAAGGATTGCATGTTTTTTTTTTAAATGGGTGTTAAATTTAGCTATCATAGTAATAGGCACGCACTTTCCGTATTTTCCCAAAAAAGCTGGCTGATTTTCTTTCATTGTTTATTACATGACTTTTAGTAATATGATAAATATTGCAGAAAAAAACCTCATAACTTATGATCAAGATTTTAAGTGTATAATTTTATTGTTAATTTCCTTTAGGTCATCAAGGCCTTACAAACAAAACCAGATCTTCGACTACCCCGACAGTTAACTCTAGTGTTAGCTCGTCAGAAAACGAACCATGGCATCACCTGGAATCAGAGTATGGCCAACTGCCTCCATTTGCTCAACGTTTCTGCCTCAGTGGATTTGTCTGCGCCTATGGCCATTGCACTAGTCGTGAGAATAATTCGGCTGTTTGTAAATGTGAGCCAAGATACACAGGTAAAGATATTGAATAGCACATACATACAGATATTCAGTAAATGCTTGCATACATTGAAACTCGTGGGGAGTTATATATAAATAGATGGAAACATACATATTCGTATTATACAAGTATATATATATATATATATATATATATATATATATATATATATATATATATATATATATATATATATATATATATATATATATATATATATATATATATATATATATATATATATATATATATACAGTATATATATATATGCTTCACTAAAGCATGCAAGGACTTTGGCCTCACAATAAGTCTAAAGAAAACGAATATGCTGAGTCAGGATGTGGGTGCTGCACAAGTTATCGCTATCGATAACTATGAATTGACAGTGGTGCACCACTTCACATACCTAGGGTCTACCATCAATGACAAACTCTCACTGGATACAGAAATCGACAGCCGCATTGGCAAAGCTGCAGCTACCTTTGCCCGCCTCACATCGCGTGTTTGGGGAAACTCTAAACTCACAATGAAGACCAAAGCTGCAGTATATAATGCCTGCGTCACCAGCACACTCCTATATGGCAGCGAGACCTGGACGACCTATGCTAAGCAAGAAAGAAGGCTCAATACCTTCCATTTGCGGTGTCTACGCCGCATCCTCGGCATCTCGTGGAAAGATAAAGTGACAAATGTCGAGGTGTTGTCACGTGCTGGCCTTCAAAGTATGTATACGCTGCTTAGACAGCGCAGACTTCGCTGGCTTGGCCATGTTCGCCGCATGGAAGATGGTCGCATCCCAAAAGATATCTTCTACGTGCAATTAGCAGATGGCAAGAGAACAGTTGGGCGACCACAGCTGAGGTTCAAAGATGTGTGCAAGAGAGATATGAGGGCACTGGACATGGATCCAGCAACATGGGAGGATGAAGCTGCCGATCGCACTAAGTGGCGATGCTATTTACGGCACCACCTCAGATTGGGCGAAGAGAGGCTCACACAAGAAGCAGAGGTGAGGAGAAAACGTCGAAAGGAGCACCAAGAAAATAAGCAGCTGAGGACTGCCACCTCAGGGGCGCATTCCCATAGTCAGTTATGACTGAAGGGGCTATTATTATTATTATTATTATACAGTATATAATTAGCGATGCAAAGGAATACTAACCAAAACTCTGAAGCACCTCCACGTGGTGCATCCTGGAAATAAGGCAACTTAAGAGTTCTCGAGTTGACTGGCTAACACTCATGGATGATTAACTGCACCAGAGTGTCCAAATATGATGACCTCCGATGTGGCACAACTCACACTGAGCCTGAGCTAATGACGTCCTCCAAAGACTTAACTCTGCCTTTTACCTGCTCGACTCCATGCATGAGGTTCCCACTATGGGCTGGGAGAGGGTAGGGGAGGTGATGCGTGGTATTATATCATATGATGATGGATGGTACCCGCAGTCTGGTTTTGTGTAGTGTGTAGATGATGTACAGTCAAACAATGATCATGCAAAACAGGGCAATCCACACAAGGACGTCAGTTAACTCACGACGTATAAAGTCAATGATGCTTGTAACAGCTAGTGACGTTTTTCTGTATCATTTATTGTGGACGCCACAGTGACAAAATGTATACGCGAATATGTAGGTACATCAGACAGTCATTATCACAGCAACATAGTCATAACAGCAACGGATGGTAGACAGCATCATAGTAAAGATGATTCACAGGCATGTCAATACATTATAAGGCTGTAATGTAGTCGGGAAAATTCTCCATCCCTTTCTATCTTAGCCAGGAGATAACCAGATGTATGAGATCAGTTCACTCTCCTTAATCTGACTTCAGCAAGACAGACACGTCTTCAGAAGTATAAATAATGTCCTCAAAAAATCCTCTAGATAACAAAAGGTTTCAAACCTAGTTCATGTAGCGAAGTAGCAAGTAATAGTCCTTGGGACATGCATCAACCCGATGCGGTACAATGTAGCAATATGTGAGCTGAGAAAACATCTCGTGATGAAGACTTTCAAAGACAGGCTACGAATCAAATGTCACTCACGAACAGATATCGATAAAGTTAATGTAAATGTAATTTACCTTGCCTTCAGGAAATAACCACAGAAATAATACGCCTTCCGGCGTGTGGAAATACACTAGAGGTATCATCTCGAATAAACGAAATATCCATAAGAAGACTTCACATTCCTGACAGAATAAATTAGCAGAGACGCTCTCACAGAGACGTCCCTTCGCTATCGAAATCTTCGCTCACTGACTGGTGGGCGGAAACCGATCGACAAAGACCCAAGACTTAGACATGCGCAGTAAAGCGCGATTTCGAACACAGTTCAGAAAACTTACGACGTAAGGACCTTTACTGAGAACCAGCTTAAGAATGATTACCTTATAAGGAGAACCAACAGGTTGCCAACCGTTTTCTGAGAAAAGCGGCCTAGCAAGTCCATACATGGACACGATTCAAGGACGCTTAACAAATTTAACAACCATCGACACCAACGCGAGAAGACAACTGCTTACCATGAAAAGTGACTATAAATTCCACATGATTATTTCCCTTTCATTACAAAATATATATTGTACATAAAACGATGTTGCGAGAATTTCACACGCAACATATCACCACCACCTCCCGATTAAAAAAAAAAGTGGAATATATATATTTTTTTTAATATCCAAGAGCATGCGATAAGCGACTCAAAACGCACGAATTATGCGCGGATAATTAATTAAATTGCCTAACATGAGGCTAAATATAGAGTGTCTGGTGAGAATATATCTCAACAGAAAAATAAATATGTCTCAAAAAATTATTCATATCGGGGAGGTGTCACCAACACACATCACGCTAGCATGTAAACACAATATACGTATGCAAGTTACCATAGACATCATTAAATAGCATACTCTAATATTGTCTTAAAAATGGATGTACAAATCTGATAGAAAAATTTAAATAGTACATTATTTGACATGTAATGACCCTAGTACATAGTGAAATTGAAGTACATGACGATGCAGGACACATCCTCTGACGTTCCGAGGGTAAGTACACAATGTAGAACTCGTCATGCTTGATAATAGTAAGGTAAGTCCTCAGCTCATCAATGACATTCTGAGAAAGTACAAGCAATATAACGCTAATTAACAACTAATATGCTTCATAAGGTACAATACATTATTAATAATTGTGGTTGTTTAGTAAACTTACGGCCCTTATATTAACTACTCAGTCTTCCTCTATCATCTTAAAAAATGAAACAGAAGAAGATGATAACAAAGCACGATAGTATGTGTACATATAAAGTGAGTACAGATGTGCTAATCTATTGTAGTAATATAGGTGTGTTATGACTCTGTAATATATATAGAAATATAGGACAGAAGTATTAGTTGGAATCATGTGGGCATCTAGACAAAATGTCAGCCATCACATTATCCGCACCACGGATAGCTCGTACCGTGAAGTGAAAAGGTTGAAGAGCAATAGCATATCGAGTGGATCTCGAACTCTTCAAATTCTTAGTCTGAATAGCTGTAAGAGCTTTTTGATCAGTCTCTAGAATGAAATGTGCGCCCAGGAGGAATCTTTGTAGTTTGAGAATTGACCAAACCATAGCTAACAACTCACGGTCTAAAACCGAGTAGTTCCTCTCTGCCGCATTTAGTTTTCTAGAAATGTACATAACAGGATGCAGAGTATTTGCATATTCTTGCATAAGTGCTGCTCCAATCCCAGTGGATGAAGCATCACTCCGAAGAACAAAAGTCCTATCAAGAGTAGGTAATCTTAGGATGGGAGGAGATGAAAATATATTCTTGACCTGGTCTAAGGAAGATTGGCATTCTTGAGACCAACGGACCAGATTAGGCGAACCTTTCTTCAACAATGTTGAGAGAGGTGCCATGATCGAAGATAAATTTGGAATAAATCTCCCATAAAATTGAATTAAACCTAAGAGACTCCTAACTTGTTTCTTCGTTTTAGGAACAGAGATGTTCAGTATTTTGGAAGTATTGTGGTCTTCTGTCTTCAAGAGACCATGACCAACACGATGACCCAGGAAAGAGATTTCACCAAAACCAACAAAAGCTTTAGAAGGTTTTGCTGTCAAATTATTCTCACGTAGAGTGGACAGTAAGTCATATAAACCTAAATAGTGATCTTCCCAGGTATCACTGAAGAGACAGATATCATCTAAGTATGCGATGACATCTGAACGATGTGAAAGAATTCAACGCATCATGCGAACGAAAGTAGCAGGGGCGTTCATAAGACCGAAAGGCATAACATTCCATTGAAATAGACCCATAGATGTAGAGAAAGCAGTAAGAGGTTTGGCATGCTCTGCTAAAGGCACTTGCCAATAACCTTTAGACAAGTCAAGTTTAGTGAAGAATCTAGAATTAGAAAGTTTAATCAGTAGATCTTCTAACTAAGGCATCGGTTCAGCATCGAACTTTGTGACCTGATTCAACTTGCGATAATCAACGCAAATTCGTATGTTCTTATCTTTCTTCCGGACAATAACCATGGAAGAAGAATATGGTGAAGTTGATGGTTCAATTATATTTAATTGAATCATTTCATCCAATTCCTTTTCCACTTGCGACTGAAAGTGTATAGGGATAGGATAAGGCCTAACCCTAATAGGATTACTGTCGGTAAGAATTATGTCATGTTCTATGACATCTGTGTGTCCAGGAATGTCAGTGAGAACATCCTGAAATGTTTTTAACATCGACGAGACTTGTCGATGTTCGTCACCAGAAAGATTAGGAGAAACAGAAACGTTTTTCCAAGATTCCGTGGAATGTAGTGGAACCACTGGAAGAGGAAGATTGACATCCGAGAAGGTAGATTCCTCATCCTGTATGACCGACAGAGATGATTAATGACCATGAGGTGTAGGAGAAACATCCGTTGCCTGGAAAATAGGCAGCAAATAGTCCGGACGTTCGTGAAATTCCGAAAGCATGTTTATGTGGAAAGTTTTATGCTTTCCATCAATATCGACCACATAGTCAACATCGGAAATCCGAGAGACTATTGCATACGGACCTTTCCATGCAATAAGAAGTCTATTTTCCCTACTGGGGAGTAGGACGAATGCTTTGTCACCTGGACAAAGTTGTCGTAGACATCTATTCTTGTTAGCAAACTGCCTTGCCTTCTCTTTAGCAATTTCTGATGAAGCAGTTGCTAGCTTACATGCCTCAATGATCTTTTGTCTAAGAGCAATGACATACTCATATGAGGATTGAGTTTCATCGCTAATATCATCGGCAGTGATGAGATCGTGTAATAAAGACATAGGGCCGCGCGGACGCGCGCCAAAGACAAGTTCGAAGGGAGAAAATCCTGTGTTTTCATTTGGGACTTCTCTATAGGCAAAGAGAGCCGCGGGTAAAACCCTGTCCCAATCTTGAGGATGATCTTCAGTTATCTTACCAAGCAAAGTCTTGAGCGTTCTATTCAGACGCTCAACTAACCCATTAGACATAGGATGATAGATACTACTGAGAGATAGTTTAATATGTAAGGTAGACATTACCTGTGACATAGTGTCAGATATGAGTTGAGTGCCATGGTCTGACAATATTTCTCTGGGGAACCCCAAGCGAGAAAATATCAGCCAAAGAGCATCTGCGATATCTGTAGTAGATATGCTCTTAAGAGGGATAGCCTCTGGCCAACGTGTGCACATATCGACACATGTAAGGATAAATTGATGTCCTCTGGCCAACTTGACCTTAAAAGGGCCAATTATATCTATGGCCATTTTCTGAAACGGTCGAATAGGGATGTCAGCAGCCTGGATAGGCGCAGCATGTCGTGGTCCTCTAGATTTGACCTCCTGACATACCTTGCATGATCGGCAGTAAATACGAATGTCCTTGTTGACAAAAGGCCAAAAGAAAGCCGCAAGGACTCTCGACTTCGTACGGGAAAAACCCATATGTCCAGCACATTGCGAGTCATGAGCATGTTGCAATATTTGCACTCTCATGCTCTTGGGAACAAGAATTTGCGAATGTGCCGACGTAGTCGAATCTTGTACCATACGTACAAGTACGCCGTTTCTCATTGCTATCCAAGATTTTCTATTTGTATCCTGATTCGGATCACCTTTCTTCGCAAGAATGAAGAATTTTTTTAGAGAAGGATCTTCTTCTTGCAATTTTATGAAAGAGTCACGAGTGATGACTAAGTGACTATCTTGGCTATCAACTTCATTATCACCATTCAGTGAAGTTTCGGGTGTTTGTAGAGCTTGTGCTCTTGTAACCACTGCATTGGTAGCTTGCATATGTTTATCTTCCCAAGCAGCAATCTGCTGTGGGGTACACTCCCTAACTCCGTGAATACGACCAATAATAAGGTCCGCAATAGGATTAGGTAAGAGACAAGCATGCACATCTCCAGTAAAGAAAGGAGTGGCAATGCGAATTATAGCAGTAGGATATTTTTCTAGAGTGCCGCCAAATGTGACACATTTAATAACCTTTCCTGTAGCACAAGATGGATCTACAAGCGATTGTCTAACACCAATAGTGGTGCATCCGGAATCGAAAAGTAGTGAGACCGGAGTATCATTAACAAGACCCTTATGTAGGATTAAAGAACCCCTTCCATCATGCGCAACAGCAGCAGGAAGAGCGGGAAGAGGGTGACCACAACTCAAAGTAGTTATGGTACTCGGTTCGAATAAAGTACTGCATTGGGGGCATTTGTTTGCTCTCTCAAAGTCAAAAGCAGAACCAGTGACAGCGTCAAAATTTTTATTATCAACAACCTGATTACAGGTTCCCTGAGTTTCCTGTTGTACAGAATTAGCCTGCTGATATCTCTTTTTTTTGTGTTGAGATCTACCGCGACTATTATTACCTCTGAAGTTATCAGAGTTATTATTATCTCTGAAGTTATTGTTGTCTCTATTGTAATTGTTATCCTGGTTCGAATTCCAGTTTCCACGATTACTGTCATGTCCACATTGATGCGAACATCTATTTGTTTGGTTTTGATGTCTTCGGGAGGAATAACCTCTATTACCATATCCTCTTTTGAAATGCCTATAATTATTAGGGTGATAGCAACGAGCACTAACAGGTTGTCTCCAATTCTTTGAAGAAGAATCACCATGAAATTGATTTCCATGATTTTGAAAGTAATTACCGTTACTCTTTCTATCAAAATTTTGTTGGGATCTACAAGCAAAATTTTGACCATACGGTGCTGCCGAAGCAACTGGTAGACCTTCTTTCACCTTAGAGTTACTAATGGTTATGTGTGGGTGCGCAGTTACATACTGGCAACAGAAATCTTCCATTTCTTTTATTGTTTTAGGTTTACGTTCATGAAGGAAAGCAAGGAAAGACTCATTGACAGAAGACATGACTTTGTCTCTAAGTATTAAGTCCATAAGTGCTTCATAAGTTTTTTCCGTCTTAGATAGTTCAACCCATCGTGAGAAAGTAATGCGTATTCTTGCAATAAACTCGGAGAATTCAACTCCAGTTTCAGGCAACATGTTTTTAAATTGTAGACGATAGCCGTCTTCGTTAAGCTGATATTTCTTTAACAAAGCGGCCCTGACAACCTCATAATTGTTCTTGTCAGGTTCATCCACCATATTTAACATACTTAGAGCTTTACCTGTCAGTATCCCTGATAACTGATAAACATATTTTGCTTTGTCTATGTTATGAGCTTTACATGCTTGTTCAAATCTGTCCAGATAGAACATTATATCATCACTGGAAGGACTAAATGTTGGTAACTTAATCTTAAAAGTATCATTATTAGCCTTATCAGAAGATGAACCCTTGTTTGCATCATTAGCATTACTCATGCTCGTCAATTTCAACTTCTCCAACTCTAAAGCTAAGAGTTTTTCTTCATGTTCCATTTTTGCTTTCCTGTCATCAGACTCTCTCTGTAATCTTCTTTCCTCAGCCTGAGCCTCTAGTCTTTTATTCTCAGCTTCGTTCTCCAGTCTTTTATTCTCAGCCTCTTTTTCAAGTCTTTTATTTTCAGCCTCTTTTTCAAGTCTTTTATTTTCAGCTTCTAGTTGTAGCTGGAGTTTTCTCTCCTCAGCTTCTGATTCCCTTTTCTGTTTTTCCATTTCCATTTGGAATCTTTTTTCATCCACCTGCATCTGCAGTTTCTTTTGTTCAGCTTCCATTGCTTTATCATATTGAGCAGTTGCAAATTCTTCTAACTTATCACCAGATTTCCCAAGCAATTTACCCTGCTCAATAAAGTACTCAAGTGTAGACATGTTGTCTAACATATGAGTCCACAACCTGAAATAATTAATTATCTTATTTAAAATTTAATCATAACAAGTCTTAAATAAAGCACTTGTTAACTCACAACACTATATTATCATCCCAATCTCTGTGGGAAACAAGTCTTATATCAAAGAACTTGTGTATAGACCTTTTTGAAATATTATCAATCAACTCTTGATCATAGGTGCACTTCTCATTCAATAGTGCACGACACTATTCATCATTCATTTATCAACAGTGTAGTAGTAATCGTGCATTAGCATAGCCCATAACTAATTACTATAACTGTAAACAATGACTATGTAAACACAAGCAGAATGTAAACATTGAAAATGTAAACAATGTAAACAATGTAAACAATAACAATGTAAACAATAACAAAGATCAGCAACAATACAAAAACATTCGTAGAAATCAACAAAAAATAAAGCGAAAATTAAAGAAATATCACAAAAAATGTGATGATATCTACGAGGAGATAATACAAATACAAGACACCACAGTGTATAAACAAAAATTTTGTAAAGAACTAAATAATAGGAAAGAGTAGACCTACAAATACAAACAAATCAAAACAAAACTAAAGAATGTGAAGAAAATACCGAAAACAACACTGACCATATCGTCACAACTAACAAAAATAGCAATAAATATTGCTAACAATTTCCAATTAAGGAAATTGCTCCTAACAGAACGCTATCATAAGACCTCTATGACGTGGTATTTCTTATGACAGTCACCTCCCATCCAGACCCGCGAAATATAAACATATATTTATACAAATAACATATAAACAAATAACATATAACAATAGACAAAAGAATGAGATGATACACAGAAGACTCAGTAGAAGTATAAGGGCACAGTTTACGTACAAACAGGCCACTTAACTTATAGGCTTCCAATCGTAGAACAGCAGAAAAAACAGATGTCAATCAACGTCCTAAAGAGCGAAGCTCCAACGATGATGGCACATCTGAACTGCTTCCATTGCTAACACGATGGTACTTGAGCTTCTGAAATACTGTATGTTGAGTTGTTTCGGCACTTGAGCTTCTAATCCAATAGTAAATTGATGGAAATCGGTACTTGGCCTTCTTCAGAAAACAACCCGTTTCAACCGGCACTTGACCTTCACAAAAAACGACAGCACTGGAACCTTGACAGCAGCAACTTGCTTGACTTGCGTTAAAGACAACAGCAGTCCGTGTTATCCGGCAATATGCAACAACGCCGGGTACTGTCAAATTCCTGTATCAGTCAAAAAATTGCATTTTTGACATTTACCGGGCAACGCCGAGTACTTTGAAAATTTTGAAGATGTTGACTGTCTTGAAGAATGTTGAAGTGTTGACTTGGAGGATGCTGATGAATTCTTGTTGAAAATGAAGTGGGTAAGGGACCCCGTGTTTGCTGGTACCAGAGCAAACCAGCTTATGGCCACCAAATGATGCGTGGTATTATATCGTATGATGATGGATGGTACCCGCAGTCTGGTTTTGTGTAGTGTGTAGATGATGTACAGTCAAACAATGATCATGCAAAACAGGGCAATCCACACAAGGACGTCAGTTAACTCACGAAGTATAAAGTCAATGATGCTTGTAACAGCTAGTGACGTTTTTCTGTATCATTTATTGTGGACGCCACAGTGACAAAATGTATACGCGAATATGTAGGTACATCAGACAGTCATTATCACAGCAACATAGTCATAACAGCAACGGATGGTAGACAGCATCATAGTAAAGATGATTCACAGGCATGTCAATACATTATAAGGCTGTAATGTAGTCGGGAAAATTCTCCATCCCTTTCTATCTTAGCCAGGAGATAACCAGATGTATGAGATCAGTTCACTCTCCTTAATCTGACTTCAGCAAGACAGACACGTCTTCTGAAGTATAAATAATGTCCTCAAAAAATCCTCTAGATAACAAAAGGTTTCAAACCTAGTTCATGTAGCGAAGTAGCAAGTAATAGTCCTTGGGACATGCATCAACCCGATGCGGTACAATGTAGCAATATGTGAGCTGAGAAAACATCTCGTGATGAAGACTTTCAAAGACAGGCTACGAATCAAATGTCACTCACGAACAGATATCGATAAAGTTAATGTAAATGTAATTTACCTTGCCTTCAGGAAATAACCACAGAAATAATACGCCTTCCGGCGTGTGGAAATACACTAGAGGTATCATCTCGAATAAACGAAATATCCATAAGAAGACTTCACATTCCTGACAGAATAAATTAGCAGAGACGCTCTCACAGAGACGTCCCTTCGCTATCGAAATCTTCGCTCACTGACTGGTGGGCGGAAACCGATCGACAAAGACCCAAGACTTAGACATGCGCAGTAAAGCGCGATTTCGAACACAGTTCAGAAAACTTAAGACGTAAGGACCTTTACTGAGAACCAGCTTAAGAATGATTACCTTATAAGGAGAACCAACAGGTTGCCAACCGTTTTCTGAGAAAAGCGGCCTAGCAAGTCCATACATGGACACGATTCAAGGACGCTTAACAAATTTAACAACCATCGACACCAACGCGAGAAGACAACTGCTTACCATGAAAAGTGACTATAAATTCCACATGATTATTTCCCTTTCATTACAAAATATATATTGTACATAAAACGATGTTGCGAGAATTTCACACGCAACAGGAGGGTATGGAGGTAAATCTGTGCAGAAGACGCAAAGATTTCTTGAAGAGCCTAGAGCACATTATTTCAGTCCTACATATTTGGTGAGCCCTCCCTAACATCCCCCCCGGAGGACAGGGAATACGCTGCGCAGTATGCGTCCCTTCTATTCCTCTACTAGCCTGACCTTGACACCACATGTGAGGATCCTTTAAATGCATGCTCATCCAAGATAATACCCGGGAAAGTTCGAACTCAAGACTCAAACTCAACAAGCTGCAAAATAGCAGAAAAGCCACAGGAAAATCTGTGATGAACACTGTAGATAACGCGAAGGAAACCATCTTGGCATTAGCTGCAAAAGAACGACATACTCAGCAGCACTAGTTTAACAACAATAAGATACAATAATGTGAGAACTGTACTGGTACAATGTTTTATCTATACTGGCCTGAGAGAAGAACTTAGAGAAACATACTTTTGCCAATTAGAACAGTCCCAATTACCATCTGGCCATGTCTGTAGAATGGGAGAAGTTCGGCTACCATGGCAAATATTGCAAACCAGGGATCCATATCTCCAGATTTCGATGGAAGGGCAACATCAGATAGTTTCTGAAGGACTGAGAGCTGGATTGGAACCAAGCCAAAAGGAAGAAAGCTGATAGGGTAGCATGGCGCGTTCTCTGGCAAACCTCTACACCCCAAGGTAGAAGAGGAACAACTATCTAGGTAGGTAAATAAGCGTTTGTCAAGAAATGACTAACTAAGGCTATCTGTTGAATTGAATGGTGGTGATCTTTAATATTTATTTAAAGAGGGTGAAACAGTATAATGACTTTTAGAAATAGAATTGTAACACGTTCGTCGTCTCTATACAACTTCATGATGTTCAGCATTGCACCTGATTCACTCATCTAAGGCATGTGTGCTAACTTTAGCTTATGTATGCCAAAACCAGATCAAATGAATTAAGATTGAAATATAATGTATTATTTTCTTAATCTTCTTCACCTTAAATAGAACAGATACCTCTTACAAATACTTCATGTACCTACTTCATAAATAATGTGCAGCTTGCAGTTCTGGTGACAGAATGATAATAACAATAAGGCATTTATGCGCGGGCACTTTTGAAAGTGCCCCAGTAACTTTTGACTGTCAGAGTCACTACCATAACGATTAAATATTATACTTATATGTATGCCTTTAGAAATTATATGTTCAAACGTGAGATATAATAAAATTAAGCAGCTATACTCATTACTGAATTTAAGCTCCCCTATCCTGTTATCCGACTCAGTTACGAATTTTAATTGTCAATCCAGTATGGCCTTCCACATTTCAAACTTCTAGTCACAGTCTTGAGAGACATCTATTCATAGTCACACTTATTGCGCGATTATCCACTCAACGCACTCATTGCGTTTTTCTCGCCTTTTGAACATAATGAACGCTGACTAAATGAATCATTTTATTAACAATTATCACCAGCACAGTGCGTATTTTAGGTGCATTCACTTATAACCATTTTGTCGAACGATTCATCCTCTTTTCTTACCATCCAACAAATAATCTACTGGTTTTGTTCACTGTGTAGGTTAAGGATTCCGGTACACGCCCATTGAGGCATATTGGGAATAGGGTGTTAGGCCCATATTTTCTTGACCATCGGCACACTAGGGTTGATGTGGTCAGCATCACGCTGGCTGCCTTAACCTTCCCAGAGATGTTCTGGTACCCAATTCATGAGGCTGGGTCGGCCCCGGAGCCGTTTGCAGTCTAAAAAAATCCCACCTCAACTGGGGATCGATTCATGGAACACCGAGCGAGGCAGCCAGTGCACTAACCACTGTGCTACTGTCGTAGCTTTTTGATAGGGGAATTAAGACATAGATTGGTCCCTTCTGTATAGAGTAGAACAGGTGATAGTTCAGTGAGAGGTAATGTAACGAAAATAGATTTTCACGAGTGAGATGGTGGAAACTAGTTAGAGTCAGTCCCTGAAATCGAGAAACTTCTCTCCTCCAGCCTATCTCTACATCAGAACTTAGTTTGTCAGACAGTCTACTAGAATATATATATATATATATATATATATATATATATATATATATATATATATATATATATATATATATATATATATATATATATATATATATATATCACCACTCATCTACACACACACATAAGTGACGACAGTTAGACGTACAGACGTGAAAAACTACATCAATGGAATATGGATCTTTTGGGACAAGCTGACCGACACACGTAAATAAAGTTTATGTAAGTTTTATTTATCATAAAGAAACTTTACAACAGCAATAATATGACTATCAAATCAAATACAAGTAAACATAGGTTAATGAATTAATTAAAGAGTTAGACTCATATGTGTAATCCTCCCTCCCTCTGTTGAGACAAGATCCCGTTAGAAGAGAAGTTATTAACTCCCAAAAGAGTCAAATGGTGTTTTACGCTATGGTCTAGAATTTCCCTCTACAGTAAAGAACAGAGTTATACGTTAATCTATTCTGAAAAGGAAACAATATTAGAAAAAAACTTTGCATCCTCAAAATATTACAAAGTGGGTATCTGAATTTATACGATCAAAGAACCACTCATTCCTGCTTTCTTTCTATCCATACAACAGTGGCCACTGACATTCGTTCTTACCTACAACTTGATTTTCACCTTCTGGCGCAACCTTTAGGACACACACATACAGCACATCCGGTGTTCTTTTGGCAAAGAGAACCCCAGCTCTACAGAGACAGGTTAAATCCAATTTTTCCGTAGAGCGTTCTCTTTACCACTATATTTTTTTCTGGATTTGCTGTTTATGTCACTTCAAATCAGTTCAGGTAATATATGTCACAGTGCTCACAGTGTCAGAATCTTGAGGTTTCCAGTACTTAGGAAATGTCAGGTCGACAACTTCTCTCAGTATAAAGTTCTTGGTCACACCACAAATGATAAACGTCGGAAATGTTAATGTTTGTAATTTTTCTGCCACATGGGCTGCATGTAAATGAGATTTTGGAAAGAAAATATAATCTGGCTCGATAGGCCCAGTTACCGCATTTAGTCTTAATGTCCTTTAGGTTGGTGCTCTGTCTCTTTCTGGGTGCAAACACAAATGCCAGACAGGTTTACCTTGAAGACCCACGTATTTAAGTACAAAATGTTCCTTCTTTGGTTATTTTCAGATATACTTTGAAGCCGCTGGTAAGTTTTAGGGTATGACCCAAATACTGTATAGGGAGAAAAATGCAAATACTTAACATAATATAGTATTATTCACAATCCTATCCTTACCCCGCGTAACATAGAATATCCTCCACTTCGGTTATTTAACTTAAATTAGAAACTATAAGCTTAGAGCTTGTCTCATCGTTTAAAACTTCCGTGAAATAAATTCTAGTCATTTTTAAAAAAATCAGTCATCAAGAATTAGAAATAAATACATATTTCGTCAATACTCATGATGAATCAGTGCATTTACTTAGTTGGTTAAAATATTCTCTGACTGGTTATTAGCAGCTACTTAAATTTATTTCATAGCTGGAAAAGTTTAGCTAGAATTATTATTTATTCTGCTAGCCACTGTAACACAGTAAAATCTTAGAGAAATAATATGACGGACCTATCTAGTAAATCGTTCTGCACAAAATCTTAAAGAAATCTAATTGACGATTAGACACTTAAATCACTCAAAGCTACTAGTATGGTATTTACCTTCACACAAACTTCTACTAGACTATCTCCAAAGATAAACTAAGAAACTATCCTAAAACCAGGGGATTCTAAAAATCGCCGCTAGATGTCTTTAAAAGCTGAGACGTACTGAGTGAATTTTTTAGTTAGAATGCTCTAGTATAAATATATATCTCTGAAATTAAAGAGACTATTACACTATTTACCGAAAACAGACTCTGCCAGGCTTCGCATCTACGGTGAATTCAACGTTCGGATTTGCAAATCAAAGATCTTTCACACATTACGAGCCGAAAACCAGAACCCTTTTTATTCTTAGATCAGGCATCACCAATTCGCTAATCAGTGTGAGTTTCCTTCGTCTCTCTATTTGTCTGGCCATTTCTAGCGAGCAGTGTCTTTGATCTCGACGTTCTCATCGTGGTTTAATTACTTCACTAGCGAGCAGATTTACAAAAGGAGTAATAAAAAATTTTCTCCCTGGTTCCAAGATTATCTCCACCTAGATCGCTGTCTGATCCCATTACAACGATCTTCGATCGCAACTGTAAAATAATACAGCTCACGTCGGCTAATAGTCTGCTCGTAATCATACATCAAAGAGAATAGCGAACAGAAATAAATTCCGTGCTAAATTGAAAAGAGACAGATCTCAGAGTGTATAGAATGGTTTTAAGTTAGCAAAAGTATTAAGTTGAAAGTTTGGCAACAGAGAAGTGTAGATAAAGAAATAGATAATATGAAATCTATTTACATAATCTGTCACAGCTACAGCGGTTCATTGTGTGCATTCACATATATGTTTAACTGTACCTATCATCGTCATTATCACCTTTCACCTGACCAATAGAGTAAGTAAATAAATAAAGGTGCTACTGTAAAACTGGTAAGGAAATAAATATATAAATACAAACTAAAATGGTATGGAATCATTTTTACAAATTAACGGCACACTTCGTCAGGCACAGTTACAGACAGGCGAGAAGGACAAGAAATATAGACAGTTTACAGCAGCCCCTTTATGTATTTACTTACACTATACTACATTCATGTCTGCTAACTTGTTTTCGTTTCGTTATAACTGTACGTTGTGAACTTTTCTATTTTTTAAATTTTTATGTTTGTTCATTATGCCATATTTTATTCTTTACTTGTCTATATTTCTTGTCCTTCTCTTCTTCTTCTTCTTTGATCCATAACCACCAACCATCAAAGCAGTCAGCGGCCATCACGCCTGGTGGCGTCTTGTAGGGCAGCAACAAATTGATTCCACTTTGCTCGGTCGGCGGCCATCCTTCGTACAGTGCCCCAACTGTGGTTCATTCTTTGCATCTCAGCTTCCACAGTTCTCCGCCAAGTTGTTTTTGGTCGGCCTCTCTTTCGCTTTCCCTCGGGGGTCCATAGCATAGCTGTTCTTTTGATGGTATCAGGGTCCCTTCTGAGGACGTGGCCAACCCAACTCTAGCGTCTGCCAGCTATGATGGTGTGCATGTCCTCCTGGTTACTCCGAATAAGTAGTTCTTGGTTGCTGATGGTGTTTGTCCTTCTCGCCTGTCTGTAACTGTAGCTGACGAAGAGTGAACTCCGAACCGTCCAGTGTTTCCTGTGTACCGTTAATTTGTAAAACTGATTCCATACCATTTTATTTTTTTTATTTATATGTTTATTTCAGCTCCCCGAGGAGCATTGGCCTTCAACAAACATTTGCCAAGTCTTCCTGTCACGTGCCATCAGCTCAAGGTCTTCGTCACTTTTCAAGTCTGTTGCCAGTTCTCTTCATGTGTTCTTCTGTCTCACACTATTTCTCTTAGCCTGGGAGTTCTGGAAGAAGAACTACCTTGTAATGTTATCTTCAATTTTTCTCAGTGTGTGAGCCAGCATATTCTTCTCATCTCTTACTCCACTGGCACATAGCTGGTTCTTATACGTTTACCTATGTATTGTTTAATTATGTTTTGCATATGTGTTAATAAATAAAGAATTGTGTACAGGTATGCATTCTGAACGTTTGTAAGTGAATGTTGTGTCCTGGCTCTGACTACATTTAAGGGAACAAACACCGGTAACTTTACGGTTACCTATCTGAAGGCAACATTTTTGACCGGTCATTCAACTTTATTTTTCAAATAGTACTTAGAACATAGTATTTAAAACATGTGCAATTTGAACTATGAGGATGTGGTAAGAAGGCAGACAAAGAGTGTGACTTATACTTCATGCTAACGAATGCAATTATTTTTTCTTCCCTCAGGTACTTTTTGTCACATTCCATGTATGCTTGATTGTGCGGAGCACGGAGAATGTTCATACAATTATGAGAATAACACGCCAGAATGCCATTGTCGATACCCGTACATTGGTTTTAACTGTACAGAAGTAATCCCACAGACTGTCGAAGGTAAAAATTTAATCACTATCATTTTCATTATCACGCAGTTCGGAGAATAGTGTCTCATCTGCAGATGTTTCTTTTGTAGGACGCCTGCGCGAGGCAGTCACGTGCTCTTACAGTGGTGGTTTCTGTGGTAATTTGTATACATGATGCAAAACCACATGTTAGTCGCCTTATACGACATGCTTGACGGAGCAGTAGTCCTATTCTTTCGTTATCTCTTCAGAGACCTCCCCCCCCGCCGCCCCGGCCCCCCCCCCCCCCCCGCCGGTCGTGAATTAATCAGATAGGTAATAGATGTTTATAGCCCTGTCTGAACAGAGGTGATAGTGATGACAATGTGAAAGTAAGGGATAAGATATAGTTTTATCACGAGGTGATCGTGTAAGAGAAAGGACAGTCTCTGGATAGAATAATTTATCTAATCCAGCCTATCTGGAAGACTAACTTTAAATCAGACGTACTTTCTCTCCCTGTAAGAAATACAAGTTACACTGCACTCACATGCACACAATTCTGTGACAAATACGCACGAACGTGAAAACAAACTATGAATAACATATAATGGATAAGGGTTGACTGACACGATAACTAAAGGTTAATTAAGTTTGTTATCAATAGAAAATCACAACATAAATCATATACATCAATAGATCATGGTTTACAGACAAATGAAAATTAATCAAATAGGTTTCCCCTCTGATAAAGGAAAAGAAAGAAGATCCCAACAGAGGTTAATTAACCCAAAAGATCAAAAAGTTAACAACAAGTTATGAGATAGTCAGTATGGGAAAAGAACAGGTTCTAAATGTAAGTTATCCCGTGACTACTCAGATTAGTGAGACAAAAAGAAGAAACCATATAAGTATACTGATGGTAATCAAAGACATAAGTTTCTTTCTCCGTTCATCCAATTCACATCGATTCAGTGGCCACTTTCAGATTTATGCTTACCCCAGTAGTTGTTGCAGGCATTCCAAGGAAATACACTAATAAGTAATAAGACTATGTATTGTCAAAACTGAGTTGTGCCGAATCAAGCCCCAGATTCGCCGTAATTGCTGACTGCAAATTTCACGGGAATCGCTAGAGTCGGTGATTTAATTTGTCCTGGATACAGTAAGTTATCTATGCCTTCAGTTGGTGGGAGTAAGGTTCATACGTGGTGATCGCCGATGTAGGTTGAATAGAACATAGATAGTTCCAAGGTGTCTAGCTTCAAGTGGCTGGGACACTATGGTAAGTTACACAAATGTTGCTGACAATATATTTCGCCACAACTGGCTGATGAGATTGATATAAATAAATCTGGTAATAGTTCTGTTCCAGTTAAGATTATAATTTAATGTTTCTGTTCTCGTTTTCTCTCATGAAAAAATGAGGTAAAAGGACCGCACAGGTCACAACAAGAAGCTCATCAATATTAAATATATCTAGATGCTTATATGATATAATAAGTTCATGTGATCGTAAGTTCATATGGCCATAAGAAAGCCGCTAGTACTCAGGTTTGATCAGCCTAGATTATAGGAAAGAATATATAAACATTTAACCAAATTATCAATATCATATCTAACACGTGTTAAAATGGGACCTCTTTTCCGCTCTGTTATAAATTAGATTTAAAACCCACGTGGCTGGCTTAACCTGTCGTTTATTTAACGCGTGATATGAACGCTAATCATTCATAAAATTACATAAAATGGATATCAGTAAATAATATATGCCGTCAGTAGACAGTTATTTAATGTATGCACTAGTCAATTTAAAACATCTCTTACTGGGAAATAGCGAGTAATTAAATTTACTTTACGGCTGGAAAATTTAGTTATTAGTTATTTAATTAGCACAGAAAAATCTCAGTGAAGTAAAATGAAACTTTAAACACACTAAATCCCTTAAGGCTAGAAATATAAATTACCGCAGTCAGAAAAATGAAACACTTCCCCCCCCCCCCCCCCCCAAGAGTTACACGGGGCTGCAGCGGGTAAGAGATATATGTACAGGTGCATAACCCAGAATCTGAACACCTGAAAATCGAAAAATTCCGAAAAGCGAAATTTTTTTGGCCTACTTTTCGGTGATTTTTTAACCGTTTTTTGGGCTACGGGTTACATGGTGGGCGATTGTTTTGCTACTTTGGGCGATTTTTGCGCTACTTTGTGGCACATCCGAAAACCGAAAAAAATCCAATTTCCGAAACACGGCCGTTCTCGAGCATTTCGGATTCTGGAATACGCACCTGTACTATGGAAGTAAAGATAAAGTGACAAATGTCGAGGTCTTGTCACGTGCTGGCCTTCAAAGTATGTATACACTGCTTAGACAGCGCAGACTTTGCTGGCTGCCATGTTCGCCGCATGGAAGATGGTCGCATCCCAAAAGATATCTTATACGGACAATTAGCAGATGGCAAGAGAGCAGTTGGGCGACCACAGCTGAGGTTCAAAGATGTGTGCAGGAGAGATATGAGGGCACTGGACATGGATCAAGCAACATGAGAGGATGAAGCTACCCATCGCACTAAGTGGCGATGCTATTTACGGCGCCACGTCAGATTGAGCGAAAAGAGGCTCACACAACAAGCAGAGGAGAGATGAAAACGTCGAAAATAACCAGGAAAATAAGCAGCTAAAGGCTGCCACCTCAGGGGCGCATTCCCATAGTCAGTTATGACTGAAGGGGCTATTATTATTACTATGGAAGTGTATATTTATAACATGTTGAATAAGCAGAGTTAATGAAATATTGGTAACTAGCGAGTAGCCTGACAACAAATGACAGCAAAGTATTATGGTGTCCGACTCTGTCTCATGTCCTGTCAAAAGCACTATGTTTTCTAAAGGAGCTGTAGTCCTATTGTTTCTTTGTCTCATCAGAGACCGCCCGGGGTTTACGGGGCAGCAGCATAAATGCTAACAACAAAATGCAAGTTAACAGTAACCTTTTTATTATTCCTAGAGTAAGACACCCAGCTCCACCGTTAACATAATGGACCCCTCTAAACCAGCTGTTTTCTTGTTCCCTAATTTACAACAATGGATCTGTGTTAGGTGTCCACAATTTTGTCTGTGACTTTTCTTGTTCTTCGATTTCTACTAAGCGTGTTCCAGTCTAAAGTTACTGTATTTTGTTATTCTCTGCGTATGGCATATCTGATTCCTCTCCATTCATATTTCGTGGTAAAGATAGTCCCGTAGCAGATACTGCCGTTGAGAATGAAGTGTAAGAGATTTAACTATACTAGGTCTCAGCTTTATGACTTTGGGTGACCGGCTCCCTTTCGCGCCGCCTTAGTCCCTTAACTCTAGAGCAAGCTGATTAGACAGGAGTATGACACCACCAGGTTTCGAAATGTCAAGTAAGCCTTATTGAACTGTTCTGAAACATAGAAAATAACAAAAACAGAACCAATAAATTGCAGACTTTCATAAATAGGGTATTTCTTAGAAAAGAACGATTGAAATGGTGACAAGATGACCAATGTGGAACTAATTACAAGAACCAGACTAGTGCCAATGGAACCAGAAATGAGTAAAAGTCGATGGCAATGGATAGGATACACACTGGGCATACCTGTTGATAGCACGAAGATCGTCCTTGCTCCGCTCTCTTGTGACAGAACTGGCCGTCCCCTTTTCCTGATTTTCTCTTCTCTGCGACATTATTGATCTACCTCTCCTTTTACAAACTGAATTGTGTGCGCCATTCATTGTTTACACTTTCTTCCTTTAATTTGGATATGCTGTACGTTTTATAATTTTAAATTTTGCAATATTAACATGTGAAAATTTATTGTGGATGTCCAAGTTTGTACGAGGCTGGCAACCTCAGCTTATAGAATGATGGTTTCATGAAAACCACTGCAAGAGCTGGTAGCTGCTTCACGCAGGTTTATCATAGAGAACAAAACGCAGTAGTCTCAAGCTCCATATGCAACAGGGAGTGGATGATAACCCAAATAATGTACATATTATTATATTAACCTTTTCAACCAGTGCATTTGTAAATTTAAACATGTTTTATCTAAATGCAATTATGTTTTATGCTCACTGGGATTAACATTAACGCACAGAGAGGGTAAAGTTCTGCGGCAGATAGGATGGTAGAATGAAAGCGAGGGGCACCTGATTTTCGTGTCAGGAAACCCAATACTCAGGAAGGATATTTTATCTCTTTCATTTCATGATAATAGTGGGTGGTACCAATTAGTGGTACTAGTCTGTAGAACAAGTGTGTGTTATAAGAGGCCTTCCGACAAATCTAAACACACCAACATCAGACGGGTCTTAACAGACGCTGGACCATCTTTGTAATTATCCTACGATATTACGAGGGACGTGTCACAGGCACCAGACTTGCCCAGTGACGACACAGAACCAGTCTATAACCTGCAAGGAACCAACATCGGCTGGAGTAGAAGCCAACCGACACCTTACTGGCAGCTAATTACCCACTTAAAACTGCCTAGTGAACTCTCAAAATAAAAATTTTAGAAACTTATTAGACCATCACCTGTGATGAATCCATAAATATAAAGTTTTTATAACAAAACCTTTATTTATTTTCAATGTTAACTATATAGTTTATTATTAAATTTGTAATCTGTAAATATAGAAATTCGTGATAGTTGATTTAATAATTTTTTTCAGTGAACTGCACCCATATGTCGCAGTCATTTTAAATACATATAAACAGAGCTATTGAAATAATATTTTACTGATTAAATCAGTTGGAGGCCCTTCAAACGAGCAAAATTCTTTCTCCTCATAGAAGGTCTGGGGAAATAAAAAGTTTATTACGGCCTGGACAACATCAGCTGTGGTACTTGATTTCTTAAATTCCTTTAAA
Organism: Oreohelix idahoensis; assembly: GCA_024509875.1. NCBI lineage: Eukaryota > Metazoa > Mollusca > Gastropoda > Stylommatophora > Oreohelicidae > Oreohelix > Oreohelix idahoensis. The sequence continues at coordinate 477,118 of JAMPIV010000136.1, forward strand.
TTAAGCATTATTTTTTTAAATGAAGTCTCTGCCAATATAAAATTTGAGCGAAAGGTAGATACCATTTGAAGACCCTCAGTAGATATTCTGAATTTTGGCCACTGTTGGATTTCATGAGGTGGTTAAATGTATGTCTGAGGTAAGACGAATCTGAGTGAGATGCGGGATAGTAGACTGTGCTGATTAAATAATCATTAAAATTCCTATATACACAGCATTTAGACAAGGTACTAGTAATTAACAAATTAACAGCGACTTACATTAATATAAACCCACCTACACACACTGTCCTTGAAAAACAAAAAGATTAAGACCTTAGTGATTTTGGTTGGTGGAAAACTTACTTACATTAAATTACCCCGTCACGAAAATTTACTTTAAGAATATTAATTAACATTTATGAAAATGAACTAGGGTTATATTTAAGTTTTGAAAAAAAATCTCTGGGTGGCTATTTGCTAGCTAAGTGTGCTTACCAATATGTTAAGAATATTTTTCATAACAATGCATCTGCACACTTTCCACTCTGCAGGCTAGAGATTTCTCTGGAGACAACAAGCGCCGAGTGATTTTGGAGTCTATATATAGCCAGATCTCTTACAAATCGCGTCATTAATTATGCACACCTGCGCAGAGATCGGCGAACTTCCCAGTGACAAAGGCGCAAGGGGACCAGGAGTGTCCTCTTCTGCGATGCAAGATGAAAGCGATCGCGTATGAAGGGGGACCAGTAAAGAAGCGGAGACACGTCCGCTGTCATCCGACCAGCGTTCGGTAACTTGAATGGCAATGCGACTTAGTTGTGTCCACTTTACCCTGCATCAAAGACACGAAGTTTCTTACCGCATCCGGGAAGAAACGAGAGTAAAAGATACACATAGATGACGATAGGAACAAATGCAATATGGAGGGATTTATCCTGTCTAAATTACGTATGACATGGCTACACCAGTAATCAAGCTGGCAGGTGCTTATAACTAAGAAAATGGGAGGAGATAAAATCAAAAATAAAAGAGAGGCGGTACTACTAGCTAGAAAGTGACAGATAATCTCGTTCGATTCACGACACAGAACCACCACTGCAGAGCAAGGGGAGGAAATATTGTGACAAGTCTCCAGATGAAGAGAAGCAGATGTAGACGGAAAAAACGGAAATGAAAATGATCATGAAGACATGGAAAAAGATCTTAAGCTGATGGCACACTTCATGAAGATTTGGCATGCGTTCTCTGGAAGCCTATGTTCCTTGGGGAGATGAAAGGCAAAGAACTGATATATAGGTATAATTCTATTTCATGTTTCACTGACTATTACATTTGATTACTGCAATAATTTATTTCTCTTTATTTTTGTTTCTAGCATCGCCGCCGGCAGTATGGACTATGTGCTTAGCTGCTGCCATGTTTTTGTTGTTCTTACTGCTGCTTGTTGTGCTACTTACTGTCTTATACAGAAGGCGCAACATCACCATTATGAAATTAGTGTACTGGTTTCAGCCATTTGAAGAAGATGGTAGGCAAATATATTTGTTTGTTTATTTTATGCTATAATAATAATTACCCCTCAAGCAAAGAAAGAAAAAAAAAACATCTCCTGTCTGCTCTTTGTATGTGTTTTTGTATGTCTATTTTTTTTTTTTTAACGAACAAGTATATCTTATGGAATTTTAATAATTTCATAGATGGTTTCTGATTTAGTATAGCCTAAATTCAGCACGAAAAGTGTCATCAAAATTATTGCATTTGTCCGTTTTACACTTTTGAATTTGACAGTGCCACAAACATACATGAACATGTGATTCTATTTGCTTGTTCCATTGGAACCCCATTCGGGATAAATTCCATTGTTACAATATAGTTCTTTGTTTTTATGTCGTGGTAGTGTTAATCTCTGAAAGAAGACGGTGGTGACATCCGATATGTACTGAATATGAAGCAATAAGAGTCAATCGTCCATTCTATTTTCTATATCATCTGATATACTTAAATCGCTACCCTGCTGTTTTCACATTTCCTAAACCATGAAATAACGCGTATTTTATTCCATAAAGCCAATCTTCGGTATCTACAGTACGAAGTACTGCAGCATCTTCAGGCGATCCTTGGCTCGATGTGATGCATGAAATCTCTGCTATTTATCAAATTCTGCAGCTCGAATATCTTCCGGTAATTATGTGGCTTGGTTTTGACTGTTCTTTCTGCACATGCAGATCGACGTAATGTAGCTTATTCTGGCGTTTCTATGGCTCGCTTCAACTGAAGCCGGAAGCCTTTACACTCCTCCCCCTGTTATGTGTGTTTGGTTTTTTTTTTTTTTTTTAGCCTTTCTTTGTATTTTTTAATCTCTCTTTTTTGTGTTTTTGTATGTTTGTTTAGTTTTTTTTCTTTTTATATGCACACAAAATTGGAATTTTGATTTACCCTATTTACAATGACTGGACAGATGATGTGATGCCACTTTCACGTATAGGCAATATTCATATTATTTGGAATTGAAAACAATGTATGTCCTAATTATAAGCAATCAAAGGTTGAACGGGGTATTTCTTATCATTAACCCTTTCGGCCCGTATGATTCCAAATGGAATCATTAACTGTCTTGGCTTTCATAGCGCATATTAAACGACGGATGATTCCAAATGGCATCGTAAATGCTCGTTCCGGGCCTTGCCGACAGAGGGCGCTGTTAGCTGATAATTTTCAAATTAGCATTCGCGAACAGTTTTCTTTGTTTGTTGACATAGAAGGTGCGTTTCCAGCTCCTGCTACCCTTGATATTGTCGAAAATAATAACAGGTATGTATTAAACTTATAAATCTTATCTAAATTGTTTTTTTTATTACTTATATAATTTTAGAATAATACAAATATTTGATTATAGAGTATAGGCACGCAAGTTGAATATTTGCTACCAAAATGTAGCGATTCCATTTGGAATCACCAGGTTCATTTGTAAAACACGGATTATATAATATGTCACGTTCCACCTTGTTGTTTATTAGCAATTACATGGAATATTTAGCGAATGTTTTAGTTTCTTCTGCCTATATTTATCTCTTTTTAAGTGTTTTTGGTGAACAAATATAACATAAATAATATTTAAGTTTGAGTATGTATCGTAATATATGATTATTTAGTTATTTTCGTGATATACGATTAGGCATTTGAAGGTTATGTATCACAATATAATTATTATTTTCATATCTTTTTCTTTTAGAATATGACGAGGCAATTGACATGCGAGGAAGTTTGGGTGCTCTTAGAGGGGGATATATCAGATGTTGAGGATGCTGACTTGCAAGATGATGAGGAGGAGGAGGTGGCATTGACAGAAGCTGTTCAAGGCATAGTTTTGGATGAACAGGAAGGTGCAGGTCAAACGTTGAATACAGACAGCTACAGCATGCCTGTGGAAATTCATAGGATTGATAGTGAAGATGAAGATGATGGAGAAGAAGATGAAGATGATGGAGAAGAAGATGAAGATGACACACCCCTCAGTGTACGAATTGGAAGACAAAATCGCGGGGAGCCACCAGTATATGAGATAAGGAATCGATGTTGGCGACACAAAAATATGGAAGCAATAGATGTGGCATATCATTCCACATTTTCTGATCCTCCAAATGATGACTTAAGCCCACTGAACTATTTTGAAAAATTTATTGATGACAGCATCATTAAAAATTTTGTGGATCAAACTAACATGTATTCTACAGAAAAAACAGGGAAGTGTATCAACACATCTGTGATTGAAATGTGCCAATTTATTGGTATTCATATTTTAGCTGGAGTTGTTCATGTGCCACAATACAGGATGTACTGGGCTGAATCTACACGCTACGAGCCTATAGCAGGTACTACGTCACGTGATCGGTTTTGCAAATTGAGAAATTATTTGCACGTTAACAATAATGATAATATGGTTCCAAGGGAACATAAAGATTACGACAAATTGTTCAAAGTCAGGCCATTCATAGAGTCTCTGAGAACCAATTTTCTGAAAATTGAACCAGAGGAATATAATTCAGTAGATGAGATGATGATCCCACTCAAGTCCCACACATCTATGCTACAATATGTGAAGAGCAAGCCACACCGATGGGGGATTAAGGTATTCGCACGGGCTGGAGCAAGTGGGATAGTCTATGACTTCGAAATTTATGTAGGCAAGGGGACAAAAGTGAAAGATGGTCCTCTAGGCATTAGTGGTAATGTAGTCATTAGGCTAGTGGAGCATTTGCCTAAACACCAGAACCATAAGGTATTTGTTGATAATTGGTTCAGCTCCTTTGACCTGGCAGTAGAACTCAAGAAGTTGGGAATGCATATGGTCGGAACTGTGAGAAAGAACAGGCTGGCAGGCTGCTCTTTGCAGACAGATGCCTCTTTGAAAAAGAGTGGTCGAGGTTCCTATGATTTTAGAGTGGAAAGCAAAGAAAATATCATTCTGTTGAAATGGTTTGACAATAAGGCTGTGCACCTTATCTCCACCTATAAAAGCCAAGAGCCAGTTGAAAATGTCAGACGGTGGTCTGTTGCTGCTAAGCAGCATGTGAATGTCCCTCGCCCAAATATTGTGAAAGAATATAACACATTCATGGGAGGTGTTGATCTCCATGACATGCTTGTTCAGCTTTATCGTACCAACATTAAGGGTAGACGCTTCTACTTGAGAGTCATATTTCATTTCATAAATATGGCCTGTGTCAATGCATGGCTTTTGTATAGGAGGCACTGTGATCAGAAGAAAGAAAAACACCGACCACTACTTGATTTTGTGTGTGATATAGCTGCTGGCCTCCTGAAAAGGGGAACCAATGACCCAAGAAAAAGAGGGCGTCCATCAGACTCAACAAAGGAAGGACCATCCAAAAAGAAGAGAGTACAAAGAGCACCCCGTCCTGTTGCTGATGTGCGGTATGATGCTGTGAGTCACTGGCCAGAATATAATCCAGACAAGTCAAGATGCAAACTGTGTATAACAAGTTACAGTAGAATGAAGTGTGGAAAGTGTAATGTTGCTCTTTGCCTTGATACTGTGTCCAGTAAATGATAGAAGACTTAAGGACAGTAGTATAGAACAGAGGGTAGGTTTCTGGTATTGTATAAACATTAATAACACATAAGGAAGGGAAACCTGAGGCCTGTAAACAGTAAATTAATATTACACAAACACAGTATCAAGGTCTTTGTCTTGTTTGGACTGACATATACTGCTGTATAGAGGAACAACAGAAGTGATTGCGTCATTAATGGGCTGAGTTGCCCACTGTATACTTCCGGTGTTGTCTTGTGTTTCGCACTGATGACTAGTCAGTAAAGCATCCTTTTTTGGGGGGGATGCCTGGCTGGCCGTGGGGTCAGTGTGATTCGCTTGTATAGCTAGGCGGAGTTGTCGTACGGAAGATACGGGGTTCGAACCCTGGGTAAGCCACTCACGTCTGTTGTTTTTCTGTTGTCCAAGTGTTCTACTTCTTTATTTCTTACGAGTGCCTGAAAACATACCGTTATGTTTGTCTAATATTAATTTACTGTTTACAGGCCTCAGGTTTCCCTTCCTTATGTGTTATTAATGCGCGCTATATTAAGCGTCGTGCAGTTAGTTTTAGAGAATTATATAGTGTAATATGTATATAAAACGTCAGATTTGTAATGAAATTGTGATTTCTCTTATCACGAAACACTCTGTCAATAACATTACAACATATCATGTGATTAGAAATTGCTCAGTTTATGTTTCATATCAGAATTTAAAATATAAATGTTGGTAGTCGCAGTTCTAGACAGTCATCGTATAGTTCTGTTCTTCTGTTATTATTAAGAGATGAATATCTTTCCTATTTGTTCTTATTTATTCTATTCTCAGATGTTCCCTGCCCCATATATTTCCTGTTTCTTTCTGGTCAAATGTTCACAGAATCATATTTCTTTCTCTGTGTTTTATTAAGAACGTATATTTATTTACGTAATCAGCCAACACACTTTTCTCTTGCCTCTTCTTCTTCTTCTTCTTCTTCTTCTTCTTCTTCTTCTTCTTCTTCATCTTCTTCTTCTTTTTCGTCTTCTTCTTCCTCTTCTTCTTCTTTTTTTCCCATTTTCCTCTTGTTTTTCATCTTCGTGCACCATGGCAGCTAGCGATAAAGTCATTCTCCAGCTTCCTGTCATGAGCGCTGTTTGCCATCATGCCAAGATGTCATACTATCTAGTATCGTATCTCTTTTTGTCCTCATTCATTTTTTTCCTTCAATATTTCTTCCTGATGGAATATATTTAATCTTTCCTCTTCTCATAACACGTTCAAAGAAAGTGAACTGCTTTCTTCTGTCACAAGATGACATTCGCCTAGTCATTATTTTCCTTCCATCCTTATTCAACCTTCCTTTTCGCCCTCATTTACCGGTAACTATTTTTTCTTTTCATATCGACGAGGGCTTACTCTCCAACTTATGTCTATATATATAGTAGATATTTCATATTTTCCTTCATCTGGGGTCTTATGGTCTACGAGTTTATTGCCAATGTTTGACAAATAATAATCTTGCAGAAGAACGGCGGGGATAAAAACTTTACAGAAGCCGAGATCACTCAGTTTTGTAGTGGCCATCCTTCAGATCCTGCAAGACTCCCTAAATTAGGATCCCGGTCCTCCTATTTATCTCACTACCAATAGTAATTCTTGAGCTAAGGTTACTCCCTTTTATAAACTCATCCTTTACTCTAACTCTCTGGTCACCATTCGTGGACCACTACGGAAGACCAAGGGAGATAACGCCAAACATTCTAATATGAGTAATAAGACTCCTTTGCACTCGGGCTTCATTCAAGACATCGTCATTACATTTCCGTTAGCTGCCGATGGTATTTTTAGCATGTTGGATGTGTATGCAGCCACATCTCTGTGGAATCCATGGATTTTAATGCTTGTCTGGTATTATCCGAGACTTAGTTCTGTATAGCAGAATTGGCTCTATATATCACTAAAGAATTGTCTTCTGTACTGCTATTGACAAATGTTTATTACATAAAATATTACGGTCTTTATATCTCTTTCCTTATGGTCTTCTCCTTCACACACTCCTAACTTCCGTCGAAACAATCCACAGACAATAGAGAGTATGATGCCTTCGTGTCATACGCCTCATCAGACCAAGACAGACAGTTCGTTCTTCAGACCCTCGTCCCAAGGTTGGAGGGACGGATGTGTTTTACGCTCTGCATACATCAAAGAAATTTCGTTCCTGGCCAGTGTGAGTTTTGCCATATTTTGTTGCATACATCTTTTATGACGAGAACAGCGATGGTACCTAACGATAGTTACCCTGACAGTGGTGATATTTATAAGGAACAGTTATTTCAAATGTGAATGGAACACCCAAAATCACATATAAGAGAAAGATCCCGTTACAGGCATATTGAGGCATATTGGGAAATATGGTGTTAGGCCCGTATTTTCTTGACCAATCGCACACCAGGGGTGATGTGGTCAGCAATACGCCGGCCGCCTTAACCTTCTCAGAGTTGCTCTGGTACCCAATTCATGAACCTGGGTCGACCCCGGAGCCGTTTGCCGTCTAAAAAATCCCACTTCAACTGGGGATCGAACCATGGACCACCGAGCTAGGAAACCAGTGCACTAACCACTGTACTACCGCGGCTCCCTAAAATCCCATATAGCAGAAATATCCCCCCCCCCCCCCCCCTACAGTGCACTCCCCGGGGTCTCTTGAGAAGAGAAGTAAAGATGAGAACTATTGCTGGGTCAGACTGTTGGTAACAGACGACAAACATGAGATTGTTCATAGACCTGGCAACCTCATCTTTAATAACCAATAGCAACGGAAACCACTTCAGCAAGATCACGTGAATACTTTGGGGGCAGATTTCCTGGCGTCGATCTCTTTCTGAAAACGGCATGCTCCATAAGGCGCAAAGGAGAAATGATGAATAACGATATTACCCCTTGAAGAGAGAGCAAGTGATAATCTTCAGACTGTGAGAACCGGCCAATGAAGGCGTAAGTACCACCTCTTTAACAAATTAAAAATCGCTCAGGCAGACATGTGTCCATGTAGGGGAAGACAGACAGTGGAACATGCTCTCCAAGAATGTCGGCTCCTCACGAGGAGCACAGTGACAGTATAGCCTTTCCCAACTCATTTGAAGGGAAAAATCTATGATGATGTGAGAACCCTTAGACAAACCATCAGTTGTAAACCTCATTATGTCAAACAAATTGTTACAGAAACCATCATAGCAGCAGCGCATCAATGCTTTGGTGGAGGTTTCCCCCAAGGGCCCCAACGGCAGTGGTGGATTCATGCCCTAACAGAAGCGAAACGTGACATAATGATAATGATCAAATTGATGATGGTATCAGAGTGAACGACAAAAAATAAGAAGAAGACGAAATTATTAATGGATCATCGAAGAATGTTGCCTTAAATCAGTTTGGTATACCCTGTTGTTTGCTGCCAATTTTATTGTACCTCATATTATTTATTATCTTAGCTAACTGTTGCGTGTCTTTTTATTATTATAAGAATAGTCTGAGTAAACGTCTTGTTACTCTGGCCAAGACCACATAAGGGTAGAACTGGTAGACAACGCACACTGCAATTTAACTCGAATAATTACTGTCACCACAAAGGCCAAGTGGACAATCGATACACTGTTTATTTTACTCAACGTTGCTCCACATAGATAATCTTGAAATCCATATATCTTATGGCATCATATATTGTCATCAGTATAGCTCTGTACCGTCTGTAGCCAGAACACTGTCCTCGACAGATTTACACATTTTAATTTAGTTCAAACTCACCTTCTTCACAGAAATCATAATTCCTTTCACAAATATACTAGCATCATCTCACGGAGGTATATGGACGATCTTGTGATGGAACATCATAAGAATCTGTCACGAAATAATATAATTCTCAGGAGCTCAACAGACATACGTCCACCTGCCACAATGAAACACACAGAAGACCCTTGCAGACGATCGCCCACTTTTGGGGATCCCGACCTTAACGTCTGCGAACTGAACCTCGAGGCAATGACGTAACTTCCTGTTACCAAGGACTACCGATAATAAACAAACATGAATCCTTGTCGAACCATTTAATAACATCGACAGACATGTTATGAATTTTACTCATAACACTAACCTTCTTCTTCTTCAAGTAACATGCCCAGTAGCGTAGGAGATCACATCTCTCCACAACTTTCTGTCTCCAGAACAGTTTATCAATTCTGTTGTTGACTTCTTTCCATGCCACGATGTTAACTGTCCAGTATTTGCTCTCTTCGTCTTCCTCTATCTCTTTTTTTCTTCAATCTTACCTGTTGTTACGATATATTCCAACTTTCCTCTTCTCATAACATGCCCAAAAAAGTAGATTGCTTCTTTCTAACTGGTGAACTAAGTGCCTTCCCTACTTGTTTACTAACTGTCCATGACTCACTCCCATATATCAGCATTGGTTCTATATAACACTGAAGAACTCTCTTTCTTACTTCCCATGACAAAGAATTGTTGCATACAACACTCTTCATTTTATAGAATGCTGTTTTTGCCTGAGCTATTCTGCTCTTCACTTCTGAGATATAATAGCTAACAGTGGCAAATAAAACTTAAGACAAAACTTTTCCGAGTTTTCCAGCACTGTTTATCAATTCAAGAACAGCCATACTTTGGACCCCTGAAGGAAAGCGAGAGAGGCCGACCAAAAACAACCTGGCGGAGAACTGTGAAGGCCGAGAGGTTAAAAAAAGAACCAAAGCTTGGGCACTGCATGAAGAATGACCGCCGACCAAGCAAAGTGGAAGCAGTTTATTGCTGCCCTACAAGACGCCACAAAGCGTTATGGCCACTGACTGCTTTGACAATCGGCGGCTAGGGATCAAAGAAGACGAAGTTTATCAATTCTGCTATTCACTTCTTTCCATGCCATAATGTTAAACTGTCAAATATCTTCCTCTCTTTGTCGCCTTGTGACTCCTTTTCTGTCAGTTTATGCGGTTGTCACGACATATAGCAACTTTCGTCTGTTCACAACATGTCCAAAAATGTATATTACTAACTTATAATGTGAGTTATAAGCTTTCTTTCCGCAGTGTCTTTTTTGTCAGAATACCCTTGTAACCCTGTTTAACTGTTCATGGTATGGTTAACATTCATCAGTAAAATCACATCTCTGTGGCCTCAAGGGTTTTTCCTGCTGGTTTACTAATTGTCCCCAACTCGCATCAGTATAATAGGATTGGCTCTATATAACACACTGAATAACTCAATTTAAAAAAAAATTTCCATTGACATAGAGTACTTTGGGTCTACTTTTACCTTTAGCAAATAAAATATATTGTCTCTCTAGTCATCAGTGACAACATCGTGGGCTCTTTGAAAAAAAGTCGGCGAACGCTTCTCATCGTGAGCCCATCCTATGTCAACAGTGGTTGGTGCAGATTTGAATACCAGATGGCGCTACAGGAGATGATGAACGAGAAACACAGGGTGCTGCCCATAATAATAGGTAAGGACGAGTACTTTACGTTAAAACGTTTGGCATTCGTAAAGCTGGATAGAAAAGTCGTATTTGTCTAACAGAAATAGGTAATCAATAGTTTAACGAATTTGTTAGATCGTACTTAATAAACTTTCGATTATCCGGAGTCGCATCAACCGGAATGCGGATTAACCGGTGTCGCGAGAGATTCAGATGGTACAGTAGAACTCCATTTATCCGAACCCCAATTATCCGAACATCCCATTATCCGAACACTTTTTCCAGAAAAAAAAAATATATCAATCGCCACCAGTCACGTTAGACTACATTTCTGAATCTTTTCATGCGGCAAGCTTCAAATGTGTGCGAACAATTTGTAGAGGATGGGATGGGCTAATGGTCGGTCGCTTACGTACAGGAAGTCAGTTAGATCATAAAGTCAGTTAATATCTGGTTTACCAATCCAGTGTACGTGTGCGTTCTAGGCAGAACACTGGCTAAACAGACAGTTCAACTTAAAATAATTGTGTCTACTACTACAGCAGAATAATTTTGGTGTACAAGTATTTCTCTGTGCGATATGGCATCTTCCAGTAGGCCTAAAGCATATAAAAGGAACCGCAATGTTTTGTCAATTGAAACGAAAACAGAAATTATCAAGAGACTAGGAAAAGGTGAAACTGTGTCTTCACTTGCGAGGATTTTCAATGTTGGGAAAGCTACCGTCTCTGACATCAAAAGTAAAAAGGATAAAATTATGAGTTTTGCATCGAAATTGGAGAGTGAAAATGGGTCGAAGAAACGTAAAACCATGAGAAATGCGAAATATTTGAAATTGGAAGAGGCTTTGTATATATGGTGTCTGCAAAGAAGAAGCAAATCGGAACCTATCTCTGGCTCTCTATTGTGTGAAAAGGCACTTCAGTTCAACAATCAACTTGACGGTCCTCCTGACTTTAAATCTCGTCATGGCATACGAGAACTGGAGATTCAAAGGGAATCTTTATCTAGCGATGCAACTGCCGCTGAAAATTTTAAAGAAACATTCTTGGCTTTTTTGGAAGAAGAAGGTTATTCACTCGATGATGTGTATAATGCCGATGAGACTGGTTTATACTGGAAATCATTGCCTCAAAAATTACTTGCATCTCAGCGCGAAGCAGCTGCCCCTGGGTTTAAAAAGTGCAAAGAGAGAGTAACAATTTTGGTAGCCGCGAATGCCAGTGGAAGTCATCGTTTTCCGGTGCTAATGATCGGCAAAGCCAAAAAACAACGTTGTTTAAAGAATGTGACATGTCTCCCATTGTGCTACAAAGCACAAAAGAGTGCTTGGATGAATAGTGAAATATTTCTTGATTGGTATACAAATCAGTTCATCCCAAATGTGAAGAGGTTGGGAGAACAAGAAAAGAAAACTGGAAAAGTAATTCTTCTACTGGATGATGCACCATCTCATCCAGAGACGGATACACTGAATGCAGTTGATGCAAATTTTAAAGTAATTTTTCTGCCTCCCAATGTAACAGCACTGATTCAACCAATGAATCAGGGTGTTATAGCAAAGCTTAAAAAGATGTACAAGAAGGAAGTCCTGCGTCGTTTATTGTTGGCTGAAGATGAAGAAAGTGTGGTGGCGTTTTCCAAAAAGCTTAATCTCAAAGACTGCTGCTATATGTTAGCTGATGCTTGGACCACCCTGTCACAAGATAATCTCAACAAGGCGTGGAATAGATTGCTTGGGAAAAAAGGAGGAAATGAAACTACTGCAGTGGACACAAATGATGATTGTATAAATGAAGTTGTGGAACTGTTTCAATGGCCGGATTTTCGGACAGTGACAAAGATGATGCCCACATGTGGCTAGAAGATGATAATGATTCTGGTTTTCAGTTTTTGAATGACGAAGAAATTTTGTCTTTTGTGCAAAAAGAAAACCAAATACATGTAGTGACCGATGACGAAGACTCCTCAGAAGTACATGATGTACTTGTAGATTATGAAGAAAAACCAAAACGTCGACCAAGTCCTGAAGAGGCCTTTATAGCACTAGAAACAGCGATGGCTTGGTACGAGCAAGAAGATGACAGCTGTCCTACACAGCTTCTGCTGTTGAAGAGAATGCGGGACTTAGCAACCAAAAGGAGACTATCCAGTTTGATGCAAAAGAGGATTCCTCATTATTTTAAATAGTGGGCTACATCTGTGCAAGTACATGTATTCGTAAGTTGCGCCTGGTTTTGAATCGTTTGTAATGTTATTTTGAAAACATTTCTCTTTCTAAAAAAAAAAAAAAAAAAAAAAATTAATACAAGTAGTACAGTGTGGGTATTATTATTACACTGCAGTGTAATTTTCCTTGTGATGGTTAATTATTTTTAAAGATATGTGTTGTACTCGATACATTATGATCCAATTATCCGAACATTTGATTATCCGAACGATGCTAATTCCCATCTGTATTATTATTATCTTGTCTTTTAATATGGGGTTTATAATCTGGATACGTTGATCAGTGGCTTTGTTTTGTCACTTATCTTGTGTTTAGAGATTGGTCACACTCCTGCCACGGACGAACACGAATTATGAATTTCTCCCGGCAGTGAAAGCTGGGTATCTGGCCCTGTCGACCACAAGGGCACTTGCACCACAGAGTCCAGCAGAGGTGGATGACTCTTAAAGTTTTTGTAGTTGTCAGGATGGAACCCTCAGGCACACACACAGAGTCGAGCTGTTAATGGCAAACTTGATCTGATCTGCTCTCAGGTACACTGGCAAAGGCAGTCTTCATTAACAAGTTACCGCTTCTTTCTGCTCGCTGTGTTTTTTCAAATGTTATGGCCTCAATTTAGCAAGGGCAAGGTCTATTTATACTAGCACATCCGGCGTATCGGGAAGCAGGGGGATAACGGGGTATTGCGAATCCCAAAATGAGGCATATTTTGTCTCTCTGTTCAATTATGAAAAACTATTATCCCCATTATCTTTCTTATTTCTGGAGCGACTTTATTCATCTAAGGCTTAAATTATACCGTGAATTAATCTTTATCTTCCTAACTAAAATTTTTTTTGTCTCCTAAGTGCATTTTATTCTATGCATACTTTAAATAGCTAATTTAGGGACTAACCTGATGTGTCAAAGCCTTTCCACTCAAAATATCTCTCTTAATAAACTACTTTTCGTGGAAGTCTTTACACCTACCTCTAAAGTAACATTCCTGTTGTAGAATTAGAGACCTCTTCCAGTTGGTACTTCTGTCCTACTTATGTAATTAATTTGCATCCTTCACTCGGTTACACAAAATGAGACTCCATTTAACTGTCCAAGGCTGTAGTAAACACACGAATCAGGAAGCCTTTCCATTGGCTAATGTATCATACAATTTCTACAATGTATGGCGCGCGGTTTGGTCAGAGTTACTCAGGATTATTCAGAAGCTGTGTTGTGACACAGACCAACTCACGTCAACCGGTATGCGGATTAACCGGAATGCCAAGCCAATTTTAAACCATCATCATTTTCCTTTGCGCTCCTTAAGAAGCATGGAGCCACAACTGCAAATGGTCCCCTAGCAGGAAGCCAAACATGGACAAGATCTGTGCCAATTTGTTTTATCTGATGAGGTTACCAGCTCCATGCACAACCTCATAATGGTCGCCTAGTACGACATGTCAGAGAGAGAATTAGGTCTATTCTTTCTGTGTCTCGTCAGAGACCGGAACTACACGGTTGCTATGCTACACTCAGCAGAGCAACTTGTAGTTTTTATTCCCCTCTACGGATGCAAGTCATGAGCAATGAATACTATCAATAAAAGAGAGCTCCAAACTTTAGAAATGAGGTATCGGTGAAAGTGGTCAAAATAACAAGAAGGGACATTGTTCGCAACCAGATGATACGTCATCGCCTTGAAACCCAACCCTAGATGATCCGAGAGGAACAGTCCGAGTTACGATGGTTTGGCCATGTCTGCAGAATAGGAAGTTCGGATACCACGACAAATATTGGAAACCAAGAGCCATGGATCCAGGCTACCAGGAGACCAATAATTTGTTGGGAGGACAATATAAGACGTTCTCCGAAGGACAGAGGACTGGACTTAAAAGCAGACCAAAAGAAAAACAGCTGATAGGACAGTATGGCGCTATCTCTGGCAAACCTCTACACCCCTGGGTAGAAGAGGAACGACTAAGTAGTAGTAGTTTTTTTTTCCAGACCAGAAATATTTGTAGCATGGAAGTTTATATTTATGACATGCTGAATAGAGGAGAGTTCGTGAAACACAGTGAAGTCTGGATAAGCGGAACTTGCTCAAGCTGTCTTTCAGTTAAGTCTAAGCAATTTTGCAGGTCCCGGCCAGAAGTCTTCTTTGGTAGAAACTCTGGATAAGCAGAATTTAGGATAAGCCGAAGTATTGTAGATGGTCCAAGCGGCTTCTGCTTATCCGGACTGCACTGTATTTGTAATTAGCAAATAACCCGTCAAGTAATGAAGGAAAATAATTATGGCACTCGATTCTGTCTCATGTCCAGAGAATAATACCACTTCTAATGTGTCACAGTTTTTTCCTGTCTCTTTCCCTTCACCTTTCACCTTCCACTGAACAAGTTAGCCTGTCAACACACAGAAATTTGGAAACTATAACTGACAAAGAAAACATGCTTTTAAAAACTTTTGTTTTCAATGCCAAAAAATAAAAACATAATTAAATTAAAACTTCTGCTCAAAATTGAACATAGAATATTTGCCTGGAAAACGATTTCCTAACCACTATACCACGACGCCTCTCGGTATATGAGGCTTTTATAAAATCTTAACTATTTTAATGACTGCTTCCCTCAGTTAGTGTTGCGTTGCTTGGGGACATATAAGCAAATTATTAGAAAACATACCAGTAGTTAAAAAAGGACGATATGGCTAACTTTTTTTTTCGTTCTCTTTAACAGGAGATATTACTTCTGTCAAGGCTGACTCTGATGATACACTGAAGAGAATCCTTAGGTCGGTCACGTGGCTGGAGTATCCTAACAAAAATGCCAGTGAGCGGGTAATTGAACATTTTCATTTTTCATCATAGATAATTTGATCTATCCATTCCATAATCTTAGGATTAACTGCTTGTGTTTATTCTTGAAAACAATATAACTGAACAATCTTTTGTTGATAGATTGTTGACTGTTTTTGATTTTTGATCATTTTCATTTTAAATCATAGGTAATCTAATGTATACATTTTATAGTCTTAGGTTTAATTTCTTAAGATTTCTTGACACCAAGGTTACTGATTATATATATATATATATATATATATATATATATATATATATATACCTGTGGTGAAATTACAGTGATGCAATGAAAAATTCCTCCAATTATAAAGATAATAGGTAAAATAACATGTAGGGATAAAATTATACGTAAGATACGATGATACATTCTCGCCTACGCCAGCGTTTTCTAGCGCCATTGATAACCAACTAGTTAGAACATGCAGACTAACGGTTTACCCTTTTAGACGGGAGGGAAACGGAGATAAAAGAAAAAATATGACGGTCGGAACACGTGTTTGAATCTAAATGCTAAAAAGACGCAATTTGTAGTTTTAAAGAAAAAATTACGCCACTAGTTGACACAATGTAAGGAATTAGTAGAAAAACGACCTTAGCTCTTGTTAGAAACAGTCGTATCTTGGACGTTTTACGGTAATTGGTTGTTTTGTTTGAATATAGCGGCAAACGCCGTGGACGAAGGTTCAAAAACAAATTTCAAAACTAACCTTGAGAAAAGTAGGTTTTTCTTTAATAATAAAGTTAGGAGAATAAAAACTAGCTAGTTTGATAGCCCATCGTAATCTGACAAATAATATACTTTTAATTACACAGACGGACAGATAACACGGAAGATATTGACGAAAGACTGTATTGTTCAATACCGACTAGCGAACAGTTTTTGTGTGCATATTTTCACTAAAGTTACATTGTGCCGTCATTGAGCCTAAAAATGCAAAAATCAAACTGCAGTTGGACAAGGGGCAAAGTAGGAGGATAGTAGCTAAAAATAACTTAGCATAGAAATCGTATAAGTAAGTGGGGCAGGTTTGTGTAGTTTTTTTCTTGTAGTTAGTCCAAAAAACAAGTGTAATTTTGGGAAAACCCAAGTTGAGACAGACGGACCGACAGAAAAATACTACACGCTAGACTGAGATTGGACTGAAATTTGACTTTTAGATTGAATATTTGAAAAGGTAGAGGGGAAGTCCCCTGATTGGACAAAAACATTTATATTATTGATAGAGAGACGCACGCTTTTCCCATTTTTAAAAGACTGTCCTTAAACACAGTTCGTTACTGCTAAATGAGTGTTTTCCAGAAGATATTATATATTATCAGTGGGACGCCATACTATAGCCAGCAGCTCAGCTGAGTTTTGCTAGTACAACGTAACTGTGTTTTCACATTTTGAATTGTGGTAAGGAGAAAAATTCATTAACCCTTTTTATTTAATATTTTGAGTGATTGATACTGCCATATCATGAAAAATGATTACGACAAGTGAGTGCTTATTCTAGGTCCCCAGTGACAGCCAGGGCCTAGAGACAAACATATAATAATAGAAAGCATATCAAAGACTATAGAAGACAGATCTATATTTGAGATCAGTGGGAACATAACACCCACCTTATTGGATGGAAGAGGAAACTATTGAACATATTTCGGATGCAATGCAGTCTTTAGAAACTGGTACTATTTGATACCACCTGGGTGAGATGTGCTGAGTTGGTCAGAGAGATCTGACCCAATCTTTGTAAGTTCTGTTTGCTTTGTTGTGTGTGTAAAATTGGTGCATTAAGCAGTGTGTGACACATGGCACAAATTTTGGTTTCAGAGTTTCTGGTCTGGCACTACGCTAGTGCCAGATGCTTTTGTAGAAGTACAAGAGTGGAGGCAGAAGCAGCCTAACATTTACTCCAGCTAATGTGAGGAGTGGGCTACTAGAATTCTGTACTGCATCGTCACAGGCCAGATAAGTGAATACCTGGCCTGCTGTAGATTCATCACACTGGTTCCACAAATAAATAAATAAACCAAAATCGTGTTGATAAAAACTGTACTGCAGGTCTATATTTCAAAGACATGAACTTTATAAAACAGAGATTGGGCATGATGACACCACCCCAACTAAACATCCAGTGCTAGTTCTTCCAAAGACAATGTAGTCAATATTAATATTACCCAATGTAACCATATATGTATAAAATTTTCATTTGATTGTTCAATATATATGCACCTTTATTGATAAATACATATTATTTCATACGTCCTGACCAGAAGAAACATTTGGTTCAGGACAAAATAAATTTAAAAGATTGTCAAATTTAAATTCTAAAGACAGTGTTAGTTGATTTTATCATAGAGATTATTATTCTTAGTATTAGACTTAGTATTTACATGTGTGTGTCTGTATATTTAATTACCTACACATCACAATTCAGTACCCTAGACATTTAACGTAGCTAACATACATCATAGTAGAATAGGTCTGTTTGAGGTCATACGTGGTAGCAGAAAGGCCTTCTGTAATTCACATAAACTGTTATCATCAGGAGCCTTCACAGCTAACCTCATCCAGGACACTAGGTAACATAACAACCACGCAATAACATCAAAAAAACCACTTACAATACCATGCAAGGATTTTGGTCTCATAATAAGTCTAAAGAAAACAAATGTGCTGGGTCAGGATGTGGATGTTGCACCAGTTATCACTATCGATAACTACAATTTGGCAGTGGAGCACCACTTCACATACGTAGGATCTATCATCAACGACAAACTCTCTCTGGACAAAGAAACTGACAGCCGCTTTGGCAAAGCAGCAGCCACATTTGACCGCCTCACAATGCGTGTTTGGTGAAACTCCAAACTCACAATGAAGACCAAAGCTGCGATATATAATGCCAACATCCCCAGCACACGTCTATATGGCAGCGAGACATGGACAACCTATGCTAAGCAGAAAAAGAAGGTTAATAATCTCAATCTACGGTGTCTTCGCCACATCCTTGGTATTTCGTTGAAGGACAAAGTGACAAATGTCGAGGTGCTGTCACGCGCTGATGTGCACAAGAGAGACATGAAGGCACTGGACATAAGTCCAACAACCTGGGAGGATGAGCTGCTGATTGCACCAAGTGGCGATGCTCTCTATGGCGCCACCTCAGATTGCAAAAAGAAGCTCTCACAGCAAGCGGAAGAGAAAAGAAAACGTCGGATGAAACACCAGGAAAAGAAAAGCAGCTAAGGTCTTTCACCTCAGGGGCGCATTCTCATAGTCAGTTATGCCTTAAGGGGCTATTATTATTATAATTATATATATATATATATTGAGTAATGCTATTAACAGGTTTCCTCAAGATGTGTTCTATCCATCTTTAGCGTCTTCTTCTCATCTCTTGTTCCAGTGGTGATAGTTTGGTTCTTGTCATCAGTTCACCATTGGTGACCTCGTCGCCCATTTCAATCCTTTTGTTCCGACCCAGCACCCGTTTATGAAAGTTTGTAGCTAGCTTTTTTGTTGTTCTCCAGTTATTTTATACATCGCTTGTTAATTTATATATGAGAATATATATTTAGTCTTTAATATAGTTGTTACTGTTTTTTGTGGTTGAATGGCGCAAATGATTAACATCCAATAGGGTTTTTTTCCTGTATATATTAGTGTATATTCACTCTTTGTTCTGACCAATCATTTTATTTAAAAAAAAAAAACACTTCTGTATCCTAATCAGGGCTTGTTATCCAAGACAAGATGACAATAATCAATCAATCAATCAGTCAATCAGAAATCTTTAAACTCGATGAGAATCACATTGCTTCAATTAAAAACGTGCATTCATGACTTGTTACATGGGGGTCAAGGTCTCTCTTTGTCTTCTTTATCCTAGTTAAGTCTCTCTCTCTCTCTCTCTCTCTCTCTCTCTCTCTCTCTCTCTCTCTTTCTTTCTCTCTCTCTTTCTTTCTCTCTTTCTCTCTCTCTCTTTCTCTCTCTTTCTTCCTCTTTCTCTCTCTCTCTCTTTCTTTCTCTCTCTCTTTCTCTCTCTCTCTACCTGTCTATCTCTCTAATTCGTGTCAATGTCTTTTTTTGTGTGTCTCCCTCTATTTTTCTTACCTGCGGTGTCCAGAAAAGAGGACTGTAATCTAAAGCTATCAGTTGGTTTTCTTAATGATTTGTCCTATCCAACGCGAGCGTCTTACCCTCACCTTTTTTCTACTAAGATGATAATGGGCAATTCTTATTTGCATTCTGGTGTTGAAGATTTAAAAATAACTTGTACATCACGAAAATGTGTCTGTCCTGTTCGACTCTTGGTGCTGTGATAGGGTGGATGAGATGTAGTGAGATATTTGATCGATTTGTGGCCAATCCACACTCACACCAGACCCGTACACCAATAAAACTATTCAGTGTTGAGGCAGGGGTGGCTTTTATTTAAAGTTGACCACCCGGTCAGTTTCATTTAAGTGTATTTAAGAGTTAACGTACAAACAAACACGCAGCCAGTGCTGATGTGTTAATCTGAAACGCAAATAAAGCACTGACTAATTAAAATCATAATTATCGAATAATAAGCTACATCATACTTCACCCGTCAAACATACACAAACACTCAGGCGACTAGTTCAATACGACTAGTGTGGTGTTGTGCATGAGGCTGGCAATCTCACCATATAACACAAATTACTACGGACACCACTGCTGACAGAGCATAAGAATGCTTCGTGCAGGTTTCCTGCGGAGGCAAAGCAGCAGTGGTGGCACGCTGATCTCTTGCACACCGCCCTGACCGCATCACACCGAACATTGGATCGCGGAAGATTACATAAGGGTTTCTCGTCTCTCGTGTGTCGTCGACCCATGGTAGACTACATGTCTGTTCTTTCTTACTGTATGCGGTGACGGTGTAAACCCAAACAAGGATGCTTGTATCACAGAAAACAAATGTACCCCCCACTCGATGTAAAATTCCCATGACATTTACAAGCGCTTGTGTTAAGGGAAAACACAAGGTGGAAAACACAAGTATAAACTACATAAGAACAAAAGTTAATAAATAGTAATTGGGAAGGTGAAGGTCTGATGGTGTTCTTACAATACACATGACTTATGCCAAGTGAAAGTCAATTAAATATCTAACTGGAAACACCAGGCCTTTATACCCCCTCTCTCGGAATATTATTTTTGTTTCGTGTTTGTGTCTGCTTTTGTTTTGTTTTTATCTCGTTTTTGTTTATTTGGATTTATTTATTTATTATTTGTTTAACATACATGCAAAATTTGAGTTTAGAATAATTTGACATATGTGATGCTACTTTGCCATATCGGCAGTTATTTAGAATTTAAAACACTATATATCCTAATTATAACTCATCAGAGGATGAACGGGATATTTTTTATCATTAAAGTAAAAAAATTTAAAAAAAAAAAGAATAAACTTCAGGCATTATTATGGCAATCACATTACAATTTCAGTTGTTACTTATTTTTTATTTATTTTTATCGTTTCTATTCTCAAGGAATGTGATAAATTCTGGAAACGACTGGAACTGTCAATGCCCAAGAAAAGGCCAAGCCAGATAGAGTCAGGTGATAGCCAGTCGTGTCTTGTATCGCCCTTCACTCCATTATCATCAGAACCTCTTTTTGAGAAAAATGCACTGCCAAAATTGAGTCATTTTACTCACGACTACGCGAACAATCTTCTGCTAAAGCGAATAATACGAGTTCCGGCGTCTAATGTGGATACCCCTGACGATTGTTTGACAACAGCAAGTCTTTGCTTTGATAGAATTCTAGCAAAATGTCAGGATGACGGCTCACAAAATGTTACTGTTGGGTCATCGTCGTCTGCGGGCGCTGGTCATCATTTGCACAGTTCAGAACCATCTTTAACGGAAAGTGTAACTGACAATGTTCACGTCTCAATTTTTGATAATTCCGAAGCAGAACAAAACATTGATGTTCCTGAAAGTCCGGTTCATAGTGATGCTCAGGAAGAGCTTGATGTCTCGTCGAAAAATGTGGAATACCCCACAAACAACAGCGACTTCATTGATGAAGAAGACATCCCGGACTGTATGCTAGACAACTATGTCGGGGATCTAGACTTGCGGAAACATATATCTGTCTAAAGACAAGCTATTAGTCAATAAAATGTTGCCTCTTGTAGTTCCCAGGGGACTCCGAGAAGTCAAAGAAAGAGTTAAACATGTCTCAGGCATGTCGTATGGAGCGACTTATATGAGGTTGTATATAAACTAGCAACCTCAATAAGTAAAACAAATTGTTACAGAAACCACTGATGCAGGAGCACAAGTTTTGGTGCAGGCTTCCTGCAAAGGGGCAAGCTGTAGTGGGGGCTCCATGTTCTTTAGGGAATAAAACACCAAGGGAATGATGATGTTGAAGATGATGACTTGAGACGTTCCTCTAGTTCTTGCTTGTAATTAATGTAAGGGTAGTATGAGTAAAGGATCCCGGTACACGCCCATTGAGGCATATTGGGAATATGGTCTGGAGCCGTTTGTGGTCTAAAAAATCCCACCTCAACTGGGGATCGATTTTAATTAATGTAATGATTCTTTATTATGACACATGGTGGCAGCAAAGATAATGGGATATTTAACAATGTGGAAGTGTATATCGATAGATGGCATCCAGTGATAGGATAGGTGGAAGTGTATATCGATAGATGTCATCTAGTGATAGGATAGGTGGAAGTGTATATCGATATATATCATCCAGTGATAGAATAGGTGGAAGTGTATATCGATAGATGTCATCTAGTGATAGGATAGGTGGAAGTGTATATCGATAGATGTCATCCAGTGATAGGATAGTACATATGGTGATACTAGAGAGTGCCGGCTCCTTACCTCTGTATCTATTTTTCTTATATACTGTTGCCCTTATTTAACATCTTCTCTATCAATGTTGTTGTTAAAAGCTTTACCTTCTATCAGTTTCGTTAACATCACGATTATTCATCATATCAACAATGACATAATCATCATTGATATCATCATTCCAATCCAAATCAACATCATTATTCAATAATTAATGTCAACATCGTTCACATCATCACTGCATTATCATCATAATTGCCATCAACGTCATCTTCAGTATCATTATTAATAGCATTACAGTTATCGTTATTAATATCATCATAACTATTAACATTATTTACAAACATCTATATTTTCTCTGTGTAGTCCCCAGGGGAGCGTCCGACTGACAGAGTGGCTAGAGCGCTGGTCTATCGTGGCAAAGGTATCGGGTTACATTCACGCTTCCGTCACGCTTCAGTCTACCCAGCTGTAAATGGGTTCCTGACTCTGCTTTTTTAGTTAGGGAAGGAAAAGGCAGCGAGGAAGGGAATTAGTCACCCCCACCTCTCGATGCTGGACCTAGTGCAAGGGAATCGTTTGCGCTGATGGCTCCATGGTCCGCAAGGAGCATGAAAGATGATGATGACAATGTATGACGATTGTATCCTCTTATTATGAAATTGTGGCTACTCCTGTAGTCCATCCCTTCTTCGCCTTTCCGGCGCGCAGCTTCACGATTTACTAACACATATATGATGTATGTTTATCTGAGCCATTGTGGTTTGTAACTTTGTGTGTGTGTGTGTGTGGACATTTTATCATGCTTTTAGATTAATTTGCACTTTGTTTTCATTTTTGTTTTCTTGTCTCCCTGACAAAGATCGCATTATCGTAACATTGGCCGTTTCTTTGTCTTTCGTCCAAGTAATACTTACACTATGTAATACACTATTATCTTACCGGTATGCTAACATCAGAGTCGAACAACACTTGATATTTGTGGTGTTTCGTTCTGACCTTGTGTCCAGTTTTTGCTTAAACTATACTTTGTGTACACATTAGGTATATTAAATAGGTCTATTTTTAAGTCTCCTCGTGTTATTGTTTGGTATAATGATTTAGAAAACACTTTACTTCTTAACTAATTATAATTATGTGTCTGTCCACTTCTGAGGTAAATACTCAATGAGGTAATTACCCACGCGTAAACACGGGCATATTGTTAAAGAAAAAGCAATTAACATTAAAAATATGTACGGTACAGTTCGAGGATAGAAGAGATAGCAGAGCACAGCAACAAGCCGAGACATTCAGGAGGCTGACACAATGTACGACAACCCAATGTACCCGACAATAAATGGTCTTGGAAGGGGAAGACTAAAGCGAAACAACTTTGTTGAAACAACCAATACAACGATGAGAGTAGACCCCATCAAAGCAATATCAACAGTTAAGTCCATCTACGAGGGGCATTCAGAAAGTAATGCACCACATCGTTTTTCTCAGCTAATAATAAAGATAGAAGCATGAAATTTTGCACACTTCAAATATGGCATGTGCCAGTTGTGTGCATCAAATTGTACCGCAACCGGCCAAATAATACGACTGCACTAAACCTTTGAAATGGAGCGTGTTAGCAACATGCGTTATAAGCAGCGAATTGTGACAGAATTTCTCGTTGCAGAGAAGGAAACTGTTGTGAACATTCACAAGCGTCTATGTGATGTGTAAGGAAATTTTGCAGTCGACAGGAGTACAGTCAGTCGCTGGGTTCAGAGAAGCAAAGAATCAGGAAGTGGAGATACGGAGCTGCTTGATCGGCCTCGCTGTGGACGTCCTGCCACAGCCACCAACGCAAAAATGTTGAAATGCGCTGAGGGCATTATTCTTACTGATAGGCGAATCACTACTCAACAATTGGCCTTACAGCTGTCAGTCAGCATTGGTAGTGCAAATGCAGTTATAAAAACTCTCAGATTTTCTAAGGTTTGCGCAAGATGAGTTCCTCGAAGACCAGAAGAAATTGCTTTCCTTTGCAATCGGTGGTCATTTGTGAGACTTCGAGGAACCCATCTTGCGTAAACCTTAGAAAATCTGAGAATTTTTATAACTGCATTTGCACTACCAATGCTGACTGACAGCTGTAAGGCCAATTGTTGAGTAGTGATTCGCCTATCAGTAAGAATAATGCCCTCAGCGCATTTCAACATTTCTGCGTTGGTGGCTGTGGCAGGACGTCCACAGCGAGGCCGATCAAGCAGCTCCGTATCTCCACTTCCTGATTCTTTGCTTCTCTGAACCCAGCGACTGACTGTACTCCTGTCGACTGCAAAATTTCCATACACATCACATAGACGCTTGTGAATGTTCACAACAGTTTCCTTCTCTGCAACGAGAAATTCTATCACAATTCGCTGCTTATAACGCATGTTGCTAACACGCTCCATTTCAACGGTTTAGGGCAGTCGTATTATTTGGCCGGTTGCGGTACAATTTGATGCACACAACTGGCACATGCCATATTTGAAGTGTGCAAAAT
Source organism: Oreohelix idahoensis (assembly GCA_024509875.1). Classification (NCBI taxonomy): domain Eukaryota; kingdom Metazoa; phylum Mollusca; class Gastropoda; order Stylommatophora; family Oreohelicidae; genus Oreohelix; species Oreohelix idahoensis. The sequence continues at coordinate 502,046 of JAMPIV010000136.1, forward strand.
TTCATGCTTCTATCTTTATTATTAGCTGAGAAAAACGATGTGGTGCATTACTTTCTGAATGCCCCTCGTACACTGCACACAAGCTACCAGTTTGGAAACAAAGCGCTTCCCTGAAATGATAGAAGGTATTGAGAGAAAGAACAGCTAGACTGAAACAGAAAGAAGAGTCTTAACCACGCAATACATAGAGAAGCATTAGCCAAGCCACACCTGGATCTACGCATACACAGATGGATCAACAAAAAATACAACAGAAGATGGAGGTGTAGGAGTCTTTCTGAACTTTAGTAGTGGCACACGAAAAAAGCTGTCAGTCGCAACAGAAATATTCTCAAGTAACTTCAAAGCAGAGGCAGAGGCCTTAAAAACTACAGCAGAATTCTTAATGAAGGAATAAAGCTCCGAGAGACAAGTAGCTTTGTCAGTAATTGCAGCGCTGAAAAGTCAAAATAATGCCGACCTGGATGTCGTGAGTTGGGAGAATGTGTTTTATTGAGTTAAAAACTCTAATGGACTGCAAAGATAGACAGGAAGAAAATAAAGATCACGTGCGTGATACGGAGTATCTTAAGACAGCCTGGATGAAGCTCTATTAAAGTTATCTCTCTCTTTCCAAGCCCTCGCACTCACTTTTATTCTCAAGAATCACCCGCATTTCCTTTTTACCTGATATACAGAAAAAGACTTCGAGCTTATAAAGTCACTTAAGACTCACTTAATAGCAGATATGGACGAAGGTCTTGAACGAGCGCATTAACAGAGGGTTACGAATTTCATTATGATTTTTTTAGATTGTAAATAAGAACAAAATTCAACCTTAGCAAAACAACAATAGATCAAATAACAAAGTTAACACTTCTGTTAAGTTATTTTATATTCATAGACGGGGATTTAAATGTTTGAGATCCTCACATGCACGTCTAGTATTTTGTAGACTGTCACATAGAGATTATGATCAATACATTTTCTATATTCTCTTCTTTCTTCCACCCATGTCCTCTATTTTATTATCACTCTTTATCCTTTTCCTGTATTTTTCGCATTCGTTCGTTTGCGAGAAATATTTTCTTTCCCATTCTCACTTTACCGTTTTTCTTTCTCATACTGATACGCATTCTATTACGTAGATGTCAGGCTCTGGAGGTTATTGCATTGTAGACGTAAAACTGTGAAAATTCATCTGGTCAGACAGAGGTAGCAGACATGCGTCTGTACTTTTCTCATGACACGGGCGTTTCGTCAGGCGAAGTTGCTCGGTGAAGTGTGGAAACTGCCACCTAAGGAGACTTACCGTCTACATTTTCACCGGACACAGCGGTTTTTCGGCTGAGTTCTTGAAGTGTGATATGACGCTCATGCATTGCTCAGGAATGAGAATAGTCGTGGAGGTGTCAAAGACGAGAAGTGGCAGTTATGGTAGTCGCCTGATTTAACGTAGGTGTTAAGACGAGAAGGGGAGACTATTTCGGGGTCTCGCAATAGCGTGCATCCTTTGTCTGTTTAAGTTATATACCAGAGTTTTAGATTTCATTCACTCAGTAACTCCACATTCAGGACGAGAACGACCTCGTTCGATTCCTAAGAATCTTTGTTAATAGAAGCATCATTTAGTTGGTCGAAGTGGTTTAAGTTCTTAGTAGTTCTGTGTTGAGGTAAATATTATATTAGTTATCTAGTATTTTGCGAGTGATTAAGTGTTAAATCGCCTATTTTTCACTAGTTCTTTTGTGCAGAGAGAATTCAAATATAGTCTGTATTATTTTCCAGTGACGTGTTTCAGTGGAAAAGCAGAATAAATTATAATTTCTAGCTTAAAATCATGTAGCTATAATGAATTTAATTTAACTGCTAAATAATCAGACGAGAATATATTATAAAATTAACTTAGAACTGAAATGCTACATCAGTGAGTATTGACGGGATACGTATGTATTCCTAATTCATGGTGATTGATTTTATGTATATAACTTATTTCACGGGAAGTTTTAAATGATAAGTCAAGCTGTACGCTTGCAGTTTAAAATGTAAGTTATAACAAGTATATAGTATGTATAATTATTTTATATGTGGGTTTTTTCCCTATGCAGTGAAAACTGGGGTTAACCCAAACTTTGCCAGCGTTAAGTACAGAGTAAATATCTGTGTAGAACAAAACCATTCTTTCCTTAAAGACTTGGTCTAGAACCTTTACAAGACTTTAAGATTTTGAAAGAAGTAACGGCCCATTGAGCCTGATTTGATTCTTCCAGAGAAAAACCTCAAGTACATTTTAGCCCATGCGGCAAGTAACATATTAACGTCAGTAACACTCCGACACTGTTGACTAGTGGTGTGGTGACCAAATAAAGTCCTAACCTGAAAGAAGACACCGATCTGACATTCCTCATTTCTAGAAACCTAAGCTATTGACACTGTGCTCGTTGTTAATGTTCGTGCCTGGACAATTTAAATGTGACCTAAACAGTCATCCGAAAAATAAGAACACCCAAGGAATCGTTCCCTGAAGCAGATAATTCAACCCGTCTTTTTGGAACTGGGGATTTCTTGGTCAAAGACTGCCATTGACGATTCTGTATGTGAATGTCCTAAAAGTTATGTTTCCAGATGCTGTTAACAAAGCTGTAAGTATGCAAGAGAGCACGTGGCCACGGCTGAGTAAATAGAGTGAATGCAGGTCTGAGTGTTTCTTTATTGTTGTAATTTGGCACCCATTTTGCTGTCTTAACTTTCTTTATGCAAGTATTGCTAACCATATTTTCCCTTAGAATAGATCAGAGATATCAAATCTGTCCATACCTTAAAAGGGGGAAATATTAGACCAAATCATATGTATCCGTGACTCTTTGGGCTATCATCTTTCTCCTAACGGGACTGTGGTCTAAACATCGAGGGAAGATCATACCAGTGGGTCTATATCTTTTTTTGAAGCAATTCATTGACTTGATGCTTATTTATATATATATTTGACGTAAATTTTGGATGTTATGGTGATGGAAGTTTATATTGATAATTAAACTGCCCTTAAACTTAATCAGCGTGTTGGTCAGCTCGTTCTAGAATATCTATATAATCATTTGTTATAGTTTTCCCACGTCTGTACGTCTAACTGTCGTCTTGTATGTGCGTGCACGTGAGTGGATAGAACTATATATGTAATATATATATATATATATATATATATATATATATATATATATATATATATATGTGTGTGTGTGTATTTAGACTGTCTGACTCCTCTAAATCTGTCGTAGAAGATAGGTGAAAGAGAGAAGATTTCTCGATTTCAGAGACAGCCTCTATCACAGTCTACCACCTCACTCGTGGAAATCTATTTCTATTACTATCTCTCACTGTGACTAACACTTATTCTAATCTATTCAGAAGGGACCAACCCAAGTCTTAATTCTCCTATCAAAAATCTACGACATAGACGCACATTTGAGCGCATCTAGGATAATTGTATGTTATATTATTTGCGAACGACCGTGCACAATTATTAAACCGTTTTGGCGCGGTATGTCGCGGTGATTTGTTGCTATACGGGCAACGTACTTGAGGCAGATCCAGATATCCTCCGTCTTGTATAGACGTGAATTTTGTGTGTGCTAGTCCTTAGTCTAGGAAAGACACGGTTATAAAGAAATTATAATTATCTGAAAGATGAAGATGATATTGATGAGCAATACCAAGAATCGTTCTATTTAAAATATTTAGCCAGAAACGGCTCGTTTTAAGTATCTTGCCTCCGATACTTGGTCTCCTGTAACGTTATGGCAGAGCTTCAACTTGACCAGATATGTCAAGTTGCTAGTGCGTCCCACCAACGCCAGGAGCTGATTGAAGCTTAAAGGAATATAGATAACTACGTGAAGAATATTAACATGGTCACTTCGTCAGAGCCATGTATACTACCAATCCTTTAACCTTGATGTGGTAACGGTTACTGCAGTCAGTCAACGCCTCTGGTGAATGTAATCTTGCTATGTACATTTGTGTCTACGCTATTGAAGATGTTCTGAACTACTTTTATTATAAGTCTCGTCAAGAATAAAATATGTTATCGTCCATAACTCTTCCAACGAGTGCAGAGTTTATACGTTACTAGTTGGTCATGCTGTGTTGACCCATCCAGAGTTACCGGGTTCCATCATTATTATTCAGATCATCAACATACGCCTAAGTTAAACGGCCCACATCATATTCGCGTTACAAAGAAATACGTCGGCCACATGTTGTACGCCCGACAGCCCTAACAACACCAGTGACAGTCCAGTAAAGAAAAACCACCGGTAACTACTTCATAAATGCATATATCAAGAAAACAAGTAGATATGACATCCCACAGGAAAAACAAACAGGGTCACTAACAATCCAGCAAATACTGTGAAAACTACATCAGGGTCTTCCTTATAGCCGCGGAGTGGGGAAGTTTTTATGATCCACTGACTAAAATTGCGCTAACCTTGCGCGGCGAATCCACAGATTTATTAAGCCTAAAACATAAGTTGGGACTGTCTAATTACTCTTGTCGGTTTTATCTTAATACTGGTAAGTGGCACACCACTTTAGAAGACACAACTATCAGGTTCCGCTAGATGGGGTGGCTAATCCACTTAACACTGCGATATGATCAGGCGACGCTCCGTCACACCAGGGTGCTGTATTTTGGCGCTCTTTACTCGCGCAATGAATATACAGACGTGCACTGGCGTAACTTGGACTCGATTGATTGACCTGATGGTTTCGTTGTGACTGTGTGGTGGCCACGCACTTCGAACACAGACAAGGGTACCCGAATGCCACTATGCTGTGCTGATAAAGCGAAGTAGAAGGAGATATTGGTTGCCATCAGGCGCTGGCATACGCTGAACAGGTGATTACTGAACAAATACTGCATAATGCTTGGGGTCGTCAAACCGTGGTTACCGAGATAATGCTGGGGTGAATGGTTTTCTGGCGATGACCACGCGTTTATGGGCTTTTGCGAGGTGGATAATTGGTAGACAGATACTAACACTCGTAGAGCAATCTGCTTTCTGAAGGTTGGTTAGGAGAGAGAATATAACGTTCACTCCGTTGTTTTCCCATCTTCAGCTGTCTAGCAGTATGCTCTGGAACTGAATGACAAGCATATATACATTACTTCTAAGCAAATTACCAAGCATAAAATAAATCTGTATTAAACATTTATGTACATGTATTTTGCTTGTTTTATTTGCTAAACAAGTCCTTCCCGTTGTCCCTCCAATATGGGCTGTCCTTCCTGACCATTACACAATACCAGTTCTAAGCATTGCGTTCTCCGTGTTAACATGCAGCTCACATAGGAGAAATTTCTGTACAAACATGTTCATCATAGCATTAACTTTTTCAGTAAATCAAATTACTTTCATCGTACGCGTAAACAAAATGTAGTCCCGATTTTGAGGATGCACTATTCATAATATGACATTATTTAAGTTTCCAATACATTCCAGCTAACCATAAGTACATGGCATTATAAAGCTGTCCGCGCCCCGGGGGTCGATAACAAAAGGAAAATAATAAACCCCAAAATAAGTACATATAACAGCTTATGCCCCTGGGATACATCGTAAATTTACATGCTATATGAAAACTCGTGCCCTGGCTGGTGGGTAAAATCATGAAATGACTAATAAGTTATTTTAACTACAAAATTGATATTCATTGGTTCCATTCTGAGCCTAAGTAGTTTTAACAAAAATACATGGCTTCCTCCTATAAGTTATTTACATTGAGTAACACCAATGGAAATTCCCTACACATTACTGAATATTGAGTGGGTTTACAAAAATTAGAGTTACAGCTAGCAATTATGTACAAGCTATTAACTAGGCATATAATATACGGTACTGACTTTGTAAGTGCTTACGCCAAGACGCTGGGGAAAACTTAGATTCCAATGCGCTGCGGTAATGAGTCGTTTTCGCACTATGGTAGGAAATCTCAGTTTAACTCCACTCTAGTCTTCGGGTTCCGAACGTAATGTGTCCACTAGTCGACAACTATAGCCTTTATAATCAAATTCATGGCTTTGACCCTAATACTTGGAATGCGTCGTTTTGCACGTGCATTAGCGATCGGTACGTCTAAGAATTCAAGTTTCCGTGATAAAACAAATAGTTTACTCTGATTGGAAAGATTACAGGCTCTCATTTACGGGGAACTAGCGAAGTGACGCCGTGCAGGTGGCCAGCGCTTATGTTTTGTTATTCTAACTGAACGGTCGCTGGTTAGAAGACGGCGTAAGACTTCACGTGCTGAGCTTCCTGGAGAAATTTCTCAGGGGAATATTTCACGAACAGTTGACTGAAATCACAGAAGACGGTACCAGTCGCCTTTGTTTCACTCGGAGGTCAGTAACCGACAAACAAACGGGTCACCAACAAGGGGAAAACTTAGCCATTCTTTGGGGAATAATACAAGAGAAGTCACTATAGCAGGTGAGAAGAGAGTTTTTGAGAGGCTGGCCCTCAAAAAGGGAAAAACATTTAGGGGAGAAAATTTAAGACAAATTATAGGATTTAACTAACTGTCACTCCGCGACACTGGATGACGTAAGAGTAACACTCTGCAAACTATGTCAGCAGTTCAAAAGAGTTGTGATACAGTGGATCCCATCTCACTACAGCATCCTCGGAAATAAAGAAGCTGACAGATTGGCAAAGGAAGGGGGGAAATCTACATATACTTAACACAAGCATAATTTATGAAGAGGCCAAGAGTTTTTTCAAGCGCAGATACAGGAGCAAATGGGGAGCAGAGTATCCAGGCCATCAAACAAATGATGCATTTTACCAGCAAACAAGTGATAATCTTTCAACTTCGCACAGGCCACATCTGATTAGATACTATCTGTTCAACAAGCTGAAGGTTGGAACTACTGATGAGTGTAACTGTAGCACTGATAACATGGTTGCTGAATATCTGCTTAAAATGTGCCCAACATACGAGGAACAGAGAAAGTTCATATGGCCATCACCAGTACCATTCCTGGAAAGTTGTACGGAGATACCAGCAGCCTCAAACTGGCCACTGCTTTCTTTGACAATATCTAAGACGTCTGAGAGTGAATGCTGAAATAAAAGAAACAGTTCTATTTTTAGTATCCTGGTGTTATTGTTAAGTATGATTATTTAGAAAACACTTTACTTCTTATCTAATTATCTGTCTGCATCTACTGTCTGTCTGTCTGTCCCTTTCAGAGACAAATACCCATTGAAGAATGATCCACAACTAAACACAGGCTTTTAGACAACAACAAAATAAACAATTAATTTTTTTTTAAAAGTTGAATTGTAATTTTAATTTTTTTAAAATTAAAATAAAACGAAAAGATCGAATCACTTTAATGGATCCACGAAATGAAGCTTCTGCAAATAAAGAACATATCTGCATGTTAACTATTACCCTTCATAAAGGTTTAATTCACTTTATTCATTGCGTCTAAAAGCAGAAGTTTATTCACAACTTGATAACTGAAAAGTATGACAGACTGACACTTATTTACTGACTGGAGAAAACATTAGACGATCTAGGAATTACTGGATACCAATAGTTACTTGTAAAGCCTTTCGTGGGACTGAGGCAAGGTTATCAATCATTACTTGTTGTGAAGTGTACATCCTTGTAATTGCCACCTGCAGATTGGCGTACCGTAAATTGATTATTTTTGGGAAATTTCTTATTGTTGAGTTCCAGTGGTGCGTGGATTCGGCCGTAGGTATGATTTGTGGTAGTGAACAAGGGATGCTCGTGCGGACCTCCGTAATTCTGAAGACGTGGAAGTTGAGATGTTATAATTTTATGTAGCTGAAGTCTGAATTTTCTTTTTTCACGTGCTGTTATATACACAGATGTAGACAATTGTCGTAAATTTATTTAGAGAGAAAGAGTCTTAGAAATAGTGGTCCGGTTTAGAGTGTAGAATGATGGTGAACAGCTCAGTGATAGAAATATAGAGAGTAAATAGTTGCTTCACAGAGTGCCGGAGGAGAGTAAAGACAGACTTATTTACGACAATTCGTTTCTCTCAATCTACTCTTCAGGCTCTCCTGGTCAAACAATTATTTGCCAGTTTCCAGACACACACCTGCTCTCACACCGATTTGGTGCTTCAAACACACAGACGACGTGGATACAAACTATCTTAAACAAATAGGGGAAATTATGGGCTTTGGGTATTCCAACACAGTAACGATTAAGTTTATGTTGTTTATTAAAGTTAAAAAAAAAACAATCACTACAACAATCATGTGTGTACAGCAAAAATTATCATAAGTACAGAAAATGCAAATAACAAGGTAGGGAGGGGGTGAAGAAGATTGGTATCGACTAAGCCCGTCCCGCTTATTAGACAAAGATAAACCCAGTCCAAAGATAGATAGTTATCAGGAACATAGGTACGTTAACCTAACAGTGAAGTTAATCACTCTGAAAGAGGTGTTTCAAAATTAGGTATGGGTGGTAGAAAGAATCCTGTTCTTCCCAATTGTTCTTCCCTTTACTAAGCAAATGAAAAGGAGGGGGTTTTAAACAGAGTTAACAGGGAGCCGCGCTAGCGTAGTGGTTACAACACCGCTCTGGCGACCGGGTGATACAGGATCAAACCCGGGCGACGGCATTTGAGGATTTTTCGTCGACCGGGATTTGGACTGGATTAACTCGAGACCTGGCGAGGACATTTAAAGGAGTGTCGTCGACCAGGGACTGGCGGCTCCTGAGCCGACCCAGCTGCAATGGGTACCTCCGAAATCGGCGAGTATTTGCCTGAATGGCGAGGAACACCTGTCTCTGTACAAGAAATAAAGGGATACTCACGTAAAATCAATGTCAGGTTAGACATAAAATAATAACCTGAGATTTCGAATCGGGCGAACGCAAAAAAAAAAAAAAAAAAAAAAAAAAAAAAAAAAAAACAGAGTTAACAAATTATCAACTATCCCACTTAAAGGAACAATGCAGGGTATACAGAAAATTATATTACCAGGTAAGCAAGTTAACAAAATGGTTACAAAAAAAGATTAAATTTCCTGTCATTCATACACGCGCGTGAGGATCCACACTCATATATTCACACACTTACCGATTACAGCATCAGACACTCCAATAGAATTATATAAACAGCAATTACACTCTTGACACATGAAAAGGTCTGGTACTTCCGTGTCCCGCCCCAGATGTTGCGAGGTTTTCTGATAGCAACTATTCTCACTTATCGCCGGACTTGAAGCCTAAGAGTTATTGTGTTTTATTATATAAAAGGAGTCTATGGGATGGCACTGACACAGTTCGACACAGGGGTGAAATGAAGTGGTCTCTTTAATCTTCCGCTATGGTAAAATTCCTTCAATGCGTGATGGTAGTAACTGACCGGTAAGTTTATTAATCCAGTGAGGAAAAACTTAAGCCGTCACAGTTCAGGAAAATATGTACTCTCTCACAGTAGGGCAGTAAATCAAGTATCGCTACTGGCACAGTTCAACTTCCAGTTTATCTTACAGATTTGTAATTATAATATGATGATTGTTCTTTAAATAGTCTTGGGTAGGTTTTCTTTCATGTAATTATGATAGCTAGGTCGCATTGAACCGCCACAAGATTAAATTTGAAAATGTTTCATCAATATGTCTGGAAGTTTTTAAGATGATTTCTTTATTGCTGGGATCGCAAGGTTACGATAACTCTGTATGAAAGAAAAAAGACATGTAATATACCGAAAAATCAAATAACATTCTAAAGCGCGATGAATTTCCCGTTAAGACTATTTATAAATATATATATATATATATACTCGCGTATTTAATTATGTATTTAATAAACACTGCGCGAGTTCTAAAGGTTAAAACACACATCTGTAAATATAGGACTTAACTAAATTTATTAATTATAAATTCCTTCGCGACTTTAAAAGTTAATTACAGCATTTAAGCATCTATTATCCTTTTTGGAAATAATATAGCAGGTATATCATTACATTTACAACTGGAACTATTAAGATGGTTTAATTTAATCGATTTAAATTAACACAAAATCCAGTGAAATAGAATGAATGAACTAGACCACTGATCACTTTACACAATATATATTTTACCGTTTTGCACAGAAATAGAATTCACTGCAATTATATATAAAAATCCAGGGGATAATCTAGGAGGATTTCAAATATAGCTAGTGCTTCTGTAAAGGTCTGGACAACGAGTGATAAAGTGTATTTCTACGTGGTCTGTATATATCTAACTTAATTGTAAGATGAGTGGGACATGAGAAAATTGACACCTTTTTAGATCTCAGGACACTTTTGGCGATCTGACCGCCAGACCAAAGAGAGATGCCGCCCCTGGATTTCTGTATTGCCGTTCGCTGCGTCCGTTCCGGCTTTCCCCGTTCGCGTTCACTGCGATCGGTTCTGCGTTTGGCACGGAGATGCGAAATACCGGCAGGAACTTGCGTCGCTCGTTTCAGGGACCACTACTGTCTTTGATCGTGGCGCTAGTCTTTCCTGTGATCCCCCAGTCCGTGTCTTTGATCGTGGTCGCTACTATCTGTTTGATTCTGGCGCCGCCCCCTCTGGGCAAAGTTAATGAAAATACAGTATATGATTGCTCAAGAGATGTCCATGGGCGTGATTTAATCTCTCCTTAAATCAATGCGATGACCAGAATGAACGATAGTTAAACTGTCCACATATTAATCAGCAAACGTGTGGAACGGTTGCATAGCTAATGAGTCCAGGTGAAAAGGAAAATCCCGTTTGACGAAAGGTTACAATATTCGGGGGCACTTATGTTATCCAAGGGGTCGCTACGAAGGTCGTACTATATCATCCAACACTTCAGGGTCATTCAGGGTCGGCTGAGTTCGTCTGTCACAATCGTCCCCTCTTTTGAGACATGAAAACCTGTTTTCATGTTTGATTTATGACGATGAAGCTGCCCTGAACGGTAGCTTTAGGATGATTAGTATCTTCAACTTTCTCTTCTTCCTCCGAAGTCCAGTTTCTACTCAGGAAATCCGCCCCGACATTCTGTCTTCCCGGAATGTATTCCACTTTGAAAGAATAAACGCTTAAAAGAAGGGCCCAACGCATGACCCTTTCGTTAAATTCTTTTTTTGCACCAAGAAATGCTAACGGAGCGTGGTCTGTTTGCACTGTGAAAGATGTACCGTAGAGAGACTCATGATGGCGTCTGATACCGTCAATCAGAGCGAGGCATTCTCTTTCGACTACGCTGTAGTTCCGTTCAGCTTTATTTAACTTCCGACTGCCATAGGCAACTGGAAATAGCATGTTCAGGTCACTGTCCTCGGCTTGAAGCAGTGTTGACCCGATGCCCTGACCTGATGCGTCGACCCGTAATACAAAAGGTTTCTTGAGGTCAGGCAACCTCAAAATGGGGTATGCAGACAACTGTCCTTTCAAAGTGCTGTATGCGTGTTCCCACTTTTGATTCACATGACCTTATCCGGACGCCCTTTCTTTGTGAGGTCAGTCAGAGGTGCCGTCAGTCCGTTGAAGTTCTGGATGTACTTCTGATAGTATGCACATAGCGATATGAAGGAACGTACGTCTTTCTTCGTTCGGGGTCTTTTTGCTGCCACTATTTTCTCCACGTTCTTCTTAATAGGCCAACTGCATCCGTGAGAAATAGTATGCCCCAGGAAGTCTAACTGTTCAAACCCGATGAGACATTTGCTAGGTCTGGCTGTGAGACCAGTTTCCTGTAGTCTCCCGAGGAGCATAGCAACCGTAGCAATATGTTCGTCGTAGGTTTCCGATGCAATTAATATGTCATCCATGAAATTATGGATGTGGGGACTTTGCAAAGGTTCTAACAGCTTCCTCATCATTCTGGTGAGCACTCCTGGTGCGTTATGCAATCCGAACGGCATCACATTAAATGTGTAATGTCCTTCACTAGTGCTGAAAGCTAGCAAAGGTTTAACTTCCTCCTTGACTGGTATTTGATAATAACCTTTACTGAGGTCAATCTTGGAGAAAATCGTTGCCTTGCTGAGCTTGGTGAACAACTCAGAAACAGTTTGGAGAGGTTCGGGCTGGAATTCCGTAACAGCGTTTAGTAGCCGGTAATCTATACACAGCCGAACTTCCTTATTGGGCTTCTGCAACAGCACTACACTTGAACTGTAAGGAGATGTAGACTCACTGATAATTCGTGCCTGTCGCAGCTTGTCTATTTCTCCGCGAAGTGCATCAGCTTTAGCGTACGGGATGGGGTAAACTCTGGTTCGAACAGGGGTCTCGTTTGTTAATTTCATGTAAATTCGATGAGATTTGTTCGACCAGGTACATCCGTTAAGACTGCACTGTACTGTTTTAGTAGCGCCCTGGTTTCTGTTTGTTGTTCTGGTGAGAGATTGTCGCCGAACTTGACATCTTTAAAGGATTCTGTGGGTTGCAGTGGATACTTCATGCAACCATCATCATCTTCCTCGTCTTCCGTTGCTATGGCGACAGCCAAGAGATGCTCGGAGGATGGCACTGGTCTCTCCAAATATTTCTTAAGGAGATTTACGTGGAAGACCTTCTCCTTTCCTTTAATGGAGATCTTGTAATTAGTACTTGAGATCTTTTTAAGGACGGTAAACGGCCCTTGCCATCCGATGCGAAGTTTATTGCTTCCGGTTGGAAGTAGCAACAAAACTTTTTCCCCTGGTTGGAGCTCTCTCTCTTTTGCAGCTTTGTTGTATCTTTTAGCATGTTTAGCGCGGGCTTTCGTAAGGTTTGTCGTAGCTAGATCCCATCCTAGCTTTAACCTTTCCTTGAGCTCAGATACATACTTGCTTGCAGAGACGACTGTCTCGTCAGCCTTTTGGTCTGTCAGGGACCGAAGTACGGCTTCTAGTGGCCCCTTAATAGGTCTGCCAAATAAAAGTGTAGCAGGCGGGAATCTCGTAGACGCTTGGGGTACCTCTCGGTAGGCGAATAAGGCAACCGATATATATAGGTCCCAGTCTTCCGGTTTCTCCTGACCCAGCTTACGTAACATGGTGGTGAGGCTGCCATTAAAACGTTCCACGAGCCCATTTCCGGCCGGATGGTAGGGACTTGTGTGGATATGTTTGGCCCTCAAGATCTTAAAGATCTCCTCCATTAACAGGCTACGGAATTGGGATCCATTGTCCGTTAAAACTTGTTGAGGGAATCCCAACCGTGTAAAAATTTGCACGAGGGCTTCTGCGACATGCTTGGAATCTGTGCATGTTAGCGGTATAGCTTCGGCCCACATTGTGCAAGTGTTGACTAAAGTCAGGATGAGCCTGTTCTTTCTTTTGGTCCTTTCCAGGGGTCCAATGATGTCGACAGCAACCCGTTCAAATGGAGTATCCACTATTGGCATTTGCCCCATAGGTACTGGGGTTGTCAAGTGCTTTGGTGCTACCCGTTGGCACTGGGCGCAGGATTTCACATACCTGATAATGTCAGAGTTCATTCCTGGCCACCAATAGTGGTTTTTTATTCGCTGAATAGTGGCGTTTTGTCCCATATGTCCGCTAAAGGGAAGAGAGTGCCCCATTTCTAAGATCTGGCTTCTGTACTGCGTCGGTACTAGGAGCTAGTTATTCCCCGTGTCCGGGTTGCCCGTTCTACGATACAATACGCCATCCTTAGAAAAGATGTCTCCGTTGTGTCTGGGGTCCTTAGCCATGGGCAGTTTTCTAAAGCAGGGCTCCAGAGTAGGGTCCTTTTGTTGCGCCTCCTTCAGTTCATTCGGCAACAAATTTGGCGCAGGCTCCCTCTCCTTCTTGGCTTGCCCTCTTGTGGTTACCGCTGCCACAATCGGCTCCTTTGGTCTCCCAATAAACACATATCTACATCCCAGGATAACTGGGTAGATAGGATCATCCATAATGGCCGCTTTAATAACTCCTCTGACAAAGTCAGAGTGTATTTCTACCAGTGCGATAGGAAGCGTCCTGGGTGCATCACTCCTGAAAACTCCACTAAGTTTGACGGTTTCCTCTGTCTCCTGACCGGGTTTGACTAGGTGCCTAGCGACAATACAACTAAAGCTTAGTCCAGTGTCAAAGAGACAAGTAGTTGAGGTACCATTCAAAATTACAGTTCCTCGAATTGAGGGTCGGTCCCCCTCAGGTTGAGAATCACTGACATTGACTCTACCTTTCGAGGCTGTATGCAAACATCCGATGCGCTTTGGACCGGTTTGTTTGCCCTGATCAGACGTTCCTGGTGTAGGGGTCTTCCCTTTTCCTTGACCTTGGTGGCCTCGCTGCCACGTAGGCTTGGTTGGTTGATCAGAATTGTTGTTTGGGGGGTATCGGGTTTTGTAGAATTTCGATTTTTCCTGGGGAGGTCTCTGGGTATTATTTTCTCGTTGGTTATAATTCTGAGAGGAATTAGAAGAATAGGATGACTGCTCTAGATTTTGTTTACGAGATGGCTCATCTGTGGGTTTACGTTTAGTGCTGGGAAGTTCGGCCATTGCACTGGTATAGCGTTCTGCCTTATTGAGTATGTCCTCAAGCCTGACTGCGCCCTGTTCAGCCAAAAATCTACGGGTTTCGTTTGACAAAGTTGACTTTATCTGTTCCACAAGAACAAGTTCAAGTAGTCCCTCATATGTAAGAGGTAGGTCAGATAATTCAATGCACTTTGTCAAATAGCCCGTGAGACGTGAAGAAAACTGTGGGAATGTTTCCGTGCTCTCTTTTCGGCTGTTTCTGAACATTTGCAGAAATAATTTTCGGGCGGTCATCTCAAACCGCTCTAGCAAGGCCTTTTTCAGCATGTCGTAATCATGTTGGTTGGTTCCCAGCTTTGTGTACACGTCATAAGCAGTACTTTTTAATGACGTTGAGAGTTTAAGTGCCCAGCGGAAACTCTCTAACCCATACAGATTGGCGAGCCTCTCGAATTTTTCTAGATAGCTGTTAATTTTCTCATTGGGACTAGGAAAAGACTCTAAAGCAAAAGACATCGCAGTTAATTGGGCAGATTGAGTGCTGGAGAGGTCCATTGACTGAGACTGGGGCGAAGATGGCTCTCCGTTATTCGACGTAGAGGCGCCCCGACTCTCTAAAGCCTTTAGTGCCAGTTCATGCTGTCTTTCCCTCTCTCTCTCCCTGCGAGCTTCCATCTCTGCCTCAATTTTCTTCTGCTCCAATTGACGCTCTTCCGCTTCTTTCCTATCTGCTGCTTCTCTTTCCTTCTCTTCCTTCCTCTCAGCTTCTGCTCTCCGTTGCTCCGTGTCATATATTTCCAGTTCCTGGTTGATAAACAGGTTCGCCGCTTCTGCGTCTAATCCTGCCTCTTTCGCTTCCAGCCTCAGGATGGATCTCATCTTTATCCTCTCTGCCATTGTCAAAGAATAAGATGTAGTATGACTAGAGAATAGTACGAAAGAACAAGAAAGGAACAAAACTCAAAGCCGCTACGAGAAAAAAAAGACACAAAGTATAAATTTACTTGTGTTACCTCCTATTTGAAATGTGCAAACTTATCGCTGCTATTATTATCACTTAAGACTCTTAACGCAAGCGACTATGCCACTAAAATGGTAAGTTACACTAGAATAGAATCTACTTTTACTAACAGTAGAGAAAAATTTATATTAAAACAATTTAAAAGGAAAAAAAAAGTTTTTCCTGAAATTTTAATTCTCCACTACAAAAACTCCGCCCCTGAAGTCAGTTTATGAGAAGAGACGATGTTAACTAGACTTAAAAAGTCAGAACAAGGCGTCTTTATCTAAGCTCAACTCTTTTTAACTTCAAAAAAAACCTTTAGTGACTGTAAAACCAATCACGCAATCCCAGCAAATCTTATAAAGAAAAATTTAATTTTCTCCGCCAGAGGATAATCTAAATAACAAATATTTTTGTTTATCCGTACTTTCTACTGCTGTGGAAAGAAAACAACCTGTAAATATGCTGTGTGGACGACCCAAATACTAAAAGGCGTTGTCTAGGGGTGTAATTAATTATTTATTTATTTCCCTAAATCACAAAGACAGATCACTCACACTCTATCTAGTTAGACCCAGACTTAGATCAGACTCAAAATATCTTTATCCCGGCTATGCGATTGCCTCAAATGTAGCTCAAGATCCCAGGACCAGCCCACAAATATTGGCGTAAATTTATTTAGAGAGAAAGAGTCTTAGAAATAGTGGTCCGGTTTAGAGTGTAGAATGATGGTGAACAGCTCAGTGATAGAAATGTAGAGAGTAAATAGTTGCTTCACAGAGTGCTGGAGGAGAGTAAAGACAGACCTATTTACGACAATTCGTTTCTCTCAATCTACTCTTCAGGCTCTCCTGGTCAAACAATTATTTGCCAGTTTCCAGACACACACCTGCTCTCACACCGATTTGGTGCTTCAAACACACAGACGACGTGGATACAAACTATCTTAAACAAATAGGGGAAATTATGGGCTTTGGGTATTCCAACACAGTAACGATTAAGTTTATGTTGTTTATTAAAGTTAAAAAAGACAATCACTACAACTATCATGTGTGTACAGCAAAAATTATCATAAGTACAGAAAATGCAAATAACAAGGTAGGGAGGGGGTGAAGAAGATTGGTATCGACTAAGCCCGTCCCGCTTATTAGACAAAGATAAACCCAGTCCAAAGATAGATAGTTATCAGGAACATAGGTACGTTAACCTAACAAAGAAGTTAATCACTCTGAAAGAGGTGTTTCAAAATTAGGTATGGGTGGTAGAAAGAATCCTGTTCTTCCCAATTGTTCTTCCCTTTACTAAGCAAATGAAAAGGAGGGGGTTTTAAACAGAGTTAACAAATTATCAACTATCCCACTTAAGGGAACAATGCAGGGTATACAGAAATCTATATTACCAGGTAAGCAAGTTAACAAAATTGTTACAAAAAAGATTAAATTTCCTGTCATTCATACACGCGCATGAGGATCCACACTCATATATTCACACACTTACCGATTACAGCATCAGACAATCCAATAGAATTATATAAACAGCAATTACACTCTTGACACATGAAAAGGTCTGGTACTTCCGTGTCCCGCCCCAGATGTTGCGAGGTTTGCTGATAGCAACTATTCTCACTTATCGCCGGACTTGAAGCCTAAGAGTTATTGTGTTTTATTATATAAAAGGAGTCTATGGGATGGCACTGACACAGTTCGACACAGGGGTGAAATGAAGTGGTCTCTTTAATCTTCCGCTATGGTAAAATTCCTTCAATGCGTGATGGTAGTAACTGACCGGTAAGTTTATTAATCCAGTGAGGAAAAACTTAAGCCGTCACAGTTCAGGAAAATATGTACTCTCTCACAGTAGGGCAGTAAATCAAGTATCGCTACTGGCACAGTTCAACTTCCAGTTTATCTTACAGATTTGTAATTATAATATGATGATTGTTCTTTAAATAGTCTTGGGTAGGTTTTCTTTCATGTAATTATGATAGCTAGGTCGCATTGAACCGCCACAAGATTAAATTTGAAAATGTTTCATCAATATGTCTGGAAGTTTTTAAGATGATTTCTTTATTGCTGGGATTGCAAGGTTACGATCACTCTGTATGAAAGAAAAAAGACATGTAATATACCGTAAAATCAAATAACATTCTAAAGCGCGATGAATTTCCCGTTAAGACTATTTATAAATAAATATAAATATAAATAAATAAATAAATAAATAAATAAATAAATAAATAAATAAATAAATAAATATATATATATATATATATATATATATATATATATATATATATATATATATATATATATATATATATATATATATATATATATATATATATATATATATATATATATATATATATATATATATATATATATATATACTCGCGTATTTAATTATGTATTTAATAAACACTGCGCGAGTTCTAATGATTAAAACACACATCTATAAATATAGGACTTAACTAAATTTATTAATTATAAATTCCTTCGTGACTTTAAAAGTTAATTACAGCATTTAAGCATCTATTATCCTTTTTGGAAATAATATAGCAGATATATCATTACATTTACAACTGGAACTATTGAGATGGTTTAATTTAATAGATTTAAATTAACACAAAATCCAGTGAAATAGAATGAATGGACTAGACCACTGATCACTTTACACAATATATATTTTACCGTTTTGCACAGAAATAGAATTCACTGCAAATATATATAAAAATCCAGGGGATAATCTAACAGGATTTCAAATATAGCTAGTGCTTCTGTAAAGGTCTGGCCAACGAGTGATAAAGTGTATTTCTACGTGGTCTGTATATATCTAACTTAATTGTAAGATGAGCGGGACATGAGAAAATTGACACCTTTTTAGATCTCAGGACACTTTTGGGGATCTGACCGCCAGACCAAAGAGAGATGCCGCCCCTGGATTTCTGTATCGCCGTTCGCTGCGTCCGTTCCGGCTTTCCCCGTTCGCGTTCACTGCGATCGGTTCTGCGTTTGGCACGGAGATGCGAAATACCGGCAGGAACTTGCGTCGCTCGTTTCAGGGACCACTACTGTCTTTGATCGTGGCGCTAGTCTTTCATGAGATCCCCCAGTCCGTGTCTTTGATCGTGGTCGCTACTATCTGTTTGATTATGGCGCCGCCCCCTCTGGGCAAAGTTTATGAAAATACTGCATATGATTGCTCAAGAGATGTCCATGGGCGTGATTTAATCTCTCCTTAAATCAATGCGATGACCAGAATGAACGATAGTTAAACTGTCCACATATTAATCAGCAAACGCGTGGAACGGTTGCATAGCTAATGAGTCCAGGTGAAAAGGAAAATCCCGTTTGACGAAAGATTACAATATTCGGGGGCACTGATGTTATCCAAGGGGTCGCTACGAAGGTCGTACTATATCATCCAACACTTCAGGGTCATTCAGGGTCGGCTGAGTTCGTCTGTCACAACAATTATATAATCAAACTAAACACATTCAAACACAGACAAGCAGGCATACAAACTAAATCACAGACAAGCATGTACACAAACTAAAACACAGACACAGACAAGTATGTACACATACTAAAACACAGACACAGACAAGTATTACACAAACTAAAACACAGACAGAGACAAGCATGTACACAAACTAAAATACAGACAAGTATGTACATACACTAAAACACAGACACAGACAAGTATGTACATAAACTAAAACACAAACACAGACAAGCAGGCACACAAACTTAAACACAGACACAAACAAGTGTGTACACACATTAAAACACAGACAAGAATGTACATACACTAACATGGACAAATTTGTATACAAACTAAAACACAGACAAGCATGTACACAAACTAAAATACAGACAAGAATGTACACAAATTAAAACACAGACAAGCATGTAAACAAACTAAAGCACAGACACAGATAAGTATGTACACAAACTAAAATACAGACACAGACAAGCATGTGCACAAACTAAAACACAGACAAGCATGTACACAAACTAAAGCACAGACACAGATAAGTATGTACACAGACTAAAATACAGACAAGCATGTGCACAAACTAAAACACAGACACATACAAGTATGTACACAAACCAAAACACAGACAAGCATGTGCACAAACTAAAACTCAGACAAGCATGTACACAAACTAAAACACAGACAAGTATGTACATTCGCTAAAACACAGACACAGACAAGTATGTACATACACTAAAACACAGAAACAGACAAGTACGTACATACACTAAAACACAGACAAGTGCGTACACAAATTAAAACACAGGCACAGACAAATATGTACCATACACTAAAACTCAGACACAGACAAGTATGTACATTCACTAAAACACAGACACAGACAAGTACGTACATACACTAAAACACAGACAAGTGCGTACACAAATTAAAACACAGACACAGACAAATATGTACCATACACTAAAACACAGACACAGACAAGTATGTACATTCACTAAAACACAGACACAGACAAGTACGTACATACACTAAAACACAGACAAGTGCGTACACAAATTAAAACACAAACACAGACAAGTATGTACACAAACTGAAACACAGGCACTGACAAGCATGTACACAAATTAAAACACAGACAAGTATGTACGTACATTAAAACACAGACAAGCATGTACACAAACTAAAACACAGACACGTATGTACACAAACTAAAACACAGACACAGACAAGTATTACACAAACTAAAACACAAACAAGTATGTACACAAACTAAAACACAGACACAAACAGGTAATACACAAAATAAAACACAGATACAGACAAGTATTACACAAACTAAAACACAGACACAGACAAGTATTACACAAACTAAAACACAGACGCAGACAAGCATGCACACTAAATCTAAAACAGACACGGACATGAATTCACAGAAACTAAAACAGTCACGGACAGGAATTCACAAACTAAAACAGTGTCTTATTTCTTGATATCATTATCTACTGCCCCAGTTTGTCTACATTACTGCCTGGGTATATGTATGGTTTCACTTATTGCAGGATGGATTAGACACCTATATAGACGTAAATAGATGCACACAGTCACATTCAGGAAGGCAGACAAACAGACCGACAGATCATTAGATACATATATAGATCAACTGAAAACACTTGTGAGATATGCTCACAAACATGACATATATACAGATAGAAAGACAGGCAGACAGATGAACAGACAGACAGACAGAACGAACGAACTTTATTTTCAAAGGGTTAAGAATTGGGCACGCAGGCCCGTCTTACATTCTGCCCTTCTTCTCTCTGTCATCTTACATACCGTATCCATTCAATCGCACATGTATTTTGAGCATTATTTAAGCATACAACATTATCAAGGTAAAATAATAATATACATTTGTAACATCCAGTCATAAATAAATTTAGGTATGTTAAAAAAAAAATGAGAGAAAAAAAATAAATTAATAAAAATAAATTAATAAAAAAAAAAAAAAAACTAACAAAATCTAAACCATTCATACGGTAAATTAGACATAATTTGAAACGTAATCAGATTATGGTGGCATGTAATAAGAACTCATGACATATTGGAAATCTGCTGCTGAATGACCTGGGATTTCGTGTGTTGTCAGCGCATGCGGAAAATGTTCCCACAGGTCAGCAGCTTTTGAGTCCCAAGCAGATACTGCCACAGGGAGTGAATTGTTGACGCCTCCACTATACGAGATCCAGCTTTATGACCTATGCTCCTTAGGGAGGTAATGGGTATTGACTGATAGGGGAGAATCGTACATATAGGCCTGTCTTGCATTTTGCCCTTCCTCTTACTCATCTTTATTGCTAGTTATCCAGACATTCTCCAACATACTTAAGGTATTAGTTTAATGGCGATGCAACATTATAAGTAGTATAAAAGCATACATTTACAGTACTGTATCTGATTACAATTAAGAAGTAAGGTGTATTAAAATGAAAAATAGATCATCAGACCCTCCTTACAGTATATTAGATAATAATTCGAAACATAATCACTTAGGGCGACATATAATCCGCACTCATATTGTATTTGAACACTCTACGATTATATGAGTAGGGACTGTGCATGTTTTTCAGGTCATGTGGAAGATTGTTCCAAAGATGAGCACCTGAGTAAGCCAAGCTCTTCTTGTACAAATCTAGCCTGGGCTTGGGTACCTGTAACTGGTTTAAGCACTGACTACGTTTTTCATTGAATTTTAAGAGTGGCCACAGATACGTTGGAGCAGATGAACAGATAGGCAGACAGATAGACAGACAGGCAGACAGCTTGACAGACAAACAAGCAGGCTGGCAGACAGACGGACGGACGAACGAACGGACGGATGGACAGACAGACAGAAAGTAATTTATTTTCAACATAGGGGTTATTTTCATAACTGCCTCCAGCTGGCTGAAAATAGGAGTGAATTTAAAAGCTGCAACCAAGGTGGAGTTGATTCAATTCTCTGCACTATACAACAGAAGGCTGACACTTGGGAGTCATGACCTAAGTGGGCCCGTCCCCCATAGAGTGCAAAGGAGAATAATGGGCCGAAACACTTGATCGACGGGGGGACAGACAGACAGACAGATATACAGATGGACAGATGGACAGATAGATAGATAGATAGATAGATAGATAGATAGATAGATTGATTGATTGATTGATTGATCGATCGATCGATCGATCGACAGACAGACAGACAGACGACAGACAGACAGTTAGATAGATAGATAGATAGATAGATAGATAGATAGATAGATAGATAGATAGATAGATAGATAGATAGATAGATAGATAGATAGATAGATAGATAGATACATACATACATACATACATACATACATACATACATACATAGAAAGATATAGTTAGACAGACAGACAGACAGACAGACAGACAGACAGACACACAGACACACACACAGACACAGACACACAGACACACACACAGACACACACACACACACACACACACACACACACACACACACATACATACATACATACATACATACATACATACATACATACATACATACATACATACATACATACATACATACATACATACATACATACATACATACATACATACATACATACATACATACATACATACATACATACATACATACATACATACATACATACATACATAGAAGAATCTTTATTATCCAAAAAGATACATTAACATGTACTTGATATACTGTAGTATAAAAACACCATATCATATCGGATAATCATTTAGAGTCCGTAAGTGTGCTAAACTCCGCCCAGGATACAATCGGCAAACATTCATAATCCGTTGAATTCAATTAGTACACCGTTTACAAGCTGACATCAAAAGTCTCCAGCCTTCAGTATCCGTCACCGTCTTTTGGGACATGAGCAAAAACCAAACATTCACGATTCTACTGGACACACAATCTGACACATGTCCGCGCTGTGGTCTTTCAGCAACGCACACCATAGTAAGGGGTCAGTGGATCTTTCCAACGAAGCTATAGTTTCTTTCCGGTGGCTTCATAAACTAATATATATTCTTTACAAATAAAAATGTCAATTTTAAAGTTTAATTTTCGCCTTTCACTGATATCTTTAATTTCTGTAGCCATCTTTTCGGGTGTTGTTATAGTCGATGTTAAGAATTTCCACTTACTAACGCGAGAGCTTCAAGTTGACACACCTCTCAAAGCTGTGGAAAAGTCTCTTCTCTGCTACAAATCTTGTTTCAGCATTGCTCAAAATTAATAAGTCAGTAGATTTTTCCATTCACAATGAGGGGTGACAGTATCCAGTTAGCCATTGCTAACGAAAACATTGTTTCTTTCCAGTGGCTTCACAAATGAATATATATTTTTTTGTAAATGAAAAGTTCAGTTTCAAAGACCTTTTCGTCCCTATCTATCACAAATATCCCTAGTCCATGTAACAATCTCTTCGGGTGTTGCCAGAATAGGTGTCAAGAATATCCATTTACTACCATGGGGAGCCTCAACGCTAACCGTCAGGTCGAGCTGGCTTGACATGTTTCTTTTGTCATAGATCGAATAACTTGAAGTTGAACCAATACATGGCTACCTCATTGGGCATGTATGATTATAATAAGGCATTGCTTCAACTTGCGATATTAATATGGCCTCTCGAAATTTGATAACAGCAGTAACAATAGCCTTCATTAAATTTGTGATGTTTTGAAACGCAGACCGGTTGACAAATCACAAAACCGCCATCTTGGATACTTGGTTCCAACACAAACAGCGAATTCGCATGACAGGCAAACTTGATGTTTTCACATTTAAAACACTCAGCAACATAATCCAGAACACGAGCCAAACACACCACAAACTCATACAGCGTTAATGAGGGCTGTTACCACAGATGCAGACTCCAAAACGACGACATGAAATGCACAACACAAAAGTGCGGCCTACCACGCCGCCATCTTGGAAACATACATACATACATACATACATAAATAGAAAGATAAATAGTTAGACAGACAGACAGACAGACAGACAGACAGACAGACAGACAGACAGACAGACAGACAGGTAGGTAGGTAGGTAGATAGATAGATAGATAGATAGATAGATAGATAGATAGATAGATAGATAGATAGATAGATAGATAGATAGATAGATAGATAGATAGATAGATAGATAGATAGATAGATAGATAAAAGAGACGATCACTAGCGTTGCGACTATTACCTTGGCGCCAAGAGTATAGCAATCTGGTCTGGACGCAGGGTGAGCTTCTGCAGTAGAAATAAACAAAGGTTTCCCGGGTGGGCCGCACGTGGCACTCTGCCTGAAAATTACACACGCACACATAGAGGACAGCAGAAACTGATAACAACTTAGTACAGTGGTTCCCAAACGGTGTGGAGCGATACACTGGTGTGAATGCGAGGATAGCAGATGTGGCCGAAAGATGCAATTACAATCAAAGATTTAGAGATTTTCAACAAACAAAAATCAGATGCCAAAAATAAATATGAAGGTCATTTTCTTATTTGTAAACTTATTTTGTTACCTGTTATATAATACGGGGAATTTATATATAGAAACTCATATAATTTTCCAGAATTTTTCAGATTTTCCAGTATAATCATTTATTTTATGTCACATAAATTGTAATAATAATTATTATAATAAAAGAACATTTTAAAGTAATGTAAATTATAAACAGGAGTTTACTGCTGAGAGTTAATTTTTATTTTATTTTGAATGCATTTCTTATCAATAAAACATTCAGTGTGGCGCGAGCAAATTTTCATTTTTAAAATGTGGCCCAGAGAAAAAACGTTTGGGAACCTCTGAGTCTTACTATAACTCTTGTGTGCGCACCTTTCATTGTATGTCATATGAAGTCGCACATCTATTCGTCTTCATCACACTTTAACTCCCTAAGGAGCATAGGCCTTCAACAAACATACGCCAAGCCTGTCCTGTGCCATCAGCTCAAAATGTTTCCATGACTTCTTCACCCTCTTCATGTCTGAATCCAGTTCTCTTCTCCAAGTGTTTTTTGATCTCCATCTCTCTTAACTTGGGGGTTCCAGCACAATGACTGTCTTGTAATGCTATCAACAGATTTCCTCAGTGTATGTCCTATCCATCGCCAGAGTCTTCTTCTCATCTCTTTATCCACTGGCTCTTGTCTGGTTCTTGTGATCAGTTACACTGGCTCTTGTCTGGTTCTTGTGATCAGTTACACTGGCTCTTGTCTGGTTCTTGTCATCAGTTACACTGGCTCTTGTCTGGTTCTTGTCATCAGTTACACTGGCTCTTGTCTGGTTCTTGTCATCAGTTACACTGGCTCTTGTCTGGTTCTTGTCATCAGTTACACTGGCTCTTGTCTGGTTCTTGTCATCAGTTTCACATTAGTCATCTTCTCGTTCCCCTTTCAATGATGACAGCAGCCACCTTCATTGATTTCACACACTGAAGGAAAATAAGTAGTGTAGATCTTACTGAGACTCAGGTCAATAAAATGATCTTTTAACCAGACCACAAGGTCTTTTATATTTGGACATGCAGCCTAATATAACCGACGGATCCTATGTTTAGGCTGAAAGAGGCGCGCTTCGCCAAAGTTTTTTTAGACACAGGACAAAGAGACGGACTCAGTTCTCGTCGGGAATAAACAAGCGAAAACAGTACAGAAAAGGAATTGAGAGTTAATCAAAATCAGGGATCGTACTTTACCGATAGATCACTTTGTAATGATGTGATAGATCTTTAGGTGACCGAATGGGAGTTGAGGGAAAGAGAATTTTTAAGTTTGGGAAATGTTGGACTAATACTCTCCTGATATTATTTCAAAGCCCAATGCCTCTAAGACAAAGGTTACAAAGCAGTCACCACTTTTGTCAAGAAAGATAACGCTGCGAGACATTTTAAAACTGTTGAATTTTTGGTAGATCTTTAGGTGACACGGAAAAGGGAAAAAATGGGGGGGGGGGGGGGGGGGGGGAGGATATATATACAGCACAAGCACAAAATTAGGATTATATCAGAGCTGTGTGCTTTCTGTGCTTCTCTATTGCGCGGAGAGCTGGAGAGTTACAGAGAAGGAAATGTCGAAATTGTCCTCTTTCCACACAACATGCCTAAGAAAAATTCTCCGAATCTTTTGGCCGAATATCATCACCAACCAAGATCTGCTTACTCGGAGCAAGCAAGAGAACATGCACACCATCATAACTGGCAGACGCTGGAGTTGGGTTGGCCATGTCCTCAGAAGAGACCCCGATGCCATCACAAGAACAGCTATGCTATGGACCCCTGAAGAAAAATGAAAGAGAGGCCGACCAAAAACAACTTGGTGGAGGACTGTGGAGGCTGAGATGCAAAGAATGAACCAGAGTTGGGGCACTGTACGAAGGATGGCCGCCAACCGAGCAAAGTGGAATCAATTTGTTGTTACCCTACAAGACGGCACTAGGCGTAATGGCCACTGACTGCTTTGACGGTCGGCGGCTAAGGATCAAAGAAGAAGAATATATATATATATATATATATATATATATATATATATATATATATATATATATATATATATATAGAGAGAGAGAGAGAGAGAGAGAGAATTTTAAAGCCAGGGATACTTCAGACTAGCACTCTCCTGACAGCATTTCGAAACCCAGTATCCCCAGAATTAAAGGTAAAAGGCAGCCACCACTTTTATCAAGAAAGGAAATGTTGCCAGACATTTTAAAACTTGATGTCTGAACACAGACACTGATGTTCCACCTAGTTCCTCAGACATGGTTCTATCAAGGTAGGTCTTTAAAATGTAGTTCGGGGGGGGGGGGGGGGCCCCCTGAAGAGGGAAATAAAGAGTAGGCGTACCGCACCCTCAAGCATGTCGTACAAGGCGACTAATATGAAGTTGTGCATGTGGCTGACAGCCTCATCAGGTTAATAACAATTTGCCACATAATTCAGTGCATCATGACCATGTCAGTGTTTGGTGCAGGTCTTCCTGCACGGAGACCAGCTGCGGTGTTGGGCCTATGATCCGTAAAGGAGCACAAAGAAAAATGAATGAGATATATAGAAAGCTCAAATGTTTCTAATGTGGATCCTCGCAGTCCGCAACTCCTGGGTTGCCTGTCGCAAATGAACACCAACGGAAAAAGAACCAATATATACAAGGTATATGGTAAGGTAGTCCCTTAGTACATACTGCCGTAGGAGAAGGAAGTGTTACAGACTTCACTAAACCAGGTACAGCATCGAGAGAGGGGTGACCAGTTCCCTTTTGTCGCTGCCGTTTCCTTTCCTAATTCAAGAGCAGTCAGGTACCCATTTACAGCTAGGTAGACTGGAGCGTGACTATATCGTGAATCGAACCAGGCACTTATGCCCCGAAAGGCGAAAGACTAGCGCACTAATTACTCTGTCAATCGAACGCTTTTTTATATATTTATTTATTTATATATTGTTTAACTAATATTTGTCTTCATCCTTTTCTCTTCTTGCACCCTATGGAGCATAAAGCCACAACTTGTGCCATTTCAGGACGTCTGCACCAAAACATTTCTGTGTTCTTGCATCGAAAGTTTTTATAGCAATTTTATTTATAATGAGGTTGCCATCCCCTTGTGTACATCATATTAGTCTAATCTTACAATATGCCTGAGAGAAAACACTAGGCCTATTCTTTCTGGGTCTCATTAGAGACACCCCCCCCCGTAACGGACATTGTGCGTCCTGTCACATGTCTGTCTCTAAATGTCTTTTCTCCCGTTTAGATTCACTATTGTTCTTACTCCATGCAAGCTTCAATGGGTTCTTCTGGCTTTTCAAAGTGCACATTTGTGTTTGTGACAAATGTCTCCTCAACTGGAGTAAGACAGTCATTGTTTTCTGTGCCTCGAGTCAGAACCTGCGAATGTTCTTGAATGTTTGAAACAGTCGCCATTTTGGATACCTAGCTTATATGTAGCGCAAGTTCAAATGTTGTGCGCAATTGTGCGTTCGTGTTAGTGTTGAGAACAGTCACAGGCTATATATATATAGTCTTCATGTTTTATCAGAATCAGATGCAAAGAAATTGGATGCAAATCATCCAGGTCACACAAAATGAAGCATACTACCCGCCAAACAGATGAGAACAAGTGGTAATCTTCAGACTCTGCACGGGCCACAACAGATTGAGATACCATCTATTCAACAAGCTAAAGATAGGAACTACCGATGAGTGTAACTGTGGCACTGATAAAATGACTGCTGAACATTCTTTTTATTTATTTAATGATGAAAAGTATCCCGTACACTCTCTGATGGGTTATAATTAGAAGATATATTGTTTTAAATTCCAAATAAAACGACTAACTGCCGATACGGGAAAATGGCATTACATATTTCAAATCATTGAAAATATGGCAAATCAAAAGTACCAATTTTGCGTGTATGTTAAAAAAACAACAACAAACAAACAAAAAACGAGAAAAAAACCAAACAACACAAAACCAAACAAAAACACCAAACAAAGATAATATTCAGAGGGAGGGGTATAAAGACATGGTGTTTCCAGTTAGATATTTAATTGACTTTCACTTGCCACAAGTCATATATACAAGGTATTGTAAGAACATCATCAGACATTCACCTTCCCAATTACTATACACTAACTTTTGTTCTCGTTAAATGCTGTTTGACTATATTATGCAGTTCCCTAGGTCTGTCTATTCTTAACACCTCTTCTATATTTATATGTAAATTTTACGCCTGCAAATAATTTAATACTGCTAAACATCTGCTACAAAGATGCCCAACATACGAGGAACAGAGGCGTTCACATGGCCGTCACCAGCACAATTTGTGGAAAACCTCTATGGAGATACAAATAGCCTCAAACTGACTTCTGCTTTCTTTGAAAACATTCAAGTAGACGCCAGAGAGTGTACGACGAAGAGAAAGAATACATATTCTTCATTATTATATGGCCAACAAACATGGACACATGAACTGGGAGCTTGTGTGCAGTGTACTTGGTGCAGTTGTTGATGCAGCATTTGTGGAAATAGCTCTCAGATTTGATGTGATCTGAATTACAAATAATAGGCGATATGTCAGTTTAAAATAAATTAGTGGAATTTACGGATATTGGTCAGGAGGTGAGAAGGGATGCTAGACATACAGACATAGAAAGTTGTTACTACCCAACCGTGTATACGGCAGAAGGTACTGCAGACACTAGCGATAACCAAGAAAGTATAGAAGAACCTAAAAATAGCAGAGGACAGAGACGTGGATTATTAAGATTACTCATGTGATGTGTATATGGGACTGTCGTAATTTTTAGATAGGTTTGAAAGATATTTATGGTCCCGCCTGAGTAGAGTGGATGGTGATAAGTACGTGAGAAATAAAGGTGTGATAAATAGATTTCACGAGTGAATAGTTTAAGAAGAAGATCTGTCTCTGGAATGAGAAGTTTCTCTAGTCCAGCCTATCTATACGACTATCTTTTAGTACAAGACAATCTTGCCCCTCCCAATACCTAGAAATATAAGTTTAACTACACCCACACACAATTATGTGACAACAAGACACACAAACGTGAAAAACTATGGTTAATTGGGTATGGGTCTGACCAACACACAAAGTTAAGTTCTTTTGTTGTTTATTATCATTAAACACCAAATATCTAAAGAGAGATCAAATAAAATCAGAATTACATGCATAGAAAATTAACAGTATACATGCGCCCTCCCCTTATTGAGGGAAAAAACCCAACAAGTTAATAACCCCAAAGGTCAGAGGCTAGCACTATGTTACAGCATAGACAATAAAGAAAAGAACAAAGTTCCTACTAAAAGCTATCCAATAGAGTAACCAATATTTAAGCAGAATCCAGATAATGCAATTTTCCTGTAACAAAGAAAATTCACTCTCTCTGACATACGTGGCCACTCACTCGCTCTTCTTACCTACTCTTGGTGAAAAAAAATCTCTTGGACATCCAATTCCTGAATATATATATATATATATATATATATATATATATATATATATATATATATATATATATATATATATATATATATATATATATATATATATATATATATATATATATATAATTTCCAGTGGTTTTAATCTTCCAAATTGGCCCCAGTCCCTCCTTTAATAATTAAATGTTATAAGGAGGACGCCTAATCTTGAGTTCACAGTAAACAGTAGAAAATCCTTCCAGTATAGGGAAAACATTTGGTTGCTAAAAAACACAGTTATTTATGATGGTGATGGTAAATCCTATCGGCTGGCTCTGGGGTGAGTGCCGATTTTGAAACAGCGTAACATGCTAGATAAATCCGCTGATACGACTGTCAAAAGTCAGATAGTAATGTTATTTGTGTTACGCCACAGTGGGCTGATAAAATTGAATGAATATTTCTGGTTATTGGTAAGTCCAGTTAACTTTACTATTTAAAATGTTACTAGTCTCTTTGGCCAATCCTGTTCACAAATGAACTTGGGGATACGTAAGCCAAGAAAAAGACAACATTCCACCAATCAGTAAATGAAGAAAAGGACCAAAATAGACCGCTGGTCGCCCATTGATCAGGTCATGCTTAAGAATAGAGAAACATTATGAAAAAAATGCTACAAATATAAAATTACATAAAATGAAATATAACGTGAATTCTATTCTGTCACTTATCAGTCGCGCCTAGTGTATTAATTAGTCAACTAAAACGTCTCTTCTGGTGTGATAGAGCGGGTGGTAAATTATCATTAAACTGAACAACTGGTAAACAAATAGCTACGCGTTATTTTCTCTGGTCTTTAACAGCAAGACTTTAAGTGAATTATAATGGTAAACTTTAACACTTTAACACGCTTAAGCACAAATTTATATTACCAGAAATCAGAATGAAATCCCCACGAAGGCTATTAACACACCTTCCACAATGGTTCTAGACTACGTGTTTAGACTATCCGAAAAATTCTAAGTGACAACTGATAACTGTTTTGCGAAGACATAGTTTATATACCATCACGGTTATCTGCTCTCCAGAGGATGCTAATTTTCCCACTTGTGCATAACAGAGACATCAGAAACCTAAATTCCTAAGATAAAAGGTTTCCACGGTCGCTCTGTCGGCGTTGCTAATCGACAACAGAAGAATTCTCACGCCTAACGGGGTTCTCGGATAATTTTGCCCGCTTCTGGTGATCAAAGCAACTCGGGAAATTCCGGCTCTCCTGAGTACGAACTTCAAAAAATCTTCGGTTTCTTCACGTGCAGTCTGTCAGTTATCGTGTGAGAAACTAGGTAAACAAACCTAACTCGCTACCTGTTATGACTGGTAGGTCGCGAAGTTTGTAAACTTTGCGTTATCCCGTGTTTACAGAAAATAGGCGTGGATTAAAAGGTGAGTCAGACAGGCAGAAAAATGCAGGCTTTTGTTGGCAAATCATATACGCTAACGAAGTCACGAAAGACTGTCAGATACTGTAGGGTATATTTCCATTATACGTCACACGGACAAGAAGATTGGAGTGTGCTTGGGAATAATTAATAGGACACTGAGTGTCACGCTGATGGATCGTTGTGTAACAAAGATTACTTTCCGATGATTCATGTTGGTGATTCAGGTGATGAGCTGATGTTATATATATATACGGAGTGTCCGAGATCGTCTAGGCATAACAATAGGGGAGGAAACTTGGATGTGTTTCCATTAACAGTAGAGAGCAACACCAGGATTTCTTCTGATAAAGCTAGTCTAGTTATATAGTACATAATTGGAGCTTTCTTCTGACACCTTTATCATCGTTGTGTCAGCAGTGTAAGCAGAGAAAAATTGAGTTGAAGGCAGTAAAACTTAAGTTATTTGCAGTGTTTCATTGTTTCGGCTGCCTTGAAAAGGGATACAAGGGTCAGAAGTCAGAGAA
This sequence comes from Oreohelix idahoensis, assembly GCA_024509875.1. Classification (NCBI taxonomy): domain Eukaryota; kingdom Metazoa; phylum Mollusca; class Gastropoda; order Stylommatophora; family Oreohelicidae; genus Oreohelix; species Oreohelix idahoensis. Next base: position 533,970 of record JAMPIV010000136.1, read on the forward strand.
AGTTAGCTATAATGATAGATCCGAATTGTCTGAATTGAACTAGCTTTGGATGAAGCAAATCGGTTAGATATTAACTGAGAAAGGCCTAGTGGAAGTTTTAGAACTAACACAGTTTGTCTAGGAACGACAAATTCTTGATGTGTTGGAAAGAACGAGGGATGAAACATAATAACCAATCAGCGCGGAGTTCACGGATTCACGCAAGATGGCCGGCAAATAGAATAAATACGCGGGTAGTTGGAAGTGGGAGGACACCACTTTTCATCTCATCTTTCCACGGGAAGATAGCACTATATTAAAACGAACGTCCTTCTCAGGGCGAACGCAGCCGTCGGAATACACTAAAATGGTTCGTACCAAGCCACAAGCGAAGAAGAGGAAAATCTATAGAAGCCCTCAAACACTTGTCAGCATCAGCAAACAAGAATCTGCAAAGATTACTGCAACTACTAGCGTCAGGGCCTGTCCTTCTCAGAAGCCGAACAACGCAACCTTTGACAATACGACCGATGATCGACCCAGAGCTTCGAAGGCAGAGGACAACCCAGCTCCGAAACCAGACATAGCAACATCACCGCTAAAACAAGATGTCGAGGCGGTATTTCCATTGTGCAGTGACAAGGCAACATCCGAAAAACACGGCCACAAAACATCGAAGTCAGACGGTAACAATGCATTGAAACCCAACAAAATCAATCCACCGCCAAAACGAGATGTCATAGTCGAGTCTCCATCATGCAGTGACCAGCCAACTTCGGTGAAACTAGACCAGATGCAGACGAGCCAGAATGTGAATCCGTCCCACAGACCGCACGCTCAATCTGAGACAGAAGTTGGAACGGGCCAACTTCGCAAACAACAAAATGCCGTTTGTAACGTGGCACTACAGGAGAGGATAATTAAGATCACTCAGATGTCTGGAGGTGAGGCCTCGCTCAGGGCCCTACCCGACGATAAAGTAATCGGTATCCTTGAGGCAATACCGGGCAGGAGGAGCATATCTAAAGTTTCAAGACACGACAACGGAGTTATATTAACTCTAAATAACACGGAGAAAACAAACCAACTGATGATCGAACTAGAGTCCGGACACAAAGAAGTCCAGCTGCCCCACCAGATAAAAGCTACTGTGGAGATCTTCAAGAAGACCAAAAGGATATGTGGTGAGTTGGGATGATATAAATATTTATAGGGGATTTAGTGTACTGACTGAGATCAGCTGTGAAGGTATCTGTATCTAATAAGGTTGTATGTATTACAGATAACCTTGCTTGCTACCACATTTCGACCTCAATCAGACTTATTCTTGAATTGTATGATGACTTCGTTTAATGTCCAGGGTTATGATAGTGATGAAGTGTAAGTTCACAACAACCAACAGACATATAACACCTAAGTTAAGATTCACAACAATTTACCACACTATGACAATCACAAACACATAACATTTTAAAGAGTTACCTTAAGTAAGTCAAGTGTTACATTTTATATAATGCATTAACTTTTCAATATATAGATATCCTGATCCTACTACAATGTGAATCAGGAATCACAATCAACTGTAAGCACAATGTTTATGTACAAGATTTTATACAAAAGATCTTTGTCCAGACCTATAATAGTATTGTAATATAAGTGTAGTGTTGTGATGGGTTACTATGAGGTAATACTGGCTTTTAATGCTAGGTTGTTGTTTGTCATCACGACTTCATGTGTTTGTTATTGGTGGAAATAATATTAAGGGATTCACAGATTCTGTTTCTTTACAATTTCTGTCCCTTTTGTATTTTAATAAAGTTCACTTCAGGGGTATTTGATTCAAGGTTGGGCTTTACGTGCTGATATGCTCTTATCTCATAATGCAGCTGCAGGAAACCTGTATCCTCTGCTAGCTTGCTTCTCAGTTTGATACTATGATAGGCAATGGCCGCTATCTTGTGCAGGGAGTCTGCTGCCAACTTTTTGGATCACGCAGTACTCAGATCGGACGATGCAATATCACCATCTATACCACGGTCCCTGAAAGTGAAGGTTATGCATCCTTCTTACTAACTAGTATACAATATTTTTCCACACTGAAGTACATGACAGTACAAACAAACATAAAGTTCAGCGCTTTAGGCCAACTGCTAGCTTTTCATGTGACAATATACACCAGTACTCCTCTCCCTAATGGTTACAACGCCTCTGCAAATTCCAGCTGTAATCCCTTCCATATAATAGGATAGGTGTCATGTTACTATATAGCACTCCAATATATATATATATATATATATATATATATATATATATATATATATATATATATATATATATATATATATATATATATATATATATATATATGCAGTTATACTCCTCTCTGACAATCTTTTACAAGGTGGAGCAATATCTAGGCTTTGCCTCATGTTTGCCACTGAACCGCACACATACAGACATAATTTATCATTTCACATTCAATTTTCAATAAAAATACAGATCAAAAATGTCTAGCTTACCACAATTCGTAAGGAAAACACACTAAAGATGACTGGTACAGTTTGATCTACTGTATGTCCAGGCTGTATCATATATTTAATTTTGAATACACTGCCTGATCTCATCTCTCTGAATGTGTAACGATATGGCGTCCCCTCTAAGATTTCTTCTGCCAATATCCAGTGTATTGACCAATCGTTTTGAATATATTCAAACGAGTACCCAGTCATTCCAACCTTTTCATTCACTTCTACTCCGTTTCTAGGCATTTATTTGTTATTCATAGGTCACCCAATCCAATTTCTTTTAACTTCAAAGTTCAGCCAATGGCCTCCCACGTACTATCTTAGACTTTCTGTCACTACTATGTTTTACAAAAATCAGGGATTTCCATCCCAAGCAGATATGACCAAACCTGACAGTATCTCTGTTCTCTATATGTTTTATTACCAATATTTAATTATCTAATGGACTTTTTAGATAATTTCTTAAATATTCCTAGTCCACTAGCCTTTCTGTACACGAATATATGATTTTCAAGGGGCTAAGTGGTGTAGTTAAGAATACGATCTTTTTTCGATGTTAAGTGTTTAATTCAACTACCACTGTTCAATCCTTTACGACTGTACTATCAGTATAAAGTCAGGAGCCCTGCGAAAAAGTCAGGTTTCCTAATAAGAATTTAAACCTGTTTTCAAAACTTAACATCGTATCGTTAGTTGTTTTCATCACTGTTTATTTGAAAGATTTTAGGCCATGCACACTCTACCTCTCTCTCTTCTAAGCCCGTCTGTCTTTCCAAGGCTAACTTTGTGCGTAATTTTGCACTAGTGTTAGTTTTAAAAATCAAGGTCGTCCAAAAGATTTTTCTACACATTCTATTTTTAGAACTACGGTTATCGCCGTATTGTTAGGGTTAAGCATTTTAATTATGAACGAACGAATTAGGACAAGTAGAAATCTTGTGTTAGCCATTACGGCGTTATACAACTAAGGCGTTATCTATACTAGGAAAGCACTGGTCTTTCTCCATTCTTCTTCCTATCGTATTATTTCGTTCTGCTTTACCTTTATGTTCTAATTTATATATGGGTATTAGAATTTTTCACCACAATTCTCCCCACTTAAAACAGACATTATATGTCAGTCCCTAATTCTATATACACATAGATAAATTTCTATCTATGCCTGGTGATTACCTTGAGTCTCATCGCACGGATGGCGGCTTAGAAAATCAGCACCAAGGTTAGTTTTTCCAGAAATATATTCTATACTGAAATGGAATGGCTGTAAAAGCAAAGACCAGCGTAGTAACCTAGAATTTTCATGCCTGGCTTGCGCTAGAAAAGCCAGCGGTTTGTGATCTGTTTGTAACTTGAATGCCTTCCCATACAGATAAATATTGAATTTCTTGATCGCCCATATCACTGCGAGACATTCTTTTTCACTAGTTGAATAATTTTTTTTCAGCTGTATTCAACTTACGACTAGCATATGCCACTGGGGTTAATTCCCCATCCAGTGAATCTGACTTCTGTAACAGGGTGGCACCCAACCCTAGATTACTAGCATCCGTTCTCACAATGAATTCTTGACTTAAGTCAGGTAATTTCAAAATAGGTTTGCTTGTGAGCTTTTCCTTTAATTCTTGGTATGCTAATTCACACTGTGCTGTCCAGGTAATTCGATCTGGATTTCCTTTGCGTGTCAAATCAGTTAACGGTGCACATATGGAGTTAAAGTTTTTGATATATTTTTGGTAGAAACCACATAATGAGACAAAGGATCTCACGTCTTTCTTTGTTTGTGGCCTCGGTGCTTTTCTCAGTTTCTCCAAATTCTTGGGGTCAGGGGTTGTTACGGTAGATTAATTGGCATTGTCTGCTAGAGGTTAGCAGAATGCGATTTTAGGGGTTACAACGTTTAATGTAATGTAAAAGTATTATTAGCCTAGTGAACGCTGTGACGTTTCAGCGTTGGTAGTCACGCACAGTGACCAAGTAACGGGACCCCTTGTAAAATGACCGTCAAACGGAGAAGACGTGTCTTTATATTCTTACAGTGTCGGGCATGGAATGCCACACAGTTATATTGTATTTTATTATGGACATGGGTCAGTCCACTGTTATGATGAAGAAAGATGAAGTTACAAGTTAGTAACTGACCAAACCTTGTCGAGATGAATTAACAGTCCATTTTAGTTAATACTAGTGCCAGACGCATAATCTCACTGTCGGTCGTTGGATTTACCAACCACGCGTGCATATAGTTATGTCGTTCTGCCTACAGTAATTCAGATGTACGAGACAAGGACTGATTTGTAAAGGAATCATATATGAAGTATGAACTGCAATTATTATGTATAATTCTTCATGATGACCATGTGTGAACTGTTCGTGTATGGAATTGATATATTAAATTTATGTGGACTCAAGGAATGACTTATCAAGTCTCTGAACGTTGGAAGTTGAATATATAATAATGTTGACAAATATTCTATCCCACCTTCGCGTAATTTACCATCAATAGCACGACACCATAACTGACTAAGAAAGACAAGGGATAAAATGGAAGTAATTGTAATCACTGAAGAACCCTTTGGTAACACTGGATTTGTAACACTACTAAACACGCCCTTGTAACACTGGTAGGCCATTGTCGGGAACGAAAACAAAAAAATTTTTTTTCAAGAGTCACTACGAACTATTTACTTTCAATGAACAATCACGTGATTTCATAAATATGTCGTGGCACACATGACTACGAAGGTTAAATCTGACGTCACAACATCATGCGTACATGCTAACGCTCAAGGGACAAACTCAGCACACTCCAGTTTTGATGAAAAATTCAAGCTCTCAATGAATCTAAAAATGGAAAAGTCGTTATCTGCCAACGAGGAGCAAGCAGTCCTAGACTCTGGTCTAGTCCGTTGGTGAAGATTGCATCGGACGACGGGTTAAAAGCTATAACGGTAATCTGTGTGTAACTGTCTTTTTTTCTTGTTGAGGTAATCACTGGCCCAAGACAGTATACATGTTGTTAGATGTGTAGTGCGAGCGTATGATGAATTGAGTGTGGGTGCTAATGAAGACGCGAATGTGTTTAGGCTCGTATAGATGTAGATCCTGCAACCCATACTCTCACATGCAGTAATCAAGGATGCTTTGACACTGCAGGCATGTTTCAAGACATTTATTGACGGGAACACACATAGTATCAACAGGAACAGTCAGTGTAACAAGGTCATGCTGACCTGACATCGATAGGTATACATTTGGCATTCAAAAAAGGTAAACATCGGAATAGACGTGCATGGTCAATAGCAAAGTTCTTCAATAATGACAGTTCGTAGCGTCGCCCTTGGCGTCTCTGACTAAACGCGTCAGATGCCTTAGTTACTATGACACATAGGTGCAACTTGGCACTCCCCGCCAATTGCACATATCAGGCTGTAGTATAATAGCCGAAAGCACAGGCCTCGTTCTGACGTCGGCCGTGTACTTCTGTTAAATAGGTTATCATCAACCCTGCAGTAATACTTATTGTAGATAGAAGTTCCGCCAATCTGCGGCTCCCACAATATATCTTCGTCACTGGATTTCTGGACAATATAAGACTAACAGTCTTGGATGGCTACCTCGAGCACAAATATATAAGTTCTGAAATGGCGGATCAGTGAGCTGCTGTTCACCCTAGGTAATCCTTTACATGTTCTGCCACCGAAAAGCGTAATAATGCATAAAGGTCGGTATTACCTGGCAAATGAATCCTCAGAACATCACAAGGAATTCTGTCGTCATCCCGACGCACAGAGATTCACTGGGGAAAACTGCCATAGCAGTTACTTCGAAGATTCTCCCCGAAAAACAATGGACTCTTGGTCCCTTCAGAAAAACAGGACCTCCCGGCTTCCCGGAAGTATATCTCACTCCCGCTTAAAAAACCTTCCCCTAGGCCTACGCCGAACTGTCAACCTCTGACCCTAAAGGTCAAACACAATGAATGAATAAACAAGGGAAGACAACCCCTAATCAACCTGACATCGCAGGTAAAGACACAATTATTCTTATGATACAAACATAAGCAAATAACTTGACAGATGACTCCGTCGAAAATGACAGCAACATTACTACCACCCCCCTGTAAAAAAAAAAATGCAATTTTTTTTTTTTTAATATGTTCATGAGCAAGATAGCACCAGTATCACTTCTGTGCTCATGCAAACAATGAACCTAATATCAGGTACAATAGAAGAGGGTACAAATCATCTCCCAACATAGGAGAAAATATTTCCTTTAAGCCAAACAAACTAAGGGATACCATTCAAGAAACCTAAGTTGCTGGCAATACCAATCATATATCAAACATTACTAAATAATATAACCATAGCAATATACAAATGTCAATGCTATTTTAGCAACATATCACTGATGGATGGACAAAATGAAATTTGTTAAATTACACTGGCTAACAAAAAAAAAATTTTTTTTTCTTTCTCTAACATTTCTATGTTTTTCTGGTCAATTTTAATGCGCTGTTTTTAAATCTGCAAACCGTTTTTCTCTATCAGGTCGGGATCTCGAGAAATACGCAATTGAAGTTTTTTAACAACGCATACAGTATTATAACATCATTCGTACAAGAAGTATAACAGTTATGTAGGCTTGAATTTCTTTGCAGTCGACTTTCGTCGGTGAATGGCATGTGGTAAATCGCGATGAAACATCCAACAATAATCGGCAAGCATGGTCACACTCCACCGTCCTTGATAACGTGACTCCATTACGGCGATATCTTGATGGAATCGTTCTCCATGTTCATCGCTGACTTCGCCAAGGTTGTCAGGGAAAAAGTCAAGATGCGAATCGAGCAAATGGATTTTGAGGGACATGTTACAGCCCATAATTCTGTATGCATCTATGCACTGCTTAACAATATGCACATAGTCGACAGATTTGTGATTTCCCAGAAAGTTATCGACGATCGATTTGAATGCCATCCATGCGTGAAGTTCACTACCATGTAACAAGTTCTCGAATTGTTTGTCTGCAATAACTTTCCTAATATGAGGTCCTACAAAGATACCTTCCTTTATCTTTGCATCGCTAACTTGCGGAAACTTTTCTCGAAGATAAGTGAAAGCTTTGCTCATTTTATCTAATGCTTTTACGAAATTTCTTCATGAGCCCCAACTTTATATGTAACGGTGTTAAAATGATGCTGTCTTTGTTAACTAATGGCTCGTGTATTACATTTTTATGCCCGAGCTGCATACGATCCCTGATAGGCCACACCTTTCTTGCATAATGTTCCTGTCTGTTGCGGCTGTCCCATTCACATAGGAAGCAACAAAATTTAGTATACCCAGTCTGCATGCCCGTGAGAATTGCAATGACCTTTAGGTCTCCACAAATCCGCCATTGGTAGTCATTGTACTTTATTTTTGCCAAAAGTATAGCCATATTGTCATAAGTTTCTTTCATATGAACAGAGTAGGCGACTGGAATTTTGCAATAGCAAATGTCATCATCCATCTCAAAGTATTGAACAAGTTCTCTGTGTCTATGACGAAATTTAGATATCAAAGTATTGGGCGCTAAAAGATTCCATTCTTTGAGTCGCGAACCGAGTAATTCCACTTGTCCTTTGGTAAGAGCGAGATCACGTATTAGATCTGAAAGGTTAATTAAGTGAACACCATCATTCACCGGTATATAATCCGAGTCAGAATTAGTTTCTGAAGCAGGTAAACTATCACTTTCTGATGGTTCATTCACGTCCAACGGATATTGTTCTGGTGGAACTGGGATCGGACACGTGATTGAATAACGAAACACTGGTTTCGAAACCGATTCAATATTTGGATAAACCACAGACTTTCTAGTTTTAAAAGTGAAACCATGGATATTTGTCAAGCAGAAGTAACAATCAGTAGCGTGATTTGTCTTGTTCATGCCATATTACTGGCACTCCAAAAGGCATCGACTTATGCTTCGGCGATTTTCGTAACCAACCTGCCAATGTATTTGCACAAAGTCGAACAAACTGCATTTGGCTTCCAAGATTTATTTGCATCATCAACTTTCGAATCGAAATAAAGTTCATATGCTTTCTTTAGTAATGGTGTAAAGTTTTTCTGGTGAACACGATCGGTAAAATATCCGCACACGTAACAGAACAGATCAGCCGAATTTCTACAACTTCTAGAAGCCATATTTCGCTCAGAATTATTTCAAAATACAGTAACTATTGGAAAAATAGCGTAACATATGTCATGCATCTTTTAGCAGTATAAAAAGTGGAATTATTTTGCATTTTATTAATTTTTAATAAGTTATGTAGTAAAAATGAAACGGAGCACATAACGGTTTCCCAAAAATATATGTATTCACAAATATCTTAAAAACCTGACGTGATAGAGATAAACGGATTTCAAATTTGAAATCAGCGCAAAAAACTGACATAAGAACACTTATTCTTATATAAGAAAGAAAAATGTTGTTTGTCAGTGTTATCTAAACATCATCCAAATACATTTGTATTACAACATATTATGATATTAAGGACAGACCTAAGTCTGAAAATATATCAGGAAAAACTAGGACACAAGATTTAACTGGAATCATGTGGGCATCTAGACAATATGTCCGCCATCACATTATCCGAACCACGGATAGCTCGCACCGTGAAATGGAAAGGCTGAAGAGCAATAGCATAACGAGTAGATCTCGAGCTCTTCAAATCCTTACTTTGCATAGCCGTAAGAGCTTTTTTGGTCGGTTTCCATAAAGAAATGCGCGCCCAGAAGGAACCTTTGTAGCTTAAGAATGGACCAAACCATAGCCAACAATTCACGGTCCAAAACCGAGTAATTCCTTTCTGCCGCATTCAGCTTCCTAGAAATATACATTACAGGATGCAGAGTTCCTGAATATTCCTGCATTAGTGCCGCTCCAATGCCAGTGGAAGAGGCATCACTACGAAGGACAAAAGTCTTATCAATCGTCGGTAGTCTTAAGATAGGATGAGATGAGAACAAATTCTTAACCTGATCCAATGAAGATTGGCATTCTTGGGACCAACGCACCATATTAGGAGAACCTTTTTTCAATAACGTTGAAAGTGGTGCCATAATGGAGGACAGATTCTCAATGAATCTTCCATAGAATTGTATCAATCCCAAGAGACTACGCACTTGCTTTTTTGTCTTCGGAACCGAGATATTAAATATCTCTTTGAAATGTTTTGGTCCTCTGTCTTCAACAGACCATGACCAACTCGATGACCTAGGAAGGAAATTTCACTAAACCCAACAAAAGCTTTAGAGGGTTTAGCAGTCAAACTATGCTCACGTAGAGTAGATAGCAATTCCTTCAGACCCACATAGTGTTCTTCCCAAGTATCGCTGAAAAGACAGATGTCGTCTAAATATGCAATGACATCTGCACGATCTGATAGAATTCGTCGCATCATGCGTACGAAAGTCGCTGGGGCGTTCATAAGCCCGAAAGGCATAAAATTCCATTGAAACAGACCCCTAGGTGTCGAAAAAGCAGTGAGAGGTTTGGCGTGTTCCGTCAATGGGACTTGCCAATAACCTTTCGACAAGTCTAGTTTAGTAAAGAATTTAGCTTTAGAAAGTCTAATAAGTAGATCATCTAATAACGGCATAGGTTCAGCATCGAACTTCGTAACTTGATTTAATTTGCGATAATCAACGCAAAGACGTATGTTATTGTCTTTCTTTCGAACAATAACTATCGACGAAGAATAAGCTGAAGTGGATGGTTCAATTATTTGTAGTTGAATCATTTCATCCAATTCTTTCTCGACTTGTGCTTGAAAATGAATAGGTATTGGGTATGGTCTTACTCTGATCGGATTACGATCAGTAAGTATGATGTCATGTTCTATGACATCTGTGTGTCCAGGAATGTCGGTAAGGACATCCTGATATGATTGTAACGTAGAGGATACTTGACGTTGTTCCTCAAAAGACAAGTTAGAAGAGACTGTAACGTCTCTCCACGATTCCGTTGAAGTAAGTGGAATCGTAGGAAGAGGTAAGTTCACGTCAGAAAAAATAGTTTCCTCATCCTGTATAACAGACAGGGATGAGATGTGACCATGTTGGACTGGAGAGTCGTCCGTCGCCTGGAAAATAGGCTGTAAATAGTCTGGACGTTCAATAAACTCTGTTAACATATTTATATGGAAGGTTTTATGCCTTCCATCCACATCGACAATATAGTCGACATCAGAAATTTTCGAGACTATAGTGTATGGACCCTTCCAAGAAATGAGAAGTCTATTCTCTCTTGAGGGCAGTAAGACATATGCTTTGTCTCCAGGACAAAGTTGACGTAGGCGTCTTTTCTTATTAGCAAATCGCCTAGCTTTTTCTTTCACAAATTCGGAAGATGAAGTTGCTAACCTGCACGATTCGATAATCTTTTCTCTAAGAGCTATAACATATTCATATGACGATTGTGTATCATCGTCAATATTATCGGAAGTTATCAAATCGTGTAACAAGGACATTGGCCCGCGCGGTTGCGCGCCAAAGACAAGTTCGAAAGGAGAAAACCCTGTATGCTCGTTGGGAACCTCTCTATAGGCAAAGAGGACTGCAGGTAAAACCCTGTCCCAATCTTCAGGATGATCCTCCGTTATCTTGCCAAGTAAGTTCTTTAGTGTCCTGTTAAGACGTTCTACCAATCCATTGGACATTGGATGATAAATACTACTGAGAGACCTTTTAATGTCTAGCGTAGCCATTACCTGAGACATAACGTCCGAAATTAACTGAGTGCCGTGATCCGACAGTATTTCTCCGGGGAATCCCAGACGAGAAAATACGAGCCAAGGAGCATCAGCGATATCGACAGTTGATATGCTCTTCAGAGGAATAGCCTCTGGCCAACGCGTGCACATGTCCACGCAAGTGAGGATAAATTGGTGTCCTCTGGCTGACTTAATTTTGAACGGACCAATGATGTCTATAGCCATTTTCTGAAACGGCCGAATCGGAATATCTGCAGCCTGAATAGGAGCAGCATGTCTCGGACCCCTAGACTTGACCTCTTGACAAATTTTGCAAGATCGGCAATAAATTCGGATGTCTTTATTCACGAATGGCCAAAAGAAGGACGCAAGGACTCTAGTTTTAGTTCTGGAAAAACCCATGTGTCCAGCACACTGAGAATCGTGTGCATGCCGAAGAATTAAGGCTCTCATACACTTAGGCACAAGAATTTGCGAATGCATAGACTTGTCCGAGTTTTGTACCATTCGTACCAATATACCATTCTTCATAGTGATATACGATTTGTGATTCGTATTTTGATTGGGATCCCCTTTCTTTGCAAGAAGGAAGTATTTCTTCAAAGAAGGATCCTCTTCTTGACGTTTAACAAACGAGTCATGGGAAATCACCAAGTGCTCGTCTTGGCTATCAACTTCATTACTATTATCAGATGAAGTTGGGGGATTAAGAGCTTGAGCTCTTGTCATCACTGCATTGACCGTTTGAATGTTTTTTTCTTCCCAACTAGAAATTTGTTGCGGGGTGCATTCCTTAACCCCATGAATACGACCGATTATAAGATCCGCAATAGGATTAGGAAGAAGACATGCATGGACATCTCCTGTGAAGAAAGGAGTGTCAATCCTAATAATAGCAGTAGGATAGCTTTCCATAGTACCACCAAATGTAACACATTTGATTGTTTTTTCCCGTGGCACAGCAAGGATCTATCAGAGACTCCTTAACCCCGACGGTAGTACATCCCGAATCGAAAAGTACTGAGACTAGCCTATCATTTATTAGACCTTTATCTAAGATGAGAGATCCTCTCCCATCATGCGCAACTGTAGCAGGTAGAGCAGGAAGAGGGTGACCACAACTTAGCGTAGATACAGTTGATGAGTCAAACAATGTTAAGCATTGGGGGCATTCAGTTGCTCTCCCAAAATCGAAAGCACAACCAGTGATAGCCCTAGAGTTACCACTATCATTTGCTGTATTACAGGCTCCATCAAACTCTTGTTGTGCAGAGTTTGCCTGTTGGTAAGGTCTTTTCTTGTTAAACCTAGGTCTGCCTCGATTATCATTTCCCCTGTAATTATTTCGACTATCATTTCCCCTGTAATTGTTATCATATTGCCTATTGTAATCATCATTCCGGTTTGAATCCCGGTTTCTAAATTCACCATCGTCATAATCTTGACGTCGAGAATGATTACCTCGAAAATTTGAATAGTTATTATTTGGATAGCCTTTGCGAAAGTGTCTCAAATTATTACCACTAAAATTACGAGAACTACCATCTTGTCTCCACTGCATAGACGAAGAACCATCATGTGTTGGATTACTCCGCTTCTGAGTGTAATTTTGATTACTTCCCCTATTCCAATTTTGTTGAGCACCCTGAAATTTTTTTTTGAAATTAGGGCCATATGGTGTTGCCGACGCAACTGGCAACCCTTCTTTCACTTTAGAATTGCTAACTGTAGCATGGGGATGTGCTGTGGCATACTGACAACAGTATTCCTCCATTTCTTTTAAGTTTTTAGGCTTACGCTCATGAAGGAATGCAAGAAAAGAATCATTAACAGATGACAAAACCTTATCTCGCAATAATAAGTCCATTAGACCTTCATATGTTTTCTCAATCTGAGACAACTCAACCCATCGTGTAAATGTACGACGTATCTTTGTAACAAAATCAGAGAAATCTACTCCATTTTCTGGCAACATTGTCCTAAAACGAAGACGATAGTCTTCTTGTTTTAGTTGATATTTTTTTAGTAATGCTGCCCTGACAACATCATAATTAGTCCTCTCATGTTCGTCTATTGTCATAAGAGTGGTCACTATTGCCACCTGTAAAAAATGGCATCAGTTGTTCAACATATTTTTCCTTTTTTATGTTATGCGTATCGCACAAAAATTGGAATCTATCTAGATAATCTGCTACGTCATCCTTTAAAGGATTGAAATGAGGCAATTTAATCCTACTAACAAACTCCCTTGTCGTACTCGAAGTTGTTTGCTGAGCACCCGTACTCGCCAATTTCAATTTCTCTAACTCCAAAGTTGCGAGTTTTTCATCAAGTTCCATCTTCTGTTTTCTTTCCTCATGTTCCATTTTTCTGATTTCAGCCACAGCTTGAGCTTTCCTCTCCTCTGCAGCAGCTTGAGCTTTCCTCTCCTCTGCAGCAGCTTGAGCTTTCCTCTCCTCTGCAGCAGCTTCTTTGTCTAATCTCTTTTGTTCAGCTTCTTTGTCTAATCTCTTTTGTTCAGCTTCAAATCTCCTTTCCTCCACCTGCATCTGCAATTTCTTTTGTTCAGCAGCAATATCAGCTTCTCTTTCTAATCTTTTCTCTTCAGCCTGAGCTTTTTTTTTCTTCTGCAGCTAATGCTTTGTCATACTGAGCAACAGCCCATTGTTCTAACTGTTGACCAGTCTTATCAAGGGCTCTCCCTTGTGTAATAAAGTAGTCCAATGTAGACATCTTGTCTACTGAGATCAGTCACTTGCAGAAGCAAATATATTAAATTATCCCACTTTAATGGGAGACAAGTCTGAAATGATAGACTTGTATACTCACTTCACTTTCTTTCACACTCTTAGTCTTGTTTATAATGTACCCAAAAAATCACCTGAGTACCTGTGGAAAAAAAAAATTCCCTTATATCCCACTCACTATGGGCACAAGTCTTTTTTATAAAGAACTTGAATATGTATTTCACCTTGTCTCAATCTTTGTAGATAACAAGTCTTTTATCAAAGAACTTGTATAAATATCTTATATAATAATATTTTATTAAGAAACTCTATATGAAGAGTCTACCTTATCAATAATATCAAAACATGACCAAGTATGTGTATGTAGACTGTGCATGACAGTAATGTAGTACAACCAAAAAAAAATACAAAGACAAAAATACAAAACAATACAAATGGCAACACTGTTTTAACCAAAAATGTGTAGAGAAATACACAAGAAAGGAGAGACCTACAGAATACAAACAAAACAAATCGACAATCAAAACTGAAAAACAGACAAAATATTACAAAAACAACGTTAAGTACAATTACATCACAGCTAACATCAATAGCGACCAATTGTCACTAGCAAATTTCCAAATTAAGAAAATTTGCACCTACAGAACGCTTACAGTAAGCCTCGATCAAGTGGCATATTTACCGTAAGACCCACCAACCGAAAAACCCGCAGAAAAATACACCAAAAACAGTAGAAGTAACATAATATAGCAATCAATTTCAATGTGTTGCAGAACAAGTTCAGTCACAGCTGAAACTAAAATAAATTCCTTGCTCCTTGCGAACACAGAAACGAAATGTCAAACGCGCACTGAACGTCAAATCCACTGTAACATAAAGTGGTATTCACGAACCAAAGTTACTATGACCTTCTCAAATTAGGGCTTGCACATTGAATGTTTACTATTTCCACGTACTGTTTACAGACACTTGACCTCCAACAATGTAGCTTGAATGCTCTGACCTAGAAAAGTCTGTTGTTGAATGAAACGTGTAACAACCAGCAGTACTGTTTACAATAGGAACCCGCCTTCTATGCAGTTATGGTCCACGTAGCAAATGCCTAGTAGTTAACTTCAGTACATGTCTTGTTATGCTTTATGTAGCATTATAATATAAATGCTCGTACTGTTTATTTGTGTCAACCGTTGATGACCTATATCTGTCCTGTTGTAGCCAAAACTTGCAAGTGTAGAATTAGCGCTGTGTGTTACGGCTGTCCCGTGTGTAGCTTAGACCCACAGATCAGAAGTGTAATGTGTACTTGTCCTTCTTGTAACTTTCTCGACAAAACTGGAGACATCATACATGTAACAGCCAACCAGGAATTAAATTTCTGGATCCATAAATGTCAACAATAATGTCAAATGCTCGCTCTGTTCTTTTTAAACCCACAGATCTGGTCCATCAGAAATGTAAGTTTCTAGGCCACATTGGCGACAAGAAATGTATCATAAGAGCCCACGTAACTGGCCACCAGAAATGTAACTGTCTTTTTTTTCTTGTTGAGGTGATCACTGGCCCAAGACAGTATACATGTTGTTAGATGTGTAGTGCGAGCGTATGATGAATTGAGTGTGGGTGCGAATGAAGACGCGAATGTGTTTAGGCTCGTATAGATGTAGATCCTGCAACCCATACTCTCACATGCAGTAATCAAGGATGCTTTGACACTGCAGGCATGTTTCAAGACATTTATTGACGGGAACACACATAGTATCAACAGGAACAGTCAGTGTAACAAGGTCATGCTGACCTGACATCGATAGGTATACATTTGGCATTCAAAAAAGGTAAACATCGGAATAGACGTGCATGGTCAATAGCAAAGTTCTTCAATAATGACAGTTCGTAGCGTCGCCCTTGGCGTCTCTGACTAAACGCGTCAGATGCCTTAGTTACTATGACACATAGGTGCAACTTGGCACTCCCCCGCCAATTGCACATATCAGGCTGTAGTATAATAGCCGAAAGCACAGGCCTCGTTCTGACGTCGGCCGTGTACTTCTGTTAAATAGGTTATCATCAACCCTGCAGTAATACTTATTGTAGATAGAAGTTCCGCCAATCTGCGGCTCCCACAATATATCTTCGTCACTGGATTTCTGGACAATATAAGACTAACAGTCTTGGATGGCTACCTCGAGCACAAATATATAAGTTCTGAAATGGCGGATCAGTGAGCTGCTGTTCACCCTAGGTAATCCTTTACATGCTCTGCCACCGAAAAGCGTAATAATGCATAAAGGTCGGTATTACCTGGCAAATGAATCCTCAGAACATCACAAGGAATTCTGTCGTCATCCCGACGCACAGAGATTCACTGGGGAAAACTGCCATAGCAGTTACTTCGAAGATTCTCCCCGAAAAACAATGGACTCTTGGTCCCTTCAGAAAAACAGGACCTCCCGGCTTCCCGGAAGTATATCTCACTCCCGCTTAAAAAACCTTCCCCTAGGCCTACGCCGAACTGTCAACCTCTGACCCTAAAGGTCAAACACAATGAATGAATAAACAAGGGAAGACAACCCCTAATCAACCTGACATCGCAGGTAAAGACACAATTATTCTTATGATACAAACATAAGCAAATAACTTGACAGATGACTCCGTCGAAAATGACAGCAACACTGTGACTTTTGTCATTGAGATATAACACAATACTGAGTCCATTTCTTATTTTACTGGCATGTCTAAATATTTTTATATATACGTAAAGTTTGTTTGTCCACTGTATGTCTTTATTGTTGATTAGTGGGAGGTTGGTGCGGCGGTTTGGAATGAATAACATGGCTCTGCGGATGCCGATATTCATTCTGAATGTTCCTTAAGGCCGTTAGTTAATTGCTTTTTAACGAAGAACCCATCGACGACCTTCCGATGATTTTCGTTCGTTCGTAATTGCAATTGATTGACCTTGCATGTTAGATGTCCAGTCTAGTTATAATTGGCGTATTTTAGTGTATTTAGTTCCAATTTTTATTCATTTCTGTAATCATGTTTGTAATCTTTATCGTTATTCTGACCTTACTATGATTTGGTTTATAGATTTTGTATAACCGTTGAGGAGTCCATGTATACGTCATCATTTTTTGTGTACGTAGGTTAATTCTTTATTCAGTTTGCTCTTTGACCTCTCGTTATTTCCGGTTTACTTTGCTTAATTTATAAATGCATTTTATTTGTGAAAATGTCTTTGTCGTTTTGTAATATTGTTCTGTAATCCTTGGTTAACAAATTGTGTTGTTTGTCTTCATTTCATCCATTTATAAGATAATATTAATACTATAATTTATTCATTAATAAGAGTGTAGATGAATATGATTAAATTTTTATGAATTTTAAGGAGGAATTAGGGACTTTGCACCAATTTGCAGTGGTGGTCCAAGAAATGGGCAACGCACTTTATAGATGATGATTAAGTCATAATATAATATAATATATATATTTTGATAAAATAATTTGACTTCATAGTCTGCCCTGCAGATGATAAACACATTGGATATTATTTAGTACACTTTTCTAGTACTAAAGATTAACTTAGCACATATCATTGATTGAATAATATAATTATTGAGGAATAATACCAATAATTGTTAGGTGCATGATAGCAATTCAGCATCATAAATTAATAAGGGTATAATACATTGGTCTAATGTAATGAGGATATATTATTTACATATTATTGATATAAATTATTTGATGACAAAATATTTGTGGGACTTACAACTAATGATATTAAGGAGATTTAGTTGGTTATATTGAGTGACAATACTTTGTTGCATATATGATTTGATTGACTAAGAGAGTCATAGATATATATATTTACCATGCGTACATTAGAGTATTACATGAATATGGCACGTTTTTATTATGGTTTGCAGGGTGAAGATTTGAAAATATCTGCTATGAGATTCTTTATTGTAGATGAATGGGAAGAAAAAGGAAAGGCATATAATGAAGAAGAAATGGGAGTTGAGATAAGGCGTATTGAGGAACTGGAAGAAACTAAAAAGATATTTGCATTAGAGGATAAAAAAAATATGTGTCCATTAGAGGAGAAGAAGGTTGATGAGAAAAGAGAATTCTTAGAAACTGAAGAAAATATGAGAATACTGGAGGAAAAGGGTGTTGGCTACCCAACAGCTGCCTCTGCCCCACACTCATTAGTCAACGGGTTCAAACGACTGTTGGCTATTGCTGTTGAGACAGATTACACATTCAAAGAAGCAGAAAGGACCAAGAAGTTCTTAAAGGACTTAAACATGACAGTTTTGGATAAAAATGTAGCAAATCTTGATTTGACTAATCAAGAACTCATGAAAGATGTCGATAATTCTGACGAGAATGGTGTTGATATTGAATTAGATAAAGGTAGTACCGTGTTAGTGACTGATGATTATACACATACGGCTCAGAATCATGGGCTGAAATCTGAGGTTTCATTTTGGAGATTAAAGGTTAATGCACAAGAGGTGGTAATTCAGGATATGAAGAGTTCTCACATGGTGTTGGAGAATAAAATGAAAAAAATTGAACTCGAGAATCATGAATTTAGACGAATTATCAGTCAACATGAAAAATTAACTAATGACAATTTCGCTAAACTCGATACATTGCTCCTTAAAGAGAATAATATATATTTTGAACTAGAAAAGAGAATGCAAAAACAGATTAATGCACTTTCAACAAAGCTGAATGCAGTTAATTCATTAGTTATTCATGATGAGGAACAATATAAGGAATTCTGTCTAAACAGGGGAATGAAGACGAAGATTGATATAGGAAAAATGGAAAATGAGAGTGTATCATTTGATGACAATAATATGATAGATAGATGTCATACAGATAATGATAACATTTATGAATTGTGTTTTAGACAGGAAAAAAAGTTGGATGCTGTTGGTTCAGCGGATGAAAGATTGACTACATTAGAAGCTTTACTCCTGAAGGAGAAAGATAGATATGCAGAATTGGAAAATGAGACACATCAACAAATTTACGATCTTGCTACGGCAGTGAACACATTTGATTCCTTACTAGCTAGTGAGAAGCAGATAACATTTAACTTAGATAAATTAAATAAGAAGCAGAGGCAGGAGATTACATTCCTGACTTCTGAAAATAATAAACTAAGATTGAGGATTGATTGTCTACTAGACGTACTGGCAGGTAAAAAAATATTGATGAACAATAAAGGGAATAATCGTACTTTACGACATGACTCAAGTACGAAAACTGATACTAAGGTATCAATACACCCAATGGTGATTAGAAGATCATTTCGAGGGAGATATACTTTTCTTCGTCAGGATACTACTGCCAATCCTGAAAATACATGTTGGCGACAGGATCAGATTACAACTGATCCTAAGAAAACTATTGACGTTGTCAACATTGACAAAAACATTACGAGGAAGAATAATAGGTTAAAGAATAATGCTGGACTTAAAAGGAACAGGGATAATAAATTTAACACAAATAATTATGATGAAAAAGTTTTTACTTTGCCCAGCAAAGACATGTCTACGACATGTAGGAAACTTAATACCTTTGGTAATAATAGGTGTCATCCTCAGTCCAGTCAGGATGATACGACATCCAATAAAAAGACAATGTCGATGTTAAAAGGGAAGGTTAATTCTTTGACAAAGAATACATATCATCATTGTCCACTATTTCGTGACAATGATACTACATATATTGGGAAAAGTGCGTATTCTCGCACAGTGTTAGTGCGAAATCTGCCGCAGGATACTACCTGGCAGGCACTTAGAAATTTTTTTCATTATACAGCAAACGTTAAGTTTGTTCGTCTTCTGCCATCATGCAATGGGCAGAATAGACAGGCGATGGTTACATTTCGTAACAATCGAGACGCTCGTTGGGTAATCGAGCGTGATAATGGTGTTTTTTTTCATCACCATTATCTAAAGTTACAATTAGTACCTGATTCTGCGCTACGCAGATAATGGTTTACTTTCACACTTGTGTTTTATTTTCTTGATGACTCAGCATAGTCAGTCATCATTTCTTATCTTTCTTAATCATCTATCCTAATATAGATTGATTTATTGATTTTTTCTTCTCGAAAAACATTTTTGATTATTAACATCTTTAAATGTGTACACGTTCTCTATCTTATTTGTTTTTACCATGCCTACAAGAGACAGTAAGTTGGTTAAATGTTTCAACTATGCTCAGCCCCATACAGCATAGGTTTATTTGTCATATATCACGGCTGTTTTATCATCGTTGTTAAAAAAAAAAGAATATGCCAGTGAAGGTGACATGGACTGGTAAGTTTAATAGAATATTTCGGTGAATAATTGATATATTTCCACATCCACCTATTTTGAGACTACCTGATGCTTCCAAAAAGTTTATCCTCCTTATAGATGCGAGTAATTACGGCATTGGCGCATGTTTGCTCCAATATCATGACGACGTCCTTCATCAAACACTGTACGTCTCACTCAAACTTAAGCCACCAGAAGTCAAGTACTCCACAGTCGATAGGGAGCTCTTATCTGTCATCTGGGCAATCACAAGAGCCCGAAACTCACCAGATTCGCTGTTCTCCTTCAACCTTTTGACTTCTCAATCGAGTACATCACAGGATCAGATAACGTCTTGGCAGATACTCTGTCTCGAAATCCTACTGATGTCGAGTCCTGAACTATAGTAACGTCGCAGATACTTACTCAAGAGACATAGCATTATCATTGCTGTTCTATATAGACAGAAACAATTGCCTACAATACACGCATCTGCTTACTAAAGACATATTATATACGAAATGAACGAAATCAATTGACTCTATGTTCGTATTTACGCCAGGACTTTGCTTGATATCCAGTCATGATATCACTATTGGAAACATTTTCGTGCATCAAGTGAAAATAATAGAAAATACTATCAAAGTAACTCAGTATGCGACATGAACTATTGTCAATAACGTCGATACTTATGAACTGAAACACATAAACTTTTTTTTCTAATCGGAATTCACAAGGATCAAGCCTACGGATGGATCATCATATCCAACTTTAATTAATTTTAATTAAGTCTTTAAAATAATGGAAATTAAAATGAAAGGTGAGATAAATATGAAAAAAATGAAATGAAATTTGGAAAAAAATGAAAGAAAGAAAAAAATAAAAACTCACATGATTCTTAGATAATGTTATTGTATGTAACTATTATATTATATAGTTAATAATTAGGTTGATACATTACATACTACATTATTGTTTAAATTGGTTAATTTAGATAGGTATTAACAACTTCATACTAAACTTAATTATTGTCCAACACATAACTAAGTTAAATTTATACATTACTTTCTTTCTCTACTTTATTCTTCATTTATTTATTTCTCTTTTTAACATATCCTTTCATTTTTCTTACATTAGATTTTCAACAACTTTATTCTTATTACACACTCAATTTAATTAATTAGTTTAATTTTAACTCTTTAGCTTAGTCTGACGTGACATTTCATTGCGACATATTTTAAGTTAATTAATTATTTAATTAGATATCAACATTAGCCATTCTCTTTTAGTTTATATAAAATTTATGTATAACATTTATGTATAATATGATCATTAATATATTAGATGACTGTTAGTTAGTCGACATGACCACGACATTTGTTCTAGACAGAACGTCGTAGGCCATATGCCGCATTTTTGTTAAATTTTTTGATATTGTTAAATTTTTTCATTCAGATAGGTTTTTTTAAAAAAAATCTATCTAATAGATTTTTTTCCCCCGGTGGACAGGGAATTGTTACGGTAGATTAATTGGCATTGTCTGCTAGAGGTTAGCAGCATGCGATTTTAGGGGTTACAACGTTTAATGTAATGTAAAAGTATTATTAGCCTAGTGAACGCTGTGACGTTTCAGCGTTGGTAGTCACGCACAGTGACCAAGTAACTGGACCCCTTGTAAAATGACCGTCAAACGGAGAAGACGTGTCTTTATATTCTTACAGTGTCGGGCATGGAATGCCACACAGTTATATTGTATTTTATTATGGACATGGGTCAGTCCACTGTTATGATGAAGAAAGATGAAGTTACAAGTTAGTAACTGACCAAACCTTGTCGAGATGAATTAACAGTCCATTTTAGTTAATACTAGTGCCAGACGCATAATCTCACTGTCGGTCGTTGGATTTACCAACCACGCGTGCATATAGTTATGTCGTTCTGCCTACAGTAATTCAGATGTACGAGACAAGGACTGATTTGTAAAGGAATCATATATGAAGTATGAACTGCAATTATTATGTATAATTCTTCATGATGACCATGTGTGAACTGTTCGTGTATGGAATTGATATATTAAATTTATGTGGACTCAAGGAATGACTTATCAAGTCTCTGAACGTTGGAAGTTGAATATATAATAATGTTGACAAATATTCTATCCCACCTTCGCGTAATTTACCATCAATAGCACGACACCATAACTGACTAAGAAAGACAAGGGATAAAATGGAAGTAATTGTAATCACTGAAGAACCCTTTGGTAACACTGGATTTGTAACACTACTAAACACGCCCCTTGTAACAGGGGTCATGTTTCCCTGATGGACTGTGTGTCCCAAGAATTCTAATTCTTTACATCCAACGCAACATTTGGTTGGTCGGGCTGTCAAATTCGCTTCTCTGAGTCGATCAAACAACATGTTCAGAGAGTTAATGTGTTCCTCAAACGTTTCTGTCGCTACGAGGATATCATCCATGAAGTTTGTGATGCATGGATTCTTCAGGGGATCCAACAATTTTCTCATCATTCCAGAGAAGACACTGGGCGCATTTTTCAATCCAAACGGCAATCTGGTAAATTCATAGTGTCCCTCTGAGGTACTAAAAGCTAGATAAGGTCTAACCTCAGGCTTTACTGGAATCTGATAGTAGCCTTTGCTCAGATCCACCTTTGAGAAATATTTAGCTTTATTCAGCCTGGCAAACAGCTGATTTGTATCCGGCAATGGATCCACCTGACCTTTTGTGATAGCATTCAGTCTCCTGTAATCTATACAGAGTCTATGTTCTCCAGAAGGTTTTCTCAAGAGAACCACACTGGAACTATACGAAGATTCACTGTGTGAAATAATTCCTTCCTTCAACAAATAGTCTATCTCTTCCTTCAAAGCTTTCTCTTTAGCGAAAGGAATCGAATAGGGTTTCATACAGACTGGTGTTGGGTCTATCAGTTTCATATCATATTCTAATAAGTTTGTATGCCCCGGACGGTCCGTTAACACCTCTGTATGATCATCTAGAACCTGTTGCACTCTCTCCTTCTGATTTTTCGTTAAATGTGTACTGATTTTCACCTGTGCAGCGGTCTCACAGGGGTGTAATGGATATTCAAATGATGAAAGTGGTTCTTTTTTCATCTCCATTGCAATAGACAAGGTCAGCAAATGTGTCTCTTCCTGATTTTCTCTTTCCAAATATTTCTTCAGGAGATTCACATGATAGATTTTTTCTTTCCCCTTCTTATCTATCTTATAATTTGTTCTAGACACCTTCTCTAGAACTGTATATGGACCTTGCCATCCAATTTGCAACTTATTCTGGCTACCGGGTAGAAGAAGCAGTACCTTCTCTCCCACAGCCAAATCTCTGTCTTTTGCTTTCTTGTTTATTTTTCCATGCACCGGTATGGTCTCTTCCACTAGAAGCACTGTAGTGATGATTTTTCTTCCCAGAATCATCATTCACAAAACGACCGCTACCAATTTTTTTCTTGGGGCTCTCTCCCCACTTAAATTTCCTTGTGAGAGATCTCCTCTCTACATTTTCTTCCTCCAGTTCACATAAGTCCGACTGAGATATTTTCGGCTTATTCTGGGGTAAGACATCTCTTTGCACTCGCTGCATCGTGGCCATGGTAAAACATCCAAGTGAAGACTGTCCGTGAAAAGGGGGCTCCCATTCCACTTTGTCCACTTTATTAAATTTATTTTTCTTTTCAGTGTCAGGCCTAAGTTTGCCCCGTGGCGTGTCTAGGTCCTGATCACTGTTCCCACTTGTGGGTGTTCCCTCATGTAATATGCCACATCTTTCTACAAAATTCTCAATGTCCCACCTTGCCTTGGGCCAATAATAATTTTGAGCTACCTTTTGGATGATGGTACTTATTTTCTCATGGTCCCCATCTTGTTTCACATGTAAGCTCCTTATTAACTCTGCCCTATACTTTTTAGGAAGTACCAGCTGTCCCTGACCTCTTGATCTAGATCCAGCCTTCCTATACATCAATTTGTTCTTCATATAGAAGTCTCCTTTTCCTGGAGGTGTATGACAATTTGGCAATTTCTTGAAACAAGGCTTGAGGGTCTTATCCCCAGCCTGCGCCTTCCTCATCTCATCTGGAGTGGTATCTATCAGAATATCCTCCTCCTTTCTAGAGGTCGACCTGACCTGAAGGGTGGCCATATACACAGGTTTCCTTCTACAACGGTCAGTATCATGATTGTCCATCCGACAATTTTTACACCACTTCCTTCCTTGGTTGAAAGATTTTCTTTCATTAAATTTCCTTTCATCGAATTGTGGGGTTTTATTTTTATTATCATACCGTGGCCTATCAAACTGTTGCTTACCTTTGTTCTGATCTCTAGGATCAAAATTATTAAAGTTTTGTGGTGCCTTAAAATTGTCTACCTGTTTCTTTTTATTACCAGTTACCTCTGCTTGAGCTGCCTGATATCGTTCAGCGACATTTAGTAACTCACCCAGCCTCTCTGCACCTTGTTCCATGAGAAACTTTCTCAGGTCTGGAGCCATGGACTCTCTTAGCTGCTCTATAAGGATCATTTCCTTAAGATGTTGGGTTTTCCCCAGAGCAGTCCATTTCTCCAAGTATGTCTCTAACCGTGCAGAGAACTGGTGATATGTCTCACCTGACAGTAGTTTAGCATTCCTGAACTTTTTTCTATAAAATTCTCCATTCTTTTCATATCTTAACAAAAGAGCCTCTTTTAACATGTCATAATTGTCTTGGTTATCTCTGCTCATCTTAGCAAAAACTTCATAAACTGTACCACGAAGCCCTTGTGATAACTTTAAGCTCCATCTTTCTCTCTCTAAACCATACGTGGTAGCTAAAAGTTCATATCTATTTAGGTAACTTTCTATGTCATCGTCTTTCTCAACAAAATGGTCTAAATGAAAACTCATAGCTGAGGTTGAAGCTGCCTGACTACCAGTAGCATCGGAGGTAAAAGTTCTGGCACCATTTTCAGGAGCATGGCTTTGAATTTCTCTCTTAGTCGTAATTCGTGCTCCCTTTGTAATCTCTTATCTTCTGCTTCCCTCTCTGCAGTTAATCTCTTTTCTTCTCTTTCTGCAGCTAATCTCGTTTCTTCTCTTTCTGCAGCTAATCTCTTTTCTTCTGCTTCCCTTTCAGCCTTTTTCTCTTCCAACTGGAGCCTCTTTATTTCCGCCTCACGATCCGCCTCCATCTGTAACCTTTTAGCCTCAGCCTCCAATGCCCTAGCCTCTTTGTCAGCCTCAATCTGCAACCTCTTAATTTCTTTATCTGCCTCTAACTTTCTTTCTGCTTCAAATTTTCTTTCTTCACGCTCAATAAATTTGTCACATTCAGTTGTAACATAAGCAATCATAATTTGCCCCTCCATTCCCAGTTCTTTAGCAGTCTGCACAGCAGCAGATCGAAACTTTGCCAGGTCAGCCATTTTCTAACAGGCAAATTTATACAATGTCTAACTAAACAATTCTATCTATGACTAATTATACAAAGGACAACCACAAGCACTGAAAGCTCAACCTTATTTATTTTCCACCCAAGAATATCTTTTTAATTTTTATAATTCCCTGAAGTGAGCTACCCAATATAATTGGTGCTTTGAAAATTTCAAATCGCGGAGCGAGATCCCCAATATATGTGGTGAGTTGGGATGATATAAATATTTATAGGGGACTTAGTGTACTGACTGAGATCAGCTGTGAAGGTATCTGTATCTAATAAGGTTGTATGTATTACAGATAACCTTGCTTGCTACCACATTTCGACCTTAATCAGACTTATTCTTGAATTGTATGATGACTTCGTTTAATGTCTAGGGTTATGATAGTGATGAAGTGTAAGTTCACAACAACCAACAGACAGATAAACACCTAAGTTAAGATTCACAACAATTTACCACACTATGACAATCACAAACACATAACACTTTAAAGAGTTACCTTAAGTAAGTCAAGTGTTAAATTTTATATAATGTATTAACTTTTCAATATATAGATATCCTGATCCTACTACAATGTGAATCAGGAATCACAATCAACTGTAAGCACAATGTTTATGTACAAGATTTTATACAAAAGATCGTTGTCCAGACCTATAATAGTATTGTAATATAAGTTTAGTGTTGTGATGGGTTACTATGAGGTAATACTGGCTTTTAATGCTAGGTTGTTGTTTGTCATCACGACTTCATGTGTTTGTTATTGGTGGAAATAATATTAAGGGATTCACAGATTCTGTTTCTTTACAATTTCTGTCCCTTTTGTATTTTAATAAAGTTCACTTCAGGGGTATTTGATTCAAGGTTGGGCTTTACGTGCTGATATGCTCTTATCTCATAATGCAGCTGCAGGAAACCTGTATCCTCTGCTAGCTTGCTTCTCAGTTTGATACTATGATAGGCAATGGCCGCTATCTTGTGCAGGGAGTCTGCTGCCAACTTTCTGGATCACGCAGTACTCAGACCGGACGATGCAATATCACCATCCATACCACGGTCCCTGAAAGTGAAGGTTATGCATCCTTCTTACTAACTAGTATACAATATTTTTCCACACTGAAGTACATGACAGTACAAACAAACATAAAGTTCAGCGCTTTAGGCCAACTGCTAGCTTTTCATGTGACAATATACACCAGTAATCCTCTCCCTAATGGTTACAACGCCTCTGCAATTCCAGCTGTAATCCCTTCCATATAATAGGATAGGTGTCATGTTACTATATGGCACTCCAATATATATATATATATATATATATATATATATATATATATATATATATATATATATATATATGCAGTTATACTCCTCTCTGACAATCTTTTACAAGGTGGAGCAATATCTAGGCTTTGCCTCATGTTTGCCACTGAACCGCAAACATACAGACATAATTTATCATTTCACATTCAATTTTCAATAAAAATACAGATCAAAAATGTCTAGCTTACCACAATTCGTAAGGAAAACACACTAAAGATGACTGGTACAGTTTGATCTGCTGTATGTCCAGGCTGTATCATATATTTAATTTTGAATACACTGCCTGATCTCATCTCTCTGAATGTGTAACGATATGGCGTCCCCTCTAAGATTTCTTCTGCCAATATCCAGTGTATTGACCAATCGTTTTGAATATATTCAAACGAGTACCCAGTCATTCCAACCTTTTCATTCACTTCTACTCCGTTTCTAGGCATTTATTTGTTATTCATAGGTCACCCAATCCAATTTCTTTTAACTTCAAAGTTCAGCCAATGGCCTCCCACGTACTATCTTAGACTTTCTGTCACTACTATGTTTTACAAAAATCAGGGATTTCCATCCCAAGCAGATATGACCAAACCTGACAGTATCTCTGTTCTCTATATGTTTTATTACCAATATTTAATTATAATTATGGACTTTTTAGATAATTTCTTACATATTCCTAGTCCACTAGCCTTTCTGTACACGAATATATGATTTTCAAGGGGCTAAGTGGTGTAGTTAAGAATACGATCTTTTTTCGATGTTAAGTGTTTAATTCAACTACCACCTGTTCAATCCTTTACAACTGTACTATCAGTATAAAGTCAGGAGCCCTGCGAAAAAGTCAGGTTTCCTAATAAGAATTTAAACCTGTTTTCAAAACTTAACATCGTATCGTTAGTTTTTTTCATCCCTGTTTATTTGAAAAATTTTAGGCCATGCACACTGCGAGTTAGTTTATTTTTAGACACACAGCGAGTGGCTTGCGATACTGTGTTACATGGTCCGTCTACCTCTCTCTCTTCTAAGCCCGTCTGTCTTTCCAAGGCTAACTTTGTGCGTAATTTTGCACTAGTGTTAGTTTTAAAAATCAAGGTCGTCCAAAAGATTTTTCTACACATTCTATTTTTAGAACTACGGTTATCGCCGTATTGTTAGGCTTAAGCATTTTAATTATGAACGAACGAATTAGGACAAGTAGAAATCTTGTGTTAGCCATTACGGCGTTATACAACTAAGGCGTTATCTATACTAGGAAAGCACTGGTCTTTCTCCATTCTTCTTCCTATCGTATTATTTCGTTCTGCTTTACCTTTATGTTCTAATTTATATATGGGTATTAGAATTTTTCACCACAGGATAGTTGTAAGAGGGGTCGACAACAATAGATCCACACAAGAAGTCCACAGCCGCCTGCAAACAGAAAACAAGAATATCTCAATAACACAGGTGGAAAGACTGAAGACATGGGACAAGAAGGACACCAACATGGTTATCATAACTATTGAAGGGTCTTCAAGACCAAGTCAACTTAACCTTGACGATAGATGTCGAAAAACAGAAGAGTACATTCCTCCTGTTATGCAGTGCTCAAACTGCCAACAATTCTCGCACACTAAGAAAACATGCAGGAGAGAGGCAGTTTGTCGATACTGTGCGGGAAGTCACACTTACAATGAATGTCCTCATGCGAAAAATGATAACAACTATAAAGTGCGCAACTCCAACAGAACCTGCGCAAACTGTCTTGGGAACCACGGAGCAAGATACCGTGGCTGTCCGACCTTCTATGAAACAAAGGCCATACTGAAGGAATCTGTAACCAAAAACATCTCCTTCAGAGAAGCAAGAAACATAGTGGCTTCAGGTGGCATGGCAAAACAGGAGCAGCACACAAGAGCCCAGCTTATAAAATTAACCACAGAGGTGCGAGACTTAAAACAACAACTCAAAGTCGAGAAGAAAAGGCAGCAAAACGAAGACTCAGATACAAAAAGAGACGAAACAAAAGTGCCTTACAGAACGCCCAGGCAATGCTACAGGACATGAAATCCATCAAACACCAAATAGAAGTCGACATCGCCAAACTCGCAGAGCTAAAGGAAGAGAACGAAGAAATCCTCAAGAGAATTGAAACAGAGAGAAGGATCATCGAGGATATCGTAACAAAACACAATCATGGACGAGAAAGAAGCAAAGACACTAAAGACAAAATAACCACCGAAACCGTAGAGGAACGCCTACCAAAAAGCTATCAAGAAAGAAGAAAAGAAGCGGAAGACATAATAATCACCGAAACCCTGAAGGACTTCTTATCAAATATAATAAAGACAGTCATGAACAACACACAGCCGAAACAGACAACAACGAGTAGGGACCAAACAGGCAGCTAGTGGTCCTTTTCAGGGCCAGTCATGTCCAGGACTAGGAAAGTGATATCAGCGAAGACGTTAGCACACTATATACCCCAATATAACCGTTTGCAACCCTTCAATGGGTATTGGTTGAACAGGGTATTACAGCAAAATAACAGACGCAAGGGAAAAAAAAAAAAGTGGGAGGACACACACGAAATGGGAGAACGCAGAGGACAAAAGGAGAGAGCTAGTCACGTATTCCTTCACCATTGGGTATTTATGATAGCCTGTCTTTGCCAGAAGTAGTCCTGTTAGTGTATTTCTGAGAAGACCAGAGGGTGAGTAGGGCTACGGTACCTATTTTGTAAATGCATAATAAATTTAAATTCGAGTATGTCACTTCATTGAACAATCATGCAATGGAATGATCCTGAGCTGAAGTCTGAACTATCCTTGTCATGTTTTAATGTGTTTATATGCATGTATCCTGCTCTATGATTATACTATCAGGTTATATAATTGCTTATAACATCAACATAGAACTATGTAACGATGGGCAACAGTACTGTAGCCATTGTTATGAAAGTAATAATCTGACTGACAGCCAATGGTTCTCAAGGCTGAGACCAGGAACACACTCATATAGATTTAATGCTCAAGTAGCAAAAATGTAAATCAGTGGTTCTTAAGCCTTGGCCGCAAGTACACCCCTACAGGTTTACGGCAGCATGGGAGACTATATCCCAGTGGTTCTCAACCCATTGGTACCAATGACCCCAAATTGATTTGACTGCTCTATGGGCACAAGGTAGGCCAGGGGTTCTCAAACTTTTGATAACCATAAGCAATATATGTCAGGATCATTCTGTTTGGATGGAAAGATAGCAGATGGAAGAAAGGACTAGGTAACCTAATTTGATGTAAATGAATGATGTAATATAATGTACATTTTAATCATATCATTTGAATTTGTGTTTGCAAGTAGACATCTGTACTACTAACCATGTAACCAGAAACACATGTGCGCATTCATACACATGCATTACTGATGACACTGAACAACCATACATTAGTCTAGGGGAACTCTTGGAAAGAGGCTAGCCACAGGCTTTATGTTGTTTCAGGTTTCGGTCATACATATAGACGTAAGCCAGAAGTGAGAACTTAAGTGTTATCCTGCATAGCGACACGGAGCACTAAAGCTGGCCTACCTGGTTGTGCTGGTATCCCTACTACATGGGAAGATCAGCCGAGTCTATATAGTCGTGTGGAGCTCACCAACATTGTCAACCTTCATTTAAGGAGCACTCAGTTAAGTGCAGAAACAGAAGAACATTAGATCAATTTATGTGTGAAGAGTCAAGTCATATGAAGAAAAAGACTGGTTAACGTTTTGTCAGAAAAGCAGAGACACTGTAATTCAGTTAAAGTAAACGCTATAATATCACTGTGATTTCTCTGGATATTGTGTAAATAGAAAATTCCTATCCATATAGCATCTCCATCAATTCCAAGAACAGAAGAAAAGAGAATCATTATAAATAAATAGATTTTAATTGTAACTTGGATTTTGTTAATTTCATAAAGTTACCATTGAGTTCAATTTGAATGTCATTGTTAGTTAAAGCATAGAATAGTTATGACGAGAAGACACGCTAGGCTCTTGATCTTCTTATTACCACCGGACCAGGGGTCTTTACTGTCTGACTATCATTTGTGCTATCATACACCAGTGCTTATTTCTGAGACTGGGGTATATCGTGGAGTTTATTATTCTTTATTGAACTATCATCGATTGTCATCAAGACAACAACAATTATACATACCATCTCGTTACAGCTGCTGGTTTTTAGGCGCCAGTGGCTCGCCTTCGTGTCTACTCCTATTAGTGGAAGCAGTTCTGCAGGGCTAAAATTAAGCCACGCGTGAAGACCGGGAGCTGGACTTGGCTGTCAGAGGCAATTTGTGGCGCGTGCTATAGAAGCACTTATATATAGCGGGAGCTTATCCCCTTACAACTCCCGGCTATGACAACTTTTGGAACTCGCCTACTATTGAACGCTGTAGAAATGTTGTGCATCGCCATCATGAATGTCATTTTAAACCAATCTCTTATTTACTAATTGTCTACGAAAAACATCCTATTACGAACAATGAAAAAATCCCACCAGCTTTTTCGAAAAAATAAGGAACATGCGCGCATTGCACGGTGAAAGCTGAATTTGACACCTAATAAAACAGCACGCAGGCCTTTCAGTGTGTTTCTCGGTGCATTGGCCAGTAACCATTAGTCATAATAAGTTTGATTACAAAAATCCAGTTAAGTTTAAATGGAATGATAATGAATGAAATGCCCACTGGAGGAGTAGTGTCGTCATCAGGACATGGAGCAGACAACATAACTATTTCCCGCCACGTGTTAGCGGCTTACGTTTACTTGTTTATTATAATCAGGTAGGAGTGGATGACTGGATGACTGGATGACTGGATGACTGACAGGTCGTAAATTCTACCGCCTGCAAAAGCTTCAATCCTTAAAAATGTCCCGGTTTAAAAAAAATAAATATCTCAGATGGCTAGCACGTTACCTAATTGAAAACTAGCAGAAAAATTAAAAAGTTTATATAGAACAAATGAAAGAAAACATACACGGAGCTAATAAAGACGACAAATGTGCAGCAGGTAACACGGATGTTGAAAATTTTGAAAATATAACTGGATAGAGTGTACAGGAAGAACGGTCGCATAAACTGGAAAGAAAAAAACTCCGAAAAATAATAATAAAATCGTGTGGTGAGCGAAAACTGTAAAGTTACGAGCGCAGAAGAGATATGCCACTGAATTAAGCATAACTATTGCGAATTAAGATATACAATAAATAAAAACATACGATACATTGTATTAATAAAAACACAACATCAAATACTTAATGTACTTGTACGGACCGCCACGTGAGGTTTCCCGGGAGTCTGTGAAGAGACAAAGATAGAATAAGAGGGTAAATTCTCATGCATGTCGTACAGGGCGACTAATATGAACATGTGCATGGTGCTGGCAACCTTACTATATAAAACAAATAGCCATGTAAACCACTGCTACAAGTGCATGCAAATGTGTGGTCTAGGCTTTCTGCTGTACCAGCTACAGTGGTGGCTCTATGCTCAGTAAGGAACGCAAAGGAAAATAATGTTGATGACATACAGATCATCACAAATGTGGAACCGATGGAAGAAAGGGGGGGGGGGGGGGGCCCCAATAAATGCTTTTGGAAGAAGATGTGAGAAGAAGACGATAACGTTGGATAAAAGTAAGATTTAGAAAACATGTTGATAGCATGACAAGGCGGTCACTGTTTTAGAATGTGCAGGTAAAGAGACCCGATTACGGGTCGTATAATTTTTATTTATTCTTTAATGTACTTAGCTTAGTTCTTGTTTTAAATCTCTTCTGTTTTCTTTTTTTTTCTACTTGACAAAGCTTGTGTGGTCGTAACGTAGGTCATTGTCGTTGTTCTTTGTTCTAGTATGACCTATGACGTTTTATTACTCACTTCACGCGATAAGACAAATAAAGGAAGACCACCATAAACAAACAAACAAACAACCGAAAAGCTACAGACATTCATAAAAAAGTTTTTCCGTAGAATATAAGAATTGAAATGGTATGACCAAGTCACCAAAGTGGAACTGAAGACAAGAGTATAACAAGTATCAGTGCATCGTGAGATGAGAAGAAGATGCTAGCGATGGGTAGGACACACCAGCTGGTGGCACTACAAGGCAGTCCCTTATTCTGGCATCCACAAGAAAAGAGAGACGAGGTAGACCAAAAACACACGGAGAAGAAAGCTGGAGACAGAAGTGACAGTGATGGGGAAGACGTGGAAAAACTTGAGCAGATGGCACGTGCCAGGATGACTTGGTATGTGTTTGCTGAAGACCTACGCTCCTTGGGGAGCTAAAGGATATTGATTGATTAATTATAATTATTTGTTCTAGTATCTGTCAACTTAAGGCAGGTACAGGATTGGTGCAACAGATCTCTGCACCTGTGACGCCAGCCTCATGACAGCCGAATATCTGCTGCAGTCATGCCCAACCTATAGCAATGAACGGAGTAGCAAATGCCAACAACCTACTTCTCTCCATGAAAAACTATTTGGAGATATTGTGACAGGTTATTTAAATTGACTACATGAATCCGTCCGCCTTCGCTTCCCACATTTGTTCCTCATTAGTATGCACGGTTTGTTACGCAAAATCCATGACTTTTCGCTATCTGTCTAACTCATATTTAAGCCACGCCTATTTTTCTTGTTTCACGCGCTGACGAGCGTCTACCTAGAATCGTAACTGTCATTCCTTTCAAGGGGACGAACCAAGTGCATTTTGCCTGAAACTCCCATGCGAGCAGAGCTGTCAGTATTACGACAACTGACAGAATGCACGGGCCCAAAACACGTGGAAGGTAAACTGCTTTGTAGTTCCCTACAAGCTCGAGGAAATCCTGCGATGTCGTACACAACAGGGAGACAATCGCCGAGATCAGAAGCCTTTGTTGTCAATTCAACGGCGAACAGAGCGAACGGAGGAAATTCTTTATCTCGAAAGAAAAACCGCGCTGATTCCCCCTGATTGCTCAAGGCGTGACTTTCGTCATCTTCCAACGAAACAACGCTGTTCTGGTATAAATGCTCCATCTCCTAAAATCAGTTATCTAGTCGCCTCAGAATCTTTTTGAAATATCTAGTTAGACATGCTAGAACCATTGTACAAAGTGGATTATTTAGAGTTCGTGGAGATAGTTTCATTTTTCTGATTTGCGATAATATATATATTAGCATTTTTCGTGATCTTGTGTGTTAAGTTTATCATTAGAATTCACTGGGATTTTCTAAGTGCTAAAAATGGTGTACTAAATAACGCATAGCTATTTTATTCCATATGGTTTTAATTAACTAATAAATACGCTAGGCGATTGATAATTGACGGAGTAAAATTTACTTCTATCCATTATGTGTAATTTTATAAATGACTAGTGCTTATATCTGTAGTAGATTTTTAGATAGGAGAATTAAGACTTGGGTTGGTCCCTTCTGAATAGGTTGGAATGAGTGAGAGTCACAGTGTGAGATAGTAAAAGAAATAGATTCCACGAGTGAGATGATAGAATGTGATATAGAGGCTGTCTCTGAAAGCGGAAAAAAATTTTTCTCCCTCTCACCTATCTTCTACGACAACTTTACAGCGTCAGACAGTCTATACACAGATATATCTATTACCTATATTTCTATCTACTCACGGGCACGCACATACACGTGACGACAGTTAAACACACAGACGTGGGAATCTATAACAAAGAATATATATATTATTAGAACGAGCTGACCAACGCACTGATTTAGTTCAAGAGAGATTTTATTATTATCATCTAAAAAAATCTTCTCACAACACCAAAAAAAAAAAAATACATCAAGGAAAAACATATACAAATAGTCATAAAATTTACGAGAAATGCTACAAGGATGATAGCCCGTTTGAATCTTACTCTAGGTTTAGCCCAAAGCCCCGTTAAGAGAACAGATGATGGCCCAAAGAGTTATAGATACATAGGGTTGAGTCTAAGAGGTTTCTTCCTTTCTCGTAAATGTATGAACAGAGTTGGATAATCTGATTTAGCCTAAGAAAAAGAAACTCTAGCATTAGTAACAAATTCTGCAGATTAAAAAAAGTTAAGACAGCAAATGGGTGACAATAATACAACGGTAAAATAACACTCAGACCTGCGTACACTCTTATTCATTCAGCCATGGCCATGTGCTCACAGTTATACTTACAGCTTTGCTCGCTGCCTCTGGGAACATAATAAATTCTAGGACCTTCACACAGACCCGTAAATGCAGTTCTCGACCAAGAAATCCCCAGTTCCAACAAGACGTACTGAATTTCTCTGTCTCAGGGAACGATTCCTTGGGTGTTCTTATTTTTCGGATGTCTGTTAAATCACATAAAATTTGCCCAGGCACGAAAGTTAGCAGAGCACAATGTCATTAGCTTTGGTTTCTAGAATTTAAGGAATGTCAGATCGGTGTCTACTTTCAGGAAGGTACTATATTTGGTCACCACAATACTAGTCAAAAACTCTGTCGGAATGTTAATGTTATTCTTGTAACTATTCTCGCCGCCAGGCAGCATGTACATTTAAATTTGTGGAGCAATATGAACTGGCTCAAAAGCCCAATATATATTTCTAGTCTTTAGAAACCGTTAGTGGGAGTCGTATTACTCTCTCTCTCTGATGGAATATGCACTGTCAGACCAGTGTTACTTGAAAATAAAACCCACGTGGTTAAAGAAAGGAAATGTCTATGCTTCTCACAAATATGTCTCTCATGCTACTAAACGCTGGCCAGTTGGGATCACCCCAATAATCACTGAATGAAGAAAAACAACATATAATATAATATACAGAATATGTACTCGTTATAACTTTACATTTTAAACGGCAAGCCTACAACTTGACTTATTATTTAAAACTTCCCGTGAAGTACGTTATATAAAAATTGATCATCAGGAATTAGGAATATCTGCGTATTCCGTCAATATTCACTGATGTCGCATCTAGCATTTATCAGTTAGTTTAGAAAAAGATACTCGACTGGGTAGTTAGCAGTTAACTAAATTCATTATAGTTACATGTTTGTTAAGCTAGAAATATAATTTATTCTGCTTTCCACTGTATGCGACAATAGAAAATATTACAGACTTATAAATTAGTCGCACTGCACCAAATCTAGCTAGTGAAATAACACTTTAACCACTTCACAAAATACTAGATAATAATATATGATATCTCACCACAGCACTACGGTAACACCACGACTAGGATAATTCACTAGATAGGTAGTTAGAAGCTCGTCACAAATCTGACGAGAACTATGAAATTCACTATACAAGCTTCATTCGCTAAGCACGCGTGTTCCGTCTACTGAATATGTTGAAGACTGAAATGAAATCAGATTTCAGCTCCTGGGTGGATATTTGAAAACAGGGGCAAACAATCCCACATTTTCTCAAACTCCGAAATCATCTCCCCTTTTACGTGTAAAACACCTACGTCAGCTTAACGCGGGTCGTAACTGCCATCAGTGACCGAGAGCGCGCGTGAGTTGCAACTCTCAGACAGCCGTCTCCAGTGCGGAGCGATTTTTCACGCTAAGCCGGAGCTATTCTGACGACGACTCTGAACTGACACTTATACTACTTCGCACCTCACGCTGACCGGGGCCCACAATGAGCCGTGTCAGCTGGGATTTCCAGACAAATGTCTGAAACTGCGACTATAAGGTGTAAATATTCGCTCCTACTTAAGCGTTCGGCCGATGCAACTCGTTGTTGACCGGTGAAAAATGCAGACGGATGTCGGCTCTCTCCTAGCATTCTCACGCGTTTACGTCGAGAATCTAACTCAGGAGTGTCGTGTCATCTGAATGTGCAGACCCAAGTCGGCTCGATGTCTGAGATGGACTGCAATTTAATCGCACTTCTCGTCTGAGTGACATCTATGTAATAGAATCACTATTGCGATTCTCCATTTTTGAGAAAAGAAACAGGTAACGTTAAGGAATAGTATGAAAATATATTTCGCAAACGAATGGATGCAAAATATACAGGAAAAGGAAATAAAAAGAGATAACAAAATTAAAGAATTCGGGTGAAAGAATAGGAAGACGCTATAGGCAATTTAATGATCAAAACCTACGTGACAGGACGTCCCCCCTTAAGATATGGAAGCACTCCATGTCTACGTTATGGAATTAAATTTCCTATAACCGTAGCTTCGGGGTGTCTGTCTTCTTCCCTTTTATCTTCCCCCTCCATCTCTCTCCAATTCCTACTCAAGTCTACTCCCCAAAGTTTCCTTCCTCTGGAATGTCTCCCATGCGCGCTTGAAAGAGCGTCGCCGCTTCTGACATTTTTGAAAGATTTCCTGTGATCGCGGTGGAATATCCCTGCCACTATCATCATCTTCGTCAGCTCTGGCGATCGTCAGGAGATGGTCGGAGGTTGGCACTGGTCTTTCCAAGTATCTCTTTAACAGATTTAAATGGAAAACCTTCTCCTTTCCTTGAAAAGAGATCTGGTAGTTAGCCTTAGAAATCTTTTTCAGGACGGTAAACGGCCCTTGCCATCCAATCCTCAGTTGGTTGTTCTCGGTAGGGAGTAACACCAAAACTTTCTCTCCTGCTTCCAGTTCTCTCTCTTTCGCGACTTTCCTGTATCGGTTAGCGTGCTTTGTGCGTGCTCGCTTAAAGTTTGTCGTTGCTAGGTCCCATCCTAGTTTCAACCTTTCCTTTAAATCCGATACGTATTTACTGGCTGAGACAACTGTCTCATCAGCCTTCTGGTCTGTCAGCGACCAAAGTAAGGCTTCCAGCGGCCCCTTTATAGGTCTGCCAAATAAAAGCGTAGCTGGCGGAAATCCTGTGGAAGTATGAGGAGATTCTCTGTAGCCAAATAAAGCTGCCGGAATGCAACAATCCCAATCTTCAGGTTTCACTTGTGCCAGTCTACTTAACATCATGTTGAGGTTTCCACTAACACGTTCCACGAGCCCATTTCCGGCCAGAGTATAAGGCTTTGTGTAGATGTGTTGGGTCCTCAAGATCTTAACGATCTCATCCATCAACAGGTTTCGGTATGGAGATCCGTTATCCGTCAACACTTGTTGAGGGAATCCCAACCGAGTGAAAATCTGCACGAGGGCTTCTGCGACATGCTTGGCATCTGCGCATGTTAGCGGTATAGCTTCTGCCCATAAAGTGCATGTATCGACTAAGGTCAGGATAAACCAGTTCCTTCTTTTAGTCCTTTCGAAAGGCCCTAAAATGTCGATCACAACCCGTTCGAATGGTGTTCCCATTATTGGCATTTCACCCATGTGGAATCTGGGTGTCCGTTGCTTGGGTGGTACACGTTGGCACTGGGCACCGGATTTGACGTACCTTGTAATATCAGTGTTTAATCCTGGCCACCAATAATGAGTGGTTATACGTTGGTTTGTGGCGTTCTGTCCCATATGTCCGCTGAAGGGAAGAGAGTGCCCTATTTCTAGGATTTGGCTTCTGTACTGTTTCGGTACTAGGAGCTGGTTGTAACCTTGGTCAGGCTTGCCCGTTCTGCGATAAAGTACGCCATCCTTAGAAAAAATGTCCCCGTGCTGTTTGGGTTCCTTAGCCATGGGCAGTTTCCTAAAGCAGGGTGCCAAAGTAGGGTCCTTGTATTGCGCTTCTTTAAGTTCCCTGGGTAACAAATTAGGCACAGGCTCCCGTTCCTTTTTGGTTTGCCCTCTCGTAGTTACTGCTGCCACAATCGGCTCTTCCGGTTTCCCAATACACACATATCTCCCGCTAAGTATGACTGGGTAGATGGGATCATCCAAAACAGCCGCTTTGATCACCCCTCTGACAAAATCAGTGGATCTCCACCAATGCAATGGGAAGCGCTGTAGGTGCATCACTCTTTCGAACTCCACAAAATTGGACGGTCTCTGCTGTCTCTTGACCGGGTTTGACCAGGTTTCTGGCAACAATGCAATCATAAGAAAGCCCCGTGTCAAATAAACAAGAAGTTTGAGAACCGTTCAATGTAACAGTACCTCGCGTTGAGGGTCTATCCCCAACAGGTTGGGAATCACTGTCAATAATTCCGCCTTGCGAGACTGTTAGCAAGCATCCGATGCGTTTAGGCTCGGTGTGCTCACTCTGATCATTAGTCCCGTGCTCAGGGGTTCTCCCTTTGCCACCTTGTCCTTTCTGGCTGCGCTGCCATGTAGGGCGGTCGGGTTGATCAGACTGTTTGGGGTGGTTGGGGTACTTGTTCTTGTAGAACATGGATTTTTCAGGAGGGGGATTTTGAGGTCCAGTTTCTCTGTGGTTATTCTGATTCGAAGCATGAGAAGGTTGATCTAGATTATTTTTTCGAAAATGCTCCTCTGTCGGTTTCCGTTTAGTGGCCGGTAGTTCAGCCAGCGCATTATGGTAACGCTCAGACTTCTCTAAGATGTCTTCAAGTTTTTCTGCTACCTGCTCAGCTAGAAATCTCTGGGTATCTGCAGACAATGTGTTCTTTATTTGTTCTGTTAAAACAAATTCCTCAAGACCTTCGTAGGTAGAGGGGAGCTGCGAGAGCTCTAGGCACTTTGTCAGATAACCCTTCAAACGAGACGAGAACTGCTGAAAAGTTTCAGAATTCTCTTTCCGGCTGTTGCGAAACAGTTGCAAAAATTTGCGAGCGTTCATTTCAAAGCGCTCCAGTAACGCTTTCTTCAACACATCATAGTTGTCTTGTTGGCTGGTCTCCAGTTTGGCGTAAACATCATACGCACTACTTTTCAGAGCCTGAGAAAGCTTCACATTCCAACGCGACCTCTCTAAACCGTACAGAGTTGCAATTTTCTCAAATGTTTCTAGCCAAGTGTCAATCTTCTCATTTGGACAGGGGAAAGATTCTAGCGGAAAAGACATAGCAGAGAGATGAGTAGACTGAGTGTTAGAAGGATCAGTTAAGGAAGAATGAGGAGAAGACTCTCCATTGCTGGAGGTAGAGGCAGCACAACGACTTTGGAATTCTAGAGTTTTAAGAGCCAACTCGTGCTGTCTCTGTTTCTCTTTTTCCTCAAGCTGTCTCTCCTCCCTCTCCTTCTCCTGCTGTCTCTCCTTCTCTCTTTCCTCATGCTGCATCCTGCGAATTTCCATTTCCTCGTCCATCTTCTTCTGCTGTAAAGCTTCGGCTGCTTCTTCTTTCCTCCTTAGTTCTTCTTTTTCCTCTTTAGCTTCGGCTGCTTTTCTCTCCGCGTCATATCTCTCGAGTTCGTCTCTGACAAATGCTTTCGCTTCCTCTCCTTCCAGTCCCTCCTCTCTCGCTTCGTCCCTGAGGAGTTGTCTAAGCTTTGCCCTCTCGGCCATATTATGTCAGTGAACGAGACTAGTGGAGAAAGAAAATAGGAAAAAGGATACACTGGTTCCTACCACTTACGAGAAAATAGTAAATAAAAGATGATATGCTTAACCCTGGGATACCTCCTCCAAAAATAAAATCTAACTATCGCTGCTATTAATCGGCTATAAAGCACCTAATGCAAACACGACTACGCCAACTAAATGGTAGTAAGATTACTTCTGAAAAATAAGTTGCTACAGTG
Organism: Oreohelix idahoensis; assembly: GCA_024509875.1. Classification (NCBI taxonomy): domain Eukaryota; kingdom Metazoa; phylum Mollusca; class Gastropoda; order Stylommatophora; family Oreohelicidae; genus Oreohelix; species Oreohelix idahoensis. The sequence goes on from JAMPIV010000136.1 coordinate 574,619, forward strand.
GAAGCAAAAATAATTATTGCCAAAAAACATTTAAAGAGAAAAGAAAATCCCTTTAATTTTTAAGTCCACTATCAAGTTCACCCCTGAAGACAGTTAGGGTAAGGGAGGCAATTAATCTGGACAAATAGTCTGAAACGCACTCCTTCCTTTAGTTCAAACACTTTCCTGCTTCAGAACCCTTGTGAATGTTATACACTCACAAAACTTTACCAGCGTTTAGTATTACAAAATCATTAATTGACATGTATTCCGACAAAATCAACCTGTAAACCAAATGTATAATGCTTCTTAATGCTGTGGAAAAAACTTATCAGTTTGTGTGGTCAGCACGCCCGTAAACAGATCGTTAGTCTAGGGGATAAATTATTTAAAGATATAACAACTCACAAGACATCACACTCTTACTCTATTTCAGAATAAAGAATCTTAAGTTCAACATCCAGATAGACGAGTCCACATTTGTCGTACTCGTCTTCCTATTCTAAGTTCAAAAATCGTACGGACGAGACCACATTTGTCGTAGATTTTTAGATAGGAGAATTAAGACTTGGGTTGGTCCCTTCTGAATAGGTTGGAATGAGTGAGAGTCACAGTGTGAGATAGTAAAAGAAATAGATTCCACGAGTGAGATGATAGAATGTGATATAGAGGCTGTCTCTGAAAGCGGAAAATTTTTTTTCTCTCTCTCACCTATCTTCTACGACAACTTTACAGCGTCAGACAGTCTACACACAGATATATCTATTACCTATATTTCTATCTACTCACGGGCACGCACATACACGTGACGACAGTTAAACACACAGACGTGGGAATCTATAACAAAGAATATATATATTATTAGAACGAGCTGACCAACGCACTGATTTAGTTCAAGAGAGATTTTATTATTATCATCAAAAAAAATCTTCTCACAACACCAAAAAAAAAAAAATACATCAAGGAAAAACATATACAAATAGTCATAAAATTTACGAGAAATGCTACAAGGATGATAGCCCGTTTGAATCTTACTCTAGGTTTAGCCCACAGCCCCGTTAAGAGAACAGATGATGGCCCAAAGAGTTATAGATACATAGGGTTGAGTCTAAGAGGTTTCTTTCTTTCTCGTAAATGTATGAACAGAGTTGGATAATCTGATTTAGCCTAAGAAAAAGAAACTCTAGCATTAGTAACAAATTCTGCAGATTAAAAAAAGTTAAGACAGCAAATGGGTGACAATAATACAACGGTAAAATAACACTCAGACCTGCGTACACTCTTATTCATTCAGCCATGGCCATGTGCTCACAGTTATACTTACAGCTTTGCTCGCTGCCTCTGGGAACATAATAAATTCTAGGACCTTCACACAGACCCGTAAATGCAGTTCTCGACCAAGAAATCCCCAGTTCCAACAAGACGTACTGAATTTCTCTGTCTCAGGGAACGATTCCTTGGGTGTTCTTATTTTTCGGATGTCTGTTAAATCACATAAAATTTGCCCAGGCACGAAAGTTAGCAGAACACAATGTCATTAGCTTTGGTTTCTAGAATTTAAGGAATGTCAGATCGGTGTCTACTTTCAGGAAGGTACTATATTTGGTCACCACAATACTAGTCAAAAACTCTGTCGGAATGTTAATGTTATTCTTGTAACTATTCTCGCCACCAGGCAGCAAGTACATTTAAATTTTTTGAGCAATATGAACTGGCTCAAAAGCCCAATATATATTTCTAGTCTTTAGAAACCGTTAGTGGGAGTCGTATTACTGTCTCTCTCTGATGGCATATGCACTGTCAGACCAGTGTTACTTGAAAATAAAACCCACGTGGTTAAAGATAGGAAATGTCTATGCTTCTCACAAATATGTCTCTCATGCTACTAAACGCTGGCCAGTTGGGATCACCCCAATAATCACTGAATGAAGAAAAACAACATATAATATAATATACAGAATATGTACTCGTTATAACTTTACATTTTAAACGGCAAGCCTACAACTTGACTTATTATTTAAAACTTCCCGTGAAGTACGTTATATAAAAATCGATCATCAGGAATTAGGAATATCTGCGTATTCCGTCAATATTCACTGATGTCGCATCTAGCATTTATCAGTTAGTTTAGAAAAAGATACTCGACTGGGTAGTTAGCAGTTAACTAAATTCATTATAGTTACATGTTTGTTAAGCTAGAAATATAATTTATTCTGCTTTCCACTGTATGCGACACTAGAAAATATTACAGACTTATAAATTAGTCGCACTGCACCAAATCTAGCTAGTGAAATAACACTTTAACCACTTCACAAAATACTAGATAATAATATATGATATCTCACCACAGCACTACGGTAACACCACGACTAGGATAATTCACTAGATAGGTAGTTAGAAGCTCGTCACAAATCTGACGAGAACTATGAAATTCACTATACAAGCTTCATTCGCTAAGCACGCGTGTTCCGTCTACTGAATATGTTGAAGACTGAATGAAATCAGATTTCAGCTCCTGGGTGGATATTTGAAAACAGGGGCAAACAATCCCACATTCCTCAAACTCCGAAATCATCTCCCCTTTTACGTGTAAAACACCTACGTCAGCTTAACGCGGGTCGTAACTGCCATCAGTGACCGAGAGCGCGCGTGAGTTGCAACTCTCAGACAGCCGTCTCCAGTGCGGAGCGATTTTTCACGCTAAGCCGGAGCTATTCTGACGACGACTCTGAACTGACACTTATACTACTTCGCACCTCACGCTGACCGGGGCCCACAATGAGCCGTGTCAGCTGGGATTTCCAGACAAATGTCTGAAACTGCGACTATAAGGTGTAAATATTCGCTCCTACTTAAGCGTTCGGCCGATGCAACTCGTTGTTGACCGGTGAAAAATGCAGACGGATGTCGGCTCTCTCCTAGCATTCTCACGCGTTTACGTCGAGAATCTAACTCAGGAGTGTCGTGTCATCTGAATGTGCAGACCCAAGTCGGCTCGATGTCTGAGATGGACTGCAACTTAATCGCACTTCTCGTCTGACTGACATCTATGTAATAGAATCACTATTGCGATTCTCCATTTTTGAGAAAAGAAACAGGTAACGTTAAGGAATAGTATGAAAATATATTTCGCAAACGAATGGATGCAAAATATACAGGAAAAGGAAATAAAAAGAGATAACAAAATTAAAGAATTCGGGTGAAAGAATAGGAAGACGCTATAGGCAATTTAATGATCGAAACCTACGTGACAATATCACGTGTTAAAAGCGATAAGATAAGCTAGACACTTGTTTTTTCTAATCTAATTTAATAACGGAATGGATAAGAGATCTTACCTTTACGCGTGTTAGGATATGATATTGATATTCTGGTTAAATGTTTTGTATTTCTTCCCAAATCTAGGCTTGATAAAAAAATACCAGCGAACTAGCGGTCTTATAAACTATCCAGAGATATTATTGTATTATTGGGTCTTCGATTTTTGACCTGTGCGGTCCACTTCTTCACTCATGAGAGCGGCCAAATTAGACACAATAGACATAATATTAAACTGGACCTGAACATTACCAGATTCTTTTATATAAATTGGATCAGCCTGCTGTGGGAAGATATATATCAATTTACCTGACCTATGACAGTAGTTTTCCACGGGGATTATTCTCAAGAGAATTCACTGTTCAGAATCGGCCATCAACTCAGAGAACAGCCGATAATTATTATTAACATTTGCATAACGTAACAGAGTGTCTCAGCAACCAGAGGCTAGACAACACAAGCACAATATATTTTTCTTTCTATGACGTCACAAATACGTCTTATTCCAACCAACTATATTCAGTGATACATAAATTATCCAGGAAAACAATTAACGCACCAACTTCGGCGACTACCTTGACATTCGCAGCAAGCACCAATGCTAGTCTGGGGCTGGATTTGGCAATCAATTTGACACTGTAGGGTCATATCATTGTTAGTGTTCTTTTCAAAGGATACCTGCGACAACTACTGGGTAAGCGAATATGCGTGTGGCCACAGAATGACTGAGTTAAAGAACATAAAGAGAGAAACATATTTTCCATTTGTTACCATCAGTATACTAATCTTTTTTATTTCCTCACTAACCTGATTATTTACGGGATAGCATAACTAGGAACTTGTTCTTTTCCCTTACTGACTATTCCATTACCCTTATTGTTAACCTTTGACCTTTTGGGGTTATTAACTTCTGTTGGGATCCTTTCTCTACAAAAGGGATGGGCAACATTGGGTTATTTTCATTTGTCTTAACTATCCTTTTGTTGATATGTATATGCTTGATGTTGGGAAGTTTTCTAAGTGATAATAAACTTAATAAAACTTAATTTATGTGTGTTGGTCAAACCCCTACCCATAAATATTATCCATAGTTTTTCACGTCTGTGCGTATTCGTCACGTAATTGTGTATGTATGTGAGGTGTAACTTATACTGTTCAAAAAAAGAAATGCATAGCTACTGAAGGCACACACATAGCCATAATTGTGACATTCAATAACTTTTTAAATTTAATGAGTTAATTATTCAAATTGCACAGGGTTCAACCAATCAATTGACAGTTGTTTTGCATCTGGGTCACGAGAGATTTTAGGCGTACGGGCTTTCCCGTTAGTATGGTGTGTGGCCTCCTCTTGCATCGATCAGCGACTGGCATCTCCTGGGCATGGATGCGATCAGACGTCTGATATGGCCTGTGTGGTGGCTGCCCACTCTTCCTTGAGTGCTTGGAACAGATCACGACGATTGGCTGGAGCAACGTCTCGGCGACAAACACGTCTATGCAGCTCATCCCACAGGTGCTCAATCGGACTCATATCTGGAGACAGGGATGGCCAGTGAAGGGTGAGAATGTTGTTGGCAGTCAGGAACTGCGTGGTCAACCGTGCACAATGGGGTCTGGCGTTGTCCTGTTGAAACACAGACCTTTAGGCAGCCAAAAGTGGAAGGACATGGGGTCGAAAAATTTCATTGACGTATCGTTGCGCATTCAAGCCTCCTTCAATGTGCACCAATTGACTCCTTCCGTTGTAACTGATCATTCCCCACACCATTGCACCTCCACCATCGTGCGGCGGAGCTTCATCAACGCAATTTTGGGCAAAACGTTCATTTCACCTACGGTAGACCCTACGCCGTCTATCATGACGCTGCAACAAAAAGAAAGATTCGTCACTAAACCAGACACGTCTCCATTAATTGTCAGCTGCCCATGGACGATGCTGGTTCGCCCAAAGAAGTCGATTTTGGCGATGGCGGCGCGTAAAGACAGGTCCTCGGTGAGGTCGTTGTGCCCAAAGTCCAGCGTCATGCAGTCTATTCCGGACAGTTTGATCAGACACATGACGTCTTGCAGGCAATGACTGGGCAGTTGAGGAAGCTGTTGTAAACCTGTCTCTGAGGTGACGAAGCCGAATAAAGCGATCCTCCGCTGCTGTTGTCACTCTGGATCGTCCACTGCGATGCCGGTTTTCAACTGAGCCAGTGGCATGGAACCGGTGCCAAAGTCGACTGATGGTACTCTGATGCACGTTTAGATGCCTGGCAACCTGACTTTGACTTTCGCCTGCATGCAGTCGGTCAATAGCAATGTTCCTTAAATTTATCGATAGAGACGCCATAAATGTCTGCTTGAAAATGAACTGAATTTTGTGTGTGTGTAGCGTTATCCTTTTATAGGGTTTTAGTTGCGTAGTCAGTGAATAGTGTTCACCCCAAATTTTGTTGCTTTCACGTGCGCGCAACATGAGCTGTGGTCAAAAATTGCGTCATAAACACTATTGACCACTGCGTTGTAACGATTACAAAAACGAACGCAATTCAGGTCAACACGTGCATTTGACACTGTAAAGAACATTTGAGGCTGGTTTTTGTATACCCTAGCACCAAATTTTACTTACAAACTCATAAAAACGCGCCCTCGGATAGATATGCGTTTCTTTTTTTGAACAGTATATATTTGTCATATAAGGAGCGAAAGTTCGTCTGATTACAATCTAGTCGTATAGATAGGTTGGAGTAGAGAAACTACTCACTCCAGAGACTGATCTTTCTCTTACACTTTCAACCCCTCGTGAAAAATCTATTTTCTTGCACCTTTATTCTCACACAGTTTCAACTATCACCTCTGCTTAGACTGGACCATAAATATCTATAAACCTATCTTATAAAATTACGACAGATGTCAGGAACCTTTAGAGGACTACTACGTTTACTAGAGTCAATAATGTAGAAGTCTGAGGGTGAACGAGCTGTGAGGTACCTTGAGCTGACTACCACTTTTATTGGAGTCCTTAATGTAGAAGTCTGAGGACGAACGAGGTGCGAGGAACCTTGAGCTGGCTGCTTCCTTTATTGGGTTCCTTAATGTGGAAGTCTGAGGACCTTGAGCTGACTACTACCTTTGTTAGAGACATTAATGTGGAAGTCAGAGAGAAAGAGATGTCACGAACCTTGAGCTGACTACTGCCTCTATTAGTCATTAATGTGGAAGTCTAAGGACGAACGAGATGTCAGGAACCTTGAGCTGACTACTACCTTTTTTAGAAGTATTAATGTGGACGTCTGAGAGCGAAAGAGATGTCAGGAACCTTGGGTTTACTACTACGATTATTAGAGTCATTAATGTGGAAGTCTGAGGACGAACGACATGTCAGGTACCTTGAACTGACTATTACCTTTATTAGAGTCATTATTGTGAAAGTCTAAGGACGAACGAGAGGTCAAGAACCTTGAACTGACTACTACCATTATTAGAGGCATTATTGTGGAAGTTTAAGGACGAACGACATGTCAGGAACCTTGAGCTGACTACTACCTTTTTTTAGAGGCATTAATGTGGACGTCTGAAGGCGAACAAGATGTCAGGAACCTTGAACTGACTATTACCTTTATTAGAGTCATTATTGTGAAAGTCTAAGGACGAACGGGATGTCAGGAACCTTGAACTGACTACTGGTATTACCATTATTAGAGTCATTAATATGGAAGTCTGAGGACGAACGAGATGTCAGGAACCTTGAACTTACTACTTCCTTTATTAGACGCATTAATGTGGAAGTATGAGGGCCAAAGAGATGTCAGGAATACTGCCTTTATTATAATCATTAATGTGGAAGTCCTAATATGACGTATGATATATTATTACTTTCGGAGCTGGATACCGAAATGAAAGATATTTTTTTTTAAAAGGACTTTAACGGATGGCACAGGATAGGGTGTTTCGGAATGGTTCACACTCCGGAAGGTACAAAGTGGATGGCTCCGGCCTAAATGGAAAATATCCATAGAAGCCTCGAATCTTCAGGAACGGGTGTGGATCTACTGTCCTGGTCATGCAGGGGTCCGCGGAAATGAGAAAGCTGACAGACTAGCTTCGAGAGCACCCATAGTGGAGACACTGGATATGGATAAGGGAGAAATACTACAGACAATTACTGATCGCCTTCTAGAAAAAAACACTATAATCGATGAATCAACAAAGGTTAAGATTGCTGGAAATAGGTATCAATCTTAAGACTAGCAGAGATGGAAACATTAGAGGATACACCCGTCTTGTATACGGTCAGTGCGCTGCATTAGCAGTTAACATTCATACCAATGGACATTTGATGAGGGAGACTGAGTACTATGGGTTTACCCGTGCGCTGTAGTAGCAGATAACATTTATACCAATCGACATTTTCTGAGGGAGACTAAGCACCTGTGGGTTTTCCCAGAGTGCAGTTAGGTCTATTCTGATCAACAATAACAGAAAAGGGAAGCATGGAGCGTACTTTTTGAAGACATGTTTTAGTGCTAAACGATAAGAATTGAATTAGCGCATGACTGAATGAATGAATGAACCAATCAAGACAGCGCAACCAGTAAACGTATATCTTTACAGACTTCGCATATTTTAAGCTCCTATTACACGTAAGCATGACATAACTGAAGCCCACGTACCTTCTATTTAATGACAAAATGCGTATATGCATGCTTAAGTAGTGTTATTTTTCAAAATATTAACTGCATTATTGAACTGCGAAACGCTTCGTGCATGACATGTACATGACAAACGTCTCCTGCTGTTATACCGCTTTTAGACTGAGTATATGTTTGTTACATTCTTAAACGTTCTAGCATGATCTCATTAACTGACACGTAATCATAATCTAGTTGCTTTACAAATATTTCTACTTTACGTCATATTTTCAATATTAAATAACCTAGCTACATGAAATGATGTTATGTTTGCCCGTCTTCATGTTGTATTTTACAAATGTTTCTGATGTTTTTGTGTTTGCTTTGCTATGACGAAAATTTTGGTGACTGACACATTAGCCTAAATTTAGCCGACGACCTGGCTCTCCTGTCCCGTAGCTGTAATCAGATGCAAGACAAAATGAAAATTCTTGATGATAGGTCACAGCAAGTGGGTCTGAAATTACGCAGGGAGAAAACAAAGATAATGAGAAAAAATGGAGATTTAACAGTATTGCACGTTAGGAAACACCACTAAAGCTGTAGAAATATATATATATATATATATACTGGCAGCAATATAGACACTGTCGGAGGAACAGACAATGATATCACAAGGATACAAAAGACTTAGTTCAAATGTCAAGTTCGTCCTATTGTGTGGCTCTGAAACATGGAGAAAAACGAACACAGCAACCCAAAAAGCTACAGCCCTTCATAGATGGGTGCTTGCGTAGAATTTAAGGATTGAAGTGATATGACAAAGTCATTAATGCGGACCTGGTGACAAGAACCAGCCAATCAATCAATAACCTTTAGCTCCCTAGGAAGCATGGGCTTCAACAAACACATGCCAAGTCTTCTTGTCCTGTGCCATCTGCTTCAGTTATTTCTCATGTTTTCCTGATCATTTTCACCTCTGTATCCAGTTCTCTTCTCCATGTGTTTTTTGGGTCTACCTCTGCCTCTCTTTCCCTAGGGATTACAGAGCAAGGACTGCCTTGTAATGCTACCAACAGGTTTCCTCAATGTGTGTCCTATCCATCGCCAGCGTCTTCTTCTCAATTCTTGTCCCACTGGCACTTGTCTGGTTCTTGTCATCAGTTCCACATAGGTAACTTTGTCATACCATTTCAATCCTTCTCTTCTACGCAAGGACACATTTATGAAAGTCTGTAGCTTTTTGATTGTTGTTTTTGTTGTTCTCCATGAACTAGATAAATGCCAATGAATTCGTTTTCTGACTAAATCCGCATCCTGACTGAATTCGCCTTCTGACTGAGTCCGCTTTTCTGACTGAACCCGTTTTCTGACTGTAACATATGAACAACTAAAGACGGCGAATCAGTCATCCAGTCTACTCGGAAATCGTTGGTAATCACTACTATTTCATCATTATCATCATCATCGCTATTCTCTGTTTACGCTCCCTAAAGAACATACAGACCGAAGAACACTTGGAGACGAAAACTGGAAACAGAAAGGAAAATGACGAGGAAAACATGGACAGACGTGGCGTGTGTTTGTTGAAGGAATATGCTCTTTTGAAGCTACAGGGCATTGACTAACTGATTGATTGAAGGAGCGTAAGGTTGGTACTACAACTGGCTCCTTTGCTGGACGCCAGTGTCACAGCACTTTATGTGCTCCTGCTGTGTTGATTTCTGCTGCACTTTGTTTTACATAATGAATTAGCCATCATCCGGCACACCCTCACAATAGTTGCCTATAGCGACACACCCTCACAATAGTTGCCTATAGCGACACACCCTCACAATAGTTGCCTATAGCCACACACCCTCACTATAGTTGCCTATATTGACACACCCTCACAATAGTTGTCTATAGCCACACACCCTCACAATAGTTGCCTATAGCGACACACCCTCACAATAGTTGTCTATAGCGACACACCTGAGGGTGTAGTAGTTCTCATGTTTGTTTGTTTTTTTAATCATAGACTGACGGGAACTGCTCGGAGTAAAGCTAAAATATGTTCTACTGGAACATTCTAGAGTAAAAAATGAAGGCAGAGACAGAAACCACTAAAATACCCTTTGTCAATGGAAGTAAGAAAGTTCTTCGGTGCTTTATAGAACCAATCCTGACATATGGAAGTGAGTCATGGACAATTAGTAAACAAGTAAGACAAGTACCAGGGGCCAGAGAGATGTGGTTTTACAGACGAATGTTAAACATGGACAGCCAAATAGAGTAAACGAGGATGTCTTGAAAGAGGGCAATGCGCAAATGAAGTTTATTCCTCGCGTTGTAAGGAAGCAATTCACTTTCTTTGGGCATGGTATGAGAAGAAGGAAGATGGAGTGTATCGTGTCAACAGGAAAGATAGAAGGAAGATGGAGTGTATCGTGACAACAGGAAAGATAGAAGGAAGATGGAGTGTATCGTGACAACAGGAAAGATAGAAGGAAGATGGAGCGTATCGTGACAACAGGAAAGATAGAAGGAGGATGGAGTGTATCGTGACAACAGAAAAGATAGAAGGAAGATGGAATGTATCGTGACAACAGGAAAGATAGAAGGAAGATGGAGTGTACCGTGACAACAGGAACGATAGAAGGAAGATGGAGTGTACCGTGACAACAGGAAAGATAGAAGGAAGATGGAGTGTATCGTGACAACAGGAAAGATAGAAGGAAGATGGAGTGTATCGTGACAACAGGAAAGATAGAAGGAGGATGGAGTGTATCGTGACAACAGGAAAGATAGAAGGAAGATGGAGTGTATCGTGACAACAGGAAAGATAGAAGGAGGATGGAGTGTATCGTGACAACAGGAAAGATAGAAGGAAGATGGAATGTATCGTGACAACAGGAAAGATAGAAGGAAGATGGAGTGTACCGTGACAACAGGAACGATAGAAGGAAGATGGAGTGTTTCGTGACAACAGGAAAGATAGAAGGAAGATGGAGTGTATCGTGACAACAGGAAAGATAGAAGGAAGATGGAGTGTATCGTGACAACAGGAAAGATAGAAGGAGGATGGAGTGTATCGTGACAACAGGAAAGATAGAAGGAAGATGGAGTGTATCGTGACAACAGGAAAGATAGAAGGAGGATGGAGTGTATCGTGACAACAGGAAAGATAGAAGGAAGATGGAGTGTACCGTGACAACAGGAAAGATAGAAGGAAGATGGAGTGTACCGTGACAACAGGAAAGATAGAAGGAAGATGGAGTGTACCGTGACAACAGGAACGATAGAAGGAAGATGGAGTGTACCGTGACAACAGGAAAGATAGAAGGAAGATGGAGTGTATCGTGACAACAGGAAAGATAGAAGGAAGATGGAGTGTATCGTGACAACAGGAAAGATAGAAGGAAGAAGAAATAGAAGACGATAAACAGAGAAGACACTCGACACTTTGACATCGTGGCATGGGCAGAAATCAACAACAGAGTTGATAAACAGTTCTGTAGACAGGAAGTAGTGGACAGACATAATCGCCTTCGCCACCAGGCATGGTACTTAAAGAAGAAGTCCTATAGCAGATGCCGCCACTAGGGAGTGAAAAGTTAGCGACTGCAACTAAACTAGGTACAGCTTTGTGTAAAGGGGGGAGGGGGGAAGAGACCAGCTTTTTCGTCGTTGCCTTTACCTTCCCTAAATGAAGAGCATAGCCAGTGCCCATTTACAGCTAGGTAGACCGCAGCAAGACGCTACCAGGTTTTTATGAACAATACTTTATTCAAAGAATGCCTTTGACGTAATCTTTATCGTGAGAGGTGGCATATCTCAGCGTCGACCTTTGACTTGTCGATCAATCAATCACTCATTAAGCTTTAGCTCCCCTTAGAGCATAGGCCTTCTTCACCCCCGCCAAGTCCCTCCCGTCTCATGCTATCAGCTCAAGTTTGATCCATGCCATTCTCATCGCTTTCATGTCTCTCCCCAGTTCTCTTCTATTTATTTTCTTTCACTCTCCATCTACCTCTCTTACCCTGGCAGTTACAGAACAATCACTGGCAACCTCATCATGTCAAACACACGGCCACAGAAACTACTGCTATAGGTGAAGGTCAATGTTTGGTACAGGCTCCCTGCTGTACCAGCTGCAGTGGTGGCTTTATTATCAGTGAGGAGCTCATAGGAAAATAATGATCATGATGATATACGAACCATCATATTGTTACAGATTATCACAACGTTATGGACCATCACAATGTTATGGACCATCATCAATGTTACAGACCATCATCAATGTTATGGACCATCACCAATGTTATAGACCATCACAATTTTATAGACCATCACAATGTTATAGACCATCACAATGTTACAGACCATCACAATGTTACAGACCATCACAATGTTATAGACCATCACAATGTTACAGACCATCACAATGGTATGGACCATCACCAATGTTATAGACCATCACAATGTTACAGACCATCACAATGTTACAGACCATCACAATGTTATAGACCATCACAATGTTACAGACCATCACAATGTTATGGACCATCACAATGTTATGGACCATCACAATGTTATGTACTATCACAAGGGTACGGACCATCCCAATGTTATGGACCATCACCAATGTTAAGCACCATCACAATGTTATGTACCATCACCAATGTTACGGACCATCACAATGGTATGGACCATCACAATGGTACGGACCATCACAATGGTACGGACCATCACAATGTTACGGACCATCACCAATGTTATGGACCATCACAATTTTATGGACCATCACCAATGTTATGTACCATCACCAATGATACGGATGATAACTAATGTTTCGGACCATCACCAATGTTATGGACCATCACTAATGTTATGGACCATCAAAATGTTATGTAAAATCATCAATGATATGGACCATAACTAATGTTTCGGATCATCACCAATGTTATGGACCATCACTAATGTTATGGACCATCAAAATGTTATGTAAAATCATCAATGATATGGACCATAACTAATGTTTCGGATCATCACCAATGTTATGAACCATCACTAATGTTACGGACTATCACAATGTTACGGACTATCACAATGTTACGGACCATCACCAATGTTATGGACCATTGTGACGAAATCAGTCGTGCATTTTTATAACTCTCATCCACTCCGGCAGTATTACTTCATTTCTTTATTTCTTTTCTTTATCGTCCTATTATTTGGCATAATTTTTGCCCTACATTATTTTTGCTGCGACCACTCCCAGACGTATTTACGTTCCACCAGGTGAACTGTGGTATTATCGAGAGTAATTAGACAGATCAGCGGAAAATACTCTTTGTATTAGCCACCTTTTTTAGAGACGACATGGGTGATCCCTTGTCGTCCCGACACTCCTCGTACACAATACGAGCCGGCAGGGTTAGAAAGAAAACCATACTGTTTGTCTAAGCTGCCGGCGATCCTTTTGTTTGACTGTCTGGAGAAGGCACGAAAAACACGGGCGATAATGAGGTAATAGCTTCCGGTTAAACCATCCCTAGGCAATTATCACGGTTAATCTGTCTGGGAAGACGATATGGGCGGAAGGTAGCATCTGGGCAGAATTAGTTCACATATTTGTCGGTGAGTGTTGCATAAAGATGCCGGCGGAAATATTACAGCTTATTATAAAGAGGTCACACGTTGGAATATTAAATTTAATATTTTAAAACACGTGGGGGATATTTTGAATTAAAAAACCCCAACCCAGTGCTAAAGAGCTAACAATTGGTTTGATTTGAGAAGCCGGATTAGACAATGAATCTGATTGGGAAATTCGGCGGAAGCACAATCTGGGATTTGAACTGAGATGAGAGATATAATATAGTGAAATTGGAGTCTCAGATCGGACTGCATCGCAACGTCAAATGAGCAAACTCCCAGAAGCCAGTGAGACATCGGACTTAGAATTCCATAATTATAAGTAACAGGTCGAGTATGTGGGTAACTTTAGAACTTACAATTAAACCCGCATATATAAATACAAAGACTGGAAACTTAAAAGGACCAGGACAGATCGAAGTATTTGGGAAACTTTAAATCTTCAAAACGTAAGCCCGCCTTTATAAATACAAGACTGGAGTCCCAAGGAATCAGATCACCCGTCATAAGAGGAATACATAATATTTCCAGACCAAGTTATTCGGAGAACACCCGTCATAAGAGGAATCAAAATATTTTCCAGACCCAAGTGATTCGCACCCGTTATAAGAGAAATTCTCAGGCTAAGTGATTCGAAAGCATATAACCTAAATTGCTTGCGTTCATTCTAAACTGTGCGAGGAGATTGTATAACTCAATTTGGTTAAGTGTAACATTTATTTTACAAATGTGAATTTGACTTGTTTCTTGCTAAGTGGATATATATATATGAGATGCTGGCAACCTCAAGATATGAAAATAGCATATTCATGAACCACGACAGCAAGCACTGTTGATTGTTTCTTGCTAGTCGTGCGGAAAACCGACAGCAGAGGTAATTCCAGACTCCGAATGGAGCAGTACTATCTGGCCAGAAGTAATTCAGAGATATATTTTTTCCCAGGGCATATGAACCTTTAATGGGATGGGGCAGGGTAGAATGCATTTCCTGCATTAGGTAGGGGTGAAATGGGAGTGGGACAACTAACTATCACTTGTTCCCTACCCGTCTGTAAACCAAACTGTTCTCCCTGTAAAATGCTCCCTGATGAGTATGGAAGTAACTACCATACAACTTTGTAAAACAAGACTTTAGGGTTTTAACGGCCCTTTGTGCTTTCTTCAGCTTCGAAATATTCGTGCTGGTGAGAGATAAGAGCTCATGGGCTGCTTGGGCGTGTCCTGTTTTCTCTCTCCGAGCCAGTCAGTCATCAGATGTCACCGTTATACAATCATAGTAAGTAAGGACATCATTTCAGTGATATAGCATTAATATTAACATTTCAATTAAGTGTAACTGACTAGCACATAAGTCAGACTAGTCAGTCATCAGGTGTCAAAGTTATACAGTCATAGCAAGTAACATCATTTCAATGATACAGAATTAATATTAACATATCAGTAATAAACATCATCTGGTTTACTCTGCTCCTATACATCCTTTACTGATGCTATAACTTGATCCTTCTAAATCATATCAAGTACAAATTCAAATACTGATGCTATTCTTAGCATCTACCCAAAAGTAATACATAAATAAATAAAGTGAGTGACCACGTGATCAGGTTGCTTTCTACTGAAACTGGCTGTAGAACACTCCAGTTTACCAGCTCTAAATGGGTACAAAGTTGTGCGCTCGAACTAGGGAAGGAAAAGGCAGCGAGGAAGGGGACTAGTCACCTTAACCTCATAAACGCGGTATACCATTCATTTCCCTATGGCAATCTCTGGTCATGGGACTGCCTTTATCTTCGTAAGCGATAAAGCATTTAATATTGCCGAGATACAACATTTAATACAATAAATATTTTCTATTTGGCTGTGGGGCTAGTTTGAATACCTTTTAGTACAAACAACAATCATCCACAAAGCACATGTTTAAATCATATTCAAAATAACAATACATTATATCAATGAATATTAGACAGGCATATTTTGTGAACTCTATATATGAACCTGTAATACAAAATAAAAAAAATTATTATAAAGGATAGCTATCGTAAATTCGCTTACCCTCCAACTCCAGACACTTGACTGAAAATTTCTGGCGATCCGCTCACACTTCAGATGGATTTAGAGTCGTGGCGTTATCTGCCCTCAGTCTTGTCTCAAACCTCTTTCGTTGTCTGTTCTCAGATGTTGTTTGTTGTTGTTGATTTCGTCTACTATAATGCTGTAATACCCTGTTCAACCTGAAAGTTGGTTATAATTTGGGTATATTGTGTGTTTATTTTCTTCGGTGCTAGCCTGTTGTTAGTCCTGAAAAGGACTGGTCCTAAAAAGGACCACTAGCCGCCTGTCCAGATACCTCTATGCTCTTGTCCATTCGGGGTGTCGTGGCGTGTTCATGGTGTACATTTGCTGTTTTCCTATCTGGCTTGTTAGGTTTTGTGAGTTTTTGCCCTCCTCGTTTCTGCTTCTTGTGTCTTCCTTTCCTCCTGTATCAGGGAAAGCGCTTTTTCTATGATTGTTGGGAGTAGCTCTTCTAGCGTTTCCTCGATGACTTCTTCGTTTGATTGGTCGTTCGTTTTAGTGTCTTTTGTGTTTGATGTAATTTCTTCAATGGTCATTCTTTCTGCCTCTATTCTTTTCAGTAGTTGTTCGTTTCCATCTTTCAGTTCTATCAGTTTCCTGACATCTTCTTCTACCTGTTGCTGAATTCTTTTCATGTCTTGGTGTATTATTTTCATGTCGTTTATGAATTGTTGTTGTTTCGCGCTTTCCGAGCTGTCATGTATTTCTTCACATCTGTCAGTTGAGGTTCTGTTTTTGTGTGGCTGGCGGTTTTCTCTCTCCTTTCGCAGTTGTTGTTTCAAATCTCTCACTTCAGTCGTGAGCCGTCTGACTTGTTCCGTTAGGCTGTCTTGGCGCCTATCACCTAGAGTACTTGCCTTCAGTGTGTTTTTTGCCTCTTGGTACGATACTCCCTTTCCGATGGCAACTGTAATTATTTGCCTTGTTTGTTGGTATTCGGGACATCCTCGGTATCGTGCTCCGTGCTTTCCGAGGCAGTTGGTACATTTTCTATTGTTATTTGGTGCTTTGTAGTCTTGGTCTTTTTTGGCCTTTGGGCAGTCTTTGTATTCGTGGCTGCCCGCACAGTATCTATAGACCGTCTCTTTTCTGCACGTGTTCCTTGTGTGAGAAAATCCCTGGCACTTTGAACACTGTATCACTGGCGGGATGAAGGCATGTGTTCTTCGAGGTCTATTCTGGATAGTGATGTTTTCTGGGACTGTTTTACCCTGTAGAGTCACTATTATCAGTCTGGTGTCTTCTTTGTTCCAGGACTTAAGCCTTTCTGCGTGTGTGAACCTGTACCGAGGGTTTTCGGCCTGGATGTAGCTGAGGGCCTCTGTGTCTGACAAGCTGGTGTCTATCCCTTTGATGACTACTCTCTTGGTTTCAGTGTAGATTTCTGCTTGGATTTTGATCCGGTGTGGTAGCTGAAATTCTGTAGGCCCGGATGCCAGAGCAGTCATCAGCGCTTTAGTCTTTTCTGTATCATTCAGGGCAAGTGCCACTCCCTGTTGATGCCTTCTGATACTTATTATGCCTCTTTTGCCTACTACTTTCTCCAGGACATTGATTACTTTGTCGTCCGGTAGTGCCGTGAGTGTGGCTTCTCCTCCGGACAATTGCGTAATTTTTATTTTGCGCTCTTGATCCTGTTCTTTGTGAATGCTTTTTCGTAGTTCGCCTGGGCGGCATCGCCCATCTGACACCACTGGCTGTGTATCTGTCTTTGGGCTCGGTATCCTGTCCTCTTCTGTCTGCTCGTGGTTCTGCTTCTCTTGATCACCGCGGGAGACTTGGCTGTTTTCTGTTGAATTGCGGCGTATCTCGATGTCTGACACTGGAGCCACCTCAGATATTGCTTCTTTCAATGTTGGAATGAGACTAAGGAACTCGTCTCCGTCTTCACGCATTTTGTATAGTGCGTCCATAACGGTCTCTGCGATAGCTTCTAGGTCTAATTCGTCTGGTTCCGTTGATATTGTCCCCACATCAGCAGCTGGCTGTGAGGTGACGTCTTGTTGTTCTGCTCTTTGGACTACCCCTTGTACTGGTCTGTGTTGAAGAGTGGTCTCTTCCATCTCCTTCATAGTGTTAGAAGGTGGGTCGGCTGTTTTTTCCGGCTGGCTGTTTTTGCTTTTGTTCAGTGCTGGTGGGCTGGTGTAGACCTTCCTCTTTTTCGAGTGTGGTTTATTTCGAGCCATTTTGACTATTGCGATCGCTGTGTACGTCCTGAAAAGAACGCTGGTTATAGTGTGGTTTGCGAGCTACCCTGGAACGGTTGGTTGATGGTCTGTTCTCAGTTGTTGTTGTTTTCGTCTACTATGCTGCTGTAATACCCTGTTCAACCTGAAAGTTTGGTTATAATTGGGGTATATAGGATGTTATCGTCTTCACTGGTATCTCGTTCGTAGTCCTGGAGGTGATCGGTCCTGAAAAGGACCACTAGCTGGCTGTCTTGGTTCCTCTTTGTCCGTTTGTGGTGTCGTGTCGCGCTCATGGTGTTTTTTATGTCCTGCCTCAACTATCTGGCTCGTTTTGTTTTGTGTGTTTCTACGCTCATAGTTTCTGTTGCTTTTGTCTTCTTGCTCTCCTGTATCTGTGAAAGTGCTTTTTCAATTATCGTTGGTAGTAGCTGTTCTAGCGTTTCTTGGATGATTTCTTTTACTGCTTGGTTGTTCGTTTTAGTTTCTCGCGTGCTGTTTGATGATATTTCCTCAATGGCTATTCTTTCTGCTTCTATTCTTTGGAGTAGTTTTGTGTTTTTTTCTGTCAGCTCTGTCAGCTTCTTGACATCTGTTTCTACTTGCTGCTGGATTCTTTTCACTTCTTCCATCATGTGTTTTATGTTCTGCATGTCTATCGCATCTTCTCCACTGTCGGTTGGTTCTTCGGCGGCCTGCTTGCTGTTGTTCTCGATTCGCAGTTTCATTTTCATTTCTCTGATTTCAGCGGTCAGCTTGTGTAACTGTCGTCTGTCTATCGTGCGTTGTTTTTCTGTAACATCCGCAGCCACTCTGTGTTTTGCCTCCTTGAAGGGAATGTCTTTGGAAACCGCTTCCTTCAGGATGCTCTTGGTTTCCTGGAACATTGGGCAGCCTCGGTATCTAGCCCCATGGTTTCCGAGGCAGTTTGCACAGGTGCGGTTTGAGTTTATTGCTTTGTAGTTGTTGTCCTCCTTCGCCTTGGAACAATCACGGTATGGGTGGCCACCCGCACAATATCGACAGACTGCATCCCTCCTGCACGTCTTCTTTGTGTGCGAGAACTGCTGGCAGTTGGAGCACTGCATCACCGGAGAGATATAGGCTTCTGTCTTTTTGGTTGTGGTTTCGAGCGTCAGTCTCTCGGGTCTTGTCGATCCCTCTACCGTAACTATCATCAGATTGGTATCTTTCTTGGCCCAGGTTTTTAGTCTCTCGACCTGCTTGATTTTTAGATTTGCGTTTTCATCCTGAAGGCGTCTGTGGACCTCGGCTTCGGAACAACTGGTATCCACCCCTCTGATGACCAACTTCTTTGTTGTTATGTATTTCTCCACCACCACTTTTATTTGGTGGGGTAACTGGACTTCTTTTGGACTAGATTCCAGTTCGATCATCAGCGAGGTGGTTTCAGAGTTTTACCGAAACGCTTATATACGCATAGCGCGAGCGTATCGGAGGGTACTGACGTCACAGCTAGAACTAGGCCTAAAAAATCTTTCCCGAACATCGATTTCAGCCGATCTGTGCGTCGACTGAAATTTTGCCTTTCTCATTCTCGGCATATATAACATCCATATTGTTCCATCTTATCTAGTTTTATACAGTTGATAATTCTCTACCTTCCTATCCATGTAATTTCCCAAACTGTTATTTGTTGATTTTAATATTTAGAACAGAAGTGGGTTTACATGCTTTTAGCGTAATTGTGGGCAGCCGAAATACGCATATATCTCCGTAAATGAGAACTTCCTACCGTTCCTTCTTATATGCAGTTATACACAATCCTTCCCTGTACTAAAATGTAAAATCCTTTTCATACTGATTCCCTTCTGCTTTTATTTATCCTTGGCGATTTCCTCTGTCTGTGTTGCTGAGTTATTTGCCGGTTGAAGATCATGCACTGAGTATGGTTACTTTAGTGATCTCTTGTTAATCGTGCTTTGTTTAGTATTACGCGAATTAGGGTGAAGGTGTTCATACAACTCAGTAGCATGGTATGAAGAAGTAATTCATGTAACTTGAACTCAGCAACATTAATGAAGTAATTAATGCCTTCAGATTGAGTCCGTAATATTTAATCACATGTACACACAGGATGATCATTTCAAATAGGAACAGAACATAAGTCCTTATAAGTCATGCATAAATTAATCAATAACGTAGACTGCTGGTTTACGTGTCAATGTCCGTTTGAGGATACAATGCAGTATTGTCGTCAGAACATCACAGCTATATGCACGCGCAGCTAGACATGGCTACCTGCCGACAGTGAGACTGCGAGTCTGAATATTTCATACGAATTTGACGATTATTCTCCTCCTTCTGAGAATTCTAGTTAAATACTAACCTCCATAAATTTTCCTCTCATATAGAGTTCTAGGACTGACCCTGGTCCATCAAAAATGCACATATAAATGGCTATATCATGCCATTGAATTGGAAGGTTAGAAAAACGCAGCTATTCAGCTTGGCGGTCAAGTAACAAAGGGTAGCGTCTCCTAGTTACCGACTGTGTCCTAAACAACGCTAGACACGTCATAATCGATCGTGTATGGAGCGTTCAATAATTGAAACATCTATCGCAATATATTAAATGTCTTAACCTTTACGATTGCACGTCTGCTAACCTTTAGCAGACGGCGTTAATAGCATATACCGTAACAATTCCCTGTACACCGGGGAAAAAAAATCGATAGATTTTTTTCACGATCTATCCGACTTAACAATTTTTCAAAAAAATTTAACACAATTGTGACATATGGCCGACGATGTTCTGAGTAGAACCGTGTTGCGGTCATGTCAACTAACTATTTGTCATAGTCATCTAACATTAATCATATTATATATCAATATTATACATATTATTATATCAACTAAATAAAATGTCCAATGTTAATAGTGAATGATAGAATTAAATTAAAGTAAGGTCTGTCGTATTAGTATGTCATATAGGAATTAATTTGACTAATTAAAATTAAATTAATTAATTAAACTAAGAGTTAAATTATTAAGATTCTAATATAACGCGATGTTATGAGAGAAGAAAAGACAAAATAAGTGAGAAGAAATAGAAAGAAATTCGAATATAAGTTTTAACTTAATTGTGTGTGTTAAGTGTTAGTGAATAATAACTATCTAATTTAACTAACTAAATAACGTATAGGTACATTAAAAAAAAAAATATTAATCTAATACTTGTGTGAGATTTATTTTCTCTTTTCATAATTTCTTCTTTTTATATTTCGTTCTCTTTTTTTGTTCTTTCATTTCATTTTTTTCTCACATTTCATTTTATTGATAATAATTCAATTAAGAAGTTAACTAATTAATTAGTATAGGATATGATGATCCATCCGTAGTCTTGATCCTGATGAATTCTTTTAGGCAAAAATGTTCACACGTTTACGTTGGAAAGAAATGTCATTTATCCCAGCATCCAAGAATTAAGTGCACATAGGATAATAAGTTCGACTTGTCGTCAGATATTGTTCCATGATTGTTCAACGAATATTCATATATCGTGTATGGACGTTAGACGAAGTTTCAATGTCAATATGTATACCTTGATTGTCTTTAGTTCAATTCTGTGATGCATATAGTGTTCAATGTAGTGATGATTGACGTATTTTAGGAATGTCAATGTTGATTATTCGTCGTCAATAGGATTACGTGACAACGCATCCGCCACAATGTTTTCAGTGCCAGGAATATGTTCAATGGAGAATTCAAATGGCTGTAGGATGATTGCATATCTGGCGAGTTTTTGGCTCTTGTGGTTAGATCGACGCAAAGATGCTACAGCACGTTGGTCGGTTTGTATGGTGAATGGAGCACCAAGCAAAAACTTTTCAAGTTTAGTTATTGCCCAGATAACTGATAAAAGTTCCTTGTCCACTGTGGAATACTTTGTTTCTGCCGGCTTTAGCTTTCTTGAAATATATAAGGTAGGATGTAGAATGCCATCATGGTTCTGGAGCAGGCATGCACCAATGCCGTAGTTACTAGCATCTGTTCGTAAGAAAAATCTTTTGGAAGCATCGGGAAGTCTTAAAATTGGTTCATGCGAGAACAAATTTATAATTTTGTTGAAAGTTTCATTGCATGTACCAGTCCATGTCACCTTCACCGGCATGTCTTTTTTTAACAATGAAGACAATACAGCCGTGATGGATGACAAGTTTGGTATGAATCTACTGTAATATTGAACAAGTCCTAACAAACTCCTGACCTGTTTCTTCGTCTGAGGAACTGCTATGTTTAGAATTTTGGAGACTGTACTAGGTAACGTTCGGATATATCCCGATCCAATGATATGTCCCAAAAAGGTTATCTCATTACACGCGATCTGAACCTTTGTAGGTTTAGCAGTCAGATGATAATTCCTTAGAGTGTCGAAAACATATCTAAGTCCCGAAACATGTTCCTCAAACGACGAACTGAACAAGCATATGTCGTCAATATATGTAATAACGTCTGGTCTACCTGATAAAATTTGTCGCATCAGGCGAATGAAGGTAGCTGGCGCATTAACAAGCCCAAAAGGCATCACATTCCACTGGTATAGACCTTGTGGAGTGGAAAATGCGGTGTAGTACTTAGCCTTTTCGGTCAGTGGTATCTGCCAATAACTTTTAGTTAAGTCTATCTTACTAAATATAGTTGCGTTGGATAGACGTGGCAGTAAGTCGTCGATAAGTGGATGTGGTTCGCTGTCAACTATAGTCTTAGCATTTAATTTTCTATAATCAACACATAGTCTGATGTTATTGTCCTTCTTCCGGACAATCACTAATGGAGAAGAGAATGGCGAATTACTAGTCTCAATGATTCCCAGAGACAACATCTGTTCAAGTTCCTTAGTAGTTTTAGCAAGGAAATGTAAAGGAACCGAATAGGGATGTACACGAATAGGTGTATCATCATTGAGAGTAATATCATGACTAATAGCCGATGTGCGACCCGGGACGTCGGTCAACACATCTGGATAAGATTGTAATAGATTAGCAATCTGTAGACGCTGTTGCGGTGTAACCGTAGAAGAGATGGTTACATCCCACCAAGATTCAGTAGGTTGAACTACTGGTACCGGTAACGGTAACTGTACCTCAGGAAAAGAAGATTCTTCTTCCTGGATGACAGATAAGTTAGAATAATAACAAGTAGATACTGTGTTGTCATCTAGTTCATGAAAAATTGACTGTAAGTGTTCAGGACGTGTATGAAATTGCTTGAGCATGTTAATATGAAATATCTTTTTGTGTCCCTTGATATCTAAGACGTAATCAACGTCGGAAATTTTATCAATGACTTTGTAAGGACCAGTAAAGAAAAGAAATGATGAATGACTATTATGAGTCATTAATGATATGAGACAATTGTATTACCATAGCATGTTATCTGCGTGACGCAGTATTAGGTACTAATTGTAACCGTAGACAATGATGGTTAAAGTAAGCACCATTATCATGCTCGATGACCATTCGAGCATCTCTATTGTTACGAAATGTAACTATAGCTTCACCATACCTGTCATTGGTAGGTGACAACAACCGTACAAACATAACGTCTGCCGTGTCATTAAAGAAATTGCTAAGTGCCTGCCATCTGGTACCTTGTGGCAGATTGCGCACTAACACGGTGCGAGAATATGCACCCTTTCCAATGTAAGTGGGATCAGTATCACTAACGTGATAAATAGTTCTTCTATTTAATCTTTTGGATATGGTAGTCTTATGAGATGATGTCTCATAATGATTGACATATTTATTTGTCCTAATTTTATTAGTTAAGTTCATAAGAACTTCACCATCATTACCTTTGTCTGGGATATTTTCTCTTTGCCCATTTTCAACAATTTCATTCAGATCACTGTTAATACGATCTTATCGCCAACATTTATTTTCTGACTTGGCAGTATTCTCTTGAGAAAAAGTATATCTGCCTCGAAATGATTTTCTAATCTTCCTAGGATGGACTGGTAGTTTAGTATACTTTTTATCCTGTAGGAGAGTCTTATCCTTCTCCTTATCGATTTCCAGAATGGTACTGAGGCTGAAATTGGAGAAAACTGTGCCACATGTATTTATTTTGTTGGCCCGTAATGTAGCTGTTGCAATGACAGCGTTAGCATTGCAATAAGATTGCACATTCTTTAATTCCCATTCATCAATTTCCTGTGGGGAACAATCCTTACTACCATGGATGCGTCCCAACATCAGGTCTGCAATTGGATTCTGAAGCATGCATACCTTAACTTGTCCTGAGAAGAAAGGTGTATTAACATGGACAAGAGCTGTGGGGTAAAACTCAATAGTTCCACCAAATGTCATGCAGCGTACGTATTCTCCTGTCGCACAGCTAGGATGTACCAGCGACTGACGTACACCAATCGTTGTGGATCCTGAATCCCTCAGCACTGAGACGACGGATCCATTAACGATTCCCCTGTTAAAAATTAGTAAGCCTGTTCCATCGTTGACTGCAAGACCTACCTCTGGTGTAATATGTCCGCAGTTAAGCACTGTTTCTTTCGCCTTCTGAAAAATAAGATTGCATTGTTGGCAACTATTTGCCACATTATAATTAATAGCAAAGCATGCAGCAGAAGACTGTGTTGTATTATTGTCAAGTGGGACCTGAGCTATAGGGGTAGTATTATTTGTAACTGCCGCCCCTGTATTATGGTTGTAATGAGATGATCCCCGAGAATGAGATCGATTCCGAGTATAATTGTTAGAATTATCTCGTCGTCCTCTATAGTAACTATTATCTCGATGTCTCGAGCAATGATTATTACCATTCCAGTTATTGTTATTATTGGGAGTATGTGATCGATTATAATTAGTGTTATGTTGACCATTGTGGTAGTTTGTTTGAGGTGAATAATTTCTATCTCGTGATCTACCTCTGTTGAACTCATTTTTATTGTTGAAATCATTATTATGTCCCTTCTGAAAGTGAACATTGTGATTTCTTTGGAACCTACTTCTGTCTACACTGTGATGTCTTTGTTTGTTATTATGATTGTAGGCCATATTGGACGCTACAGGTAGAGGTTCTCTTAATGAGGAGTTAGAAATGGTTGCATTCGGATGTGCTGAACAGTAGTTTAAAGAAATTTTTTCTAACTCGTCCATAGTACCTGGTTTACGCTCCTGCAAATATGCAAAAAATGGCTGGCTAACCGAAGATAATACCTTATCCCGTAGTAGTAAATCAACTAATTTGTCGTATGATTTGTTGACTTCTGCCAGTTCAACCCATCTATTAAATGTATTGCGTATGTTCGCAATGAATCCTGCAAAATCTTTTGGAGATTCAGGTAAAATTCCCTTAAATTTCAACCTACAGTGTTCCTCGTCCAGGTGAAACCTTCGTAAAAGCAAGGACTTAATAGCACCGTAGTTATTTGCTATTGATGGGTCAGCATTTTGAGAAGCCGTCAGTGGTTCTCCAACCAAGAATTCATTTAACTTGAGTACCCATGACTCTTCAGGCAAATGGTTTGTTTTGCAAGTCTGTTCAAAACGTGACAGGAACGATGAAAGGTCGTCCACGTTTAAGTTGAGAGTGGGTAATTTAAAGTTGTAGAAATGTTTAGTTTGGCTGGATGACGATCCATTTTGTGCGTTATTATTCTGGTTTGCATCAGCACTTTGTGCTTGTAATCTTGCTGTCTCCAATTTAATACGCGCCAATTCCATTTCTTGTTGTAAAATAATTTCCTCTCGTTTCAATTTATTCTCTTCTTCCTGTTGAGCAATTTCTCTTAATCTATTTTCCTTGGCAATTTGCTTCATCTCACGTTCTGCTTCCTCTTTCTTTAATGCAGCCTTTTGTTCCTCTTCCTCTTTCTTTAATGCAGCCTTTTTCTCTGCTTCTTTTCTTTCACGTTCCTCCATTTCTGCTTTATGTTTTTCCAGTTCTGCCTCAGCAAACTGACGAAGTTCTTGAGATTTATAACCATATTCCTTACCAATTTTAACGAAATGGTCTATAGTAAGCATTTTGACTTTTATCTGTAAGTAATTATTGATAATTACTGATTAAAATAGTCAATAGTAGCTTCAGAGTAATTATTATACTTACTCAACTTAGGAATATTCAATATAAATAATCACAATAGTACTGAACTCGTATGTCTAAGTTTAACTAATAGACAATATTTTGTAACAATATTGTATCTAAATACGAACTATATCATAAATAGTTATGATATCTGTTAACTATAATGTAATTACATCACACAATTAATCTTAATATCCAATAATGTTGGGTATGATTCCTAGTAATTATATTGTTCAATGTACTAAGTCACTCTCTTAGTACCAGAAAAGTATATTAAATAATATACAATGGGTCTATTACCTCAAAGGTAGACAATAAGATTATTTTATTTGGTCAATATATATATTATATTATTATGCCCTAGGCATCTCTTATAAATTGTAGTGCTACTTTCTTGGACTATCACTGCATAATTATGCAATGTCCCATATTAACCTTAAATATCAGAAAAAATTAATTAAATTAAATTACAAGTGTATTATTGCATATAATATCATATTATTAATGTAGTATTTAATATATATCATGAGGACAAACAAAACAATGATGCAACTAAAGGGTACAAACAATGTCAAGACGCAAACAAGACATTTTCACAATTAAAAATGAATTTATGAACTAAATAAAACAAGCGGAAGTGTCACAAGCCAAATGAAGGGTCAAGGTCTGACCCGAGGTCAACTTAATATGCAAAGTACACAAAAAAAAATGACTGCAAAAAAATGATGACATCACAGGACTCATAACGGACGACCATTTAACAATCATCAAATAAATGATAGTAAGAGGAGACTGGACGAAATAGTTAACGAACATGATACAAAACTGAATAAAATTGTGAACTGAGTACGAATAAAATACACCAGTTATCTACGGAACGGCACAGCTAACACAAATCGTCAAACGACAGCAGATTTGGACAGACAGTCCAATGGCAAACCTCAATGGGGCTTCCAAAAGTGCAATCGTTTAACTGCCCTAAGACCGACTGAAATCTAGGTGGTCAGCTGTTCGCGACATTCCCCAGAGATTTCAGTTCCCTCCAACCGGCCCACTAATTAACAACACATTAAAACAACCCATACAACCCACAAAAGCCAGATCCAAACCTCAGAAATGAGGTATCTGAGGAAAGTGGTTGAAGTAACAAGAAGAGACATGGTCCGCAACCAGACGATACGTCAAGGCCTGAAATCCCATCCGCTGCAGACCCAAATAGAACAGTCCCAACTAAGATGGTTTGGCCATGTCTGCAGAATGGGAGAAGATCGGCTACCACGACAAGCATGGGAAACAAAGAGCCAGGGATCCAGACCTCCAGGACGACCCAGAGTTCGCTGGGAGGACAACATTAGACAATCTTTGAAGGACCGAGGACTAGAATGGAACCAGGCCAGGAAGAAGACAGCTGATAGAATGGTCTGGCGCTCTCTCTTCCAAACCTCTACACCTCACGGTAGAAGGGGAACGACTAAGTAAGTAAGTAAGTAAAACAACCCAAAAAAAATACATGAAACACATTCAGAAAAGACATGCCTATGCAGGCAAAAGGCATGGACTCAGTATTACTGTTTGCAATGACGACAGTATTAAAACAACTAGACTTATCTTTTCCGTTGCTTAGATCAGTGCTAGAGGTCGTCAACAGCTAGGCTAATGCCCCTGACTGTCTGCTCCTGTAGTCCATATCGTGTGTTTGCTTCAATGGCTCATGTTTCCCCTGGTTAGACTTAGAAAACGACTTTGGTTTCTCCGACAGATCACCTACACGACTTTCAGTGACGTCACGTTGTTAGGCATTAGAATGAGTAAGACGTCATCTTCGACTGGATCATGTGATCGAAACTTGATCATAAATATTATGGTTAACATGTGCGTAAGGAACAGAAGTTTGTTTCTTTTTTCTGTCGTTCCCCGCATTCGGCCGCCACTTTGTTGCTGAGTTATTTGCCGGTTGAAGATCATGCACTGAGTATGGTTACTTTAGTGATCTCTTGTTAATCGTGCTTTGTTTAGTATTACGCGAATTAGGGTGAAGGTGTTCATACAACTCAGTAGCATGGTATGAAGAAGTAGTTCATGTAACTTGAACTCAGCAACATTAATGAAGTAATTAATGCCTTCAGATTGAGTCCGTAATATTTAATCACATGTACACACAGGATGATCATTTCAAATAGGAACAGAACATAAGTCCTTATAAGTCATGTATAAATTAATCAATAACGTAGACTGCTGGTTTACGTGTCAATGTCCGTTTAAGGATACAATGCAGTATTGTCGTCAGAACATCACAGCTATATGCACGCGCAGCTAGACATGGCTACCTGCCGACAGTGAGACTGCGAGTCTGAATATTTCATACGAATTTGACGATTATTCTCCTCCTTCTGAGAATTCTAGTTAAATACTAACCTCCATAAATTTTCCTCTCATATAGAGTTCTAGGACTGACCCTGGTCCATCAAAAATGCACATATAAATGGCTATATCATGCCATTGAATTGGAAGGTTAGAAAAACGCAGCTTTTCAGCTTGGCGGTCAAGTAACAAAGGGTAGCGTCTCCTAGTTACCGACTGTGTCCTAAACAACGCTAGACACGTCATAATCGATCGTGTATGGAGCGTTCAATAATTGAAACATCTATCGCAATATATTAAATGTCTTAACCTTTACGATTGCACGTCTGCTAACCTTTAGCAGACGGCGTTAATAGCATATACCGTAACAGTCTGATACACATTTCGCTGATACGCCGCCATTTTGAAAGCGGTCAATCGATCGTTGGCGGGTTTATAAATCTACCTGAACACGTTTGCAATGACTTGAAACCAATTTTGCGACAGGAAGATTGCATTATAAGTGGGAAGGGAACATCAAGAGGCGAACAAGAAAAAGTCTATCAGTGTACCATCAAGTCAAGAGATAAGTTAAGATGTTGGAGAACCACTGCGGCCGACCTTAGAAGTCAGGATGGTAGTTGACCTACATAGACCAACAGAGAGAGATAAGGAAAGAAATACGGGTGACCATGGGACAGACAGATACTGCAGCCTCAATGAGGGAACCCATCACACTAGGAGAACTACAGAACGCTATGTCCAAGATTAAGGTCCAAAAGTCACCCGGCCCAGATGAAATGCTAATAAATCTGAGCTCAGCATCAAAGACAAAACTACTTAGAGATATTCAACCACAGCTGGGTGAAAGGAACGGTACCCCAAGTATGGAGAGAAGCCATCACAATACCGATACTAAAGAAAGGGAAATGTAAGACCAAGGCTGCAAGTTGCCGGCCATTAAATCTCACAAGCTGTGTTGGGAAGACTATGGAGCGAATAGTAACCACAGATTGAAATGGTATTTAGAGTCTGAGCAGATCCTGGTGCCGGAACAAGCTGGATTTAGAGAATGCTACAGTATAGAAGACCAAGTTACTTACTTGTCTCCAGCAGTAGAAGATGCCTTCCATGAGAAGAAAAAGGTCCTAACGATCTGGGTCGACTTCAAGCAGGCCTTTGACAAGGTGTGGAAAGATGGCCTTATTACAAAACTTAGGAGAAGTGGAATCCAAGGCAACATGATAAGATGGATCCAGTCATACTTGCACAACAGGAGAACTAGAGTCACCCTTGATGGCCTGCAGAGCAGAAAAGTGTTGCTCTATCAGGGGGTACCTTAAGGAGGAGTAATTTCTCCAACACTCTTCCTTGTTTACATCAATGACCTGGTAAAAGATCTCCCCGCTGGAGTGAAAGCTGCCTTATATGAAGACGACCTAGTACTCTGGTGCGCCGATGAATACGTCACCACAGCAAATTATAGAATGCAGCGGGCAGCAGACACCTAATGTCATGGGCAGAGAAATGGCTTATCACAATAAACACAGGCAAAACCTCCACAACACTGTTCTCCCTCGCCCCCAAGGACAAAGCAGCTAACATACACCTAGGGACAACCATGATCAAGGAAGAAAGCTACCCCACCTATCTTGGGGTGACATTTGACCAAAAGCTTATTGAAAATGCAGAAGGAAAGGCCCGAAGACAACTAGGCATACTCAGAAAACTAGCAGGTACCAACTGGGGAGCAAATGAACGAACTCTAAAGAAGATTTATAATGGAGTAATAAGACCACACTTAGAGTTCAGCTCAACAGCATGGTCATCAGCTGCTAACACACATCTGCAGTCATTGGACAAGGTGCAAAATCAAGCCCTCAGGCTCATTACAGGAGCCATGAAAACTACGCCAATATCAGAGATGCAGAAAGCTGCTAGACTACAGACATTGTCCTATAGAAGAGACACCAAAAGCATGATCCAGATGGAAAAGTACAACAGTATGCCAACGCACCCAATGAAGGCAAGACTAGATGATCTGGCATTGGGACGTCTAAAACGTAGCAGCTTTGTCCATCGGGGTAAAAGACCTAAAAGGCAGCATCAAGAAGACCTATCCATGAAGACAACATCGCTGAAGCCCACCCTATACCCTGTACCATGGGAACAGACCAGCAGTACCCTCCAGATTAATACATCAATCAGTGGTCTCACAATTGGATATGAGTATAATGATCTGCAAAAACAAACTGCTACATTGAGTATGATCCAAGAAAGCTATCCCGAACAATCATGGATACATGCCTACACAGATGGATCAGCAACAAGTGCTGTAAAGAATGGAGGCGCCGGTATCTTTATCTCATATCCTGACAACCACTATGAGACTAGGCACATTCCCACTGGTAAATTCTGTTCCAACTATACAGCTGAGGTTCAAGCTCTAGAGCAAGCTGCAAATATGATTTATAACACCAACTTTGACTGCCACCAGGTAGTCATCCTCACAGATGCACTGTCTGTACTGCAAGCTCTCAAGAGTGGTAAACTCCAGCATCTGAGAAATTAACTAAGCAAGGTAGCTGCCAAAAAGCGAACCATACTTCAGTGGGTACCATCCCATTGGGGTGTACACGGAAATGAAAAGGCAGAAAAACTTGCTAAAAAGGGAGGAGAATGTGAACAAGAAAAAGAGAGCTATCCAGCCTATCAGAATAGAACAGAATCAACCCAACGACGACTACCACACTCTTGACCGGCAGGGACAGATAACCATTTTTCGCCTCAGGACAGGGCATAACAAACTGAATAAACACATGTACAAGCTACGATTGTCTGCTTCACCACTGTGCACATGTGAATTAAACGAACAAAACGCTGAGCATGTTCTACAGGATTGTCCTCTGTACGACCAGTTAAGAAAGATATACTGGCCCAATGACTCAACACTAAACTCAAAGCTGTATGGAGCTAAAGAGGAACTCCAGACAACGGTCGAGTTCATCATGAGAACTCATCTGACGGTGTAAACATCAAAGATGCGATCGCAAGAAGAAGGTAGTTGACATGACCTGGTGTTAAAGTGTAGGAAGACAGCATGGACCCTTTGAAACAGAGATGGCAGCCGATCTGATTTGGTGCTATGGTGTAGGATGTGTCACGGAGTTATTTTGTGTCACTGGTCCCAGGGTTGTAGAATAAGGCTCGTTGTACTCAACACTGGGTAAAACATCTGTTATACGCTCCATAACATAGTCTAATTTGTGACAGACGTAATGACTTGACAGAACGCCAACTAACAGTTCCATGTATATTTATAATTCAGTAATAGTCCTGCACATCAGCAACACATAAGCAGTACAAAACTACACTGGTAATATTTACTGGCATTCACGAAAACTCTGGTACAGTCTTAACCACGTAGATACAACCTACTACTAAACTACAACACTGGCACAATACCGGCCAGGACACTACATAAACTTCAGTGTGGTATACACTTCATACATCGACACATTCTTCTAGAGTTACCAAAGACGTGGAATTATCTTCTCTTGTCTAATTTCACAATAAATAGCACTCAGCTAGTTAGCCCGGGACATCATCGCGCTTCTACGTACATGTGATGACATCCACATAACTACTGACAGTATTATTCCAAATTGTCTCAACGACATCTAGTCATATTCTGTATACAACGACTCCCAGTCACAATCTATACTCGAGAATGTTCACACATCAACCATCCTGGAAGACTTTCATTCACCGGCCATAAAAGAAGACGTCAGTACCCGAATCGTCCTATAGGACGTACAATCACAAATTTACTTTTAAATCTAATCATCTTCTCAACTACGCAAATTACGTTCACTCCACACGTTTTTTCCCGGGGTCATGTGAACCTGTCTACAAGCTCATTATGCCCCTGATTATTGCTCAGTTGACATGTGACAATGCAACGTCGAGTACGGGGTTTACAACCATAATGACCAATCCATCGTTCACAAGTCATGTGCACCATGACAGGAAGGCAGCACTATGTCTGGGAAGGTAATATCAAGATTGGGACAGGACAGAGTACATCAGAGCGTCCCATCAAGACATGAGACAGAAGACGTTGGAGATCCACTGTAGTATTAGATGTAAAGATAGCAGTTGGTCTGATGTTAAGATGTAGGAAGACAGAGCTACAAGTGGGAAGATCACATCAAGAGACTGACAAGAAAGAGTCTATAAAAGTGTATCATCAAATCAAGAGAAGCACCACAGAAGCTGACATCAGTTGTGAATATGGCCACTGATCTGATCTCCTTAACTCTTAGTATACGAGCGGCCTTTTAGAATGGTATGAAGACAATCTTCAATGTTATCAAAACCTTTACAATAGAAGGAAAGGAAGTCAAATTTAAAACACCTTTCAAGACAAAAAACTACTGTTTGTATCAACTGTCCAAAAAAAAAAAAAAAAACAACAACAAAACTCACGTTCTAGAGCATATCAGCCTTTATTGCAATAATGGATCATACTTCATGTAAAATGTACCAAAGAACAAGTTAAACAGGAAGTTGTTTGTAACAGCTCACACATTTCAAATTGTGTTACAAAGTTGATGTTTTCCATAATAAAGATAACTAGCCAAAGAGAAATACTCTTTTCAACATTTGCCTCACCACGTTAAATTTTTCATGAGAATTTGTTTCTGTTAACATCTGCCTCAATAAATTAATCTTTCATTGAGAATTAGCTCTTGTTAACATCTATCTCAATAAATTAAACATTCGTTGAGAATTAGGTCTCTTGTTAAGACCTGCCTCAATAAATTAATCTTTCAATTAGAATTAGCTCTTCTTAATATATGCCTCAATAAGTTTGACCATTCAATGAGAATTAGCTCTTGTTAACATCTGCCTCAATAAACGTTCCATGAGAATTATCTCTCATTCACATCTGCCTCATAACTCAATGAGAATTAGCTCTGGTTAACATCTTCCTCAATATATTATACTTTCAATGAGAGTTAGCTCTGGTTAACATCTCCCTCAATATATTATACTTTCAATGAGAGTTAGCTCTGTTTAACATCTCCCTCAATATATTATACCTTCAATGAGAGTTATATCTGGTTAACATCTCCCTCAATAAATTATACTTTCAATAATGAGAGTTAGCTCTGGTTAACATCTCCCTCAATAAATTATTCTTTCAATGAGAATTTTCAATACTTTCAATTTGCTTACATCTGCATGAAAATTAACCTCTAGTGAATGTTACATTCTGCTTTATCAAGAACAGCAAAAAATGTTCCCAATGAAAATTAACTTTTTTTTTTTTTTTTTTTTAATCATATGCAACAACAGGGTAACTTGCCAGTCAGAACAACATCTTTATAATATTCTGCATGTAAAGATTAAAATCTGCCAATAAGAATTCATTCATGTCAACATTTGCCTCTGAAAAGGTCATCTGTCACTGAACGTTAAGCTCTGTTACAATTCAGCCAAAATAAAGCCAATGTGAATAAAATTTGGTTAACCTGGTGACAAAATCATGGACATCTTGTTTACTATACAGTAAGCCAAACTAATTTTAATGTCTAGAATTTATAAATGCACAAGATATTCTTTGGCCTATGTATCAGTCAATGACTTCTTCATATTTCTTTATAAGGTCTTTATATAATATATGTATATTTCTTTATAAGGTCTGTACAGCCACAGAAATATACAAATATTTTATCTTCTAGCACAATTATTAAATGAAAAGTCGGTACACCCACACTGGCAGTAAACTGTTGATGGCATCCATAATGCTTGACATCTGACAGATATGTCACAATCTTCAGCAACAGCAAATTTGCAAGCGACAAAGAAAAACCAGCATTTACACTGAACTG
Organism: Oreohelix idahoensis; assembly: GCA_024509875.1. Lineage (NCBI taxonomy): Eukaryota > Metazoa > Mollusca > Gastropoda > Stylommatophora > Oreohelicidae > Oreohelix > Oreohelix idahoensis. Next base: position 608,741 of record JAMPIV010000136.1, read on the forward strand.
TACAGTTTAATGGAAAAAAGTATACATAGTGACTGTATTGATGAATTAAGCAGTTTCCACACAGATAATACTTCAAATAAAGTAGCGCTCACACAGTGACAGCATCCATAACGACAGTGTACTTCTTCAAAGTAGCATATACACTGACAGTAGATTGTGAAGGTATAGCATACACACTGACAGTATTTTGTGAAGGTATAGCATACACACTGACAGTATTTTGTGAAGGTATAGCATACACACTGACAATATTTTGTGAAGGTATAGCATACTCACTGACAATATTTTGTGAAGGTATAGCATATACACTGACAATATTTTGTGAAGGTATAGCATAAACACTGACAATATTTTGTGAAGCTACAGCATACACAATGACAATACACTGTGAAGGAATAGTATACATTTTGACAATACACTGTGAAGGAATAGTATACACAGTGACAATACACTGTAAAGGTATTGCATATACAATGACAGTATTTTGTGAAGGTACAGCATACACACTGACAGTACATTGTGAAGGAATAGCATACATACTGACAGTACAATGTGAAGGAATAGCATACACAATGACAGTACACTGTGAAGGAACACCATACACAATGACAGTACACTGTGAAGGAACACCATACACAATGACAGTACACTGTGAAGGAACACCATACACAATGACAGTACACTGTGAAGGAACACCATACACACTGACAGTACATTGTGATGGAATAGCATCCACACTGATAATACATCTGAATGATACAGCACCCATAACGACTTCATACTTAAATGATAATGCATCCATAATACAAGAAACATTATCAATACTGATGGCACATTGCAAAAAAATGGCATACATAACATAAGAAACAGCATGCACAGAACTAATATATACAATAATTTTGTTCTTTTATCTACAGCCTGTATTGTGAAGCGTCTTGTGGGAGAAGATGACTTTGTTGTTCACTGAGCACATATGTTGCAATATGGTTGTTTTAATTATTTTTTTAAAGATGTTTCCTCTCCCCTCTTTGAACTTTGAGTCAACTTTTCTGGGTGATTTTTTATTCCTGGTAATCCCTTTTTGAGACAATTTTCCTGGGTGATTTTTTTTATTCCAGGTAATCCCTTTTTGAGTCAACTTTTGTGGGGTGACTTTTTCATTCCTGGTAATCCCCTTTTGAGTCAACTTTTCAGGGTGATCTTTTATTTCTGGTAATCCCCTTTTGAGTCAACTTTTTAGGGTGATCTTTTATTTCTGGTAATCTATTTTTAAACTTCGGGCAGTTCCCAGGGGGGTCTGAAGAGACAAAGACAGGACAGCACTGCTTCACCTTAAGGCATGTCAAGGCTGGCAACCTCATGAGGTAAAACAAATAGCCACAGAAACCACCGCTGCAAGGGCATGTGAATGTTTGGTGCATACTTCCTACAAGGGAGCCAGCTACACTGCTGGCTCCATGTGCCAGCTACACTGCTGGCTCCATGCTATGAAAGGAGCGCAAAGGAAATAGGTGAAGAATCCCTTTTTGAGGTGTGATTTTTAAATATCTGACACAAAATAACATCCAGATACATGGTAGACCTTCACGAAATGCCAGTCTTACAAACACTGATGGCTGAATGAAGATACAGCTGCAACATTGGCAGTAAAACTAAAAGCAATATCCTTCCATACTTGAATATGTATAATTGAAAAAAACAAAAACTAACAGTCACACTGACAGTTCGCTTAAATGAAATGTTATGATCTACAAAGATAGATTTGACACACACTGACAGTTCGCTTAAATGAAACGTTATGATCTACAAAGATAGATTTGACACACACTGACAGTTCGCTTAAATGAAATGTTATGATCTACAAAGATAGATTTGACACACACTGAGGAAACCTGTTGACAGCATTACCTTGAAGTCCTTTTCTTAACCCCCATACTGAAAGCAGATCTTCCAGATATTTCTCTCAGTGGACAGAAGATCGAAAGACAAGACATGTTGAAATACCTTGGAGTAACATTGGATCGCATGCTATCGTATAAGCACCATAATGTTCACATCATACAGGAGTGCAAGAGAGGTTTGGCAGCCCTAAAAACAATGGCTGCAGTGCACCTCGAGCAGAGACTACTAATTCTCCTGTATCATCAGCTCAGAGTTGTCAAATGGGATTCTAATTCATTACAATATAATGATTAAAAACGTTTATTGATTGACTGAATATCTACAAAGTGAAAGCCTTCTGAAAGAAGTAGCATACACATCAATCTTTTACTAAAATGAAATGTTAAACAAAACACTATAAACTATAGCCATTTTAGAGAAATAATACCCACATGCATACTTCACTTAAATGAAATATTAAAATCTATAAACTGAAGCTTTTTCAACAAAATAATAACTGTCACAGATACTTCACTTAAATGACATTATAAAAAAAACTGATGGCCATTTGAAACAACAATAACATCCACATGGGCAGCTCACTTAAATGAAATGTTCAAATCTACAAACTGAAAATTTGAAAAAATTACATCCATATCAATATGTCATTTAAACATAATAATAAAATCTACAAACTGTCAGAAATAACATCCACATCAATAGTTCATCAAAATGAAATGTTAAAACTGGTACCCATGTGAAAGAATTAACATCTAAGCTGATAGTTCATTTAAATGAAATGTTAAAATCTACAAACCAAAAAAAAAAAAACTACTACCACACTGATAGTTCACTTAAAAATGAAAATGATAAAATCTACAAACTGAAAGAAATAAAATCGACAATGAAAGATCACTTAAATGAAATGATAAAATCCACTTTGAAAAATCACTTAAATGAAATGATAAAATCTACAAACAGAAAGAAAAAAAATCCGCGTTGATTAACACTCTTCGGACTGGAAATAAAAAAATCGTTCCGATCATTACGATGGCTTTTGAAGTAAAAAAAAGCACATTGATTTTTTAATTTTGACTTCAAATCAATGTTTTTTATTAAGAATACATGTTAACAATTATATATGTGCTAAACAATATACAGCTTTCACTTATTTTGACTTTGAAATTACACGCGGAAAAACATAAACACAGCATTTGTCGGTCAACTATTTTTGATATTTTACGAACAACTCGACTTGACACATCGTAAACAAAATGCAGCCTGATAGTCACTACAACGCATCTAGTGATGTAGATCCTGTTCTGATGATTATTCAGAGCACTTGGAAACATCTGATGAGTCGGATGGTGAAAATACAGCTCAGAACAACTCAAATCACCAGCTGTGCATGCAAAGGTAATGTTACTTCGTTAACGAATTGATAACAGCTGATTTTGAAAAGCAGTAAAACAGTTGTTTTAGTGGCCTATTGTAATCAGAATAATTGCTTTCTGGTTGCTTTTGAAAAAAAAGAAAGAAATAGGTCTATTTCACCATTCAAACAGTTAACAAAGAACTCATAGCACCAGGAAATAATATAAACAGCTGTGAAACAGATGATTTTTCTGACCTCATTTGCCCTGTGTCTCTGCTTTTAAATATTATTATTTACATCATATGACTTTATGGTTGACAGTATTCCTTTGTACGGAAAATGTAATGTGTGTCAATTTTCCTGTGTACACTAAACTGTAACTTTGAATTCTATTGTTGATCTGTAAAAATTAATTTTAAATTGTTCTTCTTGCAGATGTTTTGGTTATGATGGACTTGATGAAGGCCCACCTTCCAAGCCTCCACCCTTTTTGCTTGAGAGGGTTCCAGGTCTGCAACTGTCAAAGGTGAGAATGTTGTTAACATTTATTAGAATGAAGTGCAAAAAGGTATACCAACCTGATCAAAATGTTTCTGTTGATGACAGAATGGTTAGAAATAAAGGGCGTTATTCTTTTCGACAGTAAATTAGAGACAAGCCAACAAAATAGGGGATGAAGTTATGGGTTCTTGCTGATGCTGTTAGTGAATATACTTATGACTTTGATGTTTATTTAGGTAGGAACACTGCAAATGGACCATTTGGTTAAGCTTATACTGTAGTTATGAATCTTAATGAAATCTTGGTGAGACAAGGATATAGGGTTTATTTTGATAATTTTTATACATCCATTCAGTTACTTATGGAAGTTAGGTATTGGAGCTTGTGGCACATTTCTTAGAAACAGAAAGGGGTTTCCAGCTGCCCTTTCAAATATAAAGGAATTTGAAGAAAATAGTATCAGAGGCGCAATGAGGTGGGTTAGAGATGAAGAATTACTAGCACTGCAGTGGAGAGATAACAAAACTATAACACTGGTTTCAAGCATTCATAATGCTAATGGCCATAGGTTCGCTTAGTAGAACTAAGGTTAAAGGGAATTTTCGATAACTTAATGTTAAACAGCCAAATCTTGTATGGGATTACAATATATACATGAAAGGAGTGGACAAGAGTGACCAGCTGATTAACAAGTACAATGTTTTGAGAAAGACTAATAAATATTGGGAAAACTCTTTTTTTCCACTTTCTGGATATTGCTAGGGTAAATGTTTACATTTTATTTCAAGACTGGCAGAAAAATCCCCCAGATGTAGAATAACTGAAGAGACCAACTAGATACGGTCAGCTAGATTTTACAGAAGAACTAATCAGGGAATTGGGGAACATAGGTTTGTATGGTATGTACCACTCGGTTCAAAGCCACCAGTTATTTCTCGGCACGCCATGGACCCCGAGTTTACAAAGACAAAAAGAAATTGTAAGCTTTGCTATCAGACTGTAAAGATTGAAAGAAAAACAAAAGTTAAATGTAAAGTTTGTGATACTTTTTTATGTTTTCATGCAGGTAGGAATTGTCTGTCAGAATACCACAAGCCTTAGTAGGAAATATCTAAAGATGTGTTGAGTCTTTATTATGTCACCCTCATAACTGATTTTACTTATGTGTTAGTGATCATACAGTGCAGTGTTACACTAGAAAGATGTCTACTTAAGCCATATGTCATCAATTTAACTAAGATGTTACAACTACTTATAATAACTGTCATGTAATCAGTGAAAGATATTTTTTGAATATTTTTTCCCCCAGTTACATAACATTTTTAAAATATGCATAATTTTATTATTTAATGTTGAATTATATTGCAAATGTAACATATGATGCAGAAATGGTCACACTACAACAAAATGTGACTGCTGTTAATTATTCTGATAATACTTTTTTTTGGTCTTCTTTGTAAAATATCATGTTTATAATTTTTGTGTATTTTTCCTCTTGACTTTCCTTCAGTTTTTTAAAGCTCACAACAATATAAATTTAAAAAATATTAATTTTACATCTAACCATTGTAGTCTGTTCAATTACAAACAATTTGATGTATAACACTCTTGGGTAGACTTCAAATTATAATGTATCAAGGACTATCAGAAGTCAGATATGTCAGAGTATGAGAAAATGATACAAAATATCAGGTCTGAAGAGTTAATCACAAATGAAATGACGATAAATCACTTAAATGAAATTATAAAATCTACAAACTGAAAGAAATAAAATCCATTTTGATAAATCACCTAAATGAAACGATTTAATCTACAAACTGATAGTCATTTGAAAGAAACAGCATTCACAAAATGATAATAAACTAATGTGAAACATATGGTAAGCATTCACAGGTACTGTAAAACTCTGATTATGGTAAAGAAAAACACAATAAAACATTGTTAAACACAAACTACAGTATTACAGAAGCTATAACAACGGTGTAGGCTTCCTGCAAGAGGATCAATGGCAGTGGTGGCCCAATGATCTTTAGCGAGGAAAAAAGGGTTAACAACAAAAATGATAAAAGCTCAACATTTTTCTTCAGCAAATCTGAAGATGATCTTCCATATTCTTTTACTCTTTAGCTCATAGAAGTGTCTACCTATCCCCTACCTCCTTCACAAAACATACAAGTTCATCTTACAAAAATGTGAAGTATATAACATCAGTGTGCCAGGTGACAGACAGAAGCGTTACAGTGCTTGCTTCTTGCAGCAAAGTTCATCATCGATGCCCTTTAGCTCCCCACGGAGCATAGGCCATCAACAAACACATGTCAATTTCTTATCCTGCATCATCAGCTCAAGGTCTTTCCATGTCTTCTGCCATTAATTAGTTGTAGGTCAATATTACCGTAACATCTCGCTTATAATACGCACAATTGTTACTCATTTTTGCCCGCTAAAACTCGGGTGCGTATTATACACGAATTTCCATTTTACCAGAAAATGTTGGGCTAAATCAAGCATGCGTATTATACACGAGTGTGTATTATACGCGATATTTTACGGTACATCGCAAGGTCTTTTGTATTTGGACTTGCATTCTTGTGTCTAGGTTGAGCTGGGAGCCTCTCACCAACATGAGGCAAAACATCTATTTTGAAATAAATGAGTTTTCTGACATTTAAGGAAGATTATAATATTTCACCAGGGGATAGTTGTTGTTGGAGAAACATCCTTACAATATATAAGCACCCATGCCTGTCTCATCCCTTTCATCTCTGTCTCCAGTTCTCTTCTCCATGTGTATATAAGTCTCTTACTCTGAGGATTCCACAACTAGGACTGCCTTGTAATGTTATCAGTAGGTTTCCTCACTGCGTCCTATCAATTGCTATCATCTTCTAATTTCTTGTTACACTGGCAGCGGCAAAGTTACTGAGACAAAATATCGGCTAGTGTGAGTCTCCAGAATACACAGCTGCAAATGGGTACCTGTCTCTGCTCTTGAGTTAGGGAAGACAAGGCAGGTTGCCAGGGAACAGTCAATCCTCCTCATAAAGCTGCTATCTAGTATAGTGATGTCTATAACACTTTGGTCCCTTATGGCAGTGTCTATGGGGCTACATAATATCATAACAAACTACGTATGAACTTTACAGACAAACAAAATCAATGTTAGCTCAAATACGTACAACATAAACCTAGTCTTGTGTAATTTATGATCATTGGTTATATGTCATTTCTTAAAGTTTTGCGTACAGCTTTACCATAACTTGTTTATAATGACTCGTTTGACAAATAAGCACCAGAGAAGGAAATGAACATTTAGAAGATTCAGGAGTATTTATTTCCCATATAAATCCTCATCTCCTTCTCCCAGCACACACACACACTCACACAAAAAAACAAGAGAGGAATTTTAAAAAAAACAACAAAACAAATTAGGAGCACATAAAGCAGCAATACCCAGTAAGATCTGAAAATAGCATTAAAGCTGTGCCTAATTTTCGTCTCATATTTACTGAAGTGCCAAAAATAGGACAAACACTGTATGTATGTTTGGAAAAGCCGAACATATCAACCGAATACAAACAGCTCTACATAGTCTAACTTCACTAATCATATCCAAGAACGAAGTATATTTAGGGTCTACTATTTGCTATTAGCACAGCCCTGGCATTTATAAAGCAGTCAGCAAAATTTTTTTAGCCGCCAATATGTGCATGCAGTTCATATAAAAGAATTCACATGTGACCACTATTGTTATTTTGTGACTAGTATAATAGCGAGATCACCCATGTATTATACCAGGGTCTGAAACAGAAGCAAAGAACAGGGACTCTGTAAACTACCACACAAGTTATAAGAAGAAACAAAAGGAGGGTTGTTGCAGCTCCGTGGGGTCTCTGAAGAGACAAAGGAAGAATATGACAACTGCACCCTCAGGCATGTCTTACACACAGATTAATATGAGGTTGTGTACGAGGTTGGCAACCTCATCATGTAAAACAAATTGCCACAGAAACCACTCCTGCACAAGTGACTGCTTGATCCAGGCTTCCTGCAAGAAGACCCGCTGCAGTGGTGGATCCATGCTCCGTGAGAAGTGCTAAGGGAAAATGAATGAATAAATAAAGGTGGGTTAAACATGGGCCCACATACCCATCTTGTAGAAATGTTAAACCACAATAAACTTCAACTTGAAGTGGTATAACAAGATCTCTAATGTGGAATTGATGACAAGAATTAGACAAATGCCATGCCAACAGCTTAAAGATCTTTTCATTTCTTCTTCGTAATTCTCATTTGTGTGTCCAGTTCACAGCCCCCATGTGTGTCCGGTTCACAGCCCCGTGTGTGTCCAGTTCACAGCCCCATGTGTGTTCAGTTCACAGCCCCCATGTGTTTCATAGTCTACCTCTACTTCTCTGACCCTGAGGATTCCAGAACAATGACTGTCTGGTAACGCTATCAACAGGTTTCCTCAAGTATTTTCTAGCAGCACCTCAAAATTAAGTCCCAAATGACCATCTGTGTTCAGGGCTGCAGCCTACACGCTGTCAGACAAGGGAAGCTGCCTGCTGGTACAGGGTCCTGAGATACTAGTTTGTTATGTCTTTTTTCAAACTAATACACCCCTGAAATCATCATCACAATAATGCAGAGAAAATCCCTCTATCAGGTTTGCTCCTAAACATCTATCTCGCATTTTGTCTTTTTTGTTTGGGGTTCTGCTTCAAAACTTAGCTCACAAACAGTTCTGGGTCTATCAGTCTCTTCTGATAACAATATTTGCTTAACTGGACCACTTATTTCTTTTTCATTTGGAGTAAGTGACAATCATTTTCTTCTCTTTAATTCCCTCTCCAAATTCATCATCATCATCCCTCAGATCCATATGAAACATGGGCCTTCAAATCAGAGTTGCCTTCATATCTTTCTTATCAAGTCTCGAGGAAGATGAGGGAAAATGCAGTAAGATGTGGAGCACAGTGGATGGATATGAAAAATAAATGGAAAAAAGGTGATTCATCTTACTAGGACAGAAGACAAAGAAAATAGCCAACGTACCGGCCACAAGGTCTTCGTCAGGGAACAGAAAGAAAGTGAGAGCTAAGTAGGACACATAAGAATATAAATAGAAAAGGGAAACTTCCCGTAAAAGAAGCTAAGACCTATCATGCCTGCTGATAAGAGAGCGCTCCATGAAAACATGAAATGCTATCAAGTCTCAAGTTTCTTAGTACAAGTCTCAAGTTCCTAACAATAGCTTTCAAGCCGAGTTTCAAGGTCCTAACAATAGCTGTCAAGTCATGCCCCAAGTTGAGTCTCATGTTTTATCTAGAGCTGTTTATAGTTACAATAACTTGTATTCACATAATTACATCACTCACTAGAAATAATAATAATCTCTATGTTTAGTATTATATTCACTGAAGGCTATTATTTTATCCATGATAACAAAACAATTGTTGGTTTTTTCTTATACGTGCATTATGAATGCGGTTCACCAAAACTGGCAAAGTCCCCAGTCAAGTCACAAATTTTTTAAAACCCAAGTCGAGACTCGAGTTGAGTCGTTGTTGTAACTTAAATCCAACTCAAGTTCAAGCCCATCTACTCTTGTCAAGAGGTACATAATCAGAACTAAAGGTCTTTTATATTTGGAAAATGCGCCCTAATATAATCGACTAGGTTGAAGGGGATGCGCCTCGCCAAAATGAGGTTAAAACTTTATTTTAAAAAAAAAAAATTCAAGTACTTTACATGCATTCATTATATTTTTTACATCTGTCTCCAGCTTTCTTCCCCATGTGTATTTGGGTCTCTAACTCTTTTACCTTGAGGGTTTCATAAAAAGGACTGTCTTCTAATACTATCAGTCAGTTTCCTAAATGTGCATCCTATCCAAAAGAAAATGTATCTTCTGCTCCACTGGTGCTTTTCTGGTTCTTTCTTTCAGTTCCACACTGGTGACTATGTCATATCATTTTAGTCTTATCTTCTGCACAAGCATTTATTTGATAAAATAATACAAACGTTTAAATTTAATTTGAAATTTTTAATTAACTTTAGTAACTGAATATCTTAATTTTTGTTTTATTTAAGACAAATGTTTTTATTTTTAAATACAGTTGTAGTATTTTTAAAAGTATTGCATATTTTTTTTTTTTTTTTGGTAGCATTAAATTAACTATTAATAATATTCAGCTCATAGATATGTGCCCTATCCTCATATGTGGCAGACTGCAACAAAAACATTATCTGACACAGACCTAGCTCACACGCAGGGGTAAACAAATAATTCGGGGAGAACATATCGGTGAAACCATGACCTTGGACTTTTGATCCCCAAGTTTAAACATTCCAAGAAGTAATTAAAACATCACTGTAATTCATGAATGAGACAAACTTGCGTACAAACAGTACAGTATTGTCATCTTATGGTTATGTTTGCCAGTCATGAACTTGGAAAATTTAATTTCTAAAATCAACAAAATATTTGTGAACAGTGTACACTTACATTTAAGGAAGTGCTATATCTTATGTGGTTTTTTTAAGTCTCCAATCTTTTGTAAGGGTTTTTAATATCATAGCTTAGGTTTGATTTTTAAACCAACCATTTACAACGCACAATAATAAAACTCAACGCACAAAAATGTTCACGTTGTGAGGCAAACAGTCATTTCAAATCATAGTTAACACAATATATATATATATCAGCCAATACATTTAAAAGCCAACAAAATGTAACTAATAAAGCTGACCACAAATTTCACTTATGATCTAACAGGACGAACACAGATTTGATCTTTATTCACTACCATCCATTCAGTTTGGGATGCAGAGGAATTCACTTTCCTCATGCGTTAATTCCAGAATTAGATCATTAACCAAGACCCTGAAACACCCGATGCAATACACACTAAAAAATTGGCAACCTTTCAGTTCTTGAGTTGCCAGGCCAGAGTTCAGTCAGCATCCCTTAGCCTTATTAACAGAAAGCACTCTTCCAAAAGCATCGTTGACTGCAAACATCAAAGAACGACCGAATAAAAACAAACCAGTTGAAGAACCTAGGAACTACAAACCAGTCTCACTGATATCATCAATTGGAAAACTCACTGAAAAAGAATGGTGAATAACGTTCTGTACTGGTAGCTGGATACCAACAAAGACATTGACGATAATTAGGCAAGCTTCAGAAAAGGCTGTAGAACAGATCAACTCTTTTTTTTTAAGGAAAAACAAAAAAAAAGTCCTTAATACATTCCAAGAACCTAGGAGCTACAGACCAGCCTCACTCAGCCCAGCAATAGAAAAACTCATTGGTGTGTCTACTGGTGGCTGGAAACCAACAAAGAATTTGATGACAGTCAGGAAAGCTACAGGAAAGGTGGTAGAACCAAAGACCAACTCTTTCTTTTATGTGCTAAAAAAAAATAACCCTAGATACATTCCAGCATGGCAAGACCACCAGAGCTGTATTCTTTATTTGCAGCAAGCACACAACACAGTTCGGAGACAGGGACTTTTCGCTAAGATGACAAAAATGGGCATACACCGAAACATGCACCTCTGGATTGAAGCCTTCCTATGTACAAGAACAATACAAACAAAACGCATTATTTCTTGGTTTTCTGTTTGGAGATATGATATCTGAGGGATTACAGATGTTTGTATAAATTGGATGAGTATTATTGTGAGGATAATGTTTACAGGCTGCAATTTTTGCTTGGAATTTCATCCCCGGAATTCCCAAACCAGAAACCCTAATGGGCAGATAAAGAAAGTATAAAAATGCAATGAATGATCGCAGAGATGTCCAAAATGAAGAGGAAAGAATGAAAGAAAGTGATCTAAATAGATTAGGATGAAAGACAGGTTGATGAAAGAAAAAGTTTAAAAACACAAATGGTTGATGACAGAGATGCCCAAAACGAGGTGGAAAAGACAAAAATGGGGCCTAAAAATGCTGACATCAGAGAAGTGGAGACAGGCATTAAAGAACACAGAGGAACAAGGAAAGGGTGTGCTTGAGGCAAAGAACCTTAAAGGTTGAAAACATGTAAGAAGAAAAACAGTTTATTGACAGCCTGATGATCACTATTTTCCCTGTTACATCAGCCAAACAAGGACCCAGTATCTACAATAAAACACACACACACTATCTTCCTTACGGCAGAAATTCACATCATTAAGATAATGAGGCCACCATTGCAGCTCACATCTTTACAGGTAGACTGTACCAACGTACTTCTTATGGGTCTGCAGTGGTAGTTTCTGTAGAAATCTGTTTAACATAATAACATTTCCAGCCCCATTCACAACCTCACATACGTCACCTCATAAGACATACTACAGGGAGAAGTGGTTCTCATTTTTCTATGATAATGCAAACATCAATCAATCAATCAATCATTCCATCAATCAATCATTCAATATCCTTGAGCTCCCCAAGGAACTTCTGCCTTTAACAAACACATGCCAAGTCCTCCTGTCACGTGCCATCAGCTCAAGCTGTTTCCACATTATGGAGACATACTATAAATTAATTACAATTTCACAAACAACTTGATTTTTATAAACAAAATATTTTTTCTTTATCCAGCACCAACAAATGGAGTTGTCAGAAACAGGCTGAAGCTAAACCAGTACAAAGCTGTCACAACCACACTCTGACAGCTTCTCACCTGTGGTGAAAGTTTAAAAAAAAAAAAAGCTGTCACCTCCCAACAGCCACTCCACTGTTGTCAAAGGTTAACTAAACTGTCACTACCACTTTTTGACAGCCACTCAACTGTGGTCAAGGGTTAACTGACATCTCAAGTTCTAACAGCGTTCAACTGTGGTCAAGGATTAACATTTTTTTTCTAACAGCTGCTCAACTGTGGTCAAGGTTTAACTAAAGCTTTCTAACAGCTGCTCAACTATGGCCAAAGTTTGAACAAACTGTAACTAGCCAATTTTAACAGCCACTCACCTATGGTCAAATGTTAACCAAAATGTCACTACCACATTCTAACAACTGTTCAACCAAAAGTGTAACCATGTTGTCACTAGCTCATTTTGAGTGTAACACAACCATGATAAGCTCGCCCTTCCATCATCGAGTTTTCCACCGTCCAAGTCTCTAGAACTGGGTCATAACACTCAACTAGGTTGGATGGTTTTGAATCAATGAGGCCACCAGTCACGTAGATCTTTCCGTTCACAACCGTGGCACCACTAGATATACGAGAGTGGAGCATGGGAGGAAGAAGTTTGAAAGTCCGCTTCTGGGCATTAAGAGCAATCATTTTTCTCGTGTCTTCCCAGATGATGTAAAAAACACAATTTATTACAACAATTTTCGCAAACTTGATGTTCTCGGGTAACACAAACTGTTCACCGCTGGGTCGGATTGTGTCCCCAACGATATGGTAGCTATCCATAGCTTTCACTACTGCCTCCTCCCCCTGCAGTCCACCAACTTCCACGATGGTTTTATTGTAAGGCACTACACAAGATTCCTTACGTGGGTACATAGTTCTGCCAGCAGCCGTCCACTTGTTAGTAGCAGGATTGTAGCATTCAATTGTTTCCACACTCAGCATCTTCCGCTCATACCGTACACCTCCCAACACATACATCTTGTCATCAATGACGGCAGCTGCATGCCTAGCTCGTGGTTTGAGCATAGCAGCAACCGCCTGCCACTTCCTTTCTACAGCGTCAAACTTCCATACTTTTGAAATAATATGACCATCTAAAATACCACCTGCAACATAAATACAGTTACATAAAACGGCAACACTGCACCACATGACCCTTTCTGGAAAATCTGGTAAACTGAACCATTTCTCTTTATGAGGGTCATACATCTCAACACTACTGGTTATATAGCTGTCATTAGGAATGCCTCCTATTACAACCACCACTTCTTTTGCTACTGTGGAAGGTCGGGGCTGTATCAGAGAATCTTGCATACTCCGCCGTCTCTTTCCTCCTTGAGTTTCATGGAATGAAAGTTTCAGTTGCTGGGCCTCCTGGATTAAAGACAAACATTTTTCAGAGGCACACACCAGGGGATTGTTTTCTATGAGTTTCAAGTTTGATATATCTAGCACAGCCAGTCTCACATTTCCGAGCAAATCAGCCAAGTGTTTTTCCCTTTCATCCAAGTCAAACTTGACCCATCTCATGACAGCATTGAAAACAGTCTCCTCTGTTCTCACATCAATTAGGTCACTGGAAATGTATTCCTGTAACTTCTCAAATGACAAGTCCAGAAACTCCTCACTCTCAACAACAGACGTAAAGTTCTCCAATGCAAACTGACGAGCTTTGGCAGCTAGCTCTGTGCACAAGTGGAGGTGAGCAAACATTTCTATACCCAGACAGTTGGTGTGGTGAAGCTGGCATTCTAAGAACTTCTCACATGATGCCACGATAGCCGGGTACTGAAACAAACATGCAGCAGCCAGTAAATCTTGAGCATTAGCTGTTGTGATCTCAATTTTCCCACTATAAGCGTAATCTATCACACGTTTCAATGTCCATGGTGACACTTCGTTGAAACTGATGCGGTTTTCACGACTTTCTTTCAAATCACTGGTGAACATGGCCTGGAAATAGGGTGAACTAACGGCCAGGATATTTTTATGACAGGGAAATTCTTCTTGACCCACACACAAGATAGCATCGGTGAAGAGAGCTTCGTGGCGGAACTCGTTGAGTTTCATAAGCATGGACTGACCATACTCAACCTCATGCACCAGGTTCTTCTGGGAGTCAGTGTGTGAAGCCATTTTATAAGAATGTGAAATTAATGCTGTGGTGATCGTCTGTGGTCTGTTGAAGGTGATTCAGATTTATGAAATATGTGATCACTTGTTATCCCATGTTACTGTTAGGTATCACTTTTGGAGGTAACAGAGAAGGTATTCACAGAAAATCTTGGAAAAAACAAACAAAAAAGTTTAATAATAAATGCAACATATAAAAAGGTTACCCAATAAACAGCTGACAAACAAACAACAAAATAAAATTAGCCGCAAAACAAACTAAAATAAAAAAATTAACATACAAATATCCATACGTGGATGACCTGAGTAGTTTCCACGTATCTCGTACGAGATTAAGAAAGAATAAACCTACTGCTTCCTGATGCATGTCGTACATTGTGACTAATATGAGGTTGTGTATGGGGTTGGCAACCTCATCATGTAAAACAAACTTTGACAGAAACGACCATGGCAACTGAATGTGCATGCTTTGTGCAGGCTTCCTGCAAGGGGACCAGCTGCCATTTATTTGTGTTGTCCATACGGGCAACACAAGACGCAGCAACAGTGATAAATGCAGTTAGCGACCCATAGCTTGACTGCTTGCATCAGGGTCAGTGAACCAGAGCTGACAAAGACCCTACTCCACCTCCAAGTGGTGGTCTTGGAAACAGGCTGCATCACTGCAGTCAGGCTGAGAGAGTAGGTATTGAAGAGGGAAGGCTAATCCGGTCCCACCATGCTGAAACTGGATGTGTCGGGCCAAAAGGAGTAAATATCGCAGCTTTGCTGTAAACGGCGACACAATGTAACAAACATCCTTTTCAGGACGAACGCATAAGAAGAAGAATTACTCGTCAATTCTTCGGCAGTATATGTCCTCGACAGCTTTCCTATCCTGTGCTATCCATTCAAGGTCTTTCCATGCCATCTTTATTGTCGTGTAACGACTTCTCACCGACTTTTTCTTCTGTCTATTATTTTACTCCTTTAAAAATCTCTATCGCTAGATTGAAAACAAATTCCCTTCAGAAATCTTTTTCTTTCTTATAATGAAAAAGTCTCTCTCTCTAGTCTTAGATTTCTCAGTGTTCGCTAGCTCACCTTCTCACGGCCTAAGGAGCAATAGATTATTCCCCCACCGGCGAAGGTCGAAGGCTGTGCTACGAACAGTCCGGAAGTTGACCCTTTGTTTGTGTCAGGAACTGGATGCACATAAATCTGCCTTGCACACTGAAAACCCTAGGACCAGTTTGGTGAAGGAATTTGATCGTCCTGCAACCAACATGAACTACACACAAAATGTGTGTGTGTGGGGAGAATCCGGGACAGTGTGCAATGGGGCCACCCAAGAGGTCGACCAAAAATACAGCTGAGATTTTGGGAGGGAATTTTAAGCCATTAGAACGCTAACCATCATTCGGAGCAGACGGACTCTATGGGTCCCAAGTGGGCATTTCTTGTTGCGAACATCTGTAGTGAATTCAGCTGAGCGAAGTAAGTAGAGATAATACTGATGATTTTATAACATGAATAATCATATGTTTATCCACATCTTATTATTGCAGTACCTTTTGTTAAGAAAAAAAGTTTTTAATGCATTTCATTTTTCAGTGACAATAATGGTTATTTGCATCTTTACAGATCCCTCAAACTAATGTATGAGTTTGCTGAGGTCCTAGACCTAATTAACCACTGATAAGACAGGGTTAAATGATGTATATTATTGTTTTTACTTTGAGATATGCATATCGATCCAAGCAAAACAGAGGTGTAGTAGTGGTCCTTCTATTTTCTATTTCTTATAAGGCTTCTGTGTTCTCTGTCAAGACTACAAACTTGATAAAAGTGTTCTCAATCACTTCTTCTCACTTTGTCACATAAGCGACATTGATGTGTTTTTCATCATGGACTGTTCTTTACATGTATTTAATGCAATCCTATGCATATACCATGTTGTATGATTGAAGAACTATTTTATTATCAGTTATATGAATGTTATTTTCTACAGGAACCAGGACTTTAAGAATGCTTGCAATTATTTAGCTATTTAATGAATTTACCACTTTGACTGACAAAATGTAAGTCAGCAGTTCTCAAGCCTTGAGACCATGACTACCCTCCAAATGATTTACTGCTCGAGTAAGCAAGAATGTAAATCATTGGTTCTCAGACCTTGGCAGCAATGACAACCCACCATGTTAAAGCAGCATAGGAAACTATTACCTGGTGGTTCTCAAACCATTGTTGACAGTGACCCCAGAATTAAAATACTGCTCTATGGGCACTAGGTGAACCAGTGGTTCTCAAAAAATTGATGACCCCAGCCCATATCTCACAGTTTGTGAAACTCATTGCCACATGGGGAAAACCACTGCTGTACCTAAGCAGACAGCCAGATAGAGACTGAGAACTCAAGATAAGCTATAATGTCAGTTAAGAAGAAGTATTTCATAGATAATAGATCACACACTGTTACTGAATAGTAGTTAGCATTGTGTTAATTTAATTTCTGGTGGACGCTTACCGGCCATCAGACTTAGGAGATGATTGCTCTTGAAACCACTAACGGTACTTCAATTGTTTCCAGTCCACCCAGGTTGCGGTTACAAAGTACAAACCCAGATTGCGGTTACAAGGTACCTAAACCAGGTTACAGGTCCAGGGTACAAACCAGGGTACGAGTCCACTGTACCAAAGATTACCCCATACCAACCCACACTATATTAACCAGGTGACCATTCCAAAACCAAGTTACCCCTATCAACCAGTAAGCAGAAGTATTCAGCTGGGTTGACTTACCCCATCCTTATTTGAGATGCGCAATGAGTCCAGGGAAGTAAACTCTGCTGCCCGCTGATATGATAGAACTGTAACACTGTACCAAAGTGCTGGGGCATACAAAACCAAGAGAGTCCAAACACAAATCATCTCCGCAACTACTACAGTCCTCGAGGAGATGAGTATTAACACCTACCAGCAAACTACCATAGAAGAGATCTACTGTCCATATGATGACAAACTAGTTTTTTTTTCTAAACAGTAGAGCTAAACTTTATTTCATTTTATATGTATATTCAGACCTGTGAGAATCTATACCCTTTTATTCAATTTAACTTAACAGTGTCTGTTGTTATTTTTTTCTTGTTAACTTTATTTGGGCTGTATTTTGTTTTAAATATAAATCTACACCCTGGGGGCTGAGCCATAATTCAATTAACTTCTATTGGGTCGGGATATTTTAATTGTGGCTGGACACCAAATCTCTTTCTCAACCTTATGTGCTTTACGCAGTCCTTTTGTAGGATTCCTGAGGAAGAATTTATCGTCCAGAAAATATCCTGTTTAGTTGCCAGAATTCTCTTTGTATTAAGGATTTCTAGTACACTATTTCCCGAGGAGAGGCAGTTTCTTCAAACTCGGAAGCTATCAATAAGACATTATTATCTTTATTCTTCCATTCCATCCAAAGTGTCCTTTCTCTTCAAAACCACCTCGCGACATTTATCCCCTGTAATTCTATCTTCAATTTAGGTACTGTTTTAATTCTTAGGTGGTAAACTTACAGCCATTATTCTATATGCGTAATGCATTAACAAAACAAACAAAGTTCAATCAGGAAAATAAGTTCACTTCAAAACACTTACCTACAAGAGAAAAATGCTCTATAAGTTTGCTTGTGCTATCAACTGCTAGACATCTTCCCTTCATTATTACAGGTCTGTACTCTTTTATCCGAGCACCCAAAAACCGAAATATTCTGAAAGTCGAGTTTCTGTGGGCTACTTTGGGATCACAGTTTGGACAATTTCTTACTATTCTGGGCGACTTTGGGCTATTTTATGAACACATTTTGGGCGCCTTGGGCTATTTTGGCTACTTTTTAAAAACGATTTGGGCAACATCTGAAAACCAGAAAAATCTGGTTTCTGAAACAAAGCTGACCCTGAGATTTCGGATAAAAGCATACAGACCTGTACTGTGTAACACCTTTTTTTCTGACTTTAGTTGGCCTGTCCATGTTGTGTGTTGAAGTTTCGGTGATTTGAAATTTCTACATGATAGGTAACTGGCCCCATACCCAACCCTTCTTAGTTGCCTTTTATGACTTGCATGGCAGGTTACAGTGTCACTATTCTTTGCTCCCCTTTCGGGCCCTGGTAACACAAGGGAAAGAGAGGCAGAGGTAGAAAAAAAAAACATGGAGATGAGAACTAAGACAGAAACGAAAATGATGAAGACATGAAAAGAACTTGAGCTGGTGACACATGACAGGAGAACTTGGCATGTGTTTATGGATGGCCTATGCTCCTTAGGGAGCTGAAGTATGTTGATTTATTTTCCTGTCATCCATAACCGTTCTGCACAAAACACAATAATCAAATAGTCGCCCATAACTTTTTTTTCTCTCTTTCCCTCTCCTAATATCTCAAACTTTATGGCCTCATGAGACACTTATCCATTACCGTTTATTCCCTCAATCCGCATATTTTTTCTCATTCCTGTCATTCATTACTGTGTTGTTTTTCTTTCTTATTTTGTTTAATCCCCACTGTGCAGTACATATATAATGTTCATATTGTTCCACCCCTGCTATTATATCAGCAGTTCATCTCATTATGCTTCACTATATATGCAAATAGTGCAGTAAAGATGCAGCAAGCAGAAACAAATAAACATTACATGATTATGAATTTAAATAAAAAAATGCATACTGATGAGAGAAAGAATACTATTTATAAACATAGACAGTTTGAAGAGTCTAAAAAGTTGCTATGACAGAAGAAAATAAGCACAGGAAAATTAATGCAGAGAAGGCAGCTCTTTTTTTCATCAAATAAGATTTTCAAGGTCGCTGAAAGAGCGGAAACATGTGAAATGAATCCTAAACAAGAAAGAAATGTGTATAAAACTTACTAACTAGTATAAATGTTCGTATCTAACTTCAACTTGTTGATGAAAGGCGACCACATGCAACAGAGTTTGACCAGCGATGAGTTTTGTATTTAAGATGTGTTTAGTTTTTTTTATTTATTTCATGTTCAACCTCTGTTGGAATAAAATAGTACGGACTGCAAACGGAATATGCTGCATCTGACATTAGTTTACAAATAGTCTGTACTGCCATTAACACCTAAACAAATATCCGGTTGAAATGAAGAATTGTGGGATGTCTTCTTTAGTACCAATCATATATATTGCCCACATCGTTAGGGTTAGGATTAAGGTTATGATATAAGGATTGGATTAAGGTTATGATATAGCGTTAGGTTTAAGATTCCTAACCCTTTCCTTTATTATTGCATCTCTGAATTTTTTTTTAAGGCCATATCTAACATATGGCCCACTGTTCTTCTTTTCAACCTAAATATTCTATAAAATAGGATCAAAACACACACACATCTTTTTGTCGAAGATTTATAATTTATGTATTTAATGTACGTTCCATTTACTCCATGGTCCATAAGTAGGTTGAAATGAAATCAGTGGGACGTATGTTGGATGTCATCCAAATAAGTTGCACACGTCATTAGGGTTTATGATTCTTAAACAAAGCCCTTATTACCACATCTCTGAACTGTTTTTTTTTTCAAGGCTAGTTCGAACACACATCCAACTGTTATTCATTTTAACCATATTAGAACAAAATAAAATAAAACCCTGCTTGTTTAGAAAAGTGAAGGAAAAATACTCTTGCCATCATAACTGAACCCCCATTCTTAAGATCACAAGACCAGTTTTTTATCCACTGCTCTAAGCAGATGTCAAGTTGATTGGTCAAAATAAGATATAACTAGGACTTAGAGTGAAACTAGTTATATACACCTCTAATAGAATATTGATCATTATGACTGGCTAGACTGCAAGCAACAACAAGTTTGCACCTTTGTTTCCCCTTGAAGTGTTTGTCTTACTGTGATGAGGCCTATGCCTTCAGCCTAAACAGAAAGATTGTGGACCGTCTGTTTGATAAACTGAAAGGAAGACATGCATATAAGATGTTCAAGGCTCCAGCAAGAAAATGTCAGATATCTAGAGAACTGAAAATTTCCAGTAATAAGAAACTTCTCAGACTACAATTAGAAAAGGGCTATTTCAGTATAGAAGAACCTTACTGTGCAGAATGTCTTCAAGACAATAACAGAACATTTCTTGTTAAAATGTTAGATATGAACAGATGAGAATCCCAATATTGGCTTATTTGCAGGCTTCAAATTTCAAAATTAAATGTAGAAGAGGTGTTGGGAATAAACAGACCTGGGAAACTGCATAATACAAACAATAATTAACAAGAACAAAAGTTAATACATAGGCCCTAGTGGTTAGGAAGATGATGTTCTTGCAATAATAATAATAATAATAAATTCTTTAAGCGCCAAACACGGCGCATAAGGCAGAAACCAGTGCTCTCCAGGTTGTTCGTTGTGACGCCACTCCTCTTAGCTCTTGCACATTATTTAGGCCCAACGTTCTTCCTTCTCTTATTATTGTTCTTCTGAGTGTTTCTTTTGGTCTTCCTTTTTTCCGCTTACCCTCAGGAACCCAAGTGAGCGCCTGTAGTGGTATTCTGTTGTTTTGCATTCGTAGGACATGACCGATATATGACCATCGTCTTTTCCTTATATAGTCGGAGACATATTTCTGCCCAGAGTCTTCTCTTATTTGTCGATTAGTCTTGAATTCTTTCCAACTGATGTTCATGAGTTTTCTAAGACATTTGTTCTCGAATGTATTCAGCTTGTTCTCCAATGATTTTGTTATTTTCCAACTCTCACAGCCGTATGTTAACACTGAGATAACATTTGAATTAAACAGACGAAGCTTGGTATGTATATTCAATGATCGTAATTTCCAAATGTTAGATAATCTATTGAAGGCGCTAGCTGCCAAAGCAATTCTAGTATGGATATCTCTTGTTGTGTCACCATCCTGAGTCATTTTACTGCCTAAATAATTGAAACTTTCAACTTTCTGTAGTTTTTCCCCGTTCAAGATGATATCAAAGGTCTCGTTAGAAAAGTTCATAGCTTTAGTTTTAGAGGCATTTATTTGGAGACCAATTTTAACCGAGAGATGACACAAATTATTTATTGCTTCTTGGGATTGTCTTGGTGTTGAACTTAAGAATGCTACATCATCTGCGAAATCCAGGTCCCCCAGGAATTTTCCATTTGTCCATTTTATACCCAATTGTTCATTGTGGGTATAGTTTCTCATAACCCAATCAATAGCTATTCCAAAAAGTAGTGGTGACATAATACAGCATTATTGTGTTAGTTTCTGTAGAAATCTGTTTAACATAATAACATTTCCAGCCCCATTCACAACCTCACATACGTCCTAGTTCTTGCAATACATGTGACTTATAACAAGTGAAAGTCAATGAAATATTTAACTAAACGCACCAGGGCTTTACACCCCTCCCCTGTTTGTTATTTTTGTTTGGTGTACTTTACTTGGTT
Source organism: Oreohelix idahoensis (assembly GCA_024509875.1). NCBI lineage: Eukaryota > Metazoa > Mollusca > Gastropoda > Stylommatophora > Oreohelicidae > Oreohelix > Oreohelix idahoensis. The sequence continues at coordinate 630,715 of JAMPIV010000136.1, forward strand.
TTATCTTTTTTGTTTTTGTTTGTTTATTTAGCCTAGGGCCTAATTGTTTTCTATTTTTTAACATGCACGCAAAATTGATCATTTTGATTTGCCCTATTCAAAATAATTTGACAGAAGATGTGAAGCCAATTTCGCGTATCGGCAATTATTAATTTTATTTGGAATTCAAAACAATCTGTATCCAAATTATAACTCATCGGAGGTTGAACGGGGAATACTTCTCATCATCAAATAGGCCTAGCCCTAAAAAAATTAAAAAACAAGATGAAGACCTGATAATGGCTAGTTACGCCGGCAGCCGATCTGGATTACAGAAATGTTTTAACAAGAAATTAACATAAGCTATTACGACATCTATAACGCGATGAGCCGAACGTGAAGTTTGGTACACAGAAGTACGTTCGTGTATCTTGTTGACAACTTTCACATGGATAAACATGGACGACCAACTTACTTTACTGCGACGGTGGATATCGCCGACAGTTTGCTACGTTCACAAAATATACACATACTATATTTAGATAAAGCATGCCAACATCATTTACATTTCACTTACTTAACATAGTGTCTAACCGAATCTAATTCAAAACAGCAATATAAAGTTTGAATCCTTTGTTCGCATATTTTTTATTGTCCAATAGTTACGGTCAGCGCCATGTTGGAACTAGGAAGTGACGCCACCACAAATAATACTTTTTTTCTTTTTTCCTCTCGGTTTTCTTCGGACTTTCCATGTTGTTATGCGGCCTCCCACGGATGACTGGACAGATTGAGGGATCAGTGACTTCATTTACATACTCAAATTTGTTTAGGTTATAATGTTGATTCAAAGTACACATATAAGGCAACAGGGATTTGGAACTCCAAAGCTCGACGGGGTCCACCCAAGGCTACTAGTCATCAGAGGGTTCAGATGGGGCCCGGGCCATATCACATTGTGAGGCCGCTCATTGTTTAGGAAGATGGGTCAATAGTGGAGGATCATTCGTCATTACCCCGTGTAGTTCCCGTGGGGTCTCTGGGGAGGTACAGAAAGAATAGGACGTACATGTCGTCGCCCTAGTACTGCTTTATTCAATCTCCACTGAAGCGTGTTTTGAGAAAAACGCATCCAAAGTTTTGGGGTTATCAGTTGAACATGAAAGAGTTATCACATTAAAATGAAATTTTGCACGATGATTGAAACTGTTAAATGTATTTAAATCGAAAATTAGAATATGGAAAACATTGTTCAAAAAAGAATTATAAGCAGCTTCGTGTTGGAGATAGATTAATGTGCAAACAGAATTATTCAGTTCCTAGTTGATTTCCTAATTCTATCTCGATATACGTGCCTTACAGAGACATCGTTATTCTATCTCCAGTGTCCTGGCGAAGACAGCCTGTGACGGGTTAAGAGAACCTCATTTCAGATCTATAGCTTAATTTTTTACGTGCTCATCTCAGATGTTCATTTGCTTTAAAAAATATCTTTATGCATATATTTATTACGATTACACCTCTTTAAAAAATGGTGAGAGTTTGGGGGCTATTTCCTGGTAAGGTTGTTCTTCCTGTCACAAACATTCACTTTAACGTGCTCGTTCAGGCAGGCCGGCATTAAAAGATAAAGGAGCCATGTTTAAGTGTATATTATTGACTGAATTAAATGAATACAATTCTGTACTGATATTTCAGGTAGTTTATCTTGCTACACATTTACACATAATAAGAATTTGAGGACAAATACTAGAGAAATCATGATTTAAGCAGGGTGCTCGTGAAGTCTCTGTACAACTGTAGTATGTATCTTGACATGCTCTTCAGATTTTTTTTTTCCCTGTTGTCAAAGGTCACGCTTTCAGTTTCCTTAGGGCTACTTCATTTGGCACAGGAATGCTCCATTGGATCTTCTTGCGAGATCTTAATGATACTGCAGTTCATTCTGTGGCTGAATGACACAGCTTGTATTCAGTTGTATGCAGATGAGCATATCTGCAGCTGTCTTATGCATGTAAATGGACAGTTCGAAAAGAGTAATTTTATTGTTTGTATGTTGTTTGAACATTCTTAGTAGTCAAAGAATGTATTTCCCTGCAAAATAGCGTGTTGTTCATTTCTGTTAGTCATTTCATCAAACTAAGAGGAAAGTATTTTCACAGTGCCTGACGTGTCGTTGAATCACATAATGGACGCTGTCCATTTCTTGGATGGAAATATAAGCTGGTTCTCCGCATTGCTGAATCAAAAGTTTAATCTGAGGATGTTTTTTAAAGAAACAATGCCAGAGCTAGAGTCATTATAGAATTCATATTTTGTGGTACCGGTACACAAGCATCTGGCCACATAGTCACCTCTGTGAGTTGATGATGATCTCTAATAACTTTCTCATATTGTTTCCAAATCTCCCATTTCCTATTTCATGCCACAAAGGAAAGTAAGATTTCCTTGTCAATGACAAATACATTGATACAGCGATAAAATCATCCATTATAAATATAAAAGTTAAAATAAAATGTAGGGATAAAATATAGTTATGATACGCTGCTGCTTCTTCGCCCACGCCACAAGCGCGTTGATTTTGGCAGACCGTACCATCGTTTTCTAGTGTCATTGAAAAAAAACTATTTATAACATGGGGACACGAAAGGCCTATTCGTTCAGATGGGGTAAGAAAAGGAGGGAAGAGAAAAATGATGCCGTCTGCAAACGGGGTTTGAATCTAAGCCTAGCATACGCGCGAACTTGTAGTTAGTTGTTTGAAATACGACGAAAGTTAAAAAATGTTCGTCAATTGGGTCACGAAAACAGGCTTAGCTCTTATTGAGAATGACGTAATTCCCAACGTAATACGGACGATTCTCGTAATTAGTTTGAAAATAGCGGTAAAAAGAAGTGAACGAGTGGTAGATTATAGATTTCAAGACTAACATGGAAAAAAAATATGGAATTCCTTATTAATAGGTTTAGAATCACAAAAGTTAGCTAGTTTAAGAGCTTATCTTTTCCTGATAAATAATATGCTTTAAAATAAAAGGACGGACAGATAACTCGGAAGTTATTGACAAAAGACTGATTTGTTCGGTGCAGACTAGCAGACAGATGTTCGTTTTGCAGTCACTAGCGGTTACATTTTGACGCGTCCTTGAGTAAAAGCAGGAAAAGGGTCATGTGTTCTGTAGGAAAAGGGGTAGACACGGGGTAGAAATTATGGGATAGCTAAAACTGAATATTGTGTTGTTTTTTTTTTAGTGTTGGGCCAAAACCAAGTCCATTTTTGGGGAATGGCAAGTTCGGACAGACCGACCGACAGAAATACACCACACATTGGACCAAATTTGGACCTTAGTGTAAAATTTTGAATTTAAAAAGCTTGGCTTTCCTATCTGATTGGTCAACACAGTTAAGATTATTAGAAAATTGGACGGCTCGTTGCCATTTTGTTTAAGACTGTCCATAGAAGCAGATCGTTGATGCTGTGAAGTGTGACGTCCACTGAATATAAATAAATAATATAAGGAATACGGACGCCATAGTCCAGCCAGCAGCTCAGCTGAGTTTGTGCTATTTCAACGTACCTGTGTGTTTTCTTTTGAATTGTGGTAAGACAGAAATTATTAACCTTTTTATTTAACAATTCTGAGTGAGTGATACTGCCATATAATGAAAAATGATTACGACAAGTGAGTACTTATTCTAGGTCCCCAGCCAACTGTTACAGGGCCTAGAGGTTGAATTATAATATGATAAACTATCAGAAATGTAGAATGCAGATGTTTCTTTTCAGATGGTCAGGTGGAAACATATCACCCACCTTATTATATGGAAAGAAGAGATTAATGATAATATTTCAGATGCAGTGCAGGCCTTAGAGGAGAGGAATGTGAAACTAGTGCTACTTGATAACAGCATTAATGTAGATGTGCTGGGTCGGTCAGAGAGATCTGACCCTGTCTTTTATTTCAATGTATTAATGCTTGTAAACATGGTGGATTAGGTATTATGTTAAGACCTAGCCTAATTTTGTGGTTTCAGAGTTTTTTTGTCTGGCACTGTGCTAGTGCCAGATATTCTGAAGAGTACAACACTGTATGAAATGAGATGCCTACCATACTACCTCAGCGCATGTGAGGAGTGGGCCTAAGGAACAACTATCTTCAATCGTCACAGGCCAGATAAGTGTTATAGAACTGGCCTGCTGAGATTCATCAACGAGTACTAAATAATATAAACTCCATTGTGTAACTAATAAACTTTTCCACCATCAATCCTGTTTAAAGAGCAAATGAACACTGTTAACTAAAGGACTGGGTATGATGAAAATACCCCGACCCGACATCAAGCACTAGTTAATAAAGACTTTAGTTTTAGTACTAATATTAGCAAATTTAAATTATGTATGTACAGGTCTTTCATGTGTTTACTTGATCATATGTAATTTTATTGAAAGTGATTCATATTGAGTTGAAAGTCCTGACCAGAAGAAAACTAGGTTAAGGACAAAATAAATTTGAAAAAAAAATTGTAAATTACTAAATTTTAACCACAGTGTCAGTTGACTTATTATAGAGATTAATATTAGTGTTTGTGTGTGTGTTTGTGTACTTAATTACCAGCACACCACATTTTCATTACCCTAGACAGTAGACGTAGCTATCAGACATACTAGTCAAGAATAAGTCTGATTGAGGTCGTAGGGTGGTAGCAGCAAGGTACTCTGTAAACTCACATAAACTGTTATCCTCAGGGACCTTCACAGCTGACCTCATTCAGTACACTAAGTAAACATAGCAACAACACTTAATAACATCAAAACCCACCATAGTTGCTCCCCTTGCATTAAACCTGCACCAGATCAGTTTTAAAACAGAGGCGGCAGCGAATTTGTTTCTTCGCGTCTCCATAGTGATCCATAACATCACGTGATGACTATGACTATTTTCATTGGCAGATCAAGAGGTGGAATAAAGCAGTATAAATGTGATTGGACTTAGAATAATTAAAATCCAATAAACGTTTGAATCAAAATTATTTTTTTGAAAAATATGTTCTCATATAAGGGATAACTTTAAGATATTTTGTAGGATGATAGAGTAGCTTTAAATGACGTCACTTTATGACCTCGGGTCAATTTTTGCCAAAAATGGAGATAGAATGAAGCAATACTAAGGCGACGATGTGTGTCGTGTCGTACAATGCCACTAATATAAGGTTACACATGGGGCTTGCAACCTCGCAATGTAAAACAAATTGTCACATAAGCCAATGATGCAAGAGCGTATGACTGCTATTCGCACGCTTCCTACAAGGGGGCCAGCTGCATTGGTAGCTCTATGCTCTACAGGAAGCGCAATGGAAAATGATTATGCATCCTTTGGCCAAATGGTCCTAATACTCCCCCTTCACGCATGGCCTGCTAGTGGTCACACTATTTCGTGGCGGAAAACCAGTAGAAAATACAGTTCAGTACTCCAATGAAGCAAACACTTAACACTTTGTAGTGGAACGCAGAATAATTCATTCTTCTTCTGCGTTCAGTTTGAAGTCGTGCTAAATCTGCAGGCCTGTCGCCAGGACGAAGTCCACAGCCTTTTCCAGGTCAGCGCGGCAGCCTCATAGCTTCTGCCTGAGCTCAGCACCCACTGGCCAAGTCATACGTCGTGGATCATCATGGGTTGAGCAGTTTTGAAGAATGTGTTCAGAGATTTGATTCCGGTTCCACATGGACATTCATTATTGTGAGATATCCTGAGGCGATAAAATCAAGTCCATCACGAAAACTCAGTCCTATTATATAGCTCTGAAACGTGGAGAACAACAAAATGTAGTGCTCACAAGTGTTGGCACATTTTGTGGTCGCTATGCGTAGGTCGTAGATGACGTGCCTTTGTTTGGCCTAGCAATATTGTGTATAGTCGAAGTGTACGTTGCATGTCTTGCAGTTATAGAATGCGTTCCCATTGGAACTTATAGTTGAATATATGATATAAGAAGTGTGTCCTTATGGAAGATAAAGTGTGAGATAGTGGATCAATATTATAAATCGATATAGGAATCGTGCAATGCGTAAAGATGCTAATCTTCATGTGGAATCATATTGAACTTGTTTATGTGGATCGATGAATTTGGATATTTTCATGTCGTTGGCACAGTTGGCCAGTTATGCGTTTAACATGTTTTGAGATAGCTTCAGCGGAACTTTATCGTCAGTCCTATCCTCTCTGACACAAAAAAGGTATGCCAGACAAGATTAACTGGAATAATCAGTGCGCCCAAGCTTTACACAACATTAAGGATTGTTTTTCTCGAGGTCCTATGTTACGGATACCACATTTTAAAATGCCTTTCCTCCTCAATCTTTACATGACATCGGAGGCTGCTTAATGCAACGTTATGATGGCGAGAATCACCCAGTACTATACGTGAGCAGTAAACTTAACGCGGCTGAACCAAAGTATCTTATCGTGGCACATGAACTTCTAGGTATCGTATTGAGTCTGAAGAAAAGAGGCAGGTATTTGATAGGTTCGCATTTCTGTATCCAGACGGATCAGAAAGCCCTTACTTTTCTTTAATCTATGAAACCACTCAATGCAAAATTAACTCGGTATGTATTAGAACTACAAGCATATGATTACTCTGTTTTACCTATTAAGGGTAGAGACAAAATGCTCGCTGACGTCCTCTCGAGATGCATACATTGACAGTGACACGAGTTCCCATATATGCATCTGGATTTCAGAACTTTGAGTTTTACATACGTTCCTTTTAGACATTTGCTGACTGATTGACTACTTGAATTCATAGAACTATTTGCAGGATCCATAAACATAGTAAGCACTACCTTGGTTATTAAAAATAACATAATGCTATTCCTACTGGAAAACTTATTATAATAGCTTAGTTGATTCTATTATTATATTAGTTTCCTTTGTGATAGTCTGATTCGTTGTAATTAAATGTTCTTACTGTTGGAAGGGCAAGGTAATGTGGCGAATATCTTTTGCACGCCACGTGTGAGTTTCATAACACTGGTATACACACATTTTGGTGCCTTAAATTTTATAGCTGTTCTTGGGTAATTTTGGGTTGCTGATTCCAAAAATGTAATCAGATTTTTTCTATCAGCTCTAGTTTTTGAGATAACTAAGAATGACCATATTAGTAGGGCAATGTTATGTACAATCCTAGAGTTAGGTGCGATCAGTGGCATTTTGACTTTAGTCTGCATTCATATTATATGTAATTCTCTTCTTCTTCTTTGATCCTTAGCCACCGACCGTCAAAGCAGTCACTGGCCATCACGCCTAGTGGCGTCTTGTAGGGCAACAACAAATTGATTCCACTTTGCTCGGTCGGTGGCCATTGTGGTGGGTTGATGTTAATATAGTTTGTTGTAAAGAAATCTTAGTGTACTGAATGAGGTCAGCTGTGAAGGTCCCTGAATATAATAAATATTAGAGTAAATTTCCAGGGCACCTTTCTACTACCACCACTATGATCTCATTCAGACTTATTCTAGATAGACTGTAAGACGACTACGTTTGGTGTCTAGGGTTATGAAATGTAGTGTAAGGTTGCATTAACCAACTAAACATATAAACAATTACACAAATTATTTTATTATCTACTACAACACAACAGTGCCACGACAATCACATACAAACTACACTTTAAAAGACAATCTTTAGTAAGTCTGTGGTTGAAAGTTAAGGTTTTTCAATTTATTGTCCTGAATCTGATTTATTTGGAATCAGGACTGACAATCAAAGTGAAATCATAGAAATTAATTACATCAATCAATTTATACAATGGATCTTCTGTCCATAATACATATATTATTATATAAGGGTGTAGTTCTATTGTTTAACTGAGGTGACTTCTAGTATACACTGGTTGATTGTTTACTATCATCATCTCTGCACGTTGTTTGTAAGTTTTTATGGACACTGATGGAATGTTTATATCACTATTCCCAGTCTCTTTTCTAATATAATGTTAGTTGAGCGACCAGGTGCCGAAACATGCACCTATCTTGGTAATATGCTGTAGGAATCTTCCTGCACTTTGCTGAACGACAACCTTCAGCTCCCACTTCTTCAAGAATGATGGTGGTTTGCAGTTGTATCCGAAAAAGGCAAGACTGTGGCATGAATATATCGGCCCACTGTAGTCTGGCACCAGTTATTGACAGCAACCAAATACCTCTGAAATCAGAAGGATATGCCTCCTTCGTAATCAACAGCCTACACTAATACTCAACAACCAGGACAGGCACATTACAAACAAACATGCAAGATCAGCTCTTTACGACAATCCCTTTCACCAGTTTCTTTTGATGTGACCAGGTATACCAGTACTCCTCTCCCCTAATAGTTACAACGCCTCTGCAATTCCAGCAATAATCTGTTGTCCATACCATAGGATAGGTATTATGCTCCTGATGATAATCCTATATAATTTAGTTGGTCTACACCTCTCTGATAGTCTTTCATATGCTGGATCTATCTCTAGACTCTGTTTTGAGTCTGCCATAGACTCACTTACTTATAATCGTATGTTAATATCTCACATTCAAATTTTATTTTAAATAAAATATTAAGAAAATCAATCTTACCACAGATGTAAGGAAATAACACAAGTAAAACGATGACTAGGCAATAGAATCTGGCACATTTTCGATCTGCCTTTGTCCAGGCTTTTCCGTTATTAGAAAATTCTTAGCCTGTTCTCAACGTACTTGATTTTCACAGAATTTATTTTCAAAAGTGGCAGTGAACCGACGCTTCTACTTGACCATATCTAACTTTCTAACCAATCAGGCCATGTTTACATGAGCCTTTGAAAAAAACTATCCATCCTATACGTTTCCATTAACAACAGTATTTGTATTTCCAGGTCACCCAATAATTTTTCGCCTTACATTTTACTACAGCCAATCAAATCGTATCTAACTTGTTGGCCTCATTTCCCCCAAAGCAGTGTTTTCCAAACATGCCATAAAAAAATTAAGCAGATATGATCTTGTGCTGTCAGTCAACTCCACTATAGTATTTTGGCTATAATTTGTTAATTAATGGACTATTTGCGAAACACATAACATATTCTTTGTCAGCAAGTCCTAAGGTACCCGAATATATAAGTTTAATGGGGCTAAGTGACTTCGTTCAAAATATGTATTTTTCTATGATAGTCGTGTATTTGCTGTTACCACCGTTCACTTCCATACTAGGGAATGTCTTCTGTACTTACGATAGAATTTCGTCATTCCTAATAAGAGCTAAAGTCGTTTTAGTGACACGTGTCGTCTACATGTTCTAACTTTTTCATCGTATTTTGGGGGAACCCCTAAGGCAAGGCTTGCCACTTGCTATAGTTGGCTTTTAGTTTAAAATCAATGCGAAACGTATTTGCATTTTCATCTCCTTGCCCCTCCTCGTTCTACGATGCATTTGTAAGCAGATGTTTTCTTAGAACTAGGAAAAGTGGTGTCAAGGACGAATTTGAAAATTTGAGTACCGTTTTGTTCGTCTTATGCGTTAGCAATTAATAATCTGAAGGCGTAGGCGATAACCAAGCGTTCTAGCCGAAATTTCTTTTATACTTTCTTATTTTGCCTTTATGCCCTATATTGTTATATATTAATTTAGCTATTGTATTAGAAATTCACTACAGCCATCCTTCGTACAGTGCCCCAACTCTGGTTCATTCTTTGCATCTCAGCCTCCACAGTCCTCCGCCAGGTTGTTTTTGGTCGGCCTCTCTTTCGTTTTCCTTCAGGGGTCCAAAGCATAGCTGTTCTTGTGATGGCATCGGGGTCTCTTCTGAGGACATGGCCAACCCAGCTCCAGCGTCTGCCAGCTATGATGGTGTGCATGTCCTCTTGCTTGCTACGAGTAAGCAGATCTTGGTTAGTGATGGTATTCGGCCAAAAGATTCGGTGAATTTTTCTTAGGCATGTTGTGTGAAAAGAGGACAATTTCGACATTTCCTTCTCTGTAACTCTCCAGCATTCCGCAACATAGAGAAGCACAGAAAGCACACAACTCTGATATAATCTTAATTTTGTGCTTGTGCAGTATTGGGAGGACTTCCAGATGTTGTTTAGGCTAAAGAAGGCTGTTCTTGCCTTATTCATTCTGATGTTGATGTCTTTGCCTGCCCCGCCGTCTGGTGTTACTATGCTTCCTAGGTATGTGAAGGTATCTGCCTGTATCAGTTGCTGATTCCTTACTGATATGGGCTCAGGGTTGCTCACATTGAGCGTCATGACCTCAGACTTCTTTAAATTGATGTTCAAGGCTACCTGCTGGCTAAACTTATTAAGTCTATCCGTTTTTTCCTGGATGTGTTGATGTGAATGTGCTAGTAGTGCAATGTCATCTGCATATTCCAGATCTTCCAATGTAGAAAATGTTGTCCATCTTATTCCTCTTGGACTGCCCTCTGTTGTCTGGCGCATCACCCAGTCTATGAATGTTAAAAATAGAGTGGTTGATAAGGGGCATCCCTGTCGTACTCCTGTCTTCACCTCAAAGGTTAGGTTGCTCTGCCCAACACTACACGTAAAGTTGGCGTAGAGGCTTTTTATGATTGACACTATGCAGCTTGGAATTCCATAAGCCCTCAGTATTTTCCCTAAACTGTCCCTATGTATGCTGTCAAAAGCCTTTTCAAAATCAACGAAATTAATGTATAGCTGTCTTTGCCATTCTGAGCACTGCTCTATAATGTTCCTAAGAGTGAATATATGAAAGGAAATGAAAAGAAAGAAAACAGAAGCGAAGTCCCCCAGGTTAAAGCAACTATATAGCGAACAGTACAGTCAGCTGGACAAGGAAGTTATATGTAATTACTGTGCATATATTACCAAAAATGCAATAAAACTTTATCACTAGCACTTGTTTAGTCAACACGCAAAAATGATCTTTTCGAGGACTTCCTGGAATGTGATATTCCCGGACAGTCACGCTTAAGGGTCCAACAGTAAACTGCCATCATGTCTTCTTTCTTCTTTGATCCATAACCGCCAACCGTCTAAGCAGTCAGCGGCCATCACGCCTGGTAGCGTCTTGTAGGGCAGCAACAAATTGATTCCACTTTGCTTGGTCGGCGGCCATCCTTCGTACAGTGCCCCAACTGTGGTTCATTCTTTGCATCTCAGCTTCCACAGTTCTCCGCCAAGTTGTTTTTGGTCGGCCTCTCTTTCGCTTTCCCTCGGGGGTCCATAGCATAGCTGTTCTTGTGATGGTATCAGGGTCCTTCTGAGAACGTGGCCAACCCAACTCCAGCGTCTGCCAGCTATGATGGTGTGCATGTCTTCCTTGTTACTTGCAATCATGTGGGCATCCCAAAGTCCCTGGTATCTCTCTTCCATTGTTTTTATATCTTGGTGAAATCTTTCACCTTGCTCCTCGCTAAAGTCGCCAAGATTCTCCGGAAATAAATGTAAATGGTTATGGAGGCAGTGCAATTTTATGCTCATGTTGCATCCAAGTTCACAAAAATTCGACAGTATGTTTCCAACTAATTCAGAATAATTGTCTGCTTTAAAGTTACCTACAAAGTTTTGCACAACTAAAACAAATGATGACCAGGCTGTGGACTCTGTTTTGTTCATGGAATCAATAAAATTTGGATCGTTTATTAACTTTCTAATTTGAGGTCCATCAAAAATTCCAGCTTTAAGTTTGTCTATGCTCAATTCTGGAAACTTTCTGCATAAGTAATTAAAACAGGTACCATCTTTGTTCAGTGCCTTAACAAATTGCTTCATCAAGCCAAGCTTTATATGTAATGGTGGCGGTAGAACTCTTTTTCGATCAATGAGAGGCTTATTGACAATATTTTTTTCTCCAACTTTAAATTCATCCCTCAACGGCCACTGTTTTTTTGTCCAGTGCATATCTTTTGCCCTGCTATCCCACAAACATATAAAGCATGGATATTTGGTGAATCCCATTTGCTGGCCAAGCAAGAAGTTCATCATTTTAAGATCTACACAAACCATCCAGTTATGTTCTAAATACTCCAATTTTTCCAGAACTGCTTAAAATCTAAAAAAGGCAATTCTGGGAAGATTCTTGGAAAAGTTCTCATTCTTCTTCCTCGTTCGTCCTGAAAAGGACGGTGGTTGAGTTGTGTCTGTTTACGCCTAAGCTGTGATATCTGCACCTTTCGGTCGACACATCCGACTTCTGCACGGCATTTTTTAGGACCGCGTTTGCCTTCCCATTGCGATCCACACTCGCTCAGCCAGACTGCACTGCTGCAGACTGTTTCCAAGACCACCACGTGGAGGTGGAGTGCGGTCTTGACCAGCTCTGGTTCGCTGGTCCTGCCGCAGGTAGTCAAGCTATGAGTCGCTGACTGCGTTCTCTATTGCTGCGTCTTTTGGTCCTTGGAAAACTGAAACTGAGAGTAAACGAGCAGTTTTCTTTTGTAAAGGATTAGACAGCAATAGTTTTTTTTACATAGCCTTATATAGAAAATATTGTAATAATACAGGGTGACCCAAAGAAAAAAAAAGGGCCCGCGCGCGCACAATAAGTGCGCGCGCGGGCTTGTTTTTTTTGGGTCACCCTGTATTAATGAAATACAAAAATGTCTGTATCTCAAAAACTAGAGCTGCTACAGACAAGTAAATGTGATATTTGGATTGAGCAGGCCTCATTTATGTACAATCAAGAGTAAAATATTTGGCACCAAAATTTTTTTTTTTTGGGTAGGGCTGTGATTTGAAGTAAATGTAGTGCTCACAAGTGTTGGCACATTTTGTGGTCACTATGCATAAGTCGCAGATGATGTGCCTTTGTTTGGCCTAGCGATATTGTTTATTCCGCTGTGTATAGTCGAAGTGTACGTTGCATGTCTTGCAGTTATAGAATGCGTTCCCATTGGAACTTATAGTTGAATATATGATATAAGAAGTGTCTCCTTATGGAAGATAAAGTGTGAGATAGTGGATCAATATTATCAATCGATATAGGAATCGTGCAATGCGTAAAGATGCTAATCTTCAAGTGGAATCATATTAAACTTGTAAATGTGGATCGATGAATTTGGATATTTTGATGTCGTTGGCACAGTTGGCCAGTTATGCATTTGAGAATGTTTTGAGATAGCTTCAGCGGAACTTGGGACCTATATTATTATTCATACCCCACACTAAAGAGTTTCGTCACAGTAACCTAAACATATATAACTATACAATTAATAATTGCTTAATCACCTTCTCCATCTCTAAACAAGTAAACATTATCAACAGTTTCAAGATCAGCGAAGTTGCTAAATAAATAGGTATCGTTCTTATCTGATTGGGTGCCCTATTCATCATCAGGTAATCTTCAAACATCCGTTTGATACATTCCTTGTCATAGAAGAAATTATAGTTAATTATATAAAGTCATGTGCAAACACTGTGACTTGCTGAAGACGGCCAGTGGTTTTCTGGTCTTACATCATAATAATATACACCAATTTCCCCTTTTATGTATTTTTATTTTCTCCCAATATCTAAGTAAGCCTGTCTGGCTTTAATACAAGGTGAAAATCTTTCCTAATAACATTTGTGGTATAACACAAAGCTTTGAACCAACGGGCTGATCACCCGTTTGCCAGTCACTTCGATTACGGAAACAACAGCAGATGGATTGATTTGCCGTTGCCCTAAAGACGCCAATAGGCGTGATGGGAAACAATGGCAAAGAAAGCCTATCTGCTGTTGCCCTAAGGCGCCACTAGGCGTAATGGCCACTGACTGCTTTGACGGTCGGTGGCTAAGGACGGAAGAAGAAGAAGAAGACAAAGCTTTGAGGTTGGCGCCTTTCTAGGTATGCCTCTACCCCTAAATAATGCATATACATTCAATAATACAAATACATATCAATAATAAGGTTTACATAAATGTTTATCTTACCGCATCAATGAAATAATACACAATTTGTAGGTTAACCAGCGATCAATGGGCACATTCAGATCGCCACTGGTGCAGAACAGCGAACGCACTGGTCATGAATTCCTTGCTTCTGATGCTAACACTACTTGTGAAAATTTATCTTAGAGTGGCAACTAACGCTGGTTTCAAATCGTTTTTATTACTACCGTTAGTCTACTCTGCCACAGCCAATCGAATTATGTTATGCCCACTAGCCTCTTTTTTTCAAAAATAAATTACACTTTCAAAAATATAACGTCCCCCCTCTTCCCCGACTGGCAAAGTTGAGTGAGAACATCAATGCGTCTGTCTCTATGTCTTTTCTTTACAATATTTCTGTTATTATCTAAGCGTTTTTGCTGTAAGATATTATAACATTATGGGTAGTATTGTCTTCTAATAAACAAATATTATCATTTTATTTGTCAACTGTCCTTGCTTTTATTTTATTATTCATTGAGGTTTCTTGGCCACCCTTTCTCAATTTCAGTATCACACTGCATAAGCTATCTTTTCAAATATGCCTCCATGCAAATCCCCCACTTACATATTTTTCTCTCTCTTGCTTGTATGCGTTTTGCCTAACGCAAAACGGTTTCGTTAGATTTAACTTGTCACTATGGGTAGGAGACAAAGCGGTGGGGTTTCAATAGTCATTCAATAGCAGATACTTTTTGGGAAAAAATATGCCATAGCAACGGCGTAACTAACGCCAAGTAGTTTTTTTCAAACTCCCAACCATTCATTCCCGTTGCTGATTCCTTACTGATATGGGCTCAGGGTTGCTCACATTGAGCGTCATGACCTCAGACTTCTTTAAATTGATGTTCAAGCCCATCTGCTGGCTAAACGTATTAAGTCTATCCGTTTTTTCCTGGATGTGTTGATGTGAATGTGCTAGTAGTGCAATGTCATCTGCATATTCCAGATCTTCCAGTGTAGAAAATGTTGTCCATCTTATTCCTCTTGGACTGCCCTCTGTTGTCTGGCGCATCACCCAGTCTATGACTGTTAAAAATAGAGTGGTTGATAAGGGGCATCCCTGTCGTACTCCTGTCTTCACCTCAAAGGTTAGGTTGCTCTGCCCAACACTACACGTAAAGTTGGCATAGAGGCTTTTTATGATTGACACTATGCAGCTTGGAATTCCATAAGCCCTCAGTATTTTCCATAAACTGTCCCCATGTAAACTGTCAAAAGCCTTTTCAAAATCAACGAAATTAATGTATAGCTGTCTTTGCCATTCTGAGCACTGCTCTATAATGTTCCTAAGAGTGAATATATGATCTGCACATCTTCTGTTCTTTCTAAATCCTGCTTGTTCTTTCCTCAGTTTATGGTCTACTGCCTTTGAAATTCTCTGTATAATTATGCAGCCTAGTATTTTGCTGGGAACTGAGAGAAGAGTGATTCCTCTCCAATTATTGCAGTCTGCAAGATCTCCCTTCTTGGGCAATTTGACAATTATTCCTTTGTTCCACTCTGATGGTGTTGTCCCCGTTTTCCAGAGTTGTGCAAATAGTGGTTCTAATAGTTCTGCTGCTAGCACAGGGTCTGTCTTAAATAGCTCTGCATTTAAGTTATCATGGCCCGGAGCTTTGCCGTTCTTTAACCCTTTGATTGCTGTGATGATTTCTTCTTTTCGTGGAATGTCTGTATTTACATCTAGATCGTTTTCAGCTTCAGGAACATTCAGTTGTGTCTCTGGTGATTCCTTGTTCAGAGTTTCTCTGAAGTACTCTGCCCATCTTGTTTCCTGTCCCTCTGCTGTCGTGATGATATTACCTTGCTTATCTCTTACTAATGTAATATTGTTTGCACCTTATTTTCCGCTGATGAATTTAGTTATTTTGTATACTGTGCTTTGTTCATTTCTCAGTGTTGCCTCCTCTGCCTGTCTTGCAAGATCGTCTAGGAAATTCCTTTTCAACAATATACAAGGAAAGCAGCAAATCATGCTTGGTATTCCAGGAACGGAAGAAGCAAGACTTGATAACACCAGAAACATTAAACACCATAACGATGAGAAAGGAAATGAAAAGAAAGAAAACAGAAGCGAAGTCCCCCAGGTTAAAGCAACTATATAGCGAACAGTACAGTCAGCTGGACAAGGAAGTTATATGTAATTACTGTGCATATATTACCAAAAATGCAATAAAACTTTATCACTAGCACTTGTTTAGTCAACACGCAAAAAGGATCTTTTCGAGGACTTCCTGGAATGTGATATGACTGGACAGTCACGCTTAAGGGTCCAACAGTAATCTGCCATCATGTGGGCATCCCAAAGTCCCTGGTATCTCTCTTCCATTGTTTTTATATCTTGGTGAAATCTTTCACCTTGCTCCTCGCTAAAGTCGCCAAGATTCTCCGGAAATAAATGTAAATGGTTATGGAGGTAGGGCAATTTTATGCTCATGTTGCATCCAAGTTCACAAAAACTCGACAGCATGTTTCCAACTAATTCAGAATAATTGTCTGCTTTAAAGTTACCCAGAAAGTTTTGCACAACTAAAACAAATGATGACCAGGCTGTGGACTCTGTTTTGTTCATGGAATCAATAAAATTTGGATCGTTTATTTTAACTTTCTAATTTGAGGTCCATCAAAAATTCCAGCTTTAAGTTTGTCTGTGCTCAATTCTGGAAACTTTCTGCATAAGTAATTACAACAGGTACCATCTTTGTTCAGTGCCTTAACAAATTGCTTCATCAAGCCAAGCTTTATATGTAATGGTGGCAGTAGAACTCTTTTTCGATCAATGAGAGGCTTATTGACAATATTTTTTTCTCCAACTTTAAATTCATCCCTCAACGGCCACTGTTTTTTTGTCCAGTGCATATCTTTTGCCCTGCTATCCCACAAACATATAAAGCATGGATATTTGTTGAATCCCATTTGCTGGCCAAGCAAGACGTTCATCGTTTTAAGATCTACACAAACCACCCAGTTATGTTCTAAATACTTCAATTTTTCCAGAACTGTGCTTATTGTAGCATACTCCTCTTTCATTGTAGTAGAATGAGCAATTGGAATTGAGCCATATTTGTTACCATTGTGTAAGAGAACACCCTTCAAATTTCTTTTAGAGCTGTCAATGAAAAGTCACCACTCATCTGGTGTATAACTTACACCCATTTTGTTAACAAGACCTCCTACATTAGTACAAAACACAAGGTTGTTTTCTTTACAAAAGAATGGAATAAAACCTTGCTCTCTGCTGCGATAAAATGTAACCTTTGTTTCAGCAGTCAGTAATTGTTTTTCTTTCAATCTTGAAGCCAAAAGTTCTGAAGATTCCTTGGAGAGATATAGATCTCGGATTAGATCATTTAGTTCAAGCTGGTCGAAGCGTTGAGCATCTGAAAAATCATCTTCGAAATCACTGTCACTTGTCGTTCCACATGTCACTGCTGTCTCATCTTCTAGCAGGGAATCCGAAATCTGACTGAAAGTTGGAATTGGTATGTCATCTCCGTGTGGAACAGGTCGCCTAGCAGAATCTAAATCTGGATATTTCCACTTTTTGTGGATTTTTTTCCCATTAATTCCCTTAATATTCACAACACAGAAATAACAGTCATCATAGTGGTTCTTGGGCTCTCTCCAAACCATTGGAATTCCAAATTTTAAACATTTTCTTTTCTTACATGTCCACTGTCGCAGGTGTTCAACACATGTTTTGCAAACAATATGAGGAGCCCAAGACTTGTCCTGGTCACTTAGTTTTACTTTAAAGTAAGCAAAGTATGCCTTTTTCACAAAAACATTAATATGCTTCCTATGTTCTTCTTTGAAAGTGTACTCTCCACAAATATAACAAAATAAATGCGGTGAAAGACAACAGGCTCTTCTTGAAGATGATGCCATTCTCTGTTAGAAGTGTAATAAAATAAGTAGCATACTAACATGCATGCAGTGGCTTAAAATCTAAAAAAGGCAATTCTGGGAAGATTCGTGGAAAACTGAAACTGAGAGTAAACAAGCAGTTTTCTTTTGTAAAGGACTAGACAGCAATAGTTTTTTTTTACATATCCTTATATAGAAAATATTGTAATAATACAGGGTGACCCAAAGAAAAAAAAAAGGGCCTGTGCGCGCGCGGGCCCGTTTTTTTTGGGTCACCCTGTATTAATGAAATACAAAAATATCTGTATCTCAAAAACTAGAGCTGCTACAGACAAGTAAATGTAATATTTGGATTGAGCAGGCCTCATTTATGTACAATCAAGAGTAAAATATTTGGCACCAAACATTTTTTTTTTGGGTAGGGCTGTGATTTGAAGTAAATGTAGTGCTCACAAGTGTTGGCACATTTTGTGGTCGCTATGCATAAGTCGCAGATGATGTGCCTTTGTTTGGCCTAGCGATATTGTTTATTCCGCTGTGTATAGTCGAAGTGTACGTTGCATGTCTTGCAGTTATAGAATGCGTTCCCATTGGAACTTATAGTTGAATATATGATATAAGAAGTGTCTCCTTATGGAAGATAAAGTGTGAGATAGGGGATCAATATTATCAATCGATATAGGAATCGTGCAATGCGTAAAGATGCTAATCTTCAGGTGGAATCATATTAAACTTGTAAATGTGGATCGATGAATTTGGATATTTTGATGTCGTTGGCACAGTTGGCCAGTTATGCGTTTGAAAATTTTTTGAGATAGCTTCAGCGGAACTTGGGACCTATATTATTATTCATACCCCACACTAAAGAGTTTCGTCACAGTAACCTAAACATATATAACTATACAATTAATAATTGCTGAATCACCTTCAGCTGGGGGCTCAAAAGAAAAATCCGAGCAAAATTTACTTCACAGAAGGGCGGGAAGATAAAAAGTTCATGAGGGCTTTCATCATCTCAGGTGTCATGCTTGATTTCTTCACATTTCTGTGAAGCCCCCTGAAATAGAAGCATCATCATTCTTCTATTTATATCTCTGCCAAGAGTAATCTTGAGCGACGGTTGACTCCTTTGAATACCCTCATTATTATACTCTAAAGTTGGCCATTGTTGGAAAACCACTGCAAAGCAGGGGAGACGAAAACCGTGACAGCCTAGTAATCTGCAGTAGCCAGTTCTCAGGCGGAAAATGATGATCTGCTGGTATCTTTTAAACTGGTATATCACGAATAAATCTTTAATAAGTGTGGTGGGTTTAGATGTTAAAAAAGTTAAGTATTAATTGCTATGCAAGTCCCTGAGTCTAATTGTTGATGAAGTTGTTCTCAGGGTACCTGTCTGCTACCACCCTACGACCTCAATCTGCTATATATTTTGAGCCTAATTATATGTTATGGTGTCTGGATGTTATCTGGCTAGGTGTCTAGGGAAATATGCAATGTAATGTTAATAAAATGACAACAACTACACCTATAACTTAATGAACAAGTAATTAAACAAGTCACTGGGTAAATTTTGAATGATAATATTTTTTACAGTTTTATTTTCCTGTATCTCGATTGCTGGGATACAGGACTGTTTAAACTCAAAGTAGAAGGCAATTTATTTACAACAAAGTAATTTAAAACAACAACTGTGTCTGTTAATATTAATCTAAATTGTTTCTGACTGGAAGTGTTCTGATGAAGCAATAACTCCTATGAATGGACACGCTTCTGCGGAACGACTTGTATCATCATGTTAAGAATACTGATTGATATAATATTGATGGAGAGTATGGTTAAATGAACTAACACACGCCCGTGGACAATTGGGCTTAACTTTATTCTCTGGAATGCTGTGATGTCCTTCTCACAACCACCTTCTTCACGACTGCAACGTCTGAACAATGCTTCAGAACTCTTTGGCTTTAAGGCAAACAGGTAATTTTGCCTCGAGCTTGCAGCTTCAGGAGTACGTATATTTTGGTATGTGGCTCACTGATTGTTTCAAGATGGAACCCTGAAATTAAGAGGATTAAGGCCTCCTCAGTACATCATACACCTATCTCCATCTCTAAACAAGTAAACATTATCAACAGTTTCAAGATCAGTGAAGTTGCTAAATAAATAGCTATCGTTCCTATCTGATTTGGGGCCCTATTCATCATCAGGTAATCTTCAAACATCCGTTTGATACATTCCTTGTCATTGAAGAAATTACAGTTAATTATAAAAAGTCATGTGCAAACACTGTGACTTGCTGAAGACGGCCAGTGGTTTTCTGGTCTTACATCATAATAATATACACCAATTTCCCCTTTTATGTATTTTTATTTTCTCTAAAAATTCTAAGTAAGCCTGTCTGGCTTTAATACAAGGTGAAAATCTTTCCTAATAACATTTGTGGTATGACACAAAGCTTTGAGGTTGGCGCCTTTCTAGGTATGCCTCTACCCTAAATAATGATATACATTCAATAATACAAATACATATCAATAATAAGGTTTACATAAATGTTTATCTTACCGCATCAATGAAATAATACACAATGTGTAGGTTAACCGGCGATCAATGGGCACATTCAGATCGCCACTGGTGCAGAACAGCGAAGGCACTGGTCATGAATTCCTTGCTTCTGATGCTAACACTACTTGTGAAAATTTATCTTAGAGTGGCAACTAACGCTGGTTTCAAATCGTTTTTATTAATACTGTTAGTCTACTCTGCCACAGCCAATCGAATTATGTTATGCCCACTAGGCTCTTTTTTTCAAAAATAAATTACACTTTCAAAAATGTAACGTCCCCCCCCCCCACCCCCACCCCACTCTTCCCCGACTGGCAATGTTGAGTTAGAACATCAATGCGTCTGTATCTATGTCTTTTCTTTACAATATTTCTGTTATTATCTAAGCGTTTTTACTGTAAGATATTATAACATTATGGGTAGTATTGTCTTCTAATAAACAAATATTATCATTTTATTTGTCAACTGTCCTTGCTTTTATTTTATTATTCATCGAGGTTTCTTGGCCACCCTTTCTCAATTTCAGTATCACACTGCATAAGCTATCTTTTCAAATATGCCTCCATGCAAATCCCCCACTTACATTTTTTTCTCTCTCTTGCTTGTATGCGTTTTGCCTAACGCAAAACGGTTTCGTTAGATTTAACTTGTCACTACAGGTAGGAGACAAAGTGGTGGGGTTTCAATAGTCATTCAATAGCAGATACTTTTTGGGGAAAAAATATGCCATAGCAACAGCGTAACTAACGCCAAGTAGTTTTTTTCAAACTCCCAACCATTCATTCCCGTTGCTGATTCCTTACTGATATGGGCTCAGGGTTGCTCACATTGAGCGTCATGACCTCAGACTTCTTTAAATTGATGTTCAAGCCCACCTGCTGGCTAAACGTATTAAGTCTATCCGTTTTTTCCTGGATGTGTTGATGTGAATGTGCTAGTAGTGCAATGTCATCTGCATATTCCAGATCTTCCAATGTAGAAAATGTTGTCCATCTTATTCCTCTTGGACTGCCCTCTGTTGTCTGGCGCATCACCAAGTCTATGACTGTTAAAAATAGAGTGGTTGATAAGGGGCATCCCTGTCGTACTCCTGTCTTCACCTCGAAGGTTAGGTTGCTCTGCCCAACACTACACGTAAAGTTGGCATAGAGGCTTTTTATGATTGACACTATGCAGCTTGGAATTCCATAAGCCCTCAGTATTTTCCATAAACTGTCCCTATGTATGCTGTCAAAAGCCTTTTCAAAATCAACGAAATTAATGTAAAGCTGTCTTTGCCATTCTGAGCACTGCTCTATAATGTTCCTAAGAGTGAATATATGATCTACTCATCTTCTGTTCTTTCTAAATCCTGCTTGTTCTTTCCTCAGTTTGTGGTCTACTGCCTTTGAAATTCTCTGTATAATTATCCTGCCTAGTATTTTGCTGGGAACTGAGAGAAGAGTGATTCCTCTCCAATTATTGCAGTTTGCAAGATCTCCCTTCTTGGGCAATTTGACAATTATTCCTTTGTTCCACTCTGATGGTGTTGTCCCCGTTTTCAAGACTTGTGCAAATAGTGGTTCTAATAGTTCTGCTGCTAGCTCAGGGTCTGTCTTAAATAGCTCTGCATTTAAGTTATCATGGCCCGGAGCTTTGCCGTTCTTTAACCCTTTGATTGCTGTGATGATTTCTTCTTTTCGTGGAATGTCTGTATTTACATCTAGATCGTTTTCAGCTTCAGGAACATTCAATTGTGTCTCTGGTGGTTCCATGTTCAGAGTTTCTCTGAAGTGCTCTGCCCATCTTGTTTCCTGTCCTTCTGCTGTCGTGATGAGATTACTTTGCTTATCTCTTAAAAAAGTTAGTTGCTTATCCTTTACAGGACGTGGCAATCAACCCCAGCTTTTATTGGCTGTTTGTGATTTTTCTAGGCATTTTTTTCATTCAGTAGTTTGCCATTGCTTTCTGAACGGTACGGCGCTTATACCATTGTTAAAAATCCACACAAAGCGATCTGCTACCAAACCGCCTGCAGCAGGTTTCGAACCTGGTATATCTGGATTATGAAACTGCGTTCATATCCATTAGGCCACAGACGCCGACGCTTATCTCTTACTAATGTAATATTGTTTGCACCTCGTTTTCCGCGGATGAATTTAGTTATTTTGTATACTGTGCTTTGTTCATTTCTCAGTGCTGCCTCCTCTGCCTGTCTTGCAAGATCGTCTAGGAAATTCCTTTTCAACAATATACAAGGAAAGCAGCAAATCATGCTTGGGATTCCAGGAAAGGAAGAAGCAAGACTGGATAACACCAGAAACATTAAACACCATAACGATGAGAAAGGAAATGAAAAGAAAGAAAACAGAAGCGAAGTCCCCCAGGTTAAAGCAACTATATAGCGAACAGTACAGTCAGCTGGACAAGGAAGTTATATGTAATTACTGTGCATATATTACCAAAAATGCAATAAAACTTTATCACTAGCACTTGTTTAGTCAACACGCAAAAATGATCTTTTCGAGGACTTCCTGAAATGTGATATGCCCGGCAAGTCATGCTTAAGGGTCCAACCATAATCTGCCATCATGTGGGCATCTCAAAGTCCCTGGTATCTCTCTTCCATTGTTTTTATATCTTGGTGAAATCTTTCACCTTGCTCCTCACTAAAGTCGCCAAGATTCTCCGGAAATAAATGTAAATGGTTATGGAGGTAGTGCAATTTTATGCTCATGTTGCATCCAAGTTCACAAAAACTCGACAGCATGTTTCCAACTAATTCAGAATAATTGTCTGCTTTAAAGTTACCCAGAAAGTTTTGCACAACTAAAACAAATGATGACCAGGCTGTGGACTCTGTTTTGTTCATGGAATCAATAAAATTTGGATCGTTTATTAACTTTCTAATTTGAGGTCCATCAAAAATTCCAGCTTTAAGTTTGTCTATGCTCAATTCTGGAAACTTTCTGCATAAGTAATTAAAACAGGTACCATCTTTGTTCAGTGCCTTAACAAATTGCTTCATCAAGCCAAGCTTTATATGTAATGGTGGCAGTAGAACTCTTTTTTCGATCAATGAGAGGCTTATTGACAATATTTTTTTCTCCAACTTTAAATTCATCCCTCAACGGCCACTGTTTCTTTGTCCAGTGCATATCTTTTGCCCTGCTATCCCACAAACATATAAAGCATGGATATTTGGTGAATCCCATTTGCTGGCCAAGCAAGAAGTTCATCATTTTAAGATCTACACAAACCATCCAGTTATGTTCTAAATACTTCAATTTTTCCAGAACTGTGCTCATTGTAGTAGAATGAGCAATTGGAATTGAGCCATACTTTGTTACCATTGTGTAAGAAAACGCCCTTCAAACTTCTTTTAGAGCTGTCAATGAAAAGTCGCCACTCATCTGGTGTATAACTTACACCCATTTTGTTAACAAGACCTACATTATTACAAAACACAAGGTTGTTTTCTTTACAAAAGAATGGAATAAAACCTTGCTCTCTGCTGCGATAAAATGTAACCTTTGTTTCAGCAGTCAGAAATTTTTTTTTCTTTCAATCTTGAAGCCAAAAGTTCTGAAGATTCCTTGGAGAGATATAGATCTCGGATTAGATCATTTAGTTCAAGCTGTTCGAAGCGTTGAGCATCTGAAAAATCATCTTCGAAATAACTATCACTGACACTTGTCGTTCCACATGTCACTGCTGTCTCATCTTCTAGCAGGGAATCCAAAATCTGACTGAAAGTTGGAATTGGTATGTCATCTCCGTGTGGAACGGGTCGCCTAGCAGAATCTAAATCTGGATATTTCCACTTTTTGTGGATTTTTTTCCATTAATTCCCTTAATATTCACAACACAGAAATAACAGTCATCATAGTGGTTCTTGGGCTCTCTCCAAACCATTGGAATTTCAAATATTAAACATTTTCTTTTCCCACAAGTCCACTGTCGCAGGTGTTCAACACATGTTTTCAAACAATATGAGGAGCCCAAGACTTGTCCTGGTCACTTAGTTTTACTTTAAAGTAAGCAAAGTATGCCTTTTTCACAAAAACAGTAATATGCTTCCTATGTTCTTCTTTGAAAGTGTACTCTCCACAAATATAACAAAATAAATGCGGTGAAAGACAACATGCTCTTCTTGAAGATGATGCCATTCTCTGTTAGAAGTGTAATAAAATAAGTAGCATACTAACATGCATGCAGTGGCTTAAAATCTAAAAAAGGCAATTCTGGGAAGATTCTTGGAAAACTGAAACTGAGAGTAAACAAGCAGTTTTCTTTTGTAAAGGACTAGACAGCAATAGTTTTTTTACATAGCCTTATATAGAAAATATTGTAATAATACAGGGTGACCCAAAGAAAAAAAAAAGGACCTGCGCGCGCACAATAAGTGCGCGCGCGGGCCCGTTTTTTTTGGGGGGTCACTCTGTATTAATGAAATACAAAAATGTCTGTATCTCAAAAACTAGAGCTGCTACAGACAAGTAAATGTGATATTTGGATTGAGCAGGCCTCATTTATGTACAATCAAGAGTAAAATATTTGGCACCAAACATTTTTTTTTGGGTAGGGCTGTGATTTGAAGTAAATGTAGTGCTCACAAGTGTTGGCACATTTTGTGGTCACTATGCATAAGTCGCAGATGATGTGCCTTTGTTTGGCCTAGCGATATTGTTTATTCCGCTGTGTATAGTCGAAGTGTACGTTGCATGTCTTGCAGTTATAGAATGCGTTCCCATTGGAACTTATAGTTGAATATATGATATAAGAAATATCTCCTTATGGAAGATAAAGTGTGAGATAGTGGATCAATATTATCAATCGATATAGGAATCGTGCAATGCGTAAAGATGCTAATCTTCATGTGGAATCATATTAAACTTGTAAATGTGGATCGATGAATTTGGATATTTTGATGTCGTTGGCACAGTTGGCCAATTATGCGTATGAGAATGTTTTGAGATAGCTTCAGCGGAACTTGGGACCTATATTATTATTCATACCCCACACTAAAGAGTTTCGTCACAGTAACCCAAACATATATAACTATACAATTAATAATTGCTGAATCACCTTCAGCTGGGGGCTCAAAAGAAAAATCCGAGCAAAATTTACTTCACAGAAGGGCGGGAAGATAAAAAGTTCATGAGGGCTTTCATCATCTCAGGTGTCATGCTTGATTTCTTCACATTTCTGTGAAGCCCCCTGAAATAGAAGCATCATCATTCTTCTATTTATATCTCTGCCAAGAGTAATCTTGAGCGACGGTTGACTCATTTGAATACCCTCATTATTATACTCTAAAGTTGGCCATTGTTGGAAAACCACTGCAAAGCAGGGGAGACGAAAACCGTGACAGCCTAGTAATCTGCAGTAGCCAGTTCTCAGGCGGAAAATGATGATCTGCTGGTGTCTTTTAAACTGGTATATCACGAATAAATCTTTAATAAGTGTGGTGGGTTTAGATGTTAAAAAGTTAAGTATTAATTGTCTACAGATGTGAGGTCAGCTATGCAAGTCCCTGAGTCTAATTGTTGATGAAGTTGTTCTCAGGGTACCTGTCTGCTACCACCCTACGACCTCAATCTGCTATATATTTTGAGCCTAATTATATGTTATGGTGTCTGGATGTTATCTGGCTAGGTGTCTAGGGTAATATACAATGTAATGTTAATAAAATGACAACAACTGCACCTATAACTTAATGAACAAGTAATTAAACAAGTCACTGGGTAAATTTTGAATGATAATATTTTTTACAATTTTATTTTTCTATATCTCAATTGCTGGGATACAGGACTGTTTAAACTCAAAGTAGATGGCAATTTATTTACAACAAAGTAATTTAAAACAACAACTGTGTCTGTTAATATTAATCTAAATTGTTTCTGACTGGAAGTGTTCTGATGAAGCAATAACTCCTATGAATGGACACGCTTCTGCGGAACGACTTGTATCATCATGTTAAGAATACTGATTGATCTAATATTGATGGAGAGTATGGTTAAATGAACTAACACACGCCCGTGGACAATTGGGCTTAACTTTATTCTCTGGAATGCTGTGATGTCCTTCTCACAACCACCTTCTTCACGACTGCAACGTCTGAACAATGCTTCAGAACTCTTTGGCTTTAAGGCAAACAGGTAATTTTGCCTCGAGATTGCAGCATCAGAAGTACGTATATTATGGTATGTGGCTCATTGATTGTTTCAAGATGAAACCCTGAAATTAAGAGGATTAATGCCTCCTCAGTACATCATACACCTATCTCCATCTCTAAACAAGTAAACATTATCAACAGTTTCAAGATCAGTGAAGTTGCTAAATAAATAGCTATCGTTCCTATCTGATTTGGGGCCCTATTCATCATCAGGTAATCTTCAAACATCCGTTTGATACATTCCTTGTCATAGAAGAAATTACAGTTAATTATATAAAGTCATGTGCAAACACTGTGACTTGCTGAAGACGGCCAGTGGTTTTCTTCACCTCAAAGGTTAGGTTGCTGTGCCCAACACTACACGTAAAGTTGGCATAGAGGCTTTTTATGATTGACACTATGCAGCTTGGAATTCCATAAGCCCTCAGTATTTTCCATAAACTGTCCCTATTTATGCTGTCAAAAGCCTTTTCAAAATCAACGAAATTAATGTAAAGCTGTCTTTGCCATTCTGAGCACTGCTCTATAATGTTCCTAAGAGTGAATATATGATCTACACATCTTCTGTTCTTTCTAAATCCTGCTTGTTCTTTCCTCAGTTTGTGGTCTACTGCCTTTGAAATTCTCTGTATAATTATCCTGCCTAGTATTTTGCTGGGAACTGAGAGAAGAGTGATTCCTCTCCAATTATTGCAGTTTGCAAGATCTCCCTTCTTGAGCAATTTGACAATTATTCCTTTGTTCCACTCTGATGGTGTTGTCCCCGTTTTCCAGACTTGTGCAAATAGTGGTTCTAATAGTTCTGCTGCTAGCTCAGGGTATGTCTTAAATAGCTCTGCATTTAAGTTATCATGGCCCGGTGCTTTGCCGTTCTTTAACCCTTTGATTGCTGTGATGATTTCTTCTTTTCGTGGAATGTCTGTATTTACATCTAGATCGTTTTCAGCTTCAGGAACATTCAATTGTGTCTCTGGTGGTTCCTTGTTCAGAGTTTCTCTGAAGTGCTCTGCCCATCTTGTTTCCTGTCCCTATGCTGTCGTGATGAGATTACCTTGCTTATCTCTTACTAATGTAATATTGTTTGCACCTCGTTTTCCGCTGATGAATTTAGTTATTTTGTATACTGTGCTTTGTTCATTTCTCAGTGCTGCCTCCTCTGCCTGTCTTGCAAGATCGTCTAGGAAATTGCTATTCAACAATATACAAGGAAAGCAGCAAATCATGCTTGGTATTGCAGGAACGGAAGAAGCAAGACTTGATAACACCAGAAACATTAAACACCATAACGATGAGAAAGGAAATGAAAAGAAAGAAAACAGAAGCGAAGTCCCCCAGGTTAAAGCAACTATATAGCGAACAGTACAGTCAGCTGGACAAGGAAGTTATATGTAATTACTGTGCATATATTACCAAAAATGCAATAAAACGTTATCACTAGCACTTGTTTAGTCAACATGCAAAAAGGATCTTTTCGAGGACTTCCTGGAATGTGATATGCTTGGACAGTCACGCTTAAGGGTCCAACAGTAATCTGCCATCATGTGGGCATCCCAAAGTCCCTGGTATCTCTCTTCCATTGTTTTTATATCTTGGTGAAATCTTTCACCTTGCTCCTCACTAAAGTCGCCAAGATTCTCCGGAAATAAATGTAAATGGTTATGGAGGTAGTGCAATTTTATGCTCATGTTGCATCCAAGTTCACAAAAACTCGATAGCATGTTTCCAACTAATTCAGAATAATTGTCTGCTTTAAAGTTACCCAGAAAGTTTTGCACAACTAAAACAAATGATGACCAGGCTGTGGACTCTGTTTTGTTCATGGAATCAATAAAATTTGGATCGTTTATTAACTTTCTAATTTGAGGTCCATCAAAAATTCCAGCTTTAAGTTTGTCTGTGCTCAATTCTGGAAACTTTCTGCATAAGTAATTACAACAGGTACCATCTTTGTTCAGTGCCTTAACAAATTGCTTCATCAAGCCAAGCTTTATATGTAATGGTGGCAGTATAACTCTTTTTCGATCAATGAGAGGCTTATTGACAATATTTTTTTCTCCAACTTTAAATTCATCCCTCAACGGCCACTGTTTCTTTGTCCAGTGCATATCTTTTGCCCTGCTATCCCACAAACATATAAAGCATGGATATTTGGTGAATCCCATTTGCTGGCCAAGCAAGAAGTTCATCATTTTAAGATCTACACAAACCACCCAGTTATGTTCTAAATACTTCAATTTTTCCAGAACTGTGCTTATTGTAGCATACGCCTCTTTCATTGTAGTAGAATGAGCAATTGGAATTGAGCCATATTTGTTACCATTGTGTAAGAGAACACCCTTCAAATTTCTTTTAGAGCTGTCAATGAAAAGTCACCACTCATCTGGTGTATAACTTACACCCATTTTGTTAACAAGACCTCCTACATTAGTACAAAACACAAGGTTGTTTTCTTTACAAAAGAATGGAATAAAACCTTGCTCTCTGCTGCGATAAAATGTAACCTTTGTTTCAGCAGTCAGTAATTTTTTTCTTTCAATCTTGAAGCCAAAAGTTCTGAAGATTCCTTGGAGAGATATAGATCTCGGATTAGATCATTTAGTTCAAGCTGGTCGAAGCGTTGAGCATCTGAAAAATCATCTTCGAAATCACTGTCACTTGTCGTTCCACATGCCACTGCTGTCTCATCTTCTAGCAGGGAATCCGAAATCTGACTGAAAGTTGGAATTGGTATGTCATCTCCGTGTGGAACAGGTCGCCTAGCAGAATCTAAATCTGGATATTTCCACTTTTTGTGGATTTTTTTCCCATTAATTCCCTTAATATTCACAACACAGAAATAACAGTCATCATAGTGGTTCTTGGGCTCTCTCCAAACCATTGGAATTCCAAATTTTAAACATTTTCTTTTCCCACAAGTCCACTGTCGCAGGTGTTCAACACATGTTTTGCAAACAATATGAGGAGCCCAAGACTTGTCCTGGTCACTTAGTTTTACTTTAAAGTAAGCAAAGTATGCCTTTTTCACAAAAACAGTAATATGCTTCCTATGTTCTTCTTTGAAAGTGTACTCTCCACAAATATAACAAAATAAATGCGGTGAAAGACAACATGCTCTTCTTGAAGATGATGCCATTCTCTGTTAGAAGTGTAATAAAATAAGTAGTATACTAACATGCATGCATTGGCTTAAAATCTAAAAAAGGCAATTCTGGGAAGATTCTTGGAAAACTGAAACTGAGAGTAAACAAGCAGTTTTCTTTTGTAAAGGACTAGACAGCAATAGTTTTTTTTACATAGCCTTATATAGAAAATATTGTAATAATACAGGGTGACCGAAAAAAAAGGGCCCGCGCGCGCACAATAAGTGCGCGCGCGGGCCCGTTTTTTTGGGTCACCCTGTATTAATGAAATACAAAAATGTCTGTATCTCAAAAGCTAGAGCTGCTACAGACAAGTAAATGTGATATTTGGATTGAGCAGGCCTCATTTATGTACAATCAAGAGTAAAATATTTGGCACCAAACATTTTTTTTTTTTGGTAGGGCTGTGATTTGAAGTAAATGTAGTGCTCACAAGTGTTGGCACATTTTGTGGTCACTATGCATAAGTCGCAGATGATGTGCCTTTGTTTGGCCTAGCGATATTGTTTATTCCGCTGTGTATAGTCGAAGTGTACGTTGCATGTCTTGCAGTTATAGAATGCGTTCCCATTGGAACTTATAGTTGAATATATGATATAAGAAGTGTCTCCTTATGGAAGATAAAGTGTGAGATAGTGGATCAATATTATCAATCGATATAGGAATCGTGCAATGCGTAAAGATGCTAATCTTCATGTGGAATCATATTAAACTTGTAAATGTGGATCGATAAATTTGGATATTTTGATGTCGTTGGCACAGTTGGCCAGTTATGCATTTGAGAATGTTTTGAGATAGCTTCAGCGGAACTTGGGACCTATATTATTATTCATACCCCACACTAAAGAGTTTCGTCACAGTAACCCAAACATATATAACTATACAATTAATAATTGCTGAATCACCTTCAGCTGGAGGCTCAAAAGAAAAATCCGAGCAAAATTTACTTCACAGAAGGGCGGGAAGATAAAAAGTTCATGAGGGCTTTCATCATCTCAGGTGTCATGTTTGATTTCTTCACATTTCTGTGAAGCCCCCTGAAATAGAAGCATCATCATTCTTCTATTTATATCTCTGCCACGAGTAATCTTGAGCGACGGTTGACTCCTTTGAATACCCTCATTATTATACTCTAAAGTTGGCCATTGTTGGAAAACCACTGCAAAGCAGGGGAGACGAAAACCGTGACAGCCTAGTAATCTGCAGTAGCCAGTTCTCAGGCGGAAAATGATGATCTGCTGGTATCTTTTAAACTGGTATATCACGAATAAATCTTTAATAAGTGTGGTGGGTTTAGATGTTAAAAAGTTAAGTATTAATTGTCTACAGATGTGAGGTCAGCTATGCAAGTCCCTGAGTCTAATTGTTGATGAAGTTGTTCTCAGGGTACCTGTCTGCTACCACCCTACGACCTCAATCTGCTATATATTTTGAGCCTAATTATATGTTATGGTGTCTGGATGTTATCTGGCTAGGTGTCTAGGGTAATATGCAATGTAATGTTAATAAAATGACAACAACTACACATATAACTTAATGAACAAGTAATTAAACAAGTCACTGGGTAAATTTTGAATGATAATATTTTTTACAATTTTATTTTTCTGTATCTCAATTGCTGGGATACAGGACTGTTTAAACTCAAATTAGAAGGCAATTTATTTACAACAAAGTAATTTAAAACAACAACTGTGTCTGTTAATATTAATCTAAATTGTTTCTGACTGGAAGTGTTCTGATGAAGCAATAACTCCTATGAATGGACACGCTTCTGCGGAACGACTTGTATCATCATGAGCTTCAGGAGTACGTATATTTTGGTATATGGCTCATTGATTGTTTCAGGATGGAACCCTGAAATTAAGAGGATTAAGGCCTCCTCAGTACATCATACACCTATCTCCATCTCTAAACAAGTAAACATTATCAACAGTTTCAAGATCAGTGAAGTTGCTAAATAAATAGCTATCGTTCCTATCTGATTTGGGGCCCTATTCATCATCAGGTAATCTTCAAACATCCGTTTGATACATTCCTTGTCATAGAAGAAATTATAGTTAATTATATAAAGTCATGTGCAAACACTGTGACTTGCTGAAGACGGCCAGTGGTTTTCTGGTCTTACATCATAATAATATACACCAATTTCCCCTTTTATGTATTTTTATTTTCTCCCAAATTCTAAGTAAGCCTGTCTGGCTTTAATACAAGGTTAAAATCTTTCCTAATAACATTTGTGGTATGACACAAAGCTTTGAGGTTGGCGCCTTTCTAGGTATGCCTCTACCCCTAAATAATGCATATACATTCAATAATACAAATACATATCAATAATAAGGTTTACATAAATGTTTATCTTACCGCATCAATGAAATAATACACAATTTGTAGGTTAACCGGCGATCAATGAGCACATTCAGATCGCCACTGGTGCAGAACAGCGAAGGCACTGGTCATGAATTCCTTGCTTCTGATGCTAACACTACTTGTGAAAATTTATCTTAGAGTGGCAACTAACGCTGGTTTCAAATCGTTTTTATTACTCCTGTTAGTCTACTCTGCCACAGTCAATCGAATTATGTTATGCCCACTAGTCTCTTTTTTTCAAAAATAAATTACACTTTCAAAAATGTAACGTGTCCCCCCCCCCCCCCCCCCCCACTCTTCTCCGACTGGCAAAGTTGAGTGAGAACATCAATGCGTCTGTATCTATGTCTTTTCTTTACAATATTTCTGTTATTATCTAAGCGTTTTTACTGTAAGATATTATAACATTATGGGTAGTATTGTCTTCTAATAAACAAATATTATCATTTTATTTGTCAACTGTCCTTGCTTTTATTTTATTATTCATCGAGGTTTCTTGGCCACCCTTTCTCAATTTCAGTATCACACTGCATAAGCTATCTTTTCAAATATGCCTCCATGCAAATCCC
This sequence comes from Oreohelix idahoensis, assembly GCA_024509875.1. Classification (NCBI taxonomy): domain Eukaryota; kingdom Metazoa; phylum Mollusca; class Gastropoda; order Stylommatophora; family Oreohelicidae; genus Oreohelix; species Oreohelix idahoensis. The sequence goes on from JAMPIV010000136.1 coordinate 663,277, forward strand.
CCACTTACATTTTTTTCTCTCTCTTGCTTGTATGCGTTTTGCCTAACGCAAAACGGTTTCGTTAGATTTAACTTGTCACTATGGGTAGGAGACAAAGCGGTGGGGTTTCAATAGTCATTCAATAGCAGATACGTTTTGGGGAAAAAATATGCCATAGCAACAGCGTAACTAACGCCAAGTAGTTTTTTTCAAACTCCCAACCATTCATTCCCGTTGCTGATTCCTTACTGATATGGGCTCAGGGTTGCTCACATTGAGCGTCATGACCTCAGACTTCTTTAAATTGATGTTCAAGCTCACCTGCTGGCTAAACGTATTAAGTCTATCCGTTTTTTCCTGGATGTGTTGATGTGAATGTGCTAGAAGTGCAATGTCATCTGCATATTCCAGATCTTCCAATGTAGAAAATGTTGTCCATCTTATTCCTCTTGGACTGCCCTCTGAAGTCTGGTGCATCACCCAGTCTACGACTGTTAAAAAAAGAGTGGTTGATAAGGGGCATCCCTGTCGTACTCCTGTCTTCACCTCAAAGGTTAGGTTGCTCTGCCCAACACTACACGTAAAGTTGGCATAGAGGCTTTTTATGATTGACACTATGCAGCTTGGAATTCCATAAGCCCTCAGTATTTTCCATAAACTGTCCCTATGTATGCTGTCAAAAGCCTTTTCAAAATCAACGAAATTAATGTAAAGCTGTCTTTGCCATTCTGAGCACTGCTCTATAATGTTCCTAAGAGTGAATATATGATCTACTCATCTTCTGTTCTTTCTAAATCCTGCTTGTTCTTTCCTCAGTTTGTGGTCTACTGCCTTTGAAATTCTCTGTATAATTATCCTGCCTAGTATTTTGCTGGGAACTGAGAGAAGAGTGATTCCTCTCCAATTATTGCAGTTTGCAATATCTCCCTTCTTGGGCAATTTTACAATTATTCCTTTGTTCCACTCTGATGGTGTTGTCCCCGTTTTCCAGACTTGTGCAAATAGTGGTTCTAATAGTTCTGCTGCTAGCTCAGGGTCTGTCTTAAATAGCTCTGCATTTAAGTTATCATGGCCCGGAGCTTTGCCGTTCTTTAACCCTTTGATTGCTGTGATGATTTCTTCTTTTCTAGATCGTTTTCAGCTTCAGGAACATTCAATTGTGTCTCTGGTGGTTCCTTGTTCAGAGTTTCTCTGAAGTGCTCTGCCCATCTTGTTTCCTGTCCTTCTGCTGTCGTGATGAGATTACTTTGCTTATCTCTTACTAATGTAATATTGTTTGCACCTCGTTTTCCGCTGATGAATTTAGTTATTTTGTATACTGTGCTTTGTTCATTTCTCAGTGCTGCCTCCTCTGCCTGTCTTGCAAGATCGTCTAGGAAATTCCTTTTCAACAATATACAAGGAAAGCAGCAAATCATGCTTGGGATTCCAGGAAAGGAAGAAGCAAGACTGGATAACACCAGAAACATTAAACACCATAACGATGAGAAAGGAAATGAAAAGAAAGAAAACAGAAGCGAAGTCCCCCAGGTTAAAGCAACTATATAGCGAACAGTACAGTCAGCTGGACAAGGAAGTTATATGTAATTAATGTGCATATATTACCAAAAATGCAATAAAACTTTATCACTAGCACTTGTTTAGTCAACACGCAAAAAGGATCTTTTCGAGGACTTCCTGGAATGTGATATGCCCGGCAAGTCACGCTTAATGGTCCAACAATAATCTGCCATCATGTGGGCATCCCAAAGTCTCTGGTATCTCTCTTCAATTGTTTTTATATCTTGGTGAAATCTTTCACCTTGCTCCTCACTAAAGTCACCAAGATTCTCCGGAAATAAATGTAAATGGTTATGGAGGTAGTGCAATTTTATGCTCATGTTGCATCCAAGTTCACAAAAACTCGACAGCATGTTTCCAACTAATTCAGAATAATTGTCTGCTTTAAATTCATCCCTCAACGGCCACTGTTTCTTTGTCCAGTGCATATCTTTTGCCCTGCTATCCCACAAACATATAAAGCATGGATATTAGGTGAATCCCATTTGCTGGCCAAGCAAGAAGTTCATCATTTTAAGATCTACACAAACCATCCAGTTATGTTCTAATTACTTCAATTTTTCCAGAACTGTGCTTATTGTAGCACACTCCTCCTTCATTGTAGTAGAATGAGCAATTGGAATTGAGTTTTACTTGTTACCATTGTGTAAGAAAACACGCTTCAAACTTCTTTTAGAGCTGTCAATGAAAAGTCGCCACTCATCTGGTGTATAACTTACACCCATTTTGTTAACAAGACCTCCTACATTAGTACAAAACACAATGTTGTTTTCTTTACAAAAGAATGGAATAAAACCTTGCTCTCTGCTGCGATAAAATGTAACCTTTGTTTCAGCAGTCAGAAATTTTTTTTCTTTCAATCTTGAAGCCAAAAGTTCTGAAGATTCCTTGGAGAGATATAGATCTCGGATTAGATCATTTAGTTCAAGCTGGTCGAAGCGTTGAGCATCTGAAAAATCATCTTCGAAATAACTATCACTGACACTTGTCGTTCCACATGTCACTGCTGTTTCATCTTCTAGCAGGGAATCCAAAATCTGACTGAACGTTGGAATTGGTATGTCATCTCCGTGTGGAACAGGTCGCCTAGCAGAATCTAAATCTGGATATTTCCACTTTTTGTGGATTTTTTTCCCATTAATTCCCTTAATATTCACAACACAGAAATAACAGTCATCATAGTGGTTCTTGGGCTCACTCCAAACCATTGAAATTTCAAATTTTAAACATTTTCTTTTCCCACAAGTCCACTGTCGCAGGTGTTCAACACATGTTTTGCAAACAATATGAGGAGCCCAAGACTTGTCCTGGTCACTTAGTTTTACTTTAAAGTAAGCAAAGTATGCCTTTTTCACAAAAACAGTAATATGCTTCCTATGTTCTTCTTTGAAAGTGTACTCTCCACAAATATAACAAAATAAATGCGGTGAAAGAAAACATGCTCTTCTTGAAGATGATGCCATTCTCTGTTAGAAGTGTAATAAAATAAGTAGCATACTAACATGCATGCAGTGGCTTAAAATCTAAAAAAGGCAATTCTGGGAAGATTCTTGGAAAACTGAAACTGAGAGTAAACAAGCAGTTTTCTTTTGTAAAGGACTAGACAGCAATAGTTTTTTTACATAGCCCTATATAAAAAATATTGTAATAATACAGGGTGACCCAAAGAAAAAAAAAAGGGCCAGCGCGCGCATAATAAGTGCGCGCGCGGGCCCGTTTTTTTGGGTCACCCTGTATTAATGAAATACAAAAATATCTGTATCTCAAAAACTAGAGCTGCTACAGACAAGTAAATGTGATATTTGGATTGAGCAGGCCTCATTTATGTACAATCAAGAGTAAAATATTTGGCACCAAACATTTTTTTTTTTTTGGGTAGGGCTGTGATTTGAAGTAAATGTAGTGCTCACAAGTGTTGGCACATTTTGTGGTCGCTATGCATAAGTCGCAGATGATGTGCCTTTGTTTGGCCTAGCGATATTGTTTATTCCGCTGTGTATAGTCGAAGTGTACGTTGCATGTCTTGCAGTTATAGAATGCGTTCCCATTGGAACTTATAGTTGAATATATGATATAAGAAGTGTCTACTAATGGAAGATAAAGTGTGAGATAGTGGATCAATATTATCAATCGATATAGGAATCGTGCAATGCGTAAAGATGTTAATCTTCATGTGGAATCATATTAAACTTGTAAATGTGGATCGGTGAATTTTGATATTTTGATGTCGTTGGCACAGTTGGCCAGTTATGCGTTTGAGAATTTTTTGAGATATCTTCAGCGGAACTTGGGACCTATATTATTATTCATACCCCACACTAAAGAGTTTCGTCACAGTAACCTAAACATATATAACTATACAATTAATAATTGCTGAATCACCTTCAGCTGGGGGCTCAAAAGAAAAATACGAGCAAAATTTACTTCACAGAAGGGCGGGAAGATAAAAAGTTCATGAGGGCTTTCATCATCTCAGGTGTCATGCTTGATTTCTTCACATTTCTGTGAAGCCCCCTGAAATAGAAGCATCATCATTCTTCTATTTATATCTCTGCCAAGAGTAATCTTGAGCGACGGTTGACTCCTTTGAATACCCTCATTATTATACTCTAAAGTTGGCCATTGTTGGAAAACCACTGCAAAGCAGGGGAGACGAAAACCGTGACAGCCTAGTAATCTGCAGTAGCCAGTTCTCAGGCGGAAAATGATGATCTGCTGGTGTCTTTTAAACTGGTATATCACGAATAAATCTTTAATAAGTGTGGTGGGTTTAGATGTTAACAAGTTAAGTATTAATTGTCTACAGATGTGAGGTCAGCTATGCAAGTCGCTGAGTCTAATTGTTGATGAAGTTGTTCTCAGGGTACCTGTCTGCTACCACCCTACGACCTCAATCTGCTATATATTTTGAGCCTAATTATATGTTATGGTGTCTGGATGTTTTCTGGCTAGGTGTCTAGGGTAATATGCAATGTAATGTTAATAAAATGACAACAACTACACATATAACTTAATGAACAAGTAATTAAACAAGTCACTGGGTAAATTTTGAATGATAATATTTTTTACAGTTTTATTTTCCTGTATCTCGATTGCTGGGATACAGGACTGTTTAAACTCAAAGTAGAAGGCAATTTATTTACAACAAGGTAATTTAAAAGAACAACTGTATCTGTTAATATTAATCTAAATTGTTTCTGACTGGAAGTGTTCTGATGAAGCAATAACTCCTATGAATGGACACGCTTCTGCGGATCGACTTGTATCATCATGTCAAGAATACTGATTGATATAATATTGATGGAGAGTATGGTTAAATGAACTAACATACGCCCGTGGACAATTGGGCTTAACTTTATTCTCTGGAATGCTGAGATGTCCTTCTCACAACCACCTTCTTCACGACTGCAACGTCTGAACAATGCTTCAGAACTCTTTGGCTTTAAGGCAAACAGGTAATTTTGCCTCGAGCTTGCAGCTTCAGGAGTACGTATATTATGGTATGTGGCTCACTGATTGTTTCAAGATGGAACCCTGAAATTAAGAGGATTAAGGCCTCCTCAGTACATCATACACCTATCTCCATCTCTAAACAAGTAAACATTATCAACAGTTTCAAGATCAGTGAAGTTGCTAAATAAATAGCTATCGTTCCTATCTGATTTGGGGCCCTATTCATCATCAGGTAATCTTCAAACATCGGTTTGATACATTCCTTGTCATAGAAGAAATTATAGTTAATTATATAAAGTCATGTGCAAACACTGTGACTTGCTGAAGACGGCCAGTGGTTTTCTGGTCTTACATCATAATAATATACATCAATTTTTCCTTTTGTGTATTTTTATTTTCTCCCAAATTCTAAGTAAGCCTTTCTGGCTTTAATACAAGGTGAAAATCTTTCCTAATAACATTTGTGGTATGACACAAAGCTTTGAGGTTGTCGCCTTTCTAGGTATGCCTCTACCCCTAAATAATGCATATACATTCAATAATACAAATACATATCAATAATAAGGTTTACATAAATGTTTATCTTACTGCATCAATGAAATAATACACCATTTGTAAGTTAACCGGCGATCAATGGGCACATTCAGATCGCCACTGGTGCAGAACAGCGAAGGCACTGGTCATGAATTCCTTGCTTCTAATGCTAACACTACTTGTGAAAATTTATCTTAGAGTGGCAACTAACGCTGGTTTCAAATCGTTTTTATTACTACTGTTAGTCTACTCTGCCACAGCCAATCGAATTATGTTATGCCCACTAGCCTCTTTTTTTCAAAAATAAATTACACTTTCAAAAATGTAACGTTCCTTCCCCCCCCCCCCCCTCTCTTCCCAGACTGGCAAAGTTGAATGAGAAGATCAATGCGTCTGTCTCTATGTCTTTTCTTTACAATATTTCTGTTATTATCTAAGCGTTTTTATTGTAAGATATTATAACATTATGGGTAGTATTGTCTTCTAATAAACAAATATTATCATTTTATTTGTCAACTGTCCTTGCTTTTATTTTATTATTCATCGAGGTTTATTGGCCACCCTTTCTCAATTTCAGTATCACACTGCATAAGCTATCTTTTCAAATATGCCTCCATGCAAATCCCCCACTTACATTTTTTTCTCTCTCTTGCTTGTACGCGTTTTGCCTAACGCAAAACGGTTTCGTTAGATTTAAATTGTCACTACAGGTAGGAGAAAAAGCGGTGGGGTTACCTCTCATTCAATAGCAGATACGTTTTGGGAAAAAAAATATGCCATAGCAACAGCGTAACTAACGCCAAGTAGTTTTTTTCAAACTCCCAACCATTCATTTCCGTTTAGTGTTAGACTAAGCAAGTCTGTGTCGTCAGCTGTCGCCTGTCGTTCTAGTTCGAGATTCAAAAACCGACGCTTGTCAAGGTTGCATTTTTCCGTCTCTCATTTCACTCCTCCGTTTTCTTTATTCTATCACTCCGTTTGAAACTAAATATGCATTTCGGTCTGTCAAAAGGCTTTTTATTTTAGTGGAAATTCGTATTGCGGAGAAGGGAAAAGCTAACAGTTTTGTGTATCGTTTACATGGCTTTACTGCTTGTTAGAACCATCACGACTGCGGGCGATGGTGACGATGTTGAACACAACTCCCTATTTTATCTCTATAGTATTTGAATTTATAAGCAGTAATATTTCATCTATTTGATCGGGGTATCAGGGATCTTACTACAATAAGGAACAAGTGCTTGCAGCAACACCTCTTGTTTAAAATATCGAATGGTGAAGGTTACGGACCCCTTTGATTGTCTGGTGCAGGCTATGGGCCCCTTCTTAAAATAATACGTTCATCGATGCATAATGAACATTGCTACATACAAATAATACATTTTATTACACCGAAACAAAGTTAAGCTTATGTGGCCGTTGGCATATACGCTGATGATGATGATTGTCTACTATTCCTTACTTCTCTATTTTGCTTATTGTTGACAACGACTGTTGTTTGTTTCTGTTCTGTGGTAGTGGGTCTATTAATTGGAGTACATCGTACTGATAACACGAATGCATAAGGGCTTGTCACCACAGGACATGAAAACTGGCAGAAGAACATGTCGCCTGGTAATGGGTCCACGATACACGTAGTACAATATTTATTTAGTTCCTTCACAATACAATGGCATAAATTGGAGAAATCTTGTACATCTGTCTCCTCAAAAAAATGCATGGTCAGTCCATAAGTATATAAGCATGCATGTTGATATATTATAAATATATTCGTCTCATCTATTCAGTTCTATCGGTTGTACCAGTAGGTGCGTGTCAACCACGGACACCCACGGACACCGAAACGTGAATTTATATTTCTTGAATAAAATAATTCTCTACAAGGTGCGGAACTTCTTCATAAGCTCGGGAACCTCTTAACGATCGTTGAAAACAAGTGGCGGCCTTCGAAAATATAATAATGCCACTTAAAGGTACTAAGTTTCCTCCACCGTCCGGGAGCTCGAAAAATACGTCTTGCTTGGACGAATGAAGTATACAAAAGGCCCAGAATATTAGCCGTTAGAATAAATTAGCGCAACCATGTTACGTCATTGACAACCGGCGACGTATCAAAGTATACGGCGTCCAATACAAGGTAAAGATCGTGCAAAACATGTATTACCACAAATAGACATATCTTCTCAAATAACAATGGTTATATGCCTGCGTGTGGCAATATACCATGACATATTAACTTGATTTCTTAGCAGATCGTATAGGGTTCGTATCACTACCCTAAAACAGTAGGCAGTCTTTGTTTGATGATGTTAAGTTAACTTCTTTCTCACAGACGAGTACATCAGTGCATAACTGACAGTTGATTGATGATTCAACAATTTGATGAAGATACTTCACGCTGACAGCAGTGAACATTATGTTGAAGTTTATTTACAAGAAAAATCAGCACAGTTGGCTAAAAGTGAAATGCCCAACCTTCACCTATGGTTGGGGGACGTGTACAGCAACAATTTCAATTCTTCTTCTTCTTCTTCCTCGTTCGCCCTGAAAAGGACGGTGGTTGCGTTGTGTCTGTTTCCGCCGTAGCTGTGATATCTGCACCTTTCGGTCGACACATTTTAATTCAAATATTATTTCAATGTCTTGCTCTTTCGAGAGACAGAGGTAGACCAAAAACACATGGAGAAGAGAAATGGATACAGGGGTGAAAATGATGAGGAAAACATGGAAAGGACTTGAGCAGATGTCACGGGACAGGAGGACTTGGCATGTGTTTGTTGAAGGTCTATGCTCCTCGGGGAGCTAAAGGATATTGATCGATTGATTGATTGCTCTCTCGTTCACTCTTGCTGCTTCAGTATATCTAGCTGTCTATTGATTATGGTGGTTGTAAAGTTTTATTTCTTCTTTCCACTCTGTAAAGTTGCTTTCACACACACACTGGATGCTCTGTAAGGAAGAGTGGTGTGTTGTTGAGATCAGGCATGCTCCAGTCTACCCAGCTGTAAATGGGTAACTCATCCTAGTCCTGAGTTAGGGAAGGCAAAGGCTCCAGGGGAAGCAGGCCCTAAACTTGGTCACTTCAACCGACGCAGGATGGTGGATGTATGAAGTAGAAGTGTAGAGTGTGATTACCGCGAATGGTGTACTGTTCGTGTGCTGACCAATATAACCACTCATACACTTGTGTCTACAAGGCACCAATGCAGACTGCTGGAATCTTTGTTTACTCAATTTATTCAGACGTACACACTGGGACATACGAGTACATCATGGTATGTTGACATATCAATTTGTAGGTATACATAGCAGATCTGAAGTCATGACACATTCAGAAATAATGGGCAGTACATCAAAAGTTCAATGTCATGATACATTACGGCCACATCCCCCTATCTGACTAAACGCGTCAGTGAAGGGCGGATCGATAAATAACCAAAGTTACTTGACGTCCATAGTTTGTAGTATATATTATGAAACCACGAAGGGGGTTTCTAGCAAGATTGAGATCTCCCTGTCACTGTCCGATAATAAGATAAATAATCTGTTCTCTTGGCAGTGATCAAAACATATGATGACCGAAATCCAACATGGCTGTCTCCCTGAGTTGTCGTTCACTCATTCATAGGAAGGAGAATGTAAGCCAGAGTTAATTTATAATGGGTATATAAAGGATTTCATAAATGTTTCCATACAGCTCTACGGTGATCAGGTTAATTCACGTAGCCATAACCGCTGCAGGAAAATCTGTCATCTTCGTCGATACCAAACACGACACTAGCATAACGAAGCACCAAAAGTCAAGCTAGGCCTAACCGACGAGAGATCATCAAAAATAGGAGCTGGGTTTACCTGGAGTCCGAATCATCTATATACTGACATAAGGAGAGTCTCTAACACAAACTATCGTAGAGACACCATCTCCTTCAGAAGAAAAACCACGTCGTAAGACATTTTTTTCTGACGAAAGGACCAGCTCTAGAAAAACGTACCCCGCCATTTGTAAGCAGTACATCGGAACTCATCACGACTTGTCAAGACAACTCATACTTCCGCTAGCAAGAATCTAGTCCCTCCTACCCATCCAAAATATACAATATAGGACTGATTCTACTTGTACTAATAATATGTAATACATATGAATTCAGACCATAAACACAATAAGCAAATTAATATATTTTCTGGCCCTAAAAAATAAGTACAAACGCAAGCGCAATATCCTTGCGCTGGATCAATATCCAGAACGATTACTCCTATAATCAAAAGTGTGAATCAAACATGGATTATCTCGCTTTTACCATAAACAGCATTTTCATACACAAATAAATGAATGTCTATATTTTTCCCATATTAAATAGCCATATCGATTTTTGTAAAATGTGCGTCAAAATATGCACGCAACAGATTACCACACCCCTCGGGAAAAAAAAAATGGTACATTTTTTTTTTTGAAATACATCTAGGAGCAACATACAATAGGCTCACAACGCACCAATAACAATGCGCAGATGATAAGCATAAGTTTTATGACCTTAGAAAAAGTACTTCTCTAAGTATAAATATTTCCAGAGAGGTGTCACCAACGCATACTACAATATTAGCAATGACACAATTTTCACATTAGTTTATACATAAATTCCATCTAAGATATCTTAACATCATGATCATCAAAGACGAAAAACATTGAAAGACCAGCGGTGAATACATATCAATGAACCGCTAAGTAGTGTTACAATCAATATATGATATATTACATATGTGTACACATTTCAACATAGAAACAACTGTATCAAAGTTGTATAACAGTTATGAATCATGTGGGCATCTAGACAAAATATCTGCCATCACATTTTCTGACCCACGGATAGCTCGCACCGAAAAATGAAATGGCTGTAGAGCAATCGCGTATCGTGTTGATCTCGCGCTCTTCAGATTTTTACTCTGAATAGCCGTAAGAGCTTTCTGGTCAGTTTCCACAATGAAATGCGCGCCCAGAAGAAATCTTTGCAGTTTAAGGATTGACCAAACCATAGCCAATAATTCACGGTCTAGGACCGAGTAATTCTTCTCTGCGGCATTTAATTTCCGAGAAATATACATCACAGGATGCAGAGTTCCAGAGTACTCTTGCATTAGTGCAGCTCCAATCCCGGTGGATGAAGCGTCACTACGAAGAATAAATGTCTTATCCTTAGAAGGTAATACTAGGATAGGTGAAGTAGAAAACATAGTTTTAACCTTATCCAAAGAGGATTGACATTCTTGAGTCCAATGGACTACATTAGGAGACCCTTTCTTTAGCAAGGAAGAAAGAGGTGACATAATGGAGGACAGATTCGGGATGAATCGTCCATAAAATTGTATTAGACCTAAGAGACTTCGTACTTGCTTTTTAGTCTTAGGAATAGAAATGTTAAGTATCTTACTTGTATTATGGTCTTCTGTTTTTAGGAACCCATGACCAACACGGTGTCCTAAAAAAGATATTTCGCTAAAACCAATACATGCTTTCGATGGTTTCGCTGTCAGGTTATGCTCGCGTAAGATAGACAATAGTTCATTTATACCATTATAGTGATCGTTCCAAGTATCACTGAAAAGACAGATGTCATCAAGATACGCAATGACATCTGAGCGATGAGATAGGATTCGACGCATCATGCGTACAAATGTTGCAGGGGCGTTCATAAGACCGAAAGGCATGAAATTCCATTGGAATAGACCCCTAGGCGTCGAAAAAGCAGTAAACGGTTTGGCGTGTTCGGATAGTGGAACTTGCCAATATCCCTTAGACAAATCGAGTTTAGTAAAGAAGTGAGAATTCGATAGTCTCGTAAGTAGCTCTTCTAGTAAAGGCATAGGTTCAGCATCGAATTTAGTCACTTGATTCAATTTGCGATAATCCACGCAAAGACGTATGTTATTGTCTTTTTTCCGTACTATAACCATCGGCGAAGAATATGCTGATGTGGATGGTTCAATAATTTTTAACTCTATCATCTCATCTAACTCTTTCTCTACCTGTGCTTGAAAATATATCGGGATAGGATACGGTCTGACTCTTATAGGACTATGGTCAGTAAGAATAATGTCATGTTGAATGACATCCGTTTGACCAGGAATGTCAGTAAGGACATCCTGAAATTGTTCTAACATAGTAGAAACTTGTTTCTGCTCTCCTGGAGATAATTCTGGAGAAATTGCAACATCTTTCCATGATTCATTAGAGTGAAGAGGAATCAGTGGAAAAGGTAAATTTACATCCGAGAAACTCGTTTCCTCATCCTGTATTACTGACAGAGATGAGTATTGTCCATGTTGGACTGGAAAATCGTCCGTTGCCTGGAAAACAGGTTGTAAATAATCAGGACGTTCATGGAATTCCGTGAGCATGTTGATGTGGAAGGTTTTACGCTTCCCGTCAATATCGACGATATAGTCAACATCGGAAACTTTTGATATTATATCGTACGGACCTTTCCAAGAAATGAGAAGTCTATTTTCCCTACAAGGTAGCAAGACAAATGCTTTGTCACCTGGACAAAGTTGTCGCAAACATCTCTTTTTATTGGCAAATTCCCTTGCCTTCTGTTTCGCAAATTCAGATGAAGCAGTTGCCAATTTGCATGCTTCAATAATCTTGTGTCTAAGTGCGATGACATATTCATAAGAGGATTTTGTGTCATCGACAATATTATCAGCAGTTATAAGATCATGAAGTAAGGACATAGGACCTCGCGGTTTCGCGCCAAAGACAAGTTCAAAGGGAGAAAATCCTGTATGTTCGTTGGCGACCTCTCTATATGCAAAGAGAGCCGCGGGTAAAACCCTATCCCAATCCTGAGGATGATCTTCTGTTATCTTACCTAGTAGGTTTTTCAGAGTTCTATTCAAACGTTCCACCATCCCATTGGACATAGGATGATAAATACTACTCAGCGATCTCTCTATCTTCAGAGTCGACATTACTTGAGACATGGTATCCGATATGAGTTGGGTACCATGGTCGGATAATATTTCTGCTGGAAAACCCAGACGAGAAAATATTAACCAAAGAGCATCTGCGACATCAGCAGTAGTTATGCTCTTTAGAGGAACAGCCTCCGGCCAACGTGTGCACATATCAACACACGTCAGAATAAATTGGTGTCCTCTAGCAGACTTTATCTTAAGTGGACCAATGATGTCTATCGCCATTTTTTGAAATGGCCGAATGGGAATGTCTGCAGCCTGAATAGGTGCATCATGGCGTGGACCTCTGGATTTAATCTCTTGACATACTTTACAAGATCGACAATAGATTCGTATGTCCTTATTCACAGCAGGCCAAAAGAAAGATTGAAGAACTCTAGCTTTAGTACGGGAAAAACCCATATGTCCAGCACACTGCGAATCATGAGCGTGCTGTAAGATTTTAACTCTCATATTTTTAGGCACAAGGATTTGAGAATGAATGGACTTAGCGGAGTCTTGTACCATACGTACAAGTACGCCATTCTTCATCGTAATCCAAGATTTACGATTTGTATCCTTATTCGGATCACCTTTTGTTGCCAGAGTAAAGAATTTCTTTAGAGTAGGATCATCTTCCTGCTGTTTGATAAAGGAATCGTGGGAAATCTCCAAGGGATCATCTTGGATCTGCGCATCATTATCTTCAGAATGTGAAGATTGTGGCATATTAAGAGCTTGAGCCCTAGTGATTACTGCATTAGCCGATTGCATATTAACATTTTCCCAATTAGAAATTTGCTGTGGAGTGCATTCTTTCACTCCATGAATGCGACCGATGATAAGATCAGCGATCGGATTCGGCAAGAGACATGCTTGCACCTCTCCTGTAAAGAAAGGCGTAGCAATATTGATAATGGCAGTGGAGTACTTCTCCAATGTGCCACCAAATGTTACACATTTGACTATATTGCCTGTAGCTCGAGAAGGATTTACGAGTGATTGCCTCACTCCAATGGTAGTGCACCCCGAGTCGAAAAGAATTGATACCGGAGTACCATCTATTAGGCCCCTATTAAAGACAAGAGCACCCCTTCCATTATGCGCAATTGACGCATGAAGAGCGGGAAGTGGGTGACCGCAGCTTAAAGTAGACACTGTGGTTGGATCGAATAATGTTTTGCATTGCGAACACTCAGATGCTCTAGCAAAATCGAAAGCGGAATTTGCTACACTATTGGAGTATTTTTTAGCATTATTCTGATTATCGGTGTCGTGAAACTCCTGTTGTGCAGAGTTAGCCTGGTAATAAGATTTACCATGTCTTTTGTGTTGTGATCTACCTCGGTTATAATTGTCTCTATAATTATTATTGCCTCTGTTATAACCCCTATTTGGGTTTGAATCATAATATTCATGATCATAATCATCATGCTCATTATATTGAGTATCCCTGTAATATTGTTTCTTTTGTCTCCATGAAGCACTTGGGTAGTTCCTATAGCTACTCCCTTTCCGAGAATTTCTAACATTATGGGAACCCCTCGCGTGTCGAGGACTATCAGACCGATTCCAGTTCTTCGAAGAAGAACTCTGATTTGAGCGGTTATCTTGGTTTTGATACTTATCCCAATTAACCTTTTTATCAAATTTATTTTTAGCTCCTTGGAATTTGTGTGAGTAATTCTGATTATATTCTGTTGCCGAAGCAACTGGCATACTCTCTTTAATGTTAGAGTTACCAAGAATCATGTCAGGGTGTGCCGTGGCATACTGGTCACAATATTCTTCCATTTGCTTTATTGTACCAGGTTTACGCTCATGTAAGAACTCTAGGAATGATTTATTTACAGAAGACATGACCTTGTCTCTTAGCAATAAATCCGTAAGACCATCAAATGTTTTCTCTGTTTTGGATAATTCAATCCATCGTGAAAGTGTAATTCGTGCTTTTGAGATGAAATCTGAGAATTCTACACCTACCTCAGGTCTCATTGTTTTAAACAAAAGACGGTAACCTTCCTCAGACAGCTGATATCTCTTTATCAAAGCTGCCCTAACAGCATCATAATTGTCTTTGTCGGCCTCTTCAACAAAATATAACTTACTCAGAGACTCCCCTTTTAGATTTTCAGACAACTGATTCACATACTGTGATTTGTCAACATTATGAGATCGACAAGCCCGTTCAAATCTAGAAAGCCAAAATGTTATGTCATCACTGGTAGGGTTAAACGCTGGTACCTTGACCTTGTATACAAAGGGTTTACCATTACCACCAGATGCCTGATTAACATTACTCATACATGTCAATTTTAATTTCTCTAATTCAAACTCATGTTCTCTTATTGCTTTTCTCTCTTCAGCTTCTCTATCTAATTTTTTTTGTTCTGCAGCAGCAGCAGCTTCTAATTTTTTCTGTTCTGCAGCAGCAGCAACTTCTAATTTTTTCTGTTCTGCAGCAGCAGCAACTTCTAGTTTTTTCTGTTCTGCAGCAGCTTCTAATTTCTTCTGTTCTGCAGCAACTTCTAATTTTTTCTGCTCTGCATCAGCTTCTAATTTCTTCTGTTCTGCCTCAAATCTCCTTTCCTCCCCTTGCATCTGCAATTTCTTAAGTTCAGCAGCAGTATCAGCTTCTTTTTCTAATCTTTTTTCTTCAGCTAAGGCTTTCCTTTCTTCTGCAGCAGCTTTTTTTTTCTTCTATTTGAAGTTTTCTCTCCTCAGCCGCAGCTTTTTTTTCCTCAGCAGCAGCTTTTTTTTCTTCTACAGCTAATGCTTTGTCATATTGAGCAACAGCCCATTGTTCTAAGTCTTTTCCAGTCTTATCAAGAGATTTTCCTTGTGTAATGAAATAATCTAATGTAGACATATTGTCTTCTTAAATCAGAAACCTGAAAAAGTAAATAAATTACCCTCTTTCAAGTTAATGGGAGACAAGTCTATACCATAGACTTAGTCTTAGTCCAAACTTGTATGGTTTATAATAACCAATGATAACTTGAGTACCTGTGGAAAAAATATTTCCCTTTACCAATCACTTTGGGAGACAAGCCTTACAAAGGTCTTGTATACCTCAATGTAATCAAAGATCACTTGAGTACCTGTGGAAAAAATATTTCCCTTTACCAATCACTTTGGGAGACAAGCCTTACAAAGGTCTTGTACATTTTGTTTTATAACAATAACAATCATAAAGTACTGATCTGTACTATACTATCAGTGTATACCACTATACGTCATATGTCAACTAAAGACATTACAAAGGACAAACAAGAAAAGACAATATGAACACATTTGCAGAGATCAAATTAAATTAACTAGGAGAAATGAAAAAAATGATCACAGAAACCGTGATGATAACTGCCATAAGATAACAAGACAAATAACGCCACAGTGTATAAACATAAGGGTGTAAAAAACTGAAATGAAAGGAAAGATGAGACCTACAATTATACAAACAAATCAAACAAAACTAAGGAACACAAAATTATTAACAAAAACAACGAAGAAAAGAACACCTCATCACAACTAACAGAAATAGCAGCAAATTGTTGCTAACAAATTTCCAATTAAGAAAATGTGTACCTATCGAATACTAGTACCAGACCAATGTAACTCGGCATACCTTGTATTAGTCACACAGAACATAAATTAATTTAATACATAACAAATAACATGTAAGCATAAATAGCATATAGCATACAATATAATTTATGTCATGAATGGAATGTGTTGCAGGTATGGTGTTGTAAAGCAGGCACAGTTTATTTTAATTCTAATAACTTGCCACTTTATTGAGTAATAGATTTAATTCTAAACTATTACACTGTCAATTTTTTCTCTTTTGAGCATATGAAGATCCAACGATGAACTATGCACTTTATGTTCAACAACACTTTATTCTTCTGTACGTTGAGAAATGTCAACAATACTGCTCCAGATATTTTCTACACTTGATACCACTGTCCTGTGTAATACTGTCTGTACAGCGAAAAACTGTCAACAAGCGCTGACCTAGATACAGCATCCTATCGGTAATACAGGTCAAGCTGACATCGACTGTATAGCTGTTCTACTGGTGTTGATGTGTTCAAACAAATGTTCTTTCAGTTGTAAACTGTGATTCTCAACACAAAACTGCGTAAGCTGGACCCAGGAATCTGGCTCGCCACTGTAAAGTTTTATTTCTTCTTTCCACTCTGTAAAGTTGCTTTCACACACACACTGGATGCTCTGTAAGGAAGAGTGGTGTGTTGTTGAGATCAGGCATGCTCCAGTCTACCCAGCTGTAAATGGGTAACTCACCCTAGTCCTGAGTTAGGGAAGGCAAAGGCTCCAGGGGAAGCAGGCCCTAAACTTGGTCACTTCAACCGACGCAGGATGGTGGATGTATGAAGTAGAAATGTAGAGTGTGATTGACGCGAATGGTGTGCTGTTCGTGTGCTGACCAATATAACCACTCATACACTTGTGTCTACAAGGCACCAATGCAGACTGCTGGAATCTTTGTTTACTCAATTTATTCAGACGTACACACTGGGACATACGAGTACATCATGGTATGTTGACATATCAATTTGTAGGTATACATAGCAGATCTGAAGTCATGACACATTCAGAAATAATGGGCAGTACATCAAAAGTTCAATGTCATGATACATTACGGCCACATCCCCCTATCTGACTAAACGCGTCAGTGAAGGGCGGATCGATAAATAACCAAAGTTACTTGACGTCCATAGTTTGTAGTATATATTATGAAACCACGAAGGGGGTTTCTAGCAAGATTGAGATCTCCCTGTCACTGTCCGATAATAAGATAAATAATCTGTTCTCTTGGCAGTGATCAAAACATATGATGACCGAAATCCAACATGGCTGTCTCCCTGAGTTGTCGTTCACTCATTCATAGGAAGGAGAATGTAAGCCAGAGTTAATTTATAATGGGTATATAAAGGATTTCATAAATGTTTCCATACAGCTCTACGGTGATCAGGTTAATTCACGTAGCCATAACCGCTGCAGGAAAATCTGTCATTTTCGTCGATACCAAACACGACACTAGCATAACGAAGCACCAAAAGTCAAGCTAGGCCTAACCGACGAGAGATCATCAAAAATAGGAGCTGGGTTTACCTGGAGTCCGAATCATCTATATACTGACATAAGGAGAGTCTCTAACACAAACTATCGTAGAGACACCATCTCCTTCAGAAGAAAAACCACGTCGTAAGACATTTTTTTCTGACGAAAGGACCAGCTCTAGAAAAACGTACCCCGCCATTTGTAAGCAGTACATCGGAACTCATCACGACTTGTCAAGACAACTCATACTTCCGCTAGCAAGAATCTAGTCCCTCCTACCCATCCAAAATATACAATATAGGACTGATTCTACTTGTACTAATAATATGTAATACATATGAATTCAGGCCATAAACACAATAAGCAAATTAATATATTTTCTGGCCCTAAAAATAAGTACAAACGCAAGCGCAATATCCTTGCGCTGGATCAATATCCAGAACGATTACTCCTATAATCAAAAGTGTGAATCAAACATGGATTATCTCGCTTTTACCATAAACAGCATTTTCATACACAAATAAATGAATGTCTATATTTTTCCCATATTAAATAGCCATATCGATTTTTGTAAAATGTGCGTCAAAATATGCACGCAACAGTGGTCATGACTTGAAAACTACTGCTTTCGATATTGTTTTCGTCCCTTAAAATCTTCCTATGGAAACATTGTCCTTACAAAATGTTCTGGTATACTTCTTCTGTTTCATCTTACTTTCTGTAGTCTTACTTGGTGTATTTTAGAGAATACTGGCCTACCGCCAGGGTTAACGTTTTCCCAAGCTTATATAATACTCGTTAGACTTTCAATTGGTCTACTATGGTGCCTACCAATAATACTCTTAAATATTCAACGTACCTGTTTCACTTTGAAACACTCACATTTCCTGAAATTGCAACACTGTCTTGTATCCTCATAATAGCTCACAAAAACTGTCAATTGTGAAATTAGGCGAACGAGCGTCTGAATGATAGTTATAAACTTTTCTGTCACCACATAAAGCAACCCAAACTCGTTTGGGCTTATCACTCGATAATAACTCTCGATTGCGCCAGCCACTTATAAAATACTATCATTACACAAACTTTGGAGAGAGCCTATTTCTGAACCTACGCTAACGCGCTTCAAAATCTGACTGACTATATTTTGTAGAACGATTTACAACGATAACTATTTCCCGAATGTTCTAGATCAAGTTTTTTCTCAAAACAGCTCACTCAAATACGACTTTCCCGTGCATGCAATTTACTATCGCGCAGCCGAACTCACTTAAAAAACAAAACTCCAAACTTGACTTAACATTATTATTCCCGGTCAACGTTGGTCGTACTAAATACTTTGATCAAGGGATGTCAATTCTATTCTTGTCCCCTACAACAATGTATTATGGGTTACTGCCCTTTGATTATCAATTTCCGAGTCCGTTGATTCCCCTCATAAAAGTCATTGTTATAAATATTACTTCCGACCCATTTCTGATTAACGACGCTATCTGCTACACTTACGTATCATAGACATAAAGGTAAAGGTAGTCCCAGGAGGACCGACGACCACATGTTAAAAAGCCCTGATCTAATGGGACTCAGTATTCCATTGTGAGTTCTTAACTCCTTGTCTAATGGGACTCAGTATTCCATTGTGAGTTCTTAACTCCTTGTCTAATGGGACTCAGTATTCCATTGTGAATTCTTAACTCCTTGTCTAATGGGACTCAGTATTCCATTGTAAATTATTATCTCCTTGTCTAATGGGACTCAGTATTCCATAGTGAATTCTTATCTCTTTGTCTAATGAGACTAAGTATTTCACTGTAAATTCTTATCTTCTTGTCTAATGGACTCAGTATTCCATTGTAAATTCTTATCTCCTTGTCTAATGGGACTCAGTATTCCAATTGTAAATTCTCATCTCCTTGTCTAATGGGACTCAGTATGCCATTGTAAATTCTCATCTCCTTGTCTAATGGGACTCAGTATGCCATTGTAAATTCTCATCTCCTTGTCTAATGGGACTCAGTATGCCATTGTAAATTCTTATCTCCTTGTCTAATGGGACTCAGTATGCCATTGTAAATTCTTATCTCCTTGTCTAATGGGACTCAGTATGCCATTGTAAATTCTTATCTCCTCGTCTAATGGGACTCAGTATGCCATTGTAAATTCTCATCTCCTTGTCTAATGGGACTCAGTATGCCATTGTAAATTCTTATCTCCTTGACTTTTCTTTGCTCATGCATGTGATAAACTCCGACTTGATGGACTTTTCTCAGCACGGTATGTCTGTGTCGTGTATCATCAACAATACATTTCAGCTCCACGTGGAGCATGGTTACTCAACTAAAGCATCCCAAACCCACCCATCACCCCACCCAACACCCCACCCATCAAGTACCATCCGTTCAAGGTGTTTCCATATTCTCTTTATTCCTTTCCGGCTGTTACCAGTTCTGCTCTCCACGTGAATTTTTTTTTTTTTTTTTCAAACAAGAATAAATATCCAGTTCAACACTTGATGGGTTATAATTAGGATATATGGTGTGGTTAATTCTATATAATAATTTTGATGTTCGATATCAAAATATGGGGGGAAATACTGTAATTATGCTCTGCACTTTATGCTGCGTGTTCTGGTAACGGTACTAATTCTCTTGTGGCCATTTTATTCATTTTCAGTTTCCACCAGAAGTAAATCAATGATACGCAAAGAGTGGCACGAAAACAGAGGTTTCATCTATAAGGAGCAATGATGTTTCTCTGGTTAAATATATACATTTTACATTATGTCTTCTTCTTCTTCCTTGTGCACTCCTTAACTCTTTGACTCCATAATTATTTTTTGAAGAATTATAAACGATGAAGTGTACTGTCTTTCAGTGTACATTTTATGTTAATCATTTTTGGCGAACATATACTTAATTATATACCAAACTGTAGGGAAATGGATAGAGAATTGTAATATATAAAGTCTTTGGTAGTATTAACACAAGTGTGTTTGGTATACTTAAAACATTTTGCATGGAAAATTGAAAAAAAAAAAAAAAAAAAAAGTTAACTGTACGATTTTACCAAAGACAAATTACTGGTGTAGACAATAAAACTTTCTTTTTAGTCTTCAAACATCGTTAATCCATAAAGTAAAAAACAAACATGGCCACATTTAGTGGCACAATAAGATCCATCGCTGTTGACCTTCGTGTGCAGATGGCAGCTGGTGATGATGATGATAATATACAAGTGGTGCCTCGGAGAGTGTTAAAAAATGCGGCATTGTGGGAAATAACAAAGACTTTGAGCCCATTAGTATTGTCAAGGGAAGTAAAAAATAAAAGTGTTAATGAACCAAGGGAAAGAAAAGTAACAAAAATGTTATTAAATTTATGTGATAAAAATTGTAAAACTTGTTTATTTCTTATGTAATAATTAAACGTTTTTAAATAAAGAAATAAAGAGTATGTACTGTATAGGGATAAACATTTAAATATTTTGATTTAATTAAACAAAGGACATAACAATTTTAGTCAGTTAACTTTTTTCAGCTAGTCTTAAATTTTAATATTAGAACTAGTCTTTCAGCTTATAGTTTTAACCATGAAATAGCGCAATGGCATATCTCTTTAACATCACAATTAGGCAGCACACAATGGAGACTCTCCCTCAATCCAGGTTGCATAGTACAATGATAAATTGAGTGTTGGCCAGGTCCGGTATCACATATAATTTACACATTTTACTCAATAAAGTCAATAGACCTCACTTTGAGCCTCAGAAGGGGTATTAATAATTTAAAAAAAAAGGAGAAAAAAAAAATCTCCCTCAATCCAGGAAGGGGGTGGGTGGGGGGGGGGGGGGGGGGGGGTAACAATACCAATCCCAGGCGATATTTTTCAAGTGTTTCTTTGTTACAGCAGCCAGACTGGACACTGGTTTTATTTCAGAATCCAAAAGAGCCCGAAATTTTGAACCACTATAAGCCCCTTGTCATATGAAGTTTCTGAGTTACTAAAATTCATCCCTTTCTATTCCCCTATTTTATTTAAAATGTTTTAACCCTGAAGATTGACCATTTAAGTGTGCAAATGAAAGGTTGAATACGCACGAGTGTTATTTATATGTAATTTATAAGGTACCTGTTATGTTTTTCCACTGTAAAATGTACACGGTTTTGTTAAAGTACCGTTATCACATTCTTTGTTTGTAAAATGCAACAGGTTTTGTAAATTGAAATGTTTAATTATTTATATTTACTGTTTTAAGTGTGCAGATGAAAGCGAGAGTTACGCACGAGTGTTCATATGAAATGTTAAAATGTACTTTCCATGTTTTCTATTTTTGTAACATTTACACTGATTTGTAAAATTGCAAAGAAATGAAAATGAAGTTCACTTAAAAAAAAAAAAAAAACAAACAATTAGGTTAAATACTATAAACTTGTCAACATAAGAGTTAAATTCTATCTGGAAAAAAATCAGTTATATAGTCCAAACCAGTTAGGGTTTAGAGCAGACAGAAGTATGATAGGAAACTCCTTACAGAGCGATACAACAGGAAGCAATCTGATCATCAGACGAAGTCTCCCCTTCCGACAAGTGTTTCGGCCCGATATACTCCTCTACACTCTAAGGGGGGCGGCCCCCCTTGGGTCATAACTCCCAAGCGTCTCAGCCTCCTGTTGTCTTGTATCGAAAAATGAACCCATTATTTGGTAGCAACTTTAAAATCCACAACTCCGCCAGCCGTGGAGACAATTGTGAAAGTAACAAAGAGAAGGCAAATTATTCCGTTCGTTCCGTCGCACACACTGAGACACCATCGCGAAGCCAAAAGTCTAGCCACTGCGCGTTCGCCACTGAAATTCTAAAACTGACACCCCTTATAGTATACACCGCCTGTCGCCCCTCAGTCACAGCCCGTTCACTAGTACACCAAGAAACTCAGCGTATTGTGGACTGAAAAACTCCTGGTGTTTTCTGTACCGCAGCGTTTATTGTCACGATTTCCATTGCCCATTGCGGTTGTTCCACAGCCAGCCTGAAGCCTTTTCGGCAGTTTCACTAAGCCTCCTCAGTGCCCATGTTCTCGACTGTCCCTTCAGCCCCAACAGTTTCAATAGATCATACACTGATACAGCCACAAGCCCTCTTGCGCCCACTTCAACAGCCATGACCCTTGCAGTGAACCCATCGTGTCTCAGATCCGCAGCCAGATCACTATACTTGGCCGCTTTGAACGAATGTTGCTCGTCTAATCTGGATTCAAATGGCACGGTCAGTTCAATCAGTATGACCTGAAGCGTTGCTGAGGAATGAAGCACTATACCCGGCCGTCTCCGCGATTTTCTGATACTCTCTGGATATGCCCCTCGTCCAGGTAGGTCTACCTCCATCTCCCAGTCGTTTGCATAGTCAAGAAGAGATGGTAAAATGCTATCAGGTTTACTCGGTTTGGGGTGTGCTGACTTTCCTTCCCTCTGAAAATATGTATTTGCGGTGTTCGGCCTGGGTTTGCTATTCGCCTTCATCCTTGCTAGATCTATTGTCGCAGCAAGCTCATTTAGCACTTTGTTATGGCGCCAAGTGTATCGCCCTTGCCCTAATGACACCTTACACGCTGAGAGCACGTGTTCAAGTGTCTGCCTTCCCTGGCACAGGGGGCACTGCTCATCGTCCGACGTTCCTCATTTCACAAGGTTGGTGGCCGATGGCAGCAGGTCATACATTGATCTAACAACGAAGCTGAGCCTAAGAGGTGCCATATGCCATATATCATTCCATGTCAAGGACCTCTGAAGGGCTCCTTCCCATGTAGTCCATTGGCCTTGTTGGACCTGCTGCACCGCTTTTTGCAACATCCTATCATTCTCAGCTCCTCGTATCTCCTGAACTACCATGTCTCTGCGCTTCCTGCTTGATGCCTTGGACCACCAGCGGATGTCTCCATGACCAAATCCCCGTCTATTCGTTTGTGTGTATCCGATTACCTCCCTCAGTTTGAGTGACTCTTGGGCAGCATCAACAGCTTCTTCCACTCTCCACTTCCTTCCCGTTTTCAGTGTGGGCTGAATGGACTTAACCACGTCATCAGCTGACTCGCGTAGCATCATTGCAAGCCTTGCCTTTCCAACTTTGTACTCTTCAACAACTGACTTGAAAGGAAGCAGAAGTTTTGACTTTTTGCAGTACAGTGCCACATCTGACAAACCTGATGGTACCCCCTAGCCATTTTCTCATGAACTTGTTGACCTTCTGCACTATAGCTTCCACTTTACTTGTGCTTATTTCATATATAAGCAGCGGCCACAGCAAATTCGGTATCAACATGAACTGGAGGCACCACAGTTTGAACTTTCCCATGAGTCTGCTTTGGTCTATGATCTGTAGCCCTCTGTCAGCTATTTCTATTGTCTGTTGCACTGCCTTCGAGTCTTTTAATGAGGCATCGTACACCCTGCCAAGACTTTTAACAGGTTCCTCAATGACAGTAGGGATTCTTTGGTTGGAAACCATGAATATGACCTCTGCTTTCTTCCCTTTCCTGACTGAGAGGCTTCTCGACTTCTTGGGTTTGAAGCTCATTCTGCACCAGCTGACTAGTTCATCCAGGCATGCTAACATCCTCCGGGCCTGATGTTCATCTGATGTCAGAATTGTTGTGTCATCCATGAATGCTTTGAGCGGTGGCATGTGACACATTCCACCGAGCTTTGGACCTATAGCCATTCCTTCAGCCGCATTGAGGATTACCTGCATAGCCATCACGAATAGTATTGGAGAGGTGGTACATCCCATCGCAATTCCAACTTCAAGGCCAATCCACTTCGTTGTGCACTCTCTGGTTGAAAATCTGATAGCAAACCCTGCGAAATACAGCTTCAGCATTGCTGCAATCTCTTGTGGAACATGATACATTTTTAGGGCCTGCCACAACATCTGGTGTGGAACGGATCCATAAGCATTCACTAGATCCAACCAGATGACATGGAGGTTTGTTCTGTCAGACTTTGCCTTTTGGATTGCTTCCCAGATCATTGTGGCATGCTCTAGACATCCTGGTGTATCTGGGATACCTCTTTTCTAAATGGTAGTGTCAATGTACCCATTTGCCAGGAGGTATATAGTGAGCCTTTTCGCCATCACTGAGAAGAATATTTTCCCTTCCACATTGAGTAGTGAGATTGGCCTGAACTGACTGATGTCTGTGTAATTTTGTTCCTTCGGGATGTAAACTCCGTTCGCCTTTCTCCATTCCTTGCTTACAAGCTGGGTTTTCCACGCATTCTTCAGTAAACGGAGCAGTCGTTTGAGCACCTCGGGGCATCTCTTATACACCACATATGGAACACCATTAAGACCTGGAGCTGACTTGCACCGAGCTTTCTGGTTAATGCTTTCTACCTCTTGCACCGTTGGGGGCTTGGTGTTAAATTCAGCTCCTGGCTTACTCGGCCATTTAAGGCCTGCCATGCTGCTGAGCGGCTCATCTTTGCGACCATCTGAATATGTCATTCCAAGGTGTTCTTCCACGTTTTCTTTCCTGATGTTTAGCATACCCGACCGTGGCTGCTCAAACAGTTCTTTGGCAAACTTGAAGGGCTCCCTGAAGAATCTTTCCCTATCCCTTCGAGTCTTCCTACTCTTCCTGCACAACCTTTCTGCTTTACAAAGGGCATTATGTTGGCCTTTCAGGTGCTCCCAAACCTGTCGTAACCCTTTCTTCTCTGTGGCAACTGCGTTCTTGAACAGTTTTCGGGCATGCTTCTTCGGTTTCCTGATTTCTTCTATTTTAATTTGTCTTCTACTTTTTCGTGGTGGGTTACTTTCCCTTGCCTCCCTCACTCCGAACACCTTGCGACAGTGCAGATATATTATGTCGTCGAAGATTTTCAGCTTCTTCTCCAAAGTTATTTGCTTCAGGTTGTTATCCAACTCTTTTGCCAAGGCTTCGTCCAGCTGTTCCCAAAGCCCTTTTGCACTGGCAGGTGGAAACTTGATTGCATCTCTCTTCCCGTCCAAGAAGTGTGTGGGATCATCATCAGGCAGATCAACTTGAATGTACTCAGCACTGTGAATTGACTCCTGGCGGCGTTCTTCTAACGTCTTATCCATCGAGACAGAGCGCTGTTGATCTCCCCCTGATGACCTCCCACACCCCTTTTTCGTTCTGTGGATTTTCATTCCTTTCTGAGTAGAGAATTCCTTACCACAGGCACATGGACATTCTAGCCGTTGTTCAGAGCTCGACGTCCGTGTAACGTGTCTGGTCGATTCCAATGGGGCGCCTGTGGATTCATCATTCTCTCCCCCCACCCCTTTTCGGTGAATCCTGGGGGCATCTTTTTTGGGTCCTGTAGCAATTGAATACAGCTTACGGGGTGCTAACCCGGTCAGCCGGTTTCTAGTCTTTCCCAGTGTCATCTGTCTTTCCAAAAGTCAATCGGTCTTTTCCTGATCGTCACTGGTTTGACCATGCAACTATGATAGGAAACTCTTTACAGAGCGATACAACAGTGTCGTGGAATATTCTAATCCACATATATAAATTAAAAGGTAAATATAAAGTCTAATAAATACATATAATAAAGAAAAGAGAAATGGTAAAATAACAGTGCTGTCACAAGGAATGTACTCGAAATCCCCTTTGTTTTATGCTTCGTCTGCAAATTGTAACGTTTCCACGTTAAATATAAGCCACTGCATAAATACAAGCGTTTCCACAACACATTAAAACGGGTATTGCATTTCTAAGAAAAACATTGAGAGGCAGACTGCGTAATGACCTAAATTAATCCTAACATTAATTATATTACGTTACCAAAACGAACGAACAGATGGACTCAAATAGAAAGAGAGAGGGAGGGCTGAAAATCAGGAACGCGTGCAACACGCGTCGCGCGATACACAATTACTACTATCACGCGTGTAAGGCCACATGCACTAACTTTTTTTTTCAGACGGACAGTGATAAATTCACTACCCTTCCCAGAGTTAGGTTTTTAAATCCTGAAAAACGCTTATAAGGAAAGATGACAATAGATGGGTTTACGTTTGAAAACATTACAGTACCCAGACAGCACATCTTCGAAACAGGAGGTAGAAGAAATTGCATATTTTGAACGCAGCCACTTAGCTCTTTTAAATTTGTTTATTTGGGTTCCTTAGGGCTTGCTGACAAAGAATATGTAAAACGTTACGCAAAATAGTCTAGGAATTAACAAGTTATAACCAAAATAAAATAGTGGGGATGCCTGACAGCATGAAATCATTTCTGCTCATAAAATTTTTTTATAACGTGTTTGAAAAAACCTTGCGTACGGAAATAGCCTACCATGTAAACTCCAAATTGATTGGAGCGCAACAAATATAAGACTAAACACGATTGGTCGGACTATAAATACTATCTTTGGTTGTTAGGGGAGACGTAGGAAGGTAAAATTTTTTCAAACACTTGTCGAAACGTGGCTCCATTGGCCAGACTCGCTGATATAATCACTTAGGAGCGTTAGTTCGAGACCACTAGTTCAAATAAGCTTGATAAAGCAACAGTGCGTTGAAGCCAGCTCATATTTTTGCTAAAATAAAAGCCTGGAACATAAGCAGATGGGAATTTGTGCCAGAATTCATTGCTAGTCAACGTATCTGTGTTTATTCCATGAATTGTGGTAAGCTTGAAACATTCAGTATCTTTTAATGAAAATTGAATGTGAATTGTTAATTTATGCCTGTATATATGTGTAGTTCAGTAGCAAACATGATGTAAAGCCTATAATGCTCCAGCCTGAACAGAAGGTGTCGGAGGAAAGTAAAACGGCATGGAATGGCCAAACAGTACACTGACACCTAGATGATTGACTAGAAAGAAATAATGCTGGAATTGCAGAGGCGTAGTAACCATTAAGGAGGTTAATACTGGTATAAAGTATTTCAGATGAAGCTGACAGTTGGCCTAACGCTCTGAACTCAATGTTTGTGATGTATTGTGCTCAGTGTAGAACTAGAGTATCAATTAGTTATGAAGTAGAAGGTACATCCTTCTTGTTTTCAGGGACCGTGGTCTTGATGGTATTGAGCAGCACCTGGTCAGAGCTTTGCTGAATCCAGAGTCGGATAGCATACTCCTTGGTCCATTTAGCTATCAGTGAGGTGTCTCCAGAGCACAGGGGAGAAATCGAGCAGAGGAGTCTTTTCCTGCCGCCATCACGCAAGATAAGCTGATGTGGCCAGCTGAGCTCAAAATTATGTACCCCCATCTTAAAATAACATTGTAACATAAACTTAAGAGGGGAAGTAAATTATTTTAATATCAGGAACTGAGAACATCTCCAATACGAGTTCCAATAAAGACAAACTATTGAAGACATGATGACAAATACCAACAGAGCTTGAACAAAACAAAACCAGTATTACCTCATATTACTACTACACAACTGACACACATAGGATACTTTTAATAATATATATCACTACAATATTCATATTGATAAATTCTGTACATATAACTTGTAATTAAAATTGATTGTGATTCCTGGTTCCCTTTGTATTTGAATCAGGACACATATTCATTCATGACAACAATGAATACATATTGTTATTTGAAAAGTTATCAGTGACTCCTTTAAGATATCCTTGTAGAGTGTTTTATGTATGTGAGTGTCACAGTGTTGTCACGTGTAGTGGAATAAATTAAATTGTTTATCTGTTTGTTGTTGTTTTGACGTACACTTCATCATACACATACCCTAGACATATAACGTAGTCATCACACTATTCCAGAATAATTCTGACTGAGGTATACATATGTGGCAGCAAGTAAGGTTATATATAATACACTACTCTTATTAGATATATATACCTTCACAGCTGATCTCAGTCAGTACACTAAGTCCCCTATAAATATTTATAACATCCCACTTTACCACATATATTGGGGTCTCGCTCTTGGGATTTTGAATCTTTCCCTATTAAAAATATTGGGGGTAATTCACTTCAGGGAATATAAGAATTAAAAGGTATCCTTGGGTGGAATTAAATAAGGTTGAGCTCACGGTGCCTGTGTTGTCCATTAGATATATATTTAGAGATTGAATTGTTGGTTAGACATTGTATAAATTTACCTGATAGACAATGGCGGACCTGGCCAAATTTCGATCTGCTGCTGTTCAGACTGCAAAAGAGTTAGGATTAGATGGGCAAGTTATGGTTGCCTATGTCACTACGGAATGTGACAAATTTATTGAACGCGAAGAAAGAAGGTTTGAAGCCGAAAGAAAGTTAGAGGCTGAAAGGGAAATTAAGAAGTTACAATTTGAGGCTGAGGCTGAGACTAAGAGGTTGCAGATTGAGGCTGAGGCTAAGAAATTGGAAGCCGAGGAAAGAAGACAGGCTGCAGAAAGGGAAGAGAAGAAATTAGCTGCAGAAAGGGAAGACAAGAGATTAGCTGCAGAAAGGGAAGCAGAAAAGGAGGAGAAGAGATTACAAAGGGAACATGAGTTACGACTAAGGGAGTTTGAGTTTCAGGACCATGCTCCTGAAAATGGTGCCAGTCCCTTTGCCTCTGATGCCACTGCTAGCCAAGGAGCCTCAACCTCAGCTATGAATTTTCATTTAGATCATTTTGTTGAGAAAGACGATGATATAGAGAGCTACCTAATAGGTATGAACTATTAGCTACCACGTATGGGTTAGAGAGAGAAAGGTGGAGCTTAAAGTTATCTCAAGGACTTCGTGGGGCAGCTTATGAAGTTTTTGCAAAAATGAGCAGAGGTGATCAGGAAAATTATGACATGCTAAAGCAGGCTCTTTTGTTAAGATATGAAAAGAATGCAGAATTTTATAGGAAAAAATTTAGAAATGCTAAACTACTGTCAGGTGAAACCTATCACCAGTTCTCTGCACGAATAGAGACATACTCGGAGAAATGGACTTCTCTGGGGAAAACCCAAGATCTTAAGGAAATGGTCCTTATAGAGCAATTAAGAGAGTCCATGGCTCCAGACCTGAGAAAGTTTCTCATGGAACAAGGTGCAGAGAGGCTGGGTGAGTTGCTAAATGTTGCTGAAAGGTATCAAGCAGCTCAAGCAGAGGTAACAGGTAATAAAAAGAAACAAGTGGATAACTTTAGGGCACCACAGAACTTTAATAAATTTGATCCTAGGGATCAAAACAAAGGTAATCACCAGTTTGATAGGCCACGGTATGAAAATAAAAATAAATTCCCACAATTCGATAAAAGGAAATATGATGAAAGAAAATCTTTCAACCAAGGAAAAAGGTGGTGTAAGAATTGTCAGATGGACAATCATGACACTGACCGTTGCAGAAGGAAACCTGTGTATATGGCAACCCTTCAGGTCAGGTCGACCTCAAGACAGGAGGAGGATATTATGTTGGATACCACTCCAGATGAGATGCGGAAGGCACAGGCTGGGGATAAAACACTCAAGCCTTGTTTCAGAAAATTGTCAACTTGTCATACAACTCCAGGCAAGGGAGATTTTTACATGAAAAACAAGTTGATGTATAGGAAGACTGGAGCTAGATCCAAAGGTCAGGGACAGCTGGTACTTCCTAAAAGATATAAGGCAGACTTAATAAGGAGCCTACATGTGAAACCAGATGGGGACCATGAGAAGATAGGTACCATCATTCAAAAGGTGGCTCACAATTATTATTGGCCCAAAGCAAGATGGGACATTGAGAATTTTGTAGAAAGGTGTAGCATAGCACATGAGGGAACACCCACAAGTGGGAACATTGATCAGGACCTGGACACGCCACGGGGCAAAATTAGGCCTGATAATAAAAGGAAAAATAGATTTGATAAAGTGGACCAAATGGAATGGGAAGCCCCTTTTCACGGACAAGCTTCACTTAACTGTTTTACAATGGCCACTATGCGGAGAGTGCAAAAAGATGTCTTACCCCAGGATAGGCCGACAATCCCTCAATCGGACTTAAACAAACTGGAGGAAGAAGATGTAGAGAGGAAATCTCTCATCAAGAATTTTAAGTGGGGAGAAAGCCCCAGGAAAAGAATTGGTAGCGGTCGTTTTGTGAATGATAATTCTGGGAGGAAAAATCATCACTATAAAGCTTCGAGTGGAAGAGACCATACCGGTGCATGGACAAATAGGTCCACACAATTAAAGGTCCATATGTAGCTTTGTTAAGAACGTGGACTGATGAAAAGGCAGAGGAAAACATTACATCTTCATACCAATATGTGAATGAGCTGACCACTCGTTTAAAAACTGGCTGGAAACTTGCCAATGAAAATTTGAAACAAGCCAGGAAGAAACATGCTGCTTATTATAACAGGAAGGCGAAAGACAGAAATTTGGCTGTGGGAGAGAAAGTACTGCTTCTTTTGCCCGGGAGTCAGAATAAGTTACAAGTTGGATGGCAGGGTCCATATACAGTTTTAGAGAAGGTGTCTAGAACAAATTATAAGATAGATAAGAAAGGGAAAGAAAAAATCTATCATGTGAATCTCCTGAAGAAATATTTGGAAAGAGAACATCAGGAAGAGACACACTTGTTGACCTTGTCCATCGCCATGGAGATGAAAAAAGGAACCACTTTCATCATTTGAATATCCATTACACCCCTGTGAGACAGCAGCACAGGTGAAAATCAGTACACATTTAACGAAAACTCAGAAAGAGAGAGTGCAACAGGTTCTAAATAATCATGCAGAGGTGTTAACAGACCGACCAGGGCATACAAACCTATTGGAATATGATATGAAACTGATAGACCCCACACCTGCCTGTATGAAACCATATTCGATTCCGTTTGCTAAGGAGAAAGCTTTGAAGGAAGAGATAGACTATCTGTTGAAGGAAGGAATTATTTCGCATAGTGAATCCTCATATAGTTCCGGTGTTGTACTCTTAAGGAAGCCCTCTGGAGAACATAGACTCTGTATAGATTACAGGAGACTGAATGCTATTACAGAAGGACAGGTGGATCCGTTGCCGGATACAAATCAGCTGTTTGCCAGACTAAATAAAGCTAAATATTTCTCAAAAGTGGATCTGAGTAAAGGATACTATCAGATTCCAGTAAAGCCTGAGGTTAGACCATACCTAGCTTTTAGTACCTCAGGAGGACACTATGAGTTTAATAGATTGCCATTTGGATTGAAGAATGCGCCTAGTGTCTTCTCTAGAATGATGAGAAAATTGTTGGATGTAAACATTTCGGAGGAACGTAATGAATCCCTGAGTTGCCTCTTTGAGTGAGGATATTCCGAATGTTTCATACAGGATAATAAGAAGATTATGGGATCCACTATGAAAACTCTGCTATCACCAGGTATATGTTATCTCCTCATAACGTACATTTTGAGGGAAATATAATGTTCTCTGGACATGTCATTGCGCAGACTCAGAGAAGAGAAATGGTGAATACGGGTTGCGAAGCAGCATTAAGACAAGCACTCACACTTGCGGCTGTTCAGTAACATAACCGAAATATATTATTGGTTGTAGAAGTCTGAGGCAGATTTCATGAGTAGTGCCTACTCTGAATGGACCCAACTACATAAAACCATGATAGCACCACAGCAGAGTAAAGTCAAGTTGACTTACATTTATCTATGTGTATATAGAATAAAGGACTGACATATAATGTCTGTTTTAAGAGGGGAGATGTCGTGGAATATTCTAATCCACATATATAAATTAAAAGGTAAATATAAAGCCTAATAAATACATATAATAAAGAAAAGAGAAATTTTAAAATAACAGTGCTGTCACAAGGAATGTACTCGAAATCCCCTTTGTTTTATGCTTCGTCTGCAAATTGTAACGTTTCCACGTTAAATATAAGCCACTGCATAAATACAAGCGTTTCCACAACACATTAAAACGGGTATTGCATTTCTAAGAAAAACATTGAGAGGCAGACTGCGTAATGACCTAAATTAATCCTAACATTAATTATATTACGTTACCAAAACGAACGAACAGATGGACTCAAATAGAAAGAGAGAGGGAGGGCTGAAAATCAGGAACGCGTGCAACACGCGTCGCGCGATACACAATTACTACTATCACGCGTGTAAGGCCACATGCACTAACTTTTTTTTCAGACGGACAGTGATAAATTCACTACCCTTCCCAGAGTTAGGTTTTTAAATCCTGAAAAACGCTTATAAGGAAAGATGACAATAGATGGGTTTACGTTTGAAAACATTACAGTACCCAGACAGCACATCTTCGAAACAGGAGGTAGAAGAAATTGCATATTTTGAACGCAGCCACTTAGCTCTTTTAAATTTGTTTATTTGGGTTCCTTAGGGCTTGCTGACAAAGAATATGTAAAACGTTACGCAAATAGTCTAGGAATTAACAAGTTATAACCAAAATAAAATAGTGGGGATGCCTGACAGCATGAAATCATTTCTGCTCATAAAATTTTTTTATAACGTGTTTGAAAAAACCTTGCGTACGGAAATAGCCTACCATGTAAACTCCAAATTGATTGGAGCGCAACAAATATAAGACTAAACACGATTGGTCGGACTATAAATACTATCTTTGGTTGTTAGGGGAGACGTAGGAAGGTAAAATTTTTTCAAACACTTGTCGAAACGTGGCTCCATTGGCCAGACTCGCTGATATAATCACTTAGGAGCGTTAGTTCGAGACCACTAGTTCAAATAAGCTTGATAAAGCAACAGTGCGTTGAAGCCAGCTCATATTTTTGCTAAAATAAAAGCCTGGAACATAAGCAGATGGGAATTTGTGCCAGAATTCATTGCTAGTCAACGTATCTGTGTTTATTCCATGAATTGTGGTAAGCTTGAAACATTCAGTATCTTTTAATGAAAATTGAATGTGAATTGTTAATTTATGCCTGTATATATGTGTAGTTCAGTAGCAAACATGATGTAAAGCCTATAATGCTCCAGCCTGAACAGAAGGTGTCGGAGGAAAGTAAAACGGCATGGAATGGCCAAACAGTACACTGACACCTAGATGATTGACTAGAAAGAAATAATGCTGGAATTGCAGAGGCGTAGTAACCATTAAGGAGGTTAATACTGGTATAAAGTATTTCAGATGAAGCTGACAGTTGGCCTAACGCTCTGAACTCAATGTTTGTGATGTATTGTGCTCAGTGTAGAACTAGAGTATCAATTAGTTATGAAGTAGAAGGTACATCCTTCTTGTTTTCAGGGACCGTGGTCTTGATGGTATTGAGCAGCACCTGGTCAGAGCTTTGCTGAATCCAGAGTCGGACAGCATACTCCTTACATAAACTTAAGAGGGGAAGTAAATTGTTTTAATATCAGGAACTGAGAACATCTCCAATACTAGTTCCAATAAAGACAAACTATTGAAGACATGATGACAAATACCAACAGAGCTTGAACAAAACAAAACCAGTATTACCTCATATTACTACTACACAACTGACACACATAGGATACTTTTAATAATATATGTCACTACAATATTCATATTGATAAATTCTGTACATATAACTTGTAATTAAAATTGATTGTGATTCCTGGTTCCCTTTGTATTTGAATCAGGACACATATTCATTCATGACAACAATGAATACATATTGTTATTTGAAAAGTTATCAGTGACTCCTTTAAGATATCCTTGTAGAGTGTTTTATGTATGTGAGTGTCACAGTGTTGTCACGTGTAGTGGAATAAATTAAATTGTTTATCTGTTTGTTGTTGTTTTGACGTACACTTCATCATACACATACCCTAGACATATAACGTAGTCATCACACTATTCCAGAATAATTCTGACTGAGGTATACATATGTGGCAGCAAGTAAGGTTATATATAATACACTACTCTTATTAGATATATATACCTTCACAGCTGATCTCAGTCAGTACACTAAGTCCCCTATAAATATTTATAACATCTCACTTCACCACAAACAGGAAGCAATCTGATCACCAGAAGGAGTTCCCCCCTTCCGACAAGTGTTTCGGCCCGATATACTCCTTTACACTCTAAGGAGGGCGAGCCCACTTGGGTAATGACTCCCAAGCGTCTCAGCCTCCTGTTGCCTTGCATCGAAAATGATCCCCTTTCACTTTTGGTAGCAACTTTAAAATCCACAACTAAGCCAGCCGTGCAGCAATTGTGAAAGTAACAAAGAGAAGACAAATTATTCCGTTCGTTCCGTCGCCTAAGAGGTTCACTAGTACACCACAAAACTCAGCGTATTGTGTACTTTGAAAAATTCCTTGTGTTTTCTGTACCGCAGCGTTTATTGTCACGATTTCCATTGCCCATTGCGGTTGTTCCACAGCCAGCCTGAAGCCTTTTCGGCAGTTTCACTTAGCCTCTTCAGTTCCCTTGTTCTCGACTGTCCCTTCAGCCCCAACAGTTTCAATAGATCATACACTGATACAGTCACAAGCCCTCTTGCGCCCACTTCAACAGCCATGACCCTTGCAGTGAACCCATCGTGTCTCAGATCAGCGGCCAGATCACTATACTTGGCCGCTTTGAACGAATGTTGCTCGTCTAATCTGGATTCAAATGGCACGGTCAGTTCAATCAGTATGACCTGAAGCGTTGCTGAAGAATGAAGCACTATATCCGGCCGTCTCCGCGATTTTCTGATACTCTCTGGATATGCCCGTCGTCCAGGTAGGTCTACCTCCATCTCCCAGTCGTTTGCACAGTCAAGAAGAGATGGTAAATTGCTACCAGGTTTACTCGGTTTGGGGTGTGCTGACCTTCCTTCCCTCTGAAAGTATGTATTTGCGGTGTTCGGCCTGGGTTTGCTATTCGCCTTCATCCTTGCTAGATCTATTGTCACAGCAAGCTCATTTAGCACTTTGTTATGGCGCCAAGTGTATCGCCCTTGCTCTAATGACACCTTACACGCCGAGAGCACGTGTTCAAGTGTCTGCCTCCCCTAGCACAGGGGGCACTGCTCATCGTCCGAATTTCCCCATTTCACAAGGTTGGTGACCAACGGCAGCAGGTCATACATTGATCTAACAATGAAGCCTAAGAGGTTCACTAGTACACCAAAAAACTCAGCGTATTGCGGACTTTGAAAAATTCCTGGTGTTTTCTGTACCGCAGCGTTTATTGTCACGATTTCCATTGCCCATTGCGGTTGTTCCACATGTTATTTTTTTTTCAGCCCAGGAATGTTCTTCCCTTTAAGTTTGGCGATAAGCAAAACAGTTTCTGCACAACAACGTATATCCACAAGAAATTATTGTAAAGTTCCACAAACAGCTATGTAGAAAATTTAATTAGAGTGTATTGATGTAATTAGACAAACACTGTAAATTTCACAAAATGATGGTTGTTTATCCAGAATGAAAAATATGTAATCCAAACGAATAATATATGTACATCAAAATAGAATATACTGATTTGTCTACTCAAAAGAAAAAAAAAACTTGTTTTGGTATCATCAAAGACGAAGTTCACCTAACGCTATCTGTAAAAATCCTCTAGTCTAAAGTCATGGTTTCATTAGAATCATAAATCCTGAAATCGCTGCCTATCGTCCACATCTCTTCTATTTATACTATTTCTTCGTTTTTCCCGCCTTTTTCCACACGACCCGTCCTTTTTTCACACGGTACAATAATTAACATTTGCACTCCTCTCCTCAGCTTTTCGACCTTTTTGCATACGACATTCTGTTATTTCGACTTTTTTCACATGTGTGATCTTTTCCAACTTAACAATAGGATAAAAAAAACCAGATCACACAAACATTCATTTCCCACTTTCGCGCTTATAAAACCCATTCATCATTGTCTGGGACTGACCTACGTTTGCCCTGTCAGAGCAGTAACTGCCAACTGAACTTTGAATGAATACTGCGTTTTGTGTAAAAACGTCTCATTTGCTTTTAAGGTCTGGCATTCTTACATGTAGCATATTATAGCACGCATAAATGCTTAGCGTGGAAGTAGGAGGTTAATGCAAGCGTGAAACGCCAAGCGGTCACATAACCCCCTGGCCACACAAATGTATCCCAGAGGGAGACATTTGCGTACTATCAACAAAGTACCTCATGCTAGTGACTGTTATAAATGACTAACCTATTGGTAGAGTCTTTTAGAGAGAAAAAAAAAGAAAAAAAAATTATTTGTAAAACGAGGGCACCAGTATATTTATAATGCGTAAAACGGGGGATACATAAAATTTGTTAATACACTTCGCCATTGATCAGTATTGATGTACACTACTTCTTAACAATATCAATATGAACAACGCTGTGCGTTAGTCATCACCATAATAATAACATACTTAATGATAACATTTAAAAAAAAATAATCGCATACGATTTTCATGGGTTGTGCAAACAACACAAATAAAAACAAAACAAAAAAATTCTTTGTCAATATTTAACAGAATTGACTAATATTCATTAAGTATTTAACAATCTTAAATGAAGTAGCTGCGACGGACATCAGCCTAACAGCATATAACTAATGGTCAAACATCAGACCGTGGGACGCAAAAACAATGTAATATACGAGCTCATATATATATATATATATATATATATATATATATATATATATATATATATATATATATATATATATATATATATATATATATATATATATATATATATATATATATATATATATATATATATATATATATATATATACATATATATATATACATATATATATATATATATATATATATATATATATATATATATATATATATATATATATATATATATATATATATATATATATATATATATATATATATATATATATATATATATATATATATATATATATATATATATATATATATATATATATATATATATATATATATATATATGACATGGGAATATACATACATGGCAATGTTAATCTATAAATTTATTAAAAAAAAATATGAACTGGAGCTGTACGCTTTCGTTACTGTCAATATAGAACGTGGTAAATATAATACAATCATATGATACAGGCGACCCCAATCCTGCCACTGCGGTCAGGGATGTACCAGGATGTATATGGGTCTTAAACACCAAAAATCTGGACAAGTTTGGTGAACTGTCTATGTGTTGGTCGTAAAATATAAATATAGCATTATTAATCTGGTTACATGGAGTTACAAAGTATTTATTAAAAAATGTCTCTAATCTCCAACTTATGTAATGGTTGTTACTATGAGGGAGGACAATTATACCAATACAAATAATTATCGGGTGTTGGAGTATGAACTATCTCAGTAACCATGAACCAAGTACCAAACTGTTTATAGGTTCGTCATCAAATATAAAATCTGCATACAAATGAAAGTTCATAATAATGGACAACAATTTGTCAAGAAAATATACTGTAGCGTTCCGCTTACAACGTGACAAATGGTCAGAAAAATACAGGTACATCAATATATGATGTTTGTTTCTCAATACAAGGTATAATGGACAACAATTTGTCAAGAAAATATACTGTAGCGTTCCGCTTACAACGTGACAAATGGTTAGAAAAATACAGGTATATCTATTCTTCTTCTTCTTCTTCCATCCTTAGCCACCGACCGTCAAAGCAGTCAGTGGCCATTACGCCTAGTGGCGTCTTAGGGCAACAGCAGATAGGTTTTCTTTGCCATTGTTTCCCATCACGCCTAATGGCGTCTTTAGGGTAACGGCAAATCAATCCATTTGCTGTTGTTTCCGTAATCGAAGTGACTGGCAAACAGGTGATCAGCCCGTTGGTACAGGTATATCTATATGTGATGTTTATTTCTCAATTCAAGGTTTATCAACATGTGAACATATCCGTTATCAAGTTAGCGATTTCGCATGAAATCGTCATGGTTTGCATGTAACAATGTAGTATTTCGCCAATCCGCGAACTGTGTTGATTAGCGTATAAGTTTTACCCAACTTGCAAAATACTCGCATATCACCAAGTCAAATTTAGGTGAAAAAAAAAAATATATATATATATGTCTCAGTTATTTAGTGGAGTGATGTGTATATTGGGATAAATGACGGAGTATGGTTTATCACTGTGGGAGGGGAACGAATGTCAGTCATGGGAATGTACTCGGGGGTCTTAGGGTGACACTCTAGTGTATCGGGCCATGACCTCTGGTGTGTCTCACTGGATTCAGGAATGCGAGAAGGGGTGTTTCCCAGACTACGAAGAAGTATTTATAGAATTTGATAGACACGTTAACATAGGTAAATTCCTGTTGAATATTGGGGACTGCTCGGAACGGAGCGTCGATTTAGAAATGCTCCGTCTGTGATGGAGCATGTCGGAGAAGATGACAGGAGATGAAAAAGCCTTTGGATGTGTAGGGAAGAATAAATTTGACTTCTCATTCGTCATATATCTGTGAGAAAGGGTCGTCGGCTTGAATAACGTGAGAAGCCATATACGATCATTCATGTTGTAAACAGCATCATTAAGAAAAAAATCGCCACAATACATTCTCGATGCGATTGAACATTATAAAACGGCCTTTCCATAACACAAAAGGAAAGCGGTGAGTTAACACATAAAAAAAAACTCTGATGTGTCAAAAAGGAAAAAAATGTGTGTGCGTATAGTGTGTTTGCGTTTGTCACTAAATTCATCAAGAAAAGGGAAAAAAAACAAAGAAAAAAAATAAAAACTGTTGTAAAGCATAAGTCCTGTCATAAAGATTTTCAAAGGCAAAAGTGGTGTAAATTGTACAGTGGGTACTCTTCTAATTATAAAGATTTCGTACCTAACACTTGCAAAAAAAAAAATGTTGTATAACTAGAGAACTGAGATAATTTATAGTTTTGTTTAACCTGGATAACATTGAGTTGTAGATCTGCAAATGTTTGCGAAAGTTCTT
Organism: Oreohelix idahoensis; assembly: GCA_024509875.1. NCBI lineage: Eukaryota > Metazoa > Mollusca > Gastropoda > Stylommatophora > Oreohelicidae > Oreohelix > Oreohelix idahoensis. The sequence continues at coordinate 702,665 of JAMPIV010000136.1, forward strand.
CCATTTCTTGACCTATTGGTGTAAACGATGTAATGATAATGACAGTCCATGTTGACGAAGAATGTGAAATAATTATTTCACATTAAAACACAGTGGCGTCACGCCATAATAACTTGTTAGTATATGTGGGTGTTGCAGATGTCATAACTATCCCTATCATCAGTATCATCAGCAGGGTCTTGACTGAGGCTGACATCTTTCTGAAAAAATAAAATTTCCTACCAAAAAAATGGACACTAGTGACTTTAGTATGATGGGGAAAGAGGGAGAGTACTATTGTAGACAGAGTACTCGTTGGCTACTATAGCTGGGGAAGTACCTTTTTGTTATTAGAGAAGATTGATTCTCCAATAAACCAATAATCGTTGAACTGGACGTTTACGAATTTGACATGAGGAAGTTGGCGATTTCCATCAAGATAACTTTTTTCATCGTCAATCGTTGATCACAAGAGGATGGCGTATTTCGCACTGTCGAGTGGGTGGTGGCTGCAGTTGTCGAGAGTAACGATGAAGTAGTGTTGAAATGGTGCACCTCATGCTGCGTGTTTTGGGGCTGTCTGCGTTTTCCACGCAATTTCATACGTACTTGCTCTTGAGGTAACCGGACAAATTTTGTTAACGGTCGGGAGTCATCTGTTGTTCCATAATGTGGGCGCTGCGTTGCTGTGTGAAATTCAGTGTTGCGTGGACCGATTACACTTTCGTGGTCACTCTCGGGATCTGCTGTATCTAGGTCAGATTCGTGTCGGAATGGAGGTGATGGAAGAATAATATCTTCCGCAAGTGTGCATGTAGCGCTGTCTGCGTTTTCATCATAAGGCGGTGCTGTGTGACGAGTATCATTATCTTGTTCAGAGGTGTGCCGTTCTGCTTGTGAAACAGCGTTGTCTGTGTGTTCGTCGCAATTTCTATTGTTGCTCTCTGATTCTCTGCGGCAATATGTATTTATGTTCTCAGATTCTCTGTGTGAGGTTTTTGACGTATCTGTGGAATGATAGTGGTTCAATGTGGCTTTATGTATGGGTCTGCCATTAGATAAAACTGGTGGTGCTATCGGGCGATGAGTAGCTTTCTTAATTTGTGCTGCATGAGCTTTGGTGACTATGTTTTTCTCTTGTGTGTTCACATCACCTTCATCTTGTTGAACCGCATTTATCACGAACTTGCGAATTTCCTTTCGTCTTGCAGATAAACAAACAGCAAACCTGTTCTCCAGTAATTTATGCACCTTTCATGTTGTGAGTGTGTTGAAGTCACCTTCTTTCAGGATTGCTTTTATCTCTTTCTTCAACTCTTCTACGGTTGGTTCAGTGACTGGGATATCTTGCGAATTTGTCTGCCTAGCCGACTGTGTTAATGCTGTTCGAGTGTGTCTAGACAATGTGAGGGTGTTCAATGGGTCACTGACCTGACTTGACCTGGCAACATCTGTTTGTGTTGCGACACAAATCATCTTTGTTTTCTTCACTTGTAGTTCGTGTATTTCTTTAGGTTGACTATTAATCATGGGGGCCCATCGTGTGTCATTTGATGTTACAAAACCGACCTGTTGATGTATGTTAGGTGGTGTTCTCCATTGCTGTATTGGTCTGATATGTACCCTCATTCCATCTTCTGTCGTTATTAAGCAAGTTTGTTGGTTAATGGTTGTAACATTTTGTACTGCCAATATCTTTCGTTGTTTGATTCCGCTGATAAGGTTTCTGACTGCCATGCGACAAGCTCTTTTATTAAGACTACTCCAATCTGCTCTTGTATCGACGGTGTCTCTTTCCCATCTTCTAATATGTTGTTGTTGCTGCTGTTGTTCTTGGCTTGGATCCATGTTATTGATTATGCCTGTCTGTCTTCACCAAAGAAAAGGGCAGGTCACGGCAACAATTTGAAGATATGTGCCCGCGTCAGTTGAATGCGGCACTAGTAGTTATATTGATTGTTATTTAGTCAGAGTAAATCCTTCATATGTTGTTGTGGTTCAAGTGCTAACTGGCCTTCCGCCAGAGATAGTAATACTTGACATTTTATTTTTTTTTCAACCCAGGAATGTTCTTCCCTTTAAGTTTGGTGATAAGCAAAACAGTTTCAGCACAACAACGTATATCCACAAGAAATTATTGTAAAGTTCCACAAACAGCTATGTAGAAAATTTAATTAGAGTTTATTGATGTAATTAGACAAACACTGTAAATTTCACAAAATGATGGTTGTTTATCCAGAATGAAAAATATGTAATCCAAACGAATAATATATGTACATCAAAATAGAATATACTGATTTGTCTACTTAAACAAAAACTTGTCTTGGTATCCTCAAAGACGAAGTTCACCTAACGCTATCTGTAAAAATCCTCTAGTCTAAAGTTATTGTTTCATTAGAATCATAAATCTGAAATCGCTGCCTATCGCCCACATCTCTTCTATTTATACTATTTCTTATTTTTTCCCGCTTTTTTCCACACGACCCGTCCTTTTTTCACACGGTACGATAATTAACATTTGCACTCCTCTCCTCAGCTTTTCGACCTTGTTGCATACGACATTCTGTTATTTCAACTTTTTTTTCACATGTGTGATCTTTTCCAACTTAACAATAGGATTAAAAAAAAACCAGATCATACAAACATTCATTTCCCACTTTCGCGCTTATAAAACCCATTCATTATTGTCTGGGACTGACCTACGTTTGCCCTGTCAGAGCAGTAACTGCCAACTGAACTTTGAATGAATACTGCGTTTTGTGTAAAAACGTCTTATTTGCTTTTAAGGTCTAGCATTCTTACATGTAGCATATTATAGCACGCATAAATGCTTAGCGTGGAAGTAGGAGGTTAATGCTAGCGTGAAAGGCCAAGCGGTCACAAGATCAGTACACTTGGCCGCTTTGAACGAATGTTGCTCGTCTAATCTGGATTCAAATGGCACGGTCAGTTCAATCAGTATGACCTGAAGCGTTGCTGAAGAATGAAGCACTATATCCGGCCGTCTCCGCGATTTTCTGATACTCTCTGGATATGCCCCTCGTCCAGGTAGGGCTACCGCCATCTCCCAGTCGTTTGCATAGTCAAGAAGAGATGGTAAACTGCTATCAGGTTTACTCGGTTTGGGGTGTGCTGTCTTTCCTGCCCTCAGAAAGTATGTATTTGCGGTGTTCGGCCTGGGGTTGCTATTCGCCTTCATCCTTGCTAGATCTATTGTCGCAGCAAGCACATTTAGCACTTTGTTATGGCACCAAGTGTATCGCCCTTGCCCTAATGACACCTTACACGCTGAGAGCACGTGTTCAAGTGTCTGCCTTCCCTGGCACAGGGGGCACTGCTCATCGTCCGACTTTCCCCATTTCACTAGGTTGGTGGCCGATGGCAGCAGGTCATACATTGATCTAACAATGAAGCTGAGCCTAAGAGGTGCCATATGCCCTTTATGTGACAGTGTCGGTGTTCCTTCTAATATATTTTAACTAGGTGACTGTGGCAGGCCTAGTTTATAATTCAAGTAGTCAAACTCTTTTCCTTTGACTTATCTTCCAAGTAGAGCTATCTCTTTGACTGGCCCTTTTCGCCAGAGATGGTGATTCCTGGATGAGATAAGGTTCGTCTTTTTTTCAACCCAGTCCACGTTCTTCTCTCCTTGTTCTTCCTCAGCGACTACCACGTATTAGTGGTGTTTCTAAGATCTCTTGTCTACTCTCACTCCTAATTTCCCTCTATTTCTCATTCTTTCATTTATCAAAGCAATCCCAGCAATGCAGTTCAACATAACAAATTTTATTTACATCAATTTAAATTCCATGTTGGTACAATTCATCAGACTATATTCTCCCTTACAATGGTTTTCATAGTGCATCTACTATTTCCTCGACAATTCCATATCTCCTATGGAGTTCATCATTTATAGCCTCTCAATACAAATCCCCTAAGCCTGATTCACCTAATTGCTTTCTCCAGCCCTGATTTAACTCTCAGGTAATTTTATAAGTGGCTCTCATAAACCTCGAGAACCAAATTCTATCTTATTCGAGTCTACTTTGTTTCTCACTAATACATCATGTTCATCATAAATTCAGACCTGCAAAAATATCAACAATATCAAATACTCCTGTGGCAGCCTTGATACTTACGCTGACATGAGAGAGCGTGTAATAGCTATCAGCGGAGGTCAATATAGTTGCAACTCAATTATTCACATATGTTCGTGGAAGCTTCTTTCACCGTAATAAATCAGATGTAATTGCCCTTTCTGGCACTTACTATTACTAAGTCAACCACGTCGTTCAAACTGTGCATCCTCCATAAAATTTCCTTCTGGTAATTGCTCCCTCTGATGTATGCGGTGTTACCCTCAGGTAATACATTGTCAATACTTCCTGAAAAATTCTTCTAAACATACATAAAATTGAAGCAATGTGGAGTTCATTTATAATGTTCTCTTTCTTTGTTCTTTGACAGCTCCCTCAAGCATGAGCGTCATTATCTTTAGTCAGGCTGTTGACCAAGATTCTACCCTGGGTCTTACTGTTCATATTGTTTAGAGCAGCGGTTCCCAACCTGTGGTACGTTTACCCCCGGGGGTACGCGACAGGACGTTCAGGGGTACGCGAAAAAAAATTGAGTAATGGCGGAAAAAAGATACATATGTCAACAGTGTAAAAGACAAGTCAAAAGTTGTGAAATTAATTCAACGCTATACTATACAACATGAACTGTGTGAGACAATCTCCGCCGTTTTTCTTGCGCGGCACTGGCGTGCTGTCTGCTTGGACTGGCGTGTGTGAAAATCTATGGCGTTTCTTGTGACCACAATTACATATTTTTACACAATAGTCTTCATTATGATGACTATGGGATTATAGTTGTGTCGTTGAATATTTCATCAAAAATATGACTTGTTTGATCTTCCACACTATCTATGAACGTCTAATGTCCCGGAAGTAATAGTGTCGATTCTTGACCCAAATTTTACAAACGTGAGACAGTGAGATAGTGTTTCTATATACAGTAGTTTTTGTCATTGTTTTAACTTAACTTAAAGTGATTAATTGTTCAATTCGTGTATTATCAGATATGGATCAGGGGTTGAAAACCGGCACAGTAAAAAAGCTGAAACATAATGTGGAATGTGATCAATCGCCAAGTACTTCTCAGGACACGCCTAAGACTTTGGTGCAGGATAGTGAAAAGACACGATCTTCAGTTTTACATAGAGCTAAAAAGAGAAAATACAGTGACGAATACATGAAGTATGGGTTTTCGTTTATAGGAGATGAGGACTGTGCTAAGCCCCACTGTGTAGTGTGTCGGGAAGTATTATCCAATGGTAGCATGAAACCTTCGTTACTCTTGCGGAATTTACAAACAAAACACCCTAATTATGAAAACAAGGAACGCAATTTTTTTCAGCGCCTATCGAAACAACAGAATGTGACATCGTACTTGTCGTCAGCTAACAAAGATAACGAAAATGCGGTTGAAGCCTCCTACCATATTAGTTATCGTATTGCTAAAAGTGGTAAAAATCATACTATAGCTGGGAATTTAATTTCTCCTTGTATAAAAAATGCCGTTCTGTGCATGCTCGGAGAGGAACATGTTCGCAAAATGAACGCTATCCCTCTTTCGAACAATACAATTTCTCGAAGAATGCAGGATATGTCTGACGATGTTGAAGCGACAATAATAAGTAGAACTAAAAATAATAAATTCTTTGCTATTCAAGTTGACGAAAGCACATATATTGCTAATTTCGCTGTTTTGCTTGTTATTGTGAGGTATTTGAAAAGCAATGAAGTTGAAGAAAACCTTTTGCTTTGTCATCCTCTGTCAGGGCTTACAAGAGGTGAGGATATATTTCATGCTATTGAATCTCATTTTAAAGAAAATGACACTAATTGGTCTAATTGTTGTGGACTATGCACTGACGGAGCCAAGTCTATGTCAGGTTGTACTCCGGTCTTCGCGCTCGTGTCACGAAGGTAGCCCCCCAATATAACCTGGAGCCACTGCTGCATCCACAGGCAAAGCCTTGCATCTAACCGCCTCCCTGGTGAATTAAAAGTCGTTTTTGATGAAGCTGTGAAAGTGGTTAATTTTATAAAGTCAAAGTCCACAAACTCGAGGCTTTTCAAAGCACTGTGTGAAGAGATGAATAGTCTTCATTCTTCATATACAAGTAAGGCGGCTCTCTCGTGGTAAAGTTCTTACTCGGCTGTTCGAATGTAGTGGTGTTGATGGTATTGTATGATGGTGATATTACTAAATGTAATTGTATGAGGCCAGCTGTGAAGGCTCCTGAGATAAAATGTAGTTGAGAATTGTCAGAAGGCCTTTCTTGCTACCACTACGACCTCACACTTAATTTTTTTTTTTTTATGAATGTGGCTACGTAAAGTGTCTAGGGTTATGATATGTAGTGTGGTGTAATAGGTTATAGATATACCCACAGATATTTAACAAGACTAATAAGATTAATAAATATTACAACACACTGAACTAACTCAATAGTGTAAAATTTTTTGATAGAATTACATTACATTTATTTTGTTCTGGATCAATTTTTTAGGTTGACCAGAACTTAAAAGGATTTAGAGATTATGAAAGAAATGCATGGAATATTATATCATAAATGCAATAGTGTACATATATATGTACTATACTAGTTAGTTTTATTAAAATGTTCTAGTAGTCATCTACTTGGGAGGATAGTTAATGTTTGTGCTGTTGGGGTGGCCTCATCACACCTGTCTATATTGACTACACAGTGTCCAGAAAATGGTGGGAATTTTTATGGGGGTATTAGTAACTAAACGGTGTTGGTGAATGTCCAGCAGACCAGAGGCTCACTCATCTTGTAGTTGTAGCTCGGGTGCTGAAATCTGGTGGTCCCACCTCTCCGTGCTGGCGGGCAATAATGGTGGTCTCTGTCACAAGTACTGCACAGATACACTCGAGTAAGTCACCAACTGAATAGACACTGCTTGGTTGACAACAGAAACTCACAGCTCTGCAATCAAAGTATGGGCCATGTGTCAAAATCTATTCTCTACCCACGTCTGGACACAACACTGACACAACAACCACATCATACAGACAGGTCAGATCTCTCTGACCAAACAGCACATTTACCATGGTGGGTTTACATCAGATAGATCCTCCCAGACTATAGATTCTGAAAAATATTTATTAGTTGTCTGCCCTAAAAGAGGATAGGTAATATGTTTCATTATTCTCAACACTTGATCTGTCTTGCCTAACTCTTGCTGGAGTTTATGTACATTGTTGGTCCTAGACCCTGACTTGGGCGGGGGGTCTAGAGCAAATCCCTACTTGTTTGTAAGGCTAGATTTCGATATGGCAGTATCAAATCACTCGAACATGAAACAATATTCAAAATATATAAGGAAATAATTTCAATCTTACCAGATTATGAATAAATAACACAGAATTGCTAGCAAAACTCAGCTGAGCTGCTGGCTATAGTATGGCGTCCCTAAACTTCTTACACTTTCTTTCATATGGAAATCACCACACTTTAAAATCTGTGTCTATCACTGAACAACTATTGAGAAATGACCCCAAATCCGCGTCTAAGCGCCGACAATATGCTTGTCTGTGGCCAATCACTGCCTAGGTTTATTTGAATTTCAAATTTCCTACACTAAAGTCATTTCAGTCATGCTCCAGTCAAGTATGGATGTTTATCTGTTAGTCTGTCCGTCTCTACTTGTGTTTCTACAAAATGTACTTGATTTTTGAACCAACCTTTCTCTCCCCTCCAAAATTTTGTCGTTAAAAGTTATATTTAGACACAGCTACCACCCAAAAACCCTCTCCTCCATACTAAGTAAATTTGAACACCTGCGTCCCAAGGTCGTGTTTTTTTTGTGCAATTAGCGACACTTTTAGATTCAATACAGTCTGTCGATGATGTGAACAACACTGTCTTTTGTCATTATCTTCAATATTATCTATCCGTCTGTAAAATTAAGAACATATTAGTTCACTGCTCAGAATAGGCCATCCGGCCAGCTAATTTTTATATTCCTAACATTAATATTAAGAAAAAAGTACTTTTTAATTTTTGTAATATTCCTAACATCTGCGTTTAGCCGCTGAATTCAAATCAAGGCCTTGGTATCGCGCAAAAGCGTCCAATAAATGACTGTGGCGTAACATATCTATGGTCCCTTCTGTCGAGTTGCTTACTTTTTATGTCAACTTGGGAAACGTGACTTTTCTCCGTTTCCCCCCCAATTGCGTCTCCTTAGCCTTTCCAGTCTCACGCAATCTTTCCAGTCATATTTTTTTCCTTTTTGATCCGCCGTTCCCCTCCTGTCTAGCAAGTCAATTTTTATGGAGGGTGATGACCCGCGGTCTAGGCGATCATGTACTATTCGCAGCCTACGCATTATGTTTTTTTATCCTTAAATGTTATCTTTGGAGGTATTTTACCGTTGTATCTCTGTCAATTTCACTACACATCTCCCCACTTGAAAACATGCCTATGGCAAGTTCCAAAACCAGCGATACACATAGGTAAAATTACTCCTCACGTCTGCCACTACTCTAATTTTGATCACAGGGGTGCCGACTGAGGAAATCTGCACCGACATTCAATTTGCCTGGGATATATTGGATACTAAACTGATAAGGTTGAAGCAACAAAGACCACCTCAGCAATCTTGCGTTTTCATGCTTAGCCTGAGACAAGAACACGAGAGGCTGATGGTCCGTCTCCACCACAAAAGTCCTACCATACAGATAGATTTGAAACTTCTTTATTGCCCAGATTAATGCTAAACATTCTTTTTCGCTTGTGGAGTATCCTTGTTCCGCCCTATTCAATTTGCGGCTTGCATAAGCGACTGGTTTAAGTTCCCCATCAGGTGAAGATGATCTTTGCAACAAAGCCCCTCCGAGTCCTACATTACTTGCATCGGTTCTTAAGACAAAGTCCTGTGTCAAATCAGGCAGTTTGAGAATAGGCTTGCTAGTGAGTTTTTCCTTTAACTCTTGGAACGCTAGTTCACATTGTGCAGTCCAAATAATTTTATCTGGAAGTCCCTTGCGAGTCAGATCAGTCAGAGGAGCACAAATAGCGTTAAAATTTTTGATGTATTTCTGATAAAATCCGCATAACGACACGAATGATCGCACGTCCTTTTTTGTTTGTGGCCTAGGTGCTCTCTGCAGTTTTTCCAAATTCTTAGGATCAGGGGTCATATTACCCTGATATACAGTGTGTCCCAAGAATTCCAACTCTTTGCATCCAATACAACATTTTGTTGGCCTAGCAGTTAAGTTCGCCTCCCGAAGTCTATCAAACAACATCTCCAGAGCTTCAATGTGTTCTTCAAATGTCTCTGTGGCGACGAGAATATCATCCATGAAATTCGTGATACATGGGTTATTCAGGGGATCCAACAATTTTCGCATCATCCTTGAAAACACACTCGGAGCATTTTTCAGTCCGAATGGTAGCATATTGAATTCATAATGTCCATCCGAAGTGCTAAAAGCCAAATAAGGTCTCACTTCAGGCTTCACTGGGATCTGGTAATAGCCTTTACTAAGATCCACCTTTGAAAAGTATTTTGCCTTGTTCAGTCTGGCAAATAACTGTTTTGTGTCTGGTAATGGATCCACTTGTCCTTCTGTGACAGCATTCAGTTTCCTGTAATCTATGCACAGTCTGTGTTCCCCAGACGGTTTTCTCAACAAAACGACACTAGAACTAAAAGATGATTCACTGTGCGAAATAATCCCCTCCTTCAACAACTACTCTATTTCTTCCTTCAATGCCTTCTCCTTCGCGAACGGAATAGAATAGGCTCTCATACAGATTGGGTTTGAGTCTACCAGTTTCATGTCATACTGTAGCAAATTTGTATGGCCTGGTTTATCTGTTAATACATCTGTATGTTCCTCCAGAACTTGTTGAACTCTCTCCCTCTGGTTTTTAGTCAGGTGCTTACTGACTTTTACCTGTGCTGCTGTTTCACAAGGATGTAATGGGTATTCATGTGAGGTGAGTGGTTCTTTTTGCATCTGGGTTGCAATAGCCAAGGTCAATAAGGGGGTGCTTTCCTGGAGTGGTCTGTCCAGATACTTCTTTAACAGGTTTACATGATAAACTTTTTCCTTCCCCTTTTTGTCAATTTTATAGTTTGTTCTAGACACCTTCTCTAGAACCGTATATGGACCTTGCCAACCAATTTGTAATTTATTCTGGCTTCCCGGTAGTAGAAGCAGCACCTTCTCTCCGACTGCCAGTTCCCTGTCCTTTGCCTTCCTATTAAAATATGCTGCATGTTTCTTCCTGGCTTGTTTCAAATTATCATTTGCCAGTTTCCATCCAGCTTTCAAACGAGTGGTCAGTTCGTTCACATATTGATACGATGAGGTAACAGTCTCTTCCGCCTTCTCATCTGTCCAGGTCCTTAATAAAGCTACATCTGGATCTTTAATTTATCATACTTATTTTTCATGGAACCCGTCTGGTCCCGTCCCTTAGAAGCTTTATAATGAGGACTTTTCTTCCTAGAATCATCACTCACAAATCGACCACTACCAATTTTTTTCTGGGGTTTGTCTCCCCACTTTAGATTGCTTATGAGAGATCTTCGCTCTCTTGTCTGTTCTTCCAGTTTATATAAGTCTGACCGAGGGATTGTCATCTTATCCTGGGTAAAATTTCTTCTTTGTACTCTTCGCATAGTGGCCATGTTAATCCATTCAAGTGAAGACTGGGTGTGAAAGGGGGCTCCCATTCCACTTTGTCTACCCGAGTATAATTAGTTTTCCTTTCAGGCCTAAAGTTGCCCCGTGGCGTTTCTAGGTCCTGCACATATTTTCCCTTTGTGGGTGTTCCCTCATGAAATACGCCACATGCTTCTACAAAGTTTTCAACATCGACATTTACGTCGGGCCAATAGTATTTTCGAGCAATCTTTTGGCAGATGGTACCGACTTTCTCATGGTCACCATCTGTTCCAACATGTAAGCTCCTTATTAAGTTTGCCCTATATATCTTGGGAAGAACTAACTGTCCGTGACCAGTGGACCTAGTTCCTGTCTTCCTGTATAATAGTTTGTTCTTCATGAAATATTCCCCCTTGCTCGGAGGTGTGTGGCATTTGGGCAATTTTTTAAAACAGGGCTTGAGTGTCCTATCCTCAGCCTGCGCCTTCCTCATCTCCTCTGGATGAGCATTTATAGGTTCACCTTCTTCCTCCTTCTTCTGTGACCTGGTCTGCACTGTCGCCATGATCACGGGTTTCTCGGGATTCCCCAAGAAGACGTATCTACACCCCAATATCAGAGGGTAGATTGGTTCATCTATCACTGCTGCTCTGATTTCTCCTTCCACATAGCGAGTTTTCACCGTTATCCTTGCGATGGGAAGTGTCATGAGTGGTATGTCCTTAGTCGCCCCTTGTATTTCCACTGTTTCTGTGGTATACTGACTTGGTTCCACTAGGCTAGACTTCACAACTGAATCATAATCCAAACCTGTATCATAAAGGCACCTTATGGTGACCCCATTACAAATAACATCCTCACAAACTGGGGGGTGATAAGGTTCCTGTTGTCCCTTAGGATTAACCTTTAATCTTTGCGTCCCCGACTTCATTGCAGCAATGTTTGAAGGTTTCCTTCTACAAAATTCGGTGTTATGGTTATCCTTCTTGCACCATTTACACCATCTTTTTCCTTGGTTCAACGGTTTTCTTTCATTGAACTTTTGGTCATTGAACTGTGAGTTTCTGTCGCGATAGTCATTTCTTGGCCGCTCAAAGTTTGTCCTACCTTTATTTCCCTGCTCTCTATTATCAAATTTATTAAATTGCTGTGGAGCTTTAAAATTGTCTATGTGCTTCTTCTTAGCACCACTTACCTCTGCCTGGGCTGCCTGATACCTCTCAGCAACATTTAAAATTTCCCCCAACTTCTCTGCACCTTGTTCCATGAGAAATTTTCTCATGTCTGGAGCCATGGACTCTCTCAATTGCTCAATCATGATCATTTCTTTAAGATCTTGGGTCTTCCCCAGAGCCGTCCATTTCTCCAAATAGGTTTCTAGTCTGGCAGAGAATTGGTGGTATGTCTCCCCAGACAACAGTTTGGCATTTCTAAATTTCTTACGATAAAATTCACCATTCTTCTCGTACCTTAATAACAAAGCCTGCTTTAACATGTCATAATTGTCTTGGTCTTCCCTGTTCATTTTGGCAAATACTTCATAAGAAGTACCTCTCAATCCCTGTGATAGCTTTAAGCTCCACTTCTCTCTCTCTAACCCATATGTAGTAGCTAATAACTCAAAACGTCCTAGGTACCCCTCTATGTCATCGTCTTTTTCAACAAAATGGTCTAAATGAAACCCCATAGCGGAGTTTGAGGCTCCCAGACTAGGCGTAGCATCTGAGGCAAAAGGGCTGGCACCATTTTCAGGAGCCTGGCCTTGTAATTCCAGCTCCCTTAGTCGTAATTCGTGCTCCCTTTGCAACCTTCTATCTTCTGCCTCCCTTTCGGCAGTCAATCTTTTTTCTTCTGCCTCCCTTTGCTGTCGTTTTTCTTCTGCCTCAATCTGCAGCCTCTTAATTTCTCTATTAGCCTCTAACCTCTTCTCTTCAGCTAACCTCCTTTCTTCCCGTTCAATATATTTATCACATTCAGCCGTTACGTATTGAATTAAAATTTGACCATCCATTCCCATCTCCTTCGCGGTGAGCACAGCAGCTGATCTAAATTTTGCCAGCTCCGCCATACTTTTTAGACAATATAATAATATACAAGCTAAATCTCTAACCAGTAAATACACTAAGTACTTCTTATGACTATAGTCTAACTAATTCTAACTAACCAGTTAACTAATTAATTATTACTGGCTGTGAAGATTCACCAACTTTTATCTACAGGGACACTTTTAATTTTAAAGGGAATTTTACAATTTATTTCCCTACTTTTATTTCTCCCACCAGGAGATCCTAATATTACTGTTGGGCTAATTATCCCTGGACAAGACCCCAATTTATGTAGTGGTGTTGATGGTATTGTATGATGGTGATATTACTAAATGTAATTGTATGAGGCCAGCTGTGAAGGCTCCTGAGATAAAATGTAGTTGAGAATTGTCAGAAGGCCTTTCTTGCTACCACTACGACCTCACACTTAATTTTTTTTTTTTAATGAATGTGGCTACGTAAAGTGTCTAGGGTTATGATATGTAGTGTGGTGTAATAGGTTATAGATATACCCACAGATATTTAACAAGACTAATAAGATTAATAAATATTACAACACACTGAACTAACTCAATAGTGTAAAATTTTTTTGATAGAATTACATTACATTTATTTTGTTCTGGATCAATTTTTTAGGTTGACCAGAACTTAAAAGGATTTAGAGATTATGAAAGAAATGCATGGAATATTATATCATAAATGCAATAGTGTACATATATATGTACTATACTAGTTAGTTTTATTAAAATGTTCTAGTAGTCATCTACTTGGGAGGATAGTTAATGTTTGTGCTGTTGGGGTGGCCTCATCACACCTGTCTATATTGACTACACAGTGTCCAGAAAATGGTGGGAATTTTTATGATGGTATTAGTAACTAAACGGTGTTGGTGAATGTCCAGCAGACCAGAGTCTCACTCATCTTGTAGTTGTAGCTCGGGTGCTGAAATCTGGTGGTCCCACCTCTCCGTGCTGGCGGGCAATAATGGTGGTCTCTGTCACAAGTACTGCACAGATACACTCGAGTAAGTCACCAACTGAATAGACACTGCTTGGTTGACAACAGAAACTCACAGCTCTGCAATCAAAGTATGGGCCATGTGTCAAAATCTATTCTCTACCCACGTCTGGACACAACACTGACACAACAACCACATCATACAGACAGGTCAGATCTCTCTGACCAAACAGCACATTTACCATGGTGGGTTTACATCAGATAGATCCTCCCAGACTATAGATTCTGAAAAATATTTATTAGTTGTCTGCCCTAAAAGAGGATAGGTAATATGTTTCATTATTCTCAACACTTGTTCTGTCTTGCCTAACTCTTGCTGGAGTTTATGTACATTGTTGGTCCCTAGACCCTGACTTGGGCGGGGGGTCTAGAGCAAATCCCTACTTGTTTGTAAGGCTAGATTTCGATATGGCAGTATCAAATCACTCGAACATGAAACAATATTCAAAATATATAAGGAAATAATTTCAATCTTACCAGATTATGAATAAATAACACAGAATTGCTAGCAAAACTCAGCTGAGCTGCTGGCTATAGTATGGCGTCCCTAAACTTCTTACACTTTCTTTCATATGGAAATCACCACACTTTAAAATCTGTGTCTATCACTGAACAACTATTGAGAAATGACCCCAAATCCGCGTCTAAGCGCCGACAATATGCTTGTCTGTGGCCAATCACTGCCTAGGTTTATTTGAATTTCAAATTTCCTACACTAAAGTCATTTCAGTCATGCTCCAGTCAAGTATGGATGTTTATCTGTTAGTCTGTCCGTCTCTACTTGTGTTTCTACAAAATGTACTTGATTTTTGAACCAACCTTTCTCTCCCCTCCAAAATTTTGTCGTTAAAAGTTATATTTAGACACAGCTACCACCCAAAAACCCTCTCCTCCATACTAAGTAAATTTGAACACCTGCGTCCCAAGGTCGTGTTTTTTTTGTGCAATTAGCGACACTTTTAGATTCAATACAGTCTGTCGATGATGTGAACAACACTGTCTTTTGTCATTATCTTCAATATTATCTATCCGTCTGTAAAATTAAGATTATATTAGTTCACTGCTCAGAATAGGCCATCCGGCCAGCTAATTTTTATATTCCTAACATTAATATTAAGAAAAAAGTACTTTTTAATTTTTGTAATATTCCTAACATCTGCGTTTAGCCGCTGAATTCAAATCAAGGCCTTGGTATCGCGCAAAAACGTCCAATAAATGACTGTGGCGTAACATATCTATGGTCCCTTCTGTCGAGTTGCTTACTTTTTATGTCAACTTGGGAAACGTGACTTTTCTCCGTTTCCCCCCCAATTGCGTCTCCTTAGCCTTTCCAGTCTCACGCAATCTTTCCAGTCATATTTTTTTCCTTTTTGATCCGCCGTTCCCCTCCTGTCTAGCAAGTCAATTTTTATGGAGGGTGATGACCCGCGGTCTAGGCGATCATGTACTATTCGCAGCCTACGCATTATGTTTTTATCCTTAAATGTTATCTTTGGAGGTATTTTACCGTTGTATCTCTGTCAATTTCACTACATCGAACTTAGACATGAAGTCCAACGTTTTTTTGAAGACCAACCTTTCCAACTTACTTCAAAGTTACACGACTGTGATTGGCTTTAGAGTCCTGTATACTTATCGGATATTTTCCTACAAATAAACAAACTAAATTTGGCACTTCAGAATAGCTCGGTAACGATCATCAATGTTTCAGACAAAATTGAATCTATGATTAAAAAATTAGATTTTTGGAGGTCGTGTATTGAAAAAGTCCAGCCTGAGGTATTTGAAACTCTGCACAATTTCCTATCTGAGAACGAGCTGCACCTCTCCCAGGAAATGAGCGAGAAAATAATTGAACACTTGAAAGGGCTAAAATCATCTTTCGAGAAGTACTTTCCGAAACCTGGAAAAGAGAACTACTGGATTGTAAATCCCTTTGAAGAAGAATATTTCCAAGCAGCCACATTATCAATCAACGAAAAAGAGAAGTTGATTGAACTTTCGACTGATACTACTTTAAGAGCTGAATTCAAAGGAAAATTCCTTATTAACTTTTGGGGAGACATCAGCAGAGAATATGAACAGCTGACCGACAAGGCGCTTAAGTTTCTGTTGCCATTTACACATACTGAGCTGGTGGAGAAGGCTTTCTCTTCTTATACATTTATAAAAAATAAATACCGTAGTAAACTGAATGCAGGTCCAGAATAGAGACTGTATCTTACATCACTTGAACCTGATTTCAAAAAACTATGTGCCTCAAAACAAAGTCAAGGATCGCACTGAACATTTGTCATGGTCACGTGACATGTGTGTTATAAAAAGTGATTTCAACTTTTAACAATAACAAAGTTTTTATTATTAATAAATTAAATGTGTTAATTTTTATTGTAACTTCTGATTTTTTTAATGTAAAAATATACGCGCTGTTTGTTCACCTTTTTATTACATTGTTTTTTAATCCCGTGGTTGGCCCCTTTATTTCTGGTTATAATCTATAAATTTTGAATAACAGCAACTATATTAATTTCAAATATTTTGCTAATATTAGGGGTACAATTTATAGAAATGGGCTGCCAAGGGGTACGCAAGTGAAAAAAGGTTGGGAACCGCTGGTTTAGAGGATATGATAAAAATCAGTCTTACCAGCAAAATCTGAATTCCGTCACCTATCACTTCCTACTAATAATCTCTATTCTACCCTAGTCTTAATACACAGTATAATCTATCATCCTTGAATTGCTACCGCTAATTCAGACTAAAGCTATCTACTTCTCATTCTCGAAACATCTGTCGCCCACAGGTTCGTTTCTTCTGAGTCCAGCAAAAACGTCTCACCACGTCCAATGCTTTTCTAGGACTGATTATCTTTTGTCCTTCAATTTACTATCTAACCACCCAAAATTGTTTATGAGACAATACGATTGGTCTGCTAAAATCACTCTATTTACTTTAGTGAGCTACTCGCTTTTCTCGTGCGCTTACCCCGACTCTAACTCACCAAACCTATAAAGGGCGTTAATATTCATAGTTATTTCCCTTAGTGATTTTTACCTTAGTTTCATTTATCCTTCTATGTCTTTACTAAAATTAATCTGATATGCAAAGTTGGTAAACTCTAATGATGTATACTTAGATTACTTTAAAGTCTAAAAAGGTTCCCTCCCTTACTAAAAAATATTACATTCGTTAACTTTTATCTCCCATCTTAGGAATAAATAACTTAATACTCAAATTATTCAAATTTCTAAAACCATATTCTCATACTTTGTTATATTAACGACCCAAAATTACTGTTCAACTGACTTTAAACTCAGCACTAATAATGCTGCAAAAACCCCACGGTGACATTTATATCATTCCATGTCAAGGACCTCTGTAGAGCTCCTTCCCATGTTGTCCATTGACCTTGTTGGACCTGTTGCACTGCTTTTTGCAACCTCTTATCATTCTGAGCTCCTCGTATCTCCTGAACTACCATGTCTCTGCGCTCCCTACTTGATGCCTTGGACCACCAGCGGATGTCTCCATGACCAAATCCCCGTCTATTCGTTTGTGTGTATCCGATTACCTCCCTCAGTTTGAGTGACTCTTGGGCAGCATCAACAGCTTCTTCCAATCTCTACTTCCTTCCCGTTTTCAGTGTGGGCTGAATGGACTTAACCACGTTATCAGCTGACTCGCGTAGCATCATTGCAAGCCTTGCCTTTCCAACTTTGTACTCTTCAACAACTGACTTGAAAGGAAGCAGAAGTTTTGACTTTTTGCAGTACAGTGCCACATCTGACAGACCTGGTGGTATCCCTAACCATTTTATCATGAACTTGTTGACCTTCTGCTCTATAGCTTCCACTTTACTTGTGCTTATTTCATATATAAGCAGCGGCCACAGCAAATTCGGTATCCACATGAACTGGAGGCACCACAGTTTGAACTTTCCCATGAGTCTGCTTTGGTCTATGATCTGTAGCCCTCTGTCTGCCATTTCTATTGTCTGTTGCACTGCCTTCGAGTCTTTTAATGAGGCATCGTACACCCTGCCAAGACTTTTAACAGGTTCCTCAATGACAGTAGGGATTCTTTGGTTGGAAACCATGAAAATGACCTCTGCTATCTTCCCTTTCCTGACTGAGAGGCTTCTCGACTTCTTGGGTTTGAAGCTCATTCTGCACCAGCTGACTAGTTCATCCAGGCGTGCTAACATCCTCCGGGCCTGATGTTCATCTGATGTCAGAATTGTTGAGTCATCCATGAATGCTTTGAGCGGTGGCATGTGACACATTCCACCGAGCTTTGGACCTATAGCCATTCCTTCAGCCGCATTGAGGATTACCTGCATAGCCATCACGAATAGTATCGGAGAGATGGTACATCCCATCCCAATTCCAACTTCAAGGCCAATCCACTTCGTTGTGTACTCTCTGGTTGAAAATCTGACAGAAAACCCTGCGAAATACAGCTTCAGCATTGCTGCAGTCTCTTGTGGAACATGCTACATTTCTAGGGCCTGCCACAACATCTGGTGTGGAACGGATCCATAAGCATTCGCTAGATCCAACCAGATTACATGGAGGTTTGTTCTGTCAAACTTTGCCTTTTGGATTGCTTCCCAGATCATTGTGGCATGCTCTAGACATCCTGGTGTACCTAGGATAACTCGTTTCTGAATGGTAGTGTCAATGTACCCATTTGCCATAAGATATGTACTGAGTCTTTTCGCCATCACTGAGAAGAATATCTTCCCTTCCACATTGAGTAGTGAGATTGGCCTGAACTGACTGATGTCTGTGGAACTTAGCTCCTTCGGGATGTAAACTCCGTTCGCCTTTCTCCATTCCTTGCTTACAAGCTGGGTTTTTCACGCATTCTTCAGTAAACGGAGCAGTCGTTTGAGCACCTCAGGGTATCTCTTATACACCACATATGGAATACCATTAGGACCTGGAGCTGACTTGCACCGAGCTTTCTGGTTAATGCTTTCTACCTCTTGCACCGTTGGGAGCTTGGTGTTAAATTCAGCTCCTGGCTTACTCGGCCATTTAAGGCCTGCCATGCTGCTGAGCGGTTCATCTTTGCGACCATCTGAATATGTCATTCCAAGGTGTTCTTCCAGTTCTTCTTTCCTGATGTTTAGCGTACCCAACCGTGGCTGTTCAAACAGTTCTTTGGCAAACTTGAAGGGCTCCCTGAAGAATCTTTCCCTATCCCTTTGAATCTTCCTTCTCTTCCTGCACAACATTTCTGCTCTACAAAGGTGATAAGGTGTTTTTGTTTTGTTTTGATGTGTGATGTTGAATGTTACTGCTTTCATAAGGTCATACTGGACACGTAGATGAATGGTCAACTCGTTCCGACACAGTGCTGACATCGAGTGAGAATGTAGATGTAAAGGACGCGAATGTGTGTACAGTTCTGTTGAGTTGACAAGTCACTCACTCAATCATAAGCAGAAGTCAATAAAGGGTAGACTGCTGATGACGTTTCATACATTTAATAATGGACGTACACTTCGACATCACGAATTACAGTCACTTGAACAGGTTGGCAAAAAATCATCGTATACTTGAAAAATGGGTGACAATATCAGATGTACATTTATGTGGCATGTCAATATAATGGAACGATAGTAGGCAAGCACTCAATATTCTGGTTGTCTATCGTCTCATGTTTCAACTGACTAATCGCGTCAGTTAAGGTGGATACATAATCATCAACAATGGTTCACTGACCGAACCTTCTCCTGGCTAAGTTTCTCAAGCCGTAAATTCATCAAATGTTTATAGCATCAATGTTAAACCACAGTAGTGGGTTTTCATAATATATATAGATCTCTGTACCATCATCAGATAATAAGACCTTTTCTGTTCTCCGACAATGATCCGCTTACAATGGCGGGAATCCAAAATGGCTCTCCATGAGCTTCGCTCACCCAGGATGAAAAAATATGAAGCAGAATTAATTCGTTATTCATCCATAAATGTCCTCATGGGGCTTCTATACATTTCTGCTATCCATAAGGCTGGTTACATCAAATAACCTAGTGCTGCTAGATAACACGTCGTCTTCATCTGTAGTCAACAATCCTAGATGTACGATAATACGTCTCTCATCAAGGCTTAGCAAAAAAGTTCAGCAAAAAAGGTTTTGGTTTTAATTGGCTTTAGGAAAACACATACAAGCGAATAACGCACGCCATTCCTAGAGGTTAATAATAGACATTAGGCGAATCTCTGATAATACAGTCATACAGAGAAACAATCTCCTTCCTAGAATAAATCACAGAGATCAATCTTCAAACTTTCTAATCGACCAGCCCATAGTAGCGAAGACATGACAGCCTCCTCTGTCCACACACTCCAAATCGACGCATGCCCAGAAAAGCCTTTCACCCCAGAGTTCAGCTCACAAAATAGTCCGACATAGAAATACAAAGATACAAAGATATAAGACCGAATCACCTTAAATAGTCAAGGAATAAATATAAATTCGGTCCATAAACATTTTAAGCAAGACCAATCTATTTCTGGCCATACCAGACGAAAAATGACGCAAATCTAGTATTCATACGCCAGACCGAGACACAAGAACAGATAACCCATAGAACCGAATACAACATCGACCATTCAGGGTTCTGTCCCTTAGACTGAGAATCATTGATTCTCAAATAAATACTTTTCATCAGACAAATAGTTATACTTTACATTTGTATGCCTACCAACAGTAATCTGTGCGTCACATAAATCTGTGCGCAACAAAAGGGCATTATGTTGGCCTTTCAGGTGCTCCCAAACCTGTCGTAACCCTTCCTTCTCTGTGGCAACTGCGTTCTTGAACAGTTTTCGGGCATGCTTCTTCGGTTTCCTGATTTCTTCTATTTTAATTTGTCTTCTACTTTTTCGTGGTGGGTTACTTTCCCTTGCCTCCCTCACTCCGAACACTTTGCGACAGTGCAGATATATTATGTCGTCGAAGATTTCCAGCATCTTCTCCAAAGTTATTTGCTTCAAGTTGTTATCCAACTCTTTTGCCAAGGCTTCGTCCAGCTGTTCCCAAAGCCCTTTTGCACTGGCAGGTGGAAACTTGATTGCATCTCTCTACCCGTCCAAGAAGTGTGTGAGATCATCATCAAGCAGATCAACTTGAATGTACTCAGTGTGACAGACGAACTCAGCTGACCCTGATTGACCCTGAAGCGTTGGATGATATAGTACGACCCTTCGTAACGACCCCATTGGATAACATCAGTGCCCCCGAATATTGTAACTTTTCGTCAAACGGGATTTTTTTCACCTGGACTCATTAGCTATGCAACCTTTCCACGCAGATGGTCAACACGTTTGCTGATTAATATGTGGACAGTTTATCTACCGTTCATTCTGGTCATCGCATTGATTTAAGGAGAGATTAAATCACGCCCCACGGATATCTCTTGAGCAATCATATGCAGGTATTTTCATTAACTTGGCCAGTGGAGGGCGTTGCCAGCATCAAACGATAGTAGTGACCACGATCAAAGACACTGGGGTAGATCTCAGGAAGGACTGGCGGCATGCTATCAAAGGCAGTAGTGGTCCCTGAAACGAGCGACGCAAGGTTCCTGCCGGTATTTCGCATCTCGGTGTTAAACACGAAACCGATCGCAGTGGGAGCGAACGGGAAAGCCGGCGCAAGCAGAGAGCGAAGATACGAGAGACCAGGGGCGGCTTCTATCTTTAGTCTGGCGGTCAGATCCGCAAAAGTCTTCTGAGATAAAAAAAAGGTGTCAAATTTCTCATGTCCCCCCATCTTGCATTCCAGTTGTAGATATACAGACCATGAAGAAATGCATGTTATCACTCGCTGGCCAGAACTTGACAGAAGCACTAGCGATATTGAAATCTTGTTATAGATTTTCCCCTGGACTTTCATATATATTTGCAGTGAATTCTATTCTGTGCAAAACGGTAAAATATAACTGTGTCTAGTGATCAGTGGTCTAGTTCATTCATTCTATTTCACTGGATATTGTGTTAATTTAAATTTATTAAATTAAACCATTTCAATAGTTCCCAGTT
Source organism: Oreohelix idahoensis (assembly GCA_024509875.1). Lineage (NCBI taxonomy): Eukaryota > Metazoa > Mollusca > Gastropoda > Stylommatophora > Oreohelicidae > Oreohelix > Oreohelix idahoensis. The sequence goes on from JAMPIV010000136.1 coordinate 724,476, forward strand.
GTAAATGTAATGTTATACCTGTTATATTATTTCCAAAAATAATAGAGGCTTAAATGCTAAAGTAACTTTTAAAGTCGCGAAGGAATTTATAATTAATAATTTTAGTTAAGTCATATATATATATATATAGATGTGTGTTTTAACCATTAGAACTCGCGCAGTGTTTTACCAAATACCGAATTAAATACGCGAGGGTATATATAGATAGTCTTAACGGGAAATTCATCGCGCTTTAGAATGTTATTTGATTTTTCGGTATATTACATGTCTTTTTCTTTCATACAGAGTGATCGTAACCTTTACGATCCCAGCATTAAGAAAGCAATAAAGAAATCATACATCTTAAAACTTCCAGAGATATTGATGAAACTTTTTAAATTGTATTCTTGTGGCGGTCCGATGCTATCATAATTACATGAAAGAAAGCCTACCAAAGAACAGTTCAATAAATCATCATATTAACTTACAATCGGTAAGATAATCTGGAAGATGAACAGTGCCAGTAGCGATATTTTATTTACTGCTCTGTTGTGAGAGAGTACCTATTTACCTGAACTGTGACTTGCCTAATTTTCCTCACTGGATTTAAACCATACCGGTCAGTTGCTATCATCACGCCTTGAAGGAATTTTACCTCCAGCAGCGAAATTAAAGAGACCTCATTTTCACCCCTGTATTGAATTGTGTCAGTGCCATCCCATAGACTCCTTTTTATATAACAAAACACAAGAACTCTGAGTCTTCAAGTCCGGCGATTAGTGGGAATATTCGCTATCAGCAAACCTCGCTACTTCTGGGGCGGGACATCGAAGTACTAGACATTTTCACGTGTCAAGAGTAATTGTTGTTTATATAATTCTATGGATTGTCTGATGTTGCAATAGGTAAGTGTGTGTGTGTATATGAGTGTGGATCCTCACGCGCGTGCATGAATGACAGGAAATCTAATTGTTTTTGCAAACCATTTGTTAACTTGCCTACCGGGCAATACATTTTCTGTATACCCCGCATTGTTCCTTTAAGTGGGATATTTTGTTAACTCTGTTTAACCCCTCCCCTTCAATTGCTTAGTAAAGGGAAGAACAATTTGGGATAACATGATTTTTTTCTACCACCCATACCAAGTATTGTAACCCCTCTTTCAGAGTAATTAACTTCACTGTTAGGTTACATTACCTATGTTCCTGATAACTATCTATCTTTGGACTGGGTTCATCTTTGTCTAATAAGCGGGAAGGGCTTAGTCGATACAATCTTCTTCACCCCCTCCCCACCTTGTTATTTGCATTTTCTGTACTTATGATAATTTTATGTAACACTTGATATTTGTTTGTGATTTGATTTATTTTAGGTTAATAAACATCATAAACCTAGTTAGCACTGTGTTGGAAATACCCAAAGCCCAACATTTCCCCTATTTGTTTAATATAGTTGTAACCACGTGCGTCTGTGTGTTTGAAGCACCAAATCGGTGTGAGCGCAGGTGTGTGTCTGGAAACTGGCAAATAATTGTTTGACCAGGAGGGATGAAGAGAAGATTGAGAGGAACGAATTGTCGTAAATAAGTCTGTCTTTACTCTCCCCAGCACACTGTGAAACAACTATTTACTCTCTACAATTTCTATTACTGAGCTTTCATCATCATTCTCCACTCTAAACAGGACCACTATTTCTAAGACTCTTTCTCTCAAAATAAATTTACGACAATATTTGTGGGCTGGTCCTGGGATCTTGAGCTACATTTGAGGCAATCGCATAGCCGGGATAAAGATATTTTGAGTCTGATTAAGTCTGGGTCTAACTAGATAGACTGTCAATGATCTGTCTTTGTGAAGTAGGGAAATAAAAATAATTAATTACACCCCTAGACAACGCCTTTTAGTATTTGGATCGTCCACACAGCATATTTACAGGAGGTTTTCTTTTCACAGCAGTAGAAAGTACGGATAAACAAAAATATTTGTTATTTAAATTATTCTCTGGCAGAGAAACATTACATTTTCTTTATAAGATTTGCTGGGATTGCGTGATTGTTTTTACAGTCACTAAAGGTTTTTTGAAGTTACTAGAGTTGAGCTTAAGCTAAAGACGCCTTGTTCTGACTTTTAAGTCTAGTTAACATCGTCTCTTCTCATAAACTGACTTCAGATGCGGAGTTTTTGTAGTGGAGAATTAAAATTTCAGGGAAAATTTTTTTTTCCTTTAAATTGTTTTAATATAAATTTTTCTCTACTGTTAGCAATAGTAGATTTTTTTCTAGTGTAACTTACCATTTTAACGTGGCATAGTCGCTTGCGTTAAGAGTCTTTAGTGACAATAATAGCAGCGATAAGTTTGCCCATTAGGAGGTAACACAAGTAAATTTATACTTTGTGTTTTTTCTCGTAGCGGCTTTGAGTTTTTTCCCTCCTTGGTTTTTCTTCCTATTCTCTAGTCTTAGAAGCATCCAGTTTTTGGCATGGCAGAGAGAATTAGGATAAGATCCATTTTGAGACAGGAGGCGAAGGACTCAGGGTTAGAAGGAGAAGCCGCGAACCTGTTTGTCAACAGGGAACTTGAAAGGTATGACGCGGAAGCAGAGAGGAGAGAAGCACAGGACAGGGCAGATAGGAAAGAAGCGGAAGAGCGTCAATTGGAGCAGAAGAAAATTGAGGCAGAGATGGACGCCCGCAGGGAAAGAGAGAAGGAGAGACAACGCGAAGAGAGAGAGACAAGGAAAGACAGCATGAACTGGCGCTTAAGGCTTTAGAGAGTCGGGGCGCCTCTACTTCAAATAACGGAGAGCCGTCTTCGCCCCAGTCTCAGTCAATGGATCTCTCCAGCACTCAATCTGCCCACTTAACTGCGATGTCCTTTGCTTTAGAGTCTTTTCCTAGCCCCAATAAAAAAATTGACAGCTACCTAGAAACATTCGAGAGGCTCGCAAATCTGTATGGGCTAGAGAGTTCCCGTTGGGCACTTAAACTCTCAACGTCACTGAAAAGTACTGCTGATGACGTGTACACAAAGCTGGGAACCAACCAACATGATTACGACATGCTGAAGAAGGCCTTGCTAGAACGGTTTGAGATGACCGCCCGAAAATTTCTGCAAATGTTCAGAAACAGCCGGAAAGAGAGCACGGAAACTTTTTCGCAGTTCTCTTCACGTCTCACGGGCTGTTTGACAAAGTGCATTGAATTATCTGACCTACCTCTTACATATGAGGGACTACTTGAACTTGTTCTTGTCGAACAGATAAAGTCAACTTTGTCAAACGAAACCCATAGATTTTTGGCTGAACAGGGCGCAGTCAGGCTTGAGGACATCCTCAATAAGGCAGAACGCTATACCAATGCAATGGCCGAACTTCCCAGCACTAAACGTAAACCCACAGATGAGCCATCTCGAAAACAAAATCTAGAGCAGTCATCCTTCTTCTCTAATTCTTCTCAGCAGTATAGCCAACGAGATAATAATACCCAAAGACCTCCCCATAAAAAATCGAAATTCTACAAAACCCGATTTCTCCCAAATAATAATTCTGATCAACCCACCAAGCCTACGTGGCAGCGCGGCCACCAAGGTCAAGGAAAAGGGAAGACTCCTACACCAGGAACGTCTGATCAGGGCAAACAGACCGGGCCCAACCGCATCGGATGTTTACATACAGCCTCGAAAGGTAGAGTCAATGTCAGTGATTCTCAACCTGAGGGGGACAGACCCTCAACGCGAGGAACTGTAATTTTGAATGGTACCTCAACTACTTGTCTCTTTGACACTGGACTAAGCTTTAGTTGTATTGTCGCCAGACACTTAGTCAAACCAGGTCAGGAGACAGAGGAAACCGTCAAACTTAGTGGAGTTTTCAGGAGTGATGCACCCAGGACGCTTCCTATCGCACTGGTAGAGATACACTCTGTTTTTGTCAGAGGTGTTATTAAAGCGGCCATAATGGATGATCCGATCTACCCAGTTATCCTGGGATGTAGATATGTGTTCATAGGGAGACCTAAGGAGCCGATTGTGGCAGCGGTAACCACAAGAGGGCAAGTTAAGAAGGAGAGGGAGCCTGCGCCAAATTTGTTGCCGAATGAACTGAAGGAGGCGCAACAAAAGGACCCTACTCTGGAGCTCTGCTTTAGAAAACTGCCCATGGCTAAGGACCCAAGACACAACGGAGACATCTTATCTAAGGATGGCGTATTGTATCGTAGAACGGGCAACCCGGACACGGGGAATTACCAGCTCCTAGTACCGACGCAGTACAGAAGCCAGATCTTAGAAATGGGGCACTCTCTTCCCTTTAGCGGACATATGGGACAAAACGCCACTATTCAGCGAATAAAAACCCACTATTGGTGGCCAGGAATGAACTCTGACATTATCAGGTACGTGAAATCCTGCGCCCAGTGCCAACGGGTAGCACCCAAGCACTTGATACCCCCAGTACCTATGGGGCAAATGCCAATAGTAGGGACTCCATTTGAACGGGTTGCTGTCGACATTATTGGTCCCCTGGAAAAGACCAAAAGAAGGAACAGGTTCATCCTGACCTTAGTCGACACTTGCACTATGTGGGCCGAAGCTGTACCGCTAACATGCGTAGATTCCAAGCATGTCGCAGAAGCCCTTGTGCAAATTTTTACACGGTTGGGATTCCCTCAACAAGTTTTGACGGACAATGGATCCCAATTCCGTAGCCTGTTAATGGAGGAGATCTTTAAGATCTTGAGGGCCAAACATATCCACACAAGTCCCTACCATCCGGCCGGAAATGGGCTCGTGGAAGGTTTTAATGGCAGCCTCACCCCCATGTTACGTAAGCTGGGTCAGGAGAAACCGGAAGACTGGGACCTATATATATCGGCTGCCTTATTCGCCTACCGAGAGGTTCCCCAAGCGTCTACGGGATTCCCGCCTGCTACACTTTTATTTGGCAGACCTATTAAGGGGCCACTAGAAGCCTTACTTCGGTCCCTGACAGACCAAAAGGCTGACGAGACAGTCGTCTCTGCAAGCAAGTATGTATATGAGCTCAAGGAAAGGTTAAAGCTAGGATGGGATCTAGCTACTACCAACCTTAAGAAAGCCCGCGCTAAATATGCTAAAAGATACAACAAAGCTGCAAAAGAGAGAGAACTACAACCAGGGGAGAAAGTTTTGTTGCTACTTCCAACCGGAAGCAATAAACTTCGCATCGGATGGCAAGGGCCGTTTACCGTCCTTAAAAAGATCTCACGTACCAATTACAAGATCTCCATCAAAGGAAAGGAGAAGGTCTTCCACATAAATCTGCTTAAGAAATATTTGGAAAGACCGGTGCCATCCTCCGAGCATCTCCTGGCGGTCGCCATAGCAACGGAAGACGAGGAAGATGATGATGGTTGCATGGAGTATCCATTGCAACCCACAGAATCCTTTAAAGATGTCAAGTTCGGGGACAATCTCTCACCAAAACAACAAACAGAAACCAGGGCTCTACTAAAACAGTACAGTGCAGTCTTAACGGATGTACCTGGTCGAACAAATCTCATCGAATTTGATATGAAATTAACAAACGAGACCCCTGTTCGAACCAGAGTTTACCCCATCCCGTACGCTAAAGCTGATGCACTTCGCGGAGAAATAGACAAGCTGCGTCAGGCAGGAATTATCAGTGAGTCTACATCTCCTTACAGTTCCAGTGTAGTGCTGTTGCAGAAGCCCAATAAGGAAGTTCGGCTGTGTATAGATTACCGGCTGCTAAACGCTGTAACGGAATTGCAGCCCGAACCTCTCCAAACTGTTTCTGAGTTGTTCACCAAGCTCAGCAAAGCAAAGATTTTCTCCAAATTGACCCCAGTAAAGGTTATTATCAAATACCAGTCAAGGAGGAAATTAAACCTTTGTTAGCTTTCAGCACTAGTGAAGGACATTACACAGTTAACGTGATGCCGTTCGGATTGCATAACGCACCAGGAGTGTTCACCAGGATGATGAGGAAGCTTCTAGAACCTTTGCAAAGTTCCCATATCCATAATTTCATGGATGACATATTAATTGCATCGGAAACCTACGAAGAACATATTGCTACGGTTGCTATGCTCCTCAGGAGACTACAGGAAACTGGTCTCACAGCAAGACCTAGCAAATGTCTCATCGGGTTTGAACAGTTAGACTTCCTGAGGCATACTATTTCTCACGGCTGTAGTTGGCCTATTAAGAAGAACGTGGAGAAATAGTGGCAGCAAAAAGACCCGAACGAAGAAAGACATACGTTCCTTCATATCACTATGTGCATACTATCAGAAGTACATCCAGAACTTCAACGGACTGACGGCACCTCTGACTGACCTCACAAAGAAAGGTTGTCCTGATAAGGTCATATGGGATCAAAAGTGCGAACACGCGTACAGCACTTTGAAAGGACAGTTGTCTGCATACCCCATTTTGAGGTTGCCTGACCTCAAGAAACCTTTTGTACTGCGGGTCGACGCGTCAGGTCAGGGCATCGGGTCAACACTGCTTCAAGCCGATGACAGTAACCCGAACATGCTATTTATAGTTGCCTATTGCAGTCGGAAATTAAATAAAGCTTAACGGAACTACAGCGTAGTCGAAAGAGAATGCCTCGCTCTGATTGACGGTATCAGACGCCATCATGAGTTTCTCTATGGGACATCTTTCACGGTGCAAACAGACCACGCTCCGTTAGCGTTTCTTGGTGCCAATAAAGAATTAAACGCAAGGATCATGCGCTGGGCCGTTCTTTTAAGCGTTTATTCTTTCAAAGTGGAATACATTCCGGGAAGACAGAATGTCGGGGCTGATTTCTTGAATAGAAACTGGACTACGGAGGAAGAGGAGGAAGTTGAAGATACCAATCACCCAAAAGCTACCGATCAGGGCAGCTTCATTGTCATAAATCAAACATGAAAAGATGTTTTCATGTCTCAAAAGAGGGGACGATTGTGACAGACGAACTCAGCTGACCCTGATTGACCCTGAAGCGTTGGATGATATAGTACGACCCTTCGTAACGTCCCCTTTGGATAACATCAGTGCCCCCGAATATTGTAACTTTTCGTCAAACGGGATTTTTTCACCTGGACTCATTAGCTATGCAACCTTTCCACGCAGATGGTTAACACGTTTGCTGATTAATATGTGGACAGTTTATCTACCGTTCATTCTTATCAACGCATTGATTTAAGGAGAGATTAAATCACGCCCACGGATATCTCTTGAGCAATCATATGCAGGTATTTTCATTAACTTGGCCAGTGGAGGGCATTGCCAGCATCAAACGATAGTAGTGACCACGATCAAAGACACTGGGGTAGATCTCAGGAAGGACTGGCGGCATGCTATCAAAGGCAGTAGTGGTCCCTGAAACGAGCGACGCAAGTTTCCTGCCGGTATTTCGCATCTCGGTGTTAAACACGAAACCGATCGCAGTGGGAGCGAACGGGAAAGCCGGTGCAAGCAGCGAGCGAAGATACGAGAGACCAGGGGTGGCTTCTCTCTTTAGTCTGGCGGTCAGATCCCCAAAAGTCTTCTGAGATAAAAAAAGGTGTCAAATTTCTCATGTCCCTCCAATCTTGCATTCCAGTTGTAGATATACAGACCATGAAGAAATGCATGTTATCACTCGCTGGCCAGAACTTGACAGAAGCACTAGCGATATTGAAATCTTGTTATAGATTTTCCCCTGGATTTTCATATATACTACTCGTCAAAAGTCAAGGGCCACCCTATTATTTTCAATACACTTTTATATAAGCGCATAGAATGATTAAATGAAGGAAGTTTTTAGTAAAAATGGGTGCAATATCTTCCTCTGACAGTCCTCTGTGCACGTTAAGCATAAAAACAACTCACCGACAACCATAGTGATCACGTGCAATTTGGTTTGCTGACCATAAATTCACATTTTTAATCTGTTTTTTCAAACTTCCGTACAACCAAACAGGTGAAGTAATCGTGCTGCTTGACATTCCACGTGCAATGGCGACTTTTCGTGAACAGAGTTCACTCTTAATTTGTTTTACAATCAGCAGACTTAGGGTAGTTTCATCACTTGCAAAAACCATGCCACTGAGAAGAAGTCTTGACACCTTACAAAGAATGAGGGCTATAGCGTGGGTTGAAAGTGGTTTATCTGTCCGTGAGGTTGCTAGACGGCTTGCAGTGTCACACTCTACTATCCAAAGAATATTGGAGAAATTTCAGGCCACAGGAAGTGTGGAGGATCGCCACCGGCCAGGTCGCCCTAGATGCACCAATAGACATGATGACCGGTACCTCTTGTTGTCAGCCCTGCGCCATCGAACAGTGACTTGTTCCACTCTAAGATGTCAGCTGAGACAAACTGTAAACGTTAATGTCAGTCAAAGCACCATTCGCAGAAGTTTACGTGAATTTGGACTGGCTGCTCGACGTCCTGCAGTCAGAATCCCTGTTACTTCTGCTCATCGCAGAGCCCGTGTTGCTTGGTGTCGCGAGCACATCCGATGGACAAGGCAACAATGGAGTCAAGTTCTCTTCACTGATGAATCTCGCTTCACTGTGTCATTCAATGATGGCAGGATTCGAGTTTCGAGACGACCAGGAGAGCGATTTACTGTTGACACAATTCGAGAGGTGGATCGTTATGGTAGGGGTTCTGTCATGGTCTGGGGAGGCTTCTACAGACACGGCAGGACCCCACTCTACATCATCCAAGGCAACTTGACTGGCCCAAGATACCAGAACGAAATCTTGAGACCAATTGTTCAGCCTGCTCTGGAGGTCATAGGTGGTAATGCCATCCTCCAAGATGATAACGCTCGACCCCATCGAGCTCGTGTGGTGAATGAGTTTATTCAGCAACATGGGATCATCAGGATGGCGTGGCCCGCTCATTCACCTGACTTTTCTCCTATTGAGCACCTCTGGGATGTCCTTGGTCGAAGATTGTCAACAAAGCTTCCCCTGCCAATGGATGTTGCACAGCTGACTGCATTTTTGCTTCAGGAATGGCAAGCTGTTCCTCAGGATACTCTTCGGACCCTTGTGGACTTGATGCGTCTACGCTGTCTTGAATGCCTTGCTGCAAACTGTGGTCATACCCGATTTTGAAATGTCTATTTGTACAATATCTATTGTGTGACTTTTGAAAAGGTGGGTGACACACTTCACAGCTTCATTGCGTTTGAATGTGTGTTTCCATTTCTTTACGTGACATGTCAATTTGGTATTCAATAAATGCCGTTTTGACTGATACCAATTACGTTTGTATCAGATTTGTTTTGTGGTTTCAACCAAGGTTTTTCTAAGTGGCCCTTGACTTTTGACGAGTAGTATATATTTGCAGTGAATTCTATTCTGTGCAAAACGGTAAAATATAACTGTGTCTAGTGATCAGTGGTCTAGTTCATTCATTCTATTTCACTGCATATTGTGAATTTTATTAAATTAAACCATCTCAATAGTTCCCAGTTGTAAATGTAATGTTATACCTGTTATATTATTTCCAAAAATAATAGAGGCTTAAATGCTAAAGTAACTTTTAAAGTTGCGAAGGAATTTATAATTAATAAATTTAGTTAAGTCATACCAGCATTAAGAAAGCAATAAAGAAATCATACATCTTAAAACTTCCAGAGATATTGATGAAACTTTTTAAATTGTATTCTTGTGGCGGTCCGATGCGACCTAGCTATCATAATTACATGAAAGAAAGCCTACCCAAGAACAGTTCAATAAATCACCATATTAACTTACAATCGGTAAGATAATCTGGAAGATGAACAGTGCCAGTAGCGATATTTTATTTACTGCTCTGTTGTGAGAGAGTACCTATTTACCTGAACTGTGACTTGGCCTAATTTTCCTCACTGGATTTAAACCATACCGGTCAGTTGCTATCATCACGCCTTGAAGAAATTTTGCCTCCAGCAGCGAAATTAAAGAGACCTCATTTTCACCCCTCTATTGAATTGTGTCAGTGCCATCCCATAGACTCCTTTTTATATAATAAAACACAAGAACTCTGAGTCTTCAAGTCCGGCGATTAGTGGGAATATTCGCTATCAGCAAACCTCGCTACATCTGGGGCGGGACATCGAAGTACTAGACATTTTCACGTGTCAAGAGTAATTGTTGTTTATATAATTCTATGGATTGTCTGATGCTGCAATCGGTAAGTGTGTGTGTGTGTGTATGAGTGTGGATCCTCACGCGCATGCATGAATGACAGGAAATCTAATTGTTTTTGCAAACCATTTGTTAACTTGCCTACCGGGCAATACATTTTCTGTATACCCCGCATTGTTCCTTTAAGTGGGATATTTTGTTAACTCTGTTTAACCCCTCCCCTTCAATTGCTTAGTAAAGGGAAGAACAATTTGGGATAACATGATTTTTTTCTACCACCCATACCAAGTATTGTAACCCCTCTTTCAGAGTAATTAACTTCACTGTTAGGTTACATTACCTATGTTCCTGATAACTATCTATCTTTGGACTGGGTTCATCTTTGTCTAATAAGCGGGAAGGGCTTAGTCGATACCAATCTTCTTCACCCCTCCCCACCTTGTTATTTGCATTTTCTGTACTTATGATAATTTTATGTAACACTTGATATCTGTTTGTGATTTGATTTTTTCTTTAGGTTAATAAACATCATAAACCTAGTTAACACTGTGTTGGAAATACCCAAAGCCCAACATTTCCCCTATTTGTTTAATATAGTTTTATCCACGTGCGTCTGTGTGTTTGTTAAGGACCTCTCGGGACCCCCGTGTGTTATGGGTGCTTCGATGACTTCTAGTATTTGAGGATGACCAAGTTATATGCGTATTCAGTTTATAGAGTCAAAGTCCCTCGGGTTCTTATCACTTTTGTAGGATTCCGTAATACTGTCCGTTGGTATCGATAATGTCTGCTTTAACCCTTGTGATTCATTATGTGCTGAATATATTTCATATTAAATATTCGACCCTTGACTGACCTGTATGAGTCTCTTGTCTTATTGATTATATTGGCAGTGTGAGATGCAGCGTGTTAAGACATTAATCATCACTGGTCATGATCAGTTGAAGATGAATAGCATTTAACTCAACTCCGAATACGATAGTTGATAAGACTGTGATTTTGACGACTCAAAATATTTAATTAGTAATTTCATACCATGAGCAGACACCAACTACATGGGAACAAAAGTCACATCACATTCATATACGATCTGTAAGAGTTCTCATTATTTCATAAGCACATGTTCACAATCTCTATCTAGAGTTCTGGTTAGAGGTCAGTTCCTTTTAACGGCCAATGTCCTTTGGCATAAATTCAGAGGCTAACTAGACTTACTCCCGTCGCTAGTTTATACAATAGCCTGTTGCACTAGACTTAACTATCCTGCTAGTTTTGCAATACACTTATTATGCTAGGCTTACGTCTACTGCTAGTCGTTTAATATCCGTTACACTAGGCTTACGCTTGCCGCTAGCTGTACAATATCCATCTATACTAGTCTTACACTATTGCTAGTAACATAATGTTCCTTTGGCATACCACGCCGGGCTAATCTGCCATAATTATGCAAACTGCATTATTCATACGACGACTTACGTTTGGTTCAAGAAATACACTGCTCAAATGGCTTCCCAGCCACACAATTAAAAAGTGGTTGTACCACACAATATCAGTGGCAATGGCCACACTTCTGAAACACACTGCCGTTCGGGTCAAAACCCACAAGTCGAATGACGTTGCAAAGACACACGCGTCATGCATAGAGATATGCATACTTGTCGTTACTATATTCAATTGCGATGTTCCACGGTGCAGCAATCCGAGTTGGCCAAACTCAAATGCTTGCACACATGCAACAATCATCGACATCGGTCGATGAGATATATCTCTATTCGTTTAAGGTGTTCCATGATACAGCCATTCGGATCGTCGACAAATCCAAATGTCTGTAAGCATGAAACAATCCTCAACCTCATTCGCGGAGATATAATCATTTGAGGAATGCGCCATGCTGCAGACATGAAGCAATCCTCAACAGTGTTTGAAGCACCAAATCGGTGTGAGCGCAGGTGTGTGTCTGGAAACTGGCAAATAATTGTTTGACCAGGAGGGATGAAGAGAAGATTTAGAGGAACGAATTGTCGTAAATAAGTCTGTCTTTACTCTCCCCAGCACACTGTGAAGCAACTATTTACTCTCTACAATTTCTATCACTGAGCTTTCATCATCATTCTCCACTCTAAACAGGACCACTATTTCTAAGACTCTTTCTCTCAAAATAAATTTACGACACTCAGCACTGTGGATTGACTCCTGGCTGCGTTTTTCTAACGTCTTATCCGTCGAGACAGAGCGCTGTTGATCTCCCCCTGATGACCTCCCACACTCCTTTTTCGTTCTGTGGATTTTCATTCCTCTCTGAGTAGAGAATTCACTACCACAGGCACATGGAAATTCCAGCCGTTGTTCAGTGCTCGAATTCCGTGTAACGGGTCTGGTCGATTCCAATGAGGCGCTTGTGGATTCAGCATCCCCCCCCCCTTTCGGTGAATCCTGGGGGCATCTATCTTTTTTTTGAGTACAGTAGACCAGCTTGTAAGATTAGAACATGATGTAAAGCTAGGGTTTAAGAGGAAAGAGAAAACAGTGGCAGTCTTTCTAGATGTAGCCAGAGCATATGATGAATGCTGGAGAGATGGAGCTCTTTACAAAATTAAGAAGATTGGCATTATTGGTAAAACCTATAGGTATCTAGAAAACTTTTTACAGGACAGGTATTTTACTGTACAGGTGAATAATGATAGGTCAGAAATATATGAACAACAGAATGGGATTCCTCAGGGATCAGTGATTTCTCCTTCAATTTTCACTATAGCTGTAAATGAGTTAGCAGATGAATTTAACGACATAAAGAATGCAATATCACAATTTGCAAATGACTGTGCCATTTGGCGATCTGGAAAAAACTTGGACCATGTTTACCAAAAACTTCAAAAACAAATAGACAAAGTTTCAGAGTGGATGAAAAATTGGGGCTTTCAAATTAATGTAAAACAAAACAATACGTATGATATTCAGCAAAGGAAATTTTAAAAAACAAAACAAAATCAATATAACCATTAAAGAACAGAAGATATGTACCTCCTCAACAACAAGATTTCTGGGCTTAACATTAGATAAACAACTAAATTAGAATAAACATATAGACAATTTAGTTGAAAGCTGTAGGGGACCTGTTGCGTGCATATTTTGACGCACATTTTACAAAAATCGATATGGCTATTTAATATGGGAAAAATATAGACATTCATTTATTTGTGTATGAAAATGCTGTTTATGGTAAAAGCGAGATAATCCATGTTTGATTCACACTTTTGATTATAGGAGTAATCGTTCTGGATATTGATCCAGCGCAAGGATATTGCGCTTGCGTTTGTACTTATTTTTTAGGGCCAGAAAATAGATTAATTTGCTTATTGTGTTTATGGCCTGAATTCATATGTATTACATATTATTAGTACAAGTAGAATCAGTCCTATATTGTATATTTTGGATGGGTAGGAGGGACTAGATTCTTGCTAGCGGAAGTATGAGTTGTCTTGACAAGTCGTGATGAGTTCCGATGTACCGCTTACAAATGGCGGGGTACGTTTTTCAAGAGCTGGTCCTTTCGTCAGAAAAAATGTCTTACGACGTGGTTTTTCTTCTGAAGGAGATGGTGTCTCTACGATAGTTTGTGTTAGAGACTCTCCTTATGTCAGTATATAGATGATTCGGACTCCAGGTAAACCCAGCTCCTATTTTTGATGATCTCTCGTCGGTTAGGCCTAGCTTGACTTTTGGTGCTTCGTTATGCTAGTGTCGTGTTTGGTATCGACGAAGATGACAGATTTTCCTGCAGCGGTTATGGCTACGTGAATTAACCTGATCACCGTAGAGCTGTATGGAAACATTTATGAAATGTGTCATGACTTCAGATCTGCTATGTATACCTACAAATTGATATGTCAACGAACCATGATGTACTCGTATGTCCCAGTGTGTACGTCTGAATAAATTGAGTAAACTAAGATTCCAGCAGTCTGCATTGGTGCCTTGTAGACACAAGTGTGAGTGGTTATATTGGTCAGCACACGAACAGTACACCATTCGCGGTAATCACACTCTACACTTCTACTTCATACATACACCATCCTGCGTCGGCTGAAGTGACCAAGTTTAGGGCCTGCTTCCCCTGGAGCCTTTGCCTTCCCTAACTCAGGACTAGGGTGAGTTACCCATTTACAGCTGGGTAGACTGGAGCATGCCTGATCTCAACAACACACCACTCTTCCTTACAGAGCAGACAGACTGATACTTTACAGTGTGTGTGTGAAAGCAACTTTACAGAGTGGAAAGAACAAGATTTTACAGTGGCGAGCCAGATTCCTGGGTCCAGCTTACGCAGTTTTGTGTTGAGAATCTCAGTTTACAGCTGAAAGAACATTTGTTTGAACACATCAACACCAGTAGGACAGCTATACAGTCGATGTCAGCTTCAGCGCTTGTTGACAGTTTTTCGCTGTACAGACAGTATTACACAGGACAGTGGTATCAAGTGTAGAAAATATCTGGAGCAATATTGTTGACATTTCTCAACGTACAGAAGAATCACAGTGTTGCTGAACATAAAGTGCATAGTTCATCGTTGGTTCTTCAGATGCTCAACAGAGAAAAATTGACAGTGTAATAGTTTAAAATTAAATCTATTACTGAATAAAGTGGCAAGTTATTAGTATTAAAATAAACTGTGCCTGCTTTACAACACTATACCTGCAACACATTCCATTCATGACATAAATGATATTGTATGCTATATGCTATTTATGCTTACATGTTATTTGTTTATATGTGTAGGGGTTTATATGTTGCGGGCCTGGATGGGTGGTGACTAGAACAGGAAATACCGAGTGATATTGGTCTTGTTCTGGCGGTCGATAGGGAGCAATTTCTTAATTGAAATTTGCATGCAACATAGTTTGCAAATATTTGGTTAGTTGTGACGACTGTTTCATATTTGTATTTGTAACATTTTTTGTGTTCCTTAGTTTTTGTTTGATTTGTTTGTATAATTGTAGGTCTCATCTTTTCTTTCATTTCAGTTTTTTACACCCTTATGTTTATACACTGTGGCGTTATTTGTCTTGTTATCTTATGGCAGTTATCATCACGGTTTCTGTGATCATTTTTTTTCATTTCTCCTATTTGATTTAATTTGATCTCTGCAAATGTTTTCAGATTGTCTTTTCTTGTTTGTCATTTGTAATGTCTTTAGTTGACATATGACGTATAGTGGTATACACTGATATTATAGTACAGATCAGTACTTTCTGATTGTTATTGTTATAAAACAAAATGTACAAGACCTTTGTAAGGCTTGTCTCCCAAAGTGATTGGTAAAGGGAAATATTTTTTCTACGGGTACTAAAGTGATCTTTGATTACATTGAGGTATACAAGACCTTTATAAGGCTTGTCTCCCAAAGTGATTGGTAAAGGGAAATATTTTTTTTTCCACAGGTACTCAAGTGATCTTTGATTACATTGAGGTATACAAGACCTTTGTAAGGCTTGTCCCCCACAGTATTTGAGATACAATTATTGTTGTCCACAGGTACTCAAGTTATCATTGGTTATTATAAACCATACAAGTTTGGACTAAGACTAAGTCTAAGGTATAGACTTGTCTCCCATTAACTTGAAAGAGGGTAATTTATTTACTTTTTCAGGTTTCTGATTTAAGAAGACAATATGTCTACATTAGATTATTTCATTACTCAAGGAAAATCTCTTGATAAGACTGGAAAAGACTTAGAACAATGGGCTGTTGCTCAATATGACAAAGCATTAGCTGCAGAAGAGAAAAAAAAACTGCTGCTGCTGTTGAAGAAAAAAAAGCTGCGGCTGAGGAGAGAAAACTTCAAATAGAAGAAAAAAAAGCTGCTGCAGAAGAAAGGAAAGCAATAGCTGAAGAAAAAAGATTAGAAAAAGAAGCTGATACTGCTGCTGAACTTAAGAAATTGCAGATGCAAGTGGAGGAAAGGAGATTTGATGCAGAACAGAAGAAATTAGAAGCTGCTGCAGAACAGAAGAAATTAGAAGCTGCTGCAGAACAGAAAAAATTAGAAGCTGCTGCAGAACAGAAAAAATTAGAAGCTGCTGCAGAACAGAAAAAACTAGAAGTTGCTGCTGCTGCAGAACAGAAGAAATTAGAAGCTGCTGCAGAACAGAGAAGATTAGATAGAGAAGCTGAAGAGAGAAAAGCAATAAGAGAACATGAGTTTGAATTAGAGAAATTAAAATTGACATGTATGAGTAATGTTAATCAGGCATCTGGTGGTAATGGTAAACCCTTCGTGTACAAGGTCAAGGTACCAGCGTTTAACCCTACCAGTGATGACATAACATTTTGGCTTTCTAGATTTGAACGGGCTTGTCGATCTCATAATGTTGACAAATCACAGTATGTGAATCAGTTGTCTGAAAATCTAAAAGGGGAGTCTCTGAGTAAGTTATATTTTGTTGAAGAGGCCGACAAAGATAATTATGATGCTGTTAGGGCAGCTTTGATAAAGAGATATCAGCTGTCTGAAGAAGGTTATCGTCTTTTGTTTAAAACAATGAGACCTGAGGTAGGTGTAGAATTCTCAGAATTCATCTCAAAAGCACGAATTACACTTTCACGATGGATTGAATTATCCAAAACAGAGAAAACATTTGATGGTCTTACAGATTTATTGCTAAGAGACAAGGTCATGTCTTCTGTAAATAAATCATTCCTAGAGTTCTTACATGAGCGTAAACCTAGTACAATAAAGCAAATGGAAGAATATTGTGACCAGTATGCCACGGCACACCCTGACATGATTCTTAGTAACTCTAACATTAAAGAGAGTATGCCAGTTGCTTCGGCAACAGAATATAATCAGAATTACTCACACAAATTCCAAGGAGCTAAAAATAAATTTGATAAAAAGGTTAATTGGAATAAGTATCAAAACCAAGATAACCACTCAAATCAGAGTTCTTCTTCGAAGAACTGGAATCGGGCTGATAGTCCTCGACACGCGAGGGGTGCCCATAATGTTAGAAATTCTCGGAAAGGGAGTAGCTATAGGAACTACCCAAGTGCTTCATGGAGACAAAAGAAACAATATTACAGGGATACTCAATTTAATGAGCATGATGATTATGATCATGAATATTATGATTCAAACCCAAATAGGGGTTATAACAGAGGCAATAATAATTATAGAGACAATTATAACCGAGGTAGATCACAACACAAAAGACATGGTAAATCTTATTACCAGGCTAACTCTGCACAACAGGAGTTCCACGACACCGATAATCAGAATAATGATAAAAAAGACTCCAATAGTGTAGCGAATTCCGCTTTTGATTTTGCTAGAGCATCTGAGTGTTCGCAATGCAAAACATTATTCGATCCAACCACAGTGTCTACTTTAAGCTGCGGTCACCCACTTCCCGCTCTCCATGCGTCAATTGCGCATAATGGAAGGGGTGCTCTTGTCTTTAATAGGGGCCTAATAGATGGTACTCCGGTATCAATTCTTTTCGACTCGGGGTGCACTACAATTGGAGTGAGGCAATCACTCGTAAATCCTTCTCGAGCTACAGGCAATATAGTCAAATGTGTAACATTTGGTGGCACATTGGAGAAGTACTCCACTGCCATTATCAATATTGCTACGCCTTTCTTTACAGGAGAGGTGCAAGCATGTCTCTTGCCGAATCCGATCGCTGATCTTATCATCGGTCGCATTCATGGAGTGAAAGAATGCACTCCACAGCAAATTTCTAATTGGGAAAATGTTAATATGCAATCTGCTAATGCGGTAATCACTAGGGCTCAAGCTCTCAATATGCCACAATCTTCACATTCTGAAGATAATGATGCGCAGATCCAAGATGATCCCTTGGAGATTTCCCACGATTCCTTTATCAAACAGCAGGAAGATGATCCTACTCTAAAGAAATTCTTTACTCTGGCAACAAAAGGTGATCCGAATAAGGATACTAATCGTAAATCTTGGATTACGTTGAAGAATGGCGTACTTGTACGTATGGTACAAGACTCCGCTAAGTCCATTCATTCTCAAATCCTTGTGCCTAAAAATATGAGAGTTACAATTTTACAGCACGCTCATGATTCGCAGTGTGCTGGACATATGGGTTTTTCCCGTACTAAAGCTAGAGTTCTTCAATCTTTCTTTTGGCCTGCGGTGAATAAGGACATACGAATCTATTGTCGATCTTGTAAAGTATGTCAAGAGATTAAATCCAGAGGTCCACGCCATGATGCACCTATTCAGGCTGCAGACATTCCCATTCGGCCATTTCAAAAAATGGCGATAGACATCATTGGTCCATTTAAGATAAAGTCTGCTAGAGGACACCAATTTATTTTGACGTGTGTTGATATGTGCACACGTTGGCCGGAGGCTGTTCCTCTAAAGAGCATAACTACTGCTGATGTCGCAGATGCTCTTTGGTTAATATTTTCTCGTCTAGGATTTCCAGCAGAAATATTATCCGACCATGGTACCCAACTCATATCGGATACCATGTCTCAAGTAATGTCGACTCTGAAGATAGAGAGATCGCTGAGTAGTATTTATCATCCTATGTCCAATGGGATGGTGGAACGTTTGAATAGAACTCTGAAAAACCTACTAGGTAAGATAACAGAAGATCATCCTCAGGATTGGGATAGGGTTTTACCCGCGGCTCTCTTTGCATATAGAGAGGTCGCCAACGAACATACAGGATTTTCTCCCTTTGAACTTGTCTTTGGCGCGAAACCGCGAGGTCCTATGTCCTTACTGCATGATCTTATAACTGCTGATAATATTGTCGATGACACAAAATCCTCTTATGAATATGTCATCGCACTTAGACACAAGATTATTGAAGCATGCAAATTGGCAACTGCTTCTTCTGAATTTGCGAAACAGAAGGCAAGGGAATTTGCCAATAAAAAGAGATGTTTGCGTCAACTTTGTCCAGGTGACAAAGCATTTGTCTTGCTACCTTGTAGGGAAAATAGACTTCTCATTTCTTGGAAAGGTCCGTACGATATAATATCAAAGGTTTCCGATGTTGACTATATCGTCGATATTGACGGGAAGCGTAAAACCTTCCACATCAACATGCTCACGGAATTCCATGAACGTCCTGATTATTTACAACCTGTTTTCCAGGCAACGGACGATTTTCCAGTCCAACATGGACAGTACTCATCTCTGTCAGTAATACAGGATGAGGAAACGAGTTTCTCGGATGTAAATTTACCTTTTCCAATGATTCCTCTTCACTCTAATGAATCATGGAAAGATGTTGCAATTTCTCCAGAATTATCTCCAGGAGAGCAGAAACAAGTTTCTACTATGTTAGAACAATTTCAGGATGTCCTTACTGACATTCCTGGTCAAACTGATGTCATTCAACATGACATTATTCTTACTGACCATAGTCCTATAAGAGTCAGACCGTATCCTATCCCGATACATTTTCAAGCACAGGTAGAGAAAGAGTTAGATGAGATGATAGAGTTAAAAATTATTGAACCATCCACATCAGCATATTCTTCG
Organism: Oreohelix idahoensis; assembly: GCA_024509875.1. Lineage (NCBI taxonomy): Eukaryota > Metazoa > Mollusca > Gastropoda > Stylommatophora > Oreohelicidae > Oreohelix > Oreohelix idahoensis. The sequence goes on from JAMPIV010000136.1 coordinate 744,106, forward strand.
CCGATGGTTATAGTACGAAAAAAGACAATAACATACGTCTTTGCGTGGATTATCGCAAATTGAATCAAGTGACTAAATTCGATGCTGAACCTATGCCTTTACTAGAAGAGCTACTTACGAGACTATCGAATTCTCACTTCTTTACTAAACTCGATTTGTCTAAGGGATATTGGCAAGTTCCACTATCCGAACACGCCAAACCGTTTACTGCTTTTTCGACGCCTAGGGGTCTATTCCAATGGAATTTCATGCCTTTCGGTCTTATGAACGCCCCTGCTACATTTGTACGCATGATGCGTCGAATCCTATCTCATCGCTCAGATGTCATTGCGTATCTTGATGACATCTGTCTTTTCAGTGATACTTGGAACGATCACTATAATGGTATAAATGAACTATTGTCTATCTTACGCGAGCATAACCTGACAGCGAAACCATCGAAAGCATGTATTGGTTTTAGCGAAATATCTTTCTTAGGACACCGTGTTGGTCATGGGTTCCTAAAAACAGAAGACCATAATACAAGTAAGATACTTAACATTTCTATTCCTAAGACTAAAAAGCAAGTACGAAGTCTTTTAGGTCTAATACAATTTTATGGACGATTCATCCCGAATCTGTCCTCCATTATGTCACCTCTTTCTTCCTTGCTAAAGAAAGGGTCTCCTAATGTAGTCCATTGGACTCAAGAATGTCAATCCTCTTTGGATAAGGTTAAAACTATGTTTTCTACTTCACCTATCCTAGTATTGCCTTCTAAGGATAAGACATTTATTCTTCGTAGTGACGCTTCATCCACCGGGATTGGAGCTGCACTAATGCAAGAGTACTCTGGAACTCTGCATCCTGTGATGTATATTTCTAGGAAATTAAATGCCGCAGAGAAGAATTACTCGGTCCTAGACCGTGAATTATTGGCTATGGTTTGGTCAATCCTTAAACTGCAAAGATTTCTTCTGGGCGCGCATTTCATTGTGGAAACTGACCAGAAAGCTCTTACGGCTATTCAGAGTAAAAATCTGAAGAGCGCGAGATCAACGCGATACGCGATTGCTCTACAGCCATTTCATTTTTCGGTGCGAGCTATCCGTGGGTCAGAAAATGTGATGGCAGATATTTTGTCTAGATGCCCACATGATTCATAACTGTTATACAACTTTGATACAGTTGTTTCTATGTTGAAATGTGTACACATATGTAATATATCATATATTGATTGTAACACTACTTAGCGGTTCATTGATATGTATTCACCGCTGATCTTTCAATGTTTTTCGTCTTTGATGATCATGATGTTAAGATATCTTAGATGGAATTTATGTATAAACTAATGTGGAAATTGTGTCATTGCTAATATTGTAGTATGCGTTGGTGACACCTCTCTGGAAATATTTATACTTAGAGAAGTACTTTCTCTAAGGTCATAAAACTTATGCTTATCATCTGCGCATTGTTATTGCTGCGTTGTGAGCCTATTGTATGTTGCTCCTAGATGTATTTCAAAAAAAAAAAAATGTACCATTTTTTTTTTTCCCGAGGGGTGTGGTAATCTGTTGCGTGCATATTTTGACGCACATTTTACAAAAATCGATATGGCTATTTAATATGGGAAAAATATAGACATTCATTTATTTGTGTATGAAAATGCTGTTTATGGTAAAAGCGAGATAATCCATGTTTGATTCACACTTTTGATTATAGGAGTAATCGTTCTGGATATTGATCCAGCGCAAGGATATTGCGCTTGCGTTTGTACTTATTTTTTAGGGCCAGAAAATATATTAATTTGCTTATTGTGTTTATGGCCTGAATTCATATGTATTACATATTATTAGTACAAGTAGAATCAGTCCTATATTGTATATTTTGGATGGGTAGGAGGGACTAGATTCTTGCTAGCGGAAGTATGAGTTGTCTTGACAAGTCGTGATGAGTTCCGATGTACCGCTTACAAATGGCGGGGTACGTTTTTCAAGAGCTGGTCCTTTCGTCAGAAAAAATGTCTTACGACGTGGTTTTTCTTCTGAAGGAGATGGTGTCTCTACGATAGTTTGTGTTAGAGACTCTCCTTATGTCAGTATATAGATGATTCGGACTCCAGGTAAACCCAGCTCCTATTTTTGATGATCTCTCGTCGGTTAGGCCTAGCTTGACTTTTGGTGCTTCGTTATGCTAGTGTCGTGTTTGGTATCGACGAAGATGACAGATTTTCCTGCAGCGGTTATGGCTACGTGAATTAACCTGATCACCGTAGAGCTGTATGGAAACATTTATGAAATCCTTTATATACCCATTATAAATTAACTCTGGCTTATATTCTCCTTCCTATGAATGAGTGAACGACAACTCAGGGAGACAGCCATGTTGGATTTCGGTCATCATATGTTTTGATCACTGCCAAGAGAACAGATATTTATCTTATTATCGGACAGTGACAGGGAGATCTCAATCTTGCTAGAAACCCCCTTTCGTGGTTTCATAATATATACTACAAACTATGGACGTCAAGTAACTTTGGTTATTTATCGATCCGCCCTTCACTGACGCGTTTAGTCAGATAGGGGGATGTGGCCATAATGTATCATGACATTGAACTTTTGATGTACTGCCCATTATTTCTGAATGTGTCATGACTTCAGATCTGCTATGTATACCTACAAATTGATATGTCAACGAACCATGATGTACTCGTATGTCCCAGTGTGTACGTCTGAATAAATTGAGTAAACTAAGATTCCAGCAGTCTGCATTGGTGCCTTGTAGACACAAGTGTGAGTGGTTATATTGGTCAGCACACGAACAGTACACCATTCGCGGTAATCACACTCTACACTTCTACTTCATACATACACCATCCTGCGTCGGCTGAAGTGACCAAGTTTAGGGCCTGCTTCCCCTGGAGCCTTTGCCTTCCCTAACTCAGGACTAGGGTGAGTTACCCATTTACAGCTGGGTAGACTGGAGCATGCCTGATCTCAACAACACACCACTCTTCCTTACAGAGCAGACAGACTGATACTTTACAGTGTGTGTGTGAAAGCAACTTTACAGAGTGGAAAGAACAAGACTTTACAGGACCCCTAAATATACTAAGGATTGTAAAAGGCAATGGATGGGGGGCCAGCAATAAAATAATGCTGATGTTCTACAAGTCTTTCATCAGGGGGAAACTGGATTATGCCAGCATAGTCTATGACTCAGCTGCAGCTTCTAACAAAGCAAAACTATACAGGATTCAAAATACAGCCATGAGAACCATTACAGGTGCATTTATATCAACACCAGCAGAAGCGCTAGAAGTAGCTCTTGGCATACCTCCCCTTGGTCTAAGACGGAAAGAACTAAGATTAAATTATTGGAGTAAAGTAGCACACGAAGTGAACCACCCAGCACATAAAGCATTTGTCAAAAACCAACCAAGTGTATGGGACGTCCCTTTAAATAAAGATAGATATCCAACAGGGTGGAGAATTATAGAAGACCTAACGCAGTTCAAAGAACTATCAAACATAATTGAAAATAGTAATAAATACAGAAGCAAAATACCACCCTGGGAACTAAAAACACCAATCATAGACTACTCACTTACTGAAAAGATCAAACAAAACATAGAAGATAAGGAAGCCAAAATGATAAGTAGAAAGTTCATAGATCAACTAACTAAACAAAGTCTGGCCGTCTACACTGATGGATCCAAGGGTGATAGTGGGCAACTAGGTGCCGGAGTTAAAATACCACAATGGGGAATAAAAAAGAGTTACAGTGTAACTGAAGGGGCTTCGAATTTTACCGCAGAGATGATAGCTATTCTTAAAAGTTTCGAAATAATCTAAGATAACCCACCAGAAGCTGTTACGATATTTACAGACTCGCTATCATCACTACAAGCATTAGAACACCCAGGTAAATGTAGCCGGTCAGACATAAAGGAAGAAATTCAAGCAATTAATGCATCACTAGGGAACAGAGGATGTAGTGTGAGGCTAGTGTGGGTTCCAGCACACATAGGTATTGCTGGTAACGAGTTGGCAGATCAGAACGCCAAGAATGGAAGAACAATTAAAAACAATATAAGAGCAGGACTGGGAAGGTCGGAGATCAAGAGCCAAGTGAAGATAACTATAAACGAGGAATGGAAGACAACATGAAAGAAAAGTAGAAAAGGCAGACACGCGTTCAAACTGCTGAAAGAACCAACGAGGACGTTGATAAGACGAGGGTGTTTTTTTCTCAACCGTTTCACAGGCTATTAAATAATACCGTGTTGAATATCCCCGCTACACGGGCTAATATAATTACGTCGAGGTTCCGTAGTAAAGCCACCCTTGATAAAGACAAGACGTACTGTATACATATAGGCCACGCCCACCACAGGGCTGTTTGTAAATATGAGTTATTACTGTCACGCCTGGAAGGTAGATTGAATGTGTGCTGGCAGAGTCGTTCACACCACAGGTACATACACAAGAGTCAATGGAGTGTTGAACGACTGATGACATTTAACAAGGGTTTTTTAAGTCACAGCACACCATCACGTTGACATAGACGAATACAATTACATCGAATCATCACAGCTTCATAACCTCAGCGAAACAATAATAACAGTTAATGGATCCTTTCATCGAACGGTCGTAATCACCGTGTTAATACAATAAATATGGCCTCGTCAAAGATGCTCCTAACATCACCGTATTATAAATACTGCACACAGCAGATATATAAATCAAGGCCTAAAGTACTCACAAAAATCCATCAGCAAACGGTCGGCATCACCGTGCTATAAATACTGCACACAGCAGATATATAAATCAAGGCCTAAAGTACTCACAAAAATCCATCAGCAAACGGTCAGCATCACCGTGCTATAAATACTGCACACAGCAGATATATATCAAGGCCTAAAGTACTCACAAAAATCCATCAGCAAACGGTCAGCATCACCGTGCTATAAATACTGCACACAGCAGATATATATCAAGGCCTAAAGTACTCACAAAAATCCATCAGCAAACGGTCAGCATCACCGTGCTATAAATACTGCACACAGCAGATATATATCAAGGCCTAAAGTACTCACAAAAATCCATCAGCAAACGGTCGGCATCACCGTGCTATAAATACTGCACACAGCAGATATATATCAAGGCCTAAAGTACTCACAAAAATCCATCAGCAAACGGTCGGCATCACCGTGCTATAAATACTGCACACAGCAGATATATATCAAGGCCTAAAGTACTCACAAAAATCCATCAGCAAACGGTCGGCATCACCGTGCTATAAATACTGCACACAGCAGATATATATCAAGGCCTAAAGTACTCACAAAAAACCCATCAGCAAACGGTCGGCATCACCGTGCTATAAATACTGCACACAGCAGATATATATCAAGGCCTAAAGTACTCACAAAAATCCATCAGCAAACGGTCAGCATCACCGTGCTATAAATACTGCACACAGCAGATATATATCAAGGCCTAAAGTACTCACAAAAATCCATCAGCAAACGGTCAGCATCACCGTGCTATAAATACTGCACCTTACGAAATATGCTGCACACACAGCGAAAACATAAGTCGACATCTTAAGCACTGTACAGGCATACACCATCCAAAAAACACCAGGCTTGACCAGGTCGGTCCACGCCCAGACACACACTCGTCCAGCCAAAAAAAAACCGTCACGAGAATCGGCTGTTTTGAACACCGCTCTCAATACATGCGGCTTAGCCACGAGCCAATCACAACTCAACAATTCAGAACAAATTCATCTCCCCACCAGAAATGAATAGCGTTCAGAGACTGTCCTTTCTGACTTTCGAACTTCTCGAACATACGAGGGAATTCCCCTATCATAATTTACTTTATCGTCATAGTCAATCAAGCATACAAGCGTTGTAACCCAAAATCTAACTGGTCACCAAACATAATCAAGATTGCTCCCCTTTGACCTTTACAGACGTGCCAGGTCAGAGAAGAATTAAAGATAAAATAAAAATAAAAACTGTGGCGTCTCCGTCTCGGTGCAGCATACTTTATGATAGAAGAACCACACTGCCAAGAATGTCAGGAAGAGAATGACATAGACCACTACCTGATCCACTGTAAAAAGTATGAACAACAAAGGCTTGAATTAAAAACTTACTATAGAAATCACAATGTAGACTTGACAGGTGATAAGGTTCTAAGTATAGATGACCCAAGAGATGCCCAATCAATACTTAAAAGATATATACATAAAACAAAGGAAAACATATAAGGTAAGTTAAAAAAAAAAACGTACTAACTACTCATAGGACAAGGAAAGACAACAAGGTATTAAATAAAAAATAAAAAACAACAACTCTAAAAAGAACAAATACTAATACAAAGTAAAACCAAGTGTAAAGGACAATAGTTATAAAGAAACAATACAAAAGAGAAAATAAAATGGACAAATACTAATATAAATGAAAATCAGCAACTGCTAAAGACAATAGCTATTTAAATTGAATACAAAATTAAAAAAATAAAATGACACTAAATACCCCCAATTATAACCAAATTTCAGGTTGAACAGGGTAGACCAAGATGGAAAGAGAAGAGGTAATAACGGTCAGCTGTTAAGTGCCCGCTCTCCACCCATCACCCCATCAAAACAACACCATTCACTTGAAAACCCGATAATATCAAACCCATTTAAATTTTAAATGGTAATTTATTTTTTGGCTCGGCTTTAAAAGCCGACACAACAAAAATTTGTTTCAGAAGTAACTAACAATTTTCATTTCTAGTTTTTTTTTAGGTCAAGCTATGGTGCGGAATGCTGGAGAGTTACAGAAAAGGAAATGTCGAGATTGTCCTCTTTTCACACAGCATGCTTAAGAAAAATTCACCGAATCTTTTGGCCGAATACCATCACCAACCAAGATCTGCTTACTCGGAGTAAGCAAGAGGACATGCACAACATCATAGGTGGCAGACGCTGGAGCTGGGTTGACCATGTCCTCAGAAGAGACCCCGATGCCATCACAAGAACAGCTATACTTTGGACCCCTGAAAGAAAGCGAAAGAGAGGCCGACCAAAAACAACCTGGCGGAGGACTGTGGAGGCTGAGATGCAAAGAATGAACCAGAGTTGGGGCACTGTACGAAGGATGGCCACCGACCGAGCAAAGTGGAATCAATTTGTTGTTGCCCTACAAGACGCCACTAGGCGTGATGGCCACTGACTGCTTTGACGGTCGGCGGCTAAGGATCAAATAAGAGAAGAAGAATACCCCTTTAGAATAATCCCTAGCTTCGTCTTCTACCTGGGACCTCAGACGTGTCAACAGTGAGAAATGCAGTTAGCGACCCATAGCTTGACTGCTTGCATCAGGGTCAGCGACCCAGAGCTGACCAAGACCCTACTCCACCTCCAAGTGGTGGTCCTGGAAACAGGCTGCATCACTGCAGTCTGGCTGAGTGAGTAGGGATCGAAGAGGCAAGGCTAACCCAGTCCCCAAAATGCCTTGCTGAAGTCGGATGTGTCCGAAAGGCGCAAATATCGCATCCTCGCTGTAAACGGACACAACGCAACCAACGTTCTTTTCAGGACGAACAAAAAAGAAGAAGTCTTCTACCTAGGATTAGTGATTAGATGTTTCGGTAGGTCTAGTTTTGTTGCTTTTTGATCGGCCAGAATATGACTACGCCCACTCATCAACTAAATCTAATTTGCCTAGCTTTTCTGCACCGATTCCGTATTTTGACAACAAACTGTGGCTACCGAACACTCATCAGCAATGTTTCAAAGTAGTTTGACACAATTATTTGCTTAGGAGATTTAGAAAATGTAAATATAAAGCGTGACATATTTCTCTAGCAATACCAACGCAAACACGCGAAACGTCACACAAATTGTGATAATAACATTAAAAACACGCACATGTGCTGCTTAACAACAGTCAAATTAGTTGTGTAAATAGTAGCGGAAGTCATTATACGAGTTTTAAAATATGAACTGCATTAAACGGACGATTTTTTGGGGTTTATTTGTGATAAACTAAAACCAACGCTCTGAGCGTTGCGCTGGCACGGCGCGTTGAATTATGCAACGCTCAAAGTGTTGGTCTGGAGTCAAAGAGTGAGGAGCATATAGCCACCATTGTTGTTGGCTCCTTTGCAGGAAGCTTGCACCAAGAATTCACATGCTCTTGTAGTAATAGTTTCTGTGGCAATTTCTTTTAAATCCTTGTTTTGGAATCCATGGCAAATACTCCCATATGGGAGTGAAGTGTTATAAACTTCACCATGTTAGGCCCATATTTTTGTGTGAACTGGGGTAATCAGTTCCCTTCCCTGACTCAAGAGGAGGAGAGTCAGGTACCCCTTTACACCTGGTTAGAATGTAGCGTGACGCTACCAGGTTTTGATCCTGGATCCGGGCAACTGAGCCACAAGAGGAAAGCGCTTAAGCCCCATAGCCTATCATATGCTCACTGAGTGTATCCGGTGATATCATTTGCGTTTTTTTTTTCCAGCGGAAAAATTTTCTGGAAGATTGCATTACGGATCGTATTATCATGTAAGGCTTTAAAAAGTTCTTCCTTCCTGTTTTGTAATCCCGCAATGCTGATATGTAGCATGTTTATGGTCCCAGAAGTAGGCCTTTCACAAACAGCCAGTGGTGTTACTACCATGCTTGCACAGCCGGCACTTGAGAAGTGCGGCATGTATTAAAAGGAACCACAAATCTGGCTTTAGGCTACGTGAGGACATAAGGGCTGCATTCAATATATTACCCTCCATCTGGGGGTGGGGGAGACCGAAGGGGGCATTCTGTAAATGTGCAGGGTCAAAATACTGTGCTCTGGTTCTGAGCTGTCCCAAGGAATCAGCATGTTCTACACAGAGCTACTTCCCAGTTCTCTTCACCCACCATGTGTTCCATTGTGAGGTCACTTTGCACGTGGTCACCCAGGTAAGAGCTGCGATATGTCCAACACGATCTTGATGCATAACACAAGGGCAAAACTCTTTCCTCCCTCCTATTACATTATTTTGTGTTTCATTTCTGTGATTTCCTAGCAAGATTCTTCTTTGTACTCAGTAGTATGATGCTGTTGGCCATATATATCCGCAGCATCATGTGTCTCTGTTTTTCCGGAAGTTTTGACTGATACTCTTTTCAATTGGTCATAGTTTAGTTGCTCAAACATGAACAGGATCCAGTCTATCCAAATGCACTTGACTCTGATTTTGAGGTAGGGAAGGCAAAGGCAGCAAAGAAGGGAACCAGTCACTGCACCTCAAAGCTGAGACCTAGTATAGTGAACTTTTTAAACAGCCCACTCCCCTATTGGCAGTATTATCTATGGGACTACCCTTTTACTATCAAATATTAAAGAAACAACAAAAAGAAGCCAAGTAGAGTTCCTGAAGGTGTCTTATGAGACCGCTGCTCCCTCAGGCACGTCATACATGACCACTAATACGAAGTTGTGAAGGAGACTAGCAACCTTATGAGACCGCTGCTCTCTCAGGCACGTCATACATGACCACTAATACGAAGTTGTGCAGGAGACTAGCAACCTTATGAGACCGCTGCTCCCTCAGGCACGTCATACATGACCACTAATACGAAGTTGTGAAGGAGACTAGCAACCTTATGAGACCGCTGCTCCCTCAGGCACGTCATACATGACCACTAATACGAAGTTGTGAAGGAGACTAGCAACCTTATGAGACCGCTGCTCTCTCAGGCACGTCATACATGACCACTAATACGAAGTTGTGCAGGAGACTAGCAACCTTATGAGACCGCTGCTCCCTCAGGAACGTCATACATGACCACTAATATGAGGTTGTGCAGGGAACTGGCAACCTTATGAGACCGCTGCTCCCTCAGGAACGTCATACATGACCACTAATATGAGGTTGTGCAGGGAACTGGCAACCTTATGAGACCGCTGCTCCCTCAGGAACGTCATACATGACCACTAATATGAGGTTGTGCAGGAGACTAGCAACCTTATGAGACCGCTGCTCCCTCAGGAACGTCATACATGACCACTAATATGAGGTTGTGCAGGGAACTGGCAATCTCATCATGTAAAACAAATTGAGACAGAAACTACTGATGCAGGAGCATGTGAAAGCTATGTACAGGCTTCCTGCAAACAGGCCAGCTGCAGAGGTGGCTCTCATAGCGAGTGAAAAGGAAAAAAATGTGTAATGGTACAACATGTCCTCTTCTTCTTTGATCCTTAGCCGGTGACTGTCAAAGCAGTCAGTGGCCATCACGCCTGGTGACGTCTTGTAGGGTAGCAACAGACTGCTTCCATTCTGCTCCGTCGCCGGCCATCCTTCGTGCAGTGCCCCAGCTCTGGTTCATTCTTTGCACCTCGGCCTCCGCAGTTGTCTGCCAGGTTGTTTTTGGTCGTCTTCTCTTTCGCTTGCCCTCAGGGGTCCATAGCATAGCTGTTCTTGTAACGTGTCAGGGTCTCTTCTGAGGACGAGGCCAACCCAACTCCAGCTATGATGGTGTACATGTCCTCTTGGTTGCTCCGAGTAAGCAGTTCTTCATTGGTGATGGTATTCGGCCAAAAGATTGGGGGAGTTTTCCTTGGTACAATATGTCTATGTGTACTATTTGTTCTCCCCCCCTCCCCCCCCCCCGTCAGTAATTGTATTTCTCACAACTAATACGCCCCCCCCCCCCCCCCCCCCCCATCTTAAAAAAAAAATTACCTTGCTTGCCTTACTTCAGATTTTTCACACCATGTTTCTTTATACATGCAACAACACAATCTCACGAGAAATGTCAAAATCCAAAGACATCAAATTTTCTTGTGCATTATGAGAACCGTTTTATTAAAAAAGGCAACATTTGGAATTGTAAATAATGTAATTACGCATGGTGACTGAAGGTTCACAGCAACAACAGAAGCCAGAACACACCCAGACATCCAATTATTGTATAATTTACTGGCAACAAATTATGATCATAGAAAAACAAACAGTAAACTATTTCAGTAAAATTGTTCACGTGAGCTAGTAAAATACATAAAAATTGAGAAATCGACTAACAATCATAATGTCATAAGAAAGCGCGAGCCTAAAAGGATTAAGTATAACAAAGCAAGATGTTCATATTTAAGAATGTGTGACAATCATGTTATTGAAACAACAGCGCTAACAAAAATCATATAGAAACAGAAGGTAAGGTACAATAACAGAAAGACTTAAGTAAAATTGTTTTTAAAAAAAATCAAATTTTGCCTCCTTTTGGCGAGGCGCGTATTGTTCAACCTAGTCGGTTATATTAGGGCGTATGTCCAAATATAGAAAACCTTTAGGTGTGAGTTATTAATAAGTCAGTAAAATCATGTGAATTTGAATATTAAAACGGCAGTTTGAGCATTAGGTGTTAGTAGATTCTGTAGTTTGAATTGTGAAAGTTGATATGATTGTTAAGATATGCGTGTTTTGCTGGCCACGAATTCGTATACTGTATAAATAAAGATTTCTATTACTGATATGGAGTTTTTGAAAAAAAAAACTGGGGGCCTGAAGGTTTCATAAAGTCATAGAATTGTGCTTTTCTTTTTGCTATATCTGCACAATTTTACTACAGTTGGTGAGGTTAGTCTTTGTTCAGTAATTATTATAGCTTACTTATTTCTACGTTTCTTTTGCATTGACCTATGTAGTTCCCAGAGCCGCGGTGGCGCAGTTGTTAATGCACTGGTTTCCTAGCTTGGTGGTCCATGGTTCGATCCTCAGTTGATGTGGGATTTTTTAGACCGCAAACGGCTCCGGGGTCGACCCAGCCTCTTGAATTGGGTACCAGAGCAACTCTGGGAAGGTTAAGGCGGCCGGCGTGATGCTGACTACATCACCCCTAGTGTGCCGATGGTCAAGATAATATGGGCCTAATACTATATTCCCAATATGCCTCAATGGGCGTGTAATGGGATCCTTTACCCTTTTTAATGTAGTCCTCAGGGGTCTCTGAGGTGACTAATATGAGGTTGTGTTTGGGACTGGCATTTCTGCAGAAACCACTACTGCAAGAGTACATGTATTTTTTGGTGCAAGGAAATTAATAAATGATTCTTTTACGGGGAACATGCAGATTGCTACTGGGAATAATATTCTTGCTCAAATGTTATATACAGAATTAATAATTTTAATATTCTTGCTTAACTTTTTTATTTTATTTACAGAATTAATAATTTTGATTCTTTTACTTTTATCAAGGAAGCATCATATTTTGACAGAATCCATCAGATAAGTTGGTTTTAGCTCTTCATTTCTGTTATTGGGGGAGATAAATAAAAATCAAGGTCGAACATGCTCCCTTTAACACTCTTTGAAGAAGAGTTCCTCAGCTCTTCAACAGGCCTCTTAATTGATGTTGTGCCTTTCTGCCTCAAGCGGAGCTTTGGCCTTAAATATCTCCAAACATTCTTGGTCTATACGTTCAGATCTATTTTTTTATATGTCTGCTTTGTCCTTCATATTTCTGTCCCGCTGTCTCTTCTTCACATATGTGTTGGCCTACTTCTTTTTTCCTCTACTCAGATGGTTGCAAAACAAGACTAGCTTGTGATGCTAGATGATGACTAGAGTTTCCCAGTGCATGTTATATCAATTTCCACACCATGTGTGTCACTGGTTATTTGTTTCAATTGGCCTGAGCAGAGGTAGGCAACCTAGGAGCTGTGTGGATCTACTTTAGAATCACTGAGACTCCAAATATCTACCTTGATAAAATCATGTGCAAAGAAATCAAATGGAGAATCAGTTTCAATTGTACAATGAACATTTTTAAAATGTCTCTCAGCATTACTTTTCTTGACAAATGATGGTCTGCCTTTTAATCCTGGGTATACCGTCCTTTTGAATGTCAGTGGTCCAAATTTTCCCTAGCTTAAAAATTCTTTTTTTTTTTTTCCAGCTCTGTGACCTATAGATCTACCCCTCTGATTTACTGGTAGATCCTGATAGACTTTCTGTCGACCTCTGGTCTTGAGTGTAACTATTGTTTTTTTTGTCCAAGTGATCCACATTACAGTTAGTCTTCAAATTTAGACTTGTTATGTTGTGTGCCCTTGCATGTTATTTCTGGAAGACTGGGGCCCCCATGACAGTAATTTTCTTGTTATGGCAATCATTTGTTATTCTGGAACTAGTCTTTCATTGTCATCACCAATACTAGTTAGGCCCCAAGACATCTGTTCCATATCTGACCTGATCCTGCACTACTGTCTTTATTCCCCCATGTTTGCCTTTCTTTTATTTCACATGCAATGGCTGATACCACTTTTATAAGCTCAGTTAGAACCTAAAAATTCTGATGATTTATTTGAGCTTAATTTTTAAGTGATCAACTTCCTAATTTCTAACATCTGCCCTAATCTATAGCACAAATAAAGCTATATCTTTCCTAATTTATAGCAAAATTAATGCTATTTTGTTTCGAATCTATAGTACAGTTAATGCTATCTCTTCCATAATTTACTGTACAATTAAAGCTATATCTTCCCTAATCTATATTAAAAATGTAATGCTACCTATTATCTATTTATAGCACAATGAATGCTGCATCTTCTCTACACTATAGAACAATTAATGCTATCTAACTCTGTAAATCTACAGCACAGCTTACACTGTCTCTTCCCTAATTTATACAACAGGTTAGGACTATATCTACCCCACTTCATTTTATCCTTATTTTTTTTTAAATATACACACTTCATCTTACCCTTAATTTGTTTTCTTTACCCCACTATCTTATCCTTATTTTTTTTTTTTATCTACACACTTCATCTTATCCTTAATTTTTTTTTCACTACCCCACTATCTTATTCTTAATTTTTTAAAAATCTACCCCCTTTATCTTATCATTAATTTATTCAACTACACCATTTCATCTTATCCTTTATTTATTTTACCTACACTTTATCCTTAATTTATTTTACCTACACCATTTCATCTTATCCTTAATTATTTTTGTTAAGTCAGGGCTGTTAACATTGATGAAATAGCAGAACCATTGAAGAAAACTGAATTGACTATTATCTCAGAACACCAAAACTGCCCAAGAGAACCAATGAAAACAAAATAAGTAGGATATGTCTGAATCTTACATGAAATCATGATTCATGTTATATTTTAATTTTAGTGGAAACAGGCAAGTGCAAAGATTAATCTTAAGCTAAATCTGTGAAAAATGCATCAAGCAAGTGACATTCAAATGGATAAAACTTGTGCAGACATAACTTTCTAACTCACTACAGAAGAAGGGAGCCGCGCTAGCGTAGTGGTTACAACACCGCTCTGGCGACCGGGTGATACAGGATCAAACTCGGGCGACGGCATTTGAGGATTTTTCGTCGACCGGGATTTGGACTGGATTAACTCGAGACCTGGCGAGGACATTTGAAGGAGTGTCGTCGACCAGGGACTGGCGGCTCCTGAGCCGACCCAGCTGCAATGGGTACCTCCGAAATCGGAGAGTATTTGCCTGAATGGCGAGGGACACCTGTCTCTGTACAAGAAATAAAGGGATACTCACGTAAAATCAATGTCAGGTTAGACATAAATAATAACCTGAGATTTCGCCTCGAGTATTAGCGGGCGTACGAAAAAAAAAAAAAAAAAAAAAAAACTACAGAAGAATAATTAAGCTGTCAACGACATTTTAAATCCATTATTTCTTTGGTCTGTATTTGATTTTGCACTTATTTTATTTTACGTTATTGTTACTAAAAACAAAAACAACTGATTTCTGCACAAGGAAAATTCAGATAAAAGACATTTTGGTGTAAACTGACTTGGTAAAATCACTTTTAAAATACCAAAACAATATGGATGAAGGTTGTTTTAGACCCAAGTCTCTTTGGCGACCAATTTACAAAATAGTTTCTACAAATCAGTTTATTAGTCATATATTTTTCTATTGTTCTACAGTTATCGTACACAGATATGTCCGATAGGTTCATATGTTATATATTTTTTTTGATTTAACAGAAAAAAATGAAAACTGTCGAATATATTGTTATGTTGCCTCCTCATTGTTCAATAAGAATATGTACTATTGCTTTACTTTAAACAAATTTATACCAAATCTGGGTGGAATATACTGTTTTAAAAATATGTGAAAGCACTACTAAGTGTGAACACTCAACTGTGTTATATCTGAACACATAAAAACACAAATGCAGGAACTAACACACCTTGTACTGCTTCTGAACTCTTCACAAACATGTTTGGTTATGCATTCATTACAAATCTTGATATCTATAACTCATAAAGAAATTCAAACATTGTTGTAACATACTTCATAACACAAAAAAGTCTTCAAACATTATTGTAATTAAAAAAAAAAAAAAAAAGGAATTCAGACATAAATCTTTCCAATACAATAGCATATTTTTCACAAATCAATACCAACTATCAGCTGACAAAAATAACATCCCTACATCCAGTACAAAGTGACTTACTAAATTCAGCTTTGTTCATGTCATTCTTGACATCAGCAAGTTACACAATTTGCAAGCTTAATCTGTTACATGAACAGGTCATGAGTAACTTCATTTGTTATATGAATGTGTAAAGAAATGAGTAACTTCCTTTGTTATATGAACCTATAACAAAATGAATAACTTCATTTGTTATATGAACATATAACAAAATGGGTAACTTTATCTGCTACCTGAAAAAGTAACAAAATTACCAGCTTCATGTGTTATTTTTTTTTCAATAATGAACCACGTCTCATTTTTTTTTCCTATCCAGCGGCACTTGGGCTTCAGCCCTTCGGCCCAATAACATGAAACAAATTTCATGGCATTGCGAACTGGGGAGCCTGTGGACTTTCCTTCCCACCCGGTCAGGAGCCAGATGTTTGTGCCATCTCCGCCCCTTCCCATCCATAGAGGGACCAGATGTCTCATAAACCATTGAATCAAGACAACGTTTTTTTTTCTCAGTATCCCATAAGAAATACACCTGCAGCATGAGTCCATCAGCAGCATGTACAAATACAAACATTGGGTTTCGGAGAAACTCTTACTAAGACATAAGAAAAATACAGCCCATGTTATGACTACAAAGTCTCTGTTGGGGGTAGAAGGCTTGAAAACCATACATGGTTTTTTTGTCTTAGAAAGATAACACCCCCACCCTTTTTTTTCATTCATTTCATCACTATATAGTCTTACTGCAGTTGCCCTTACATTTTCTATCTCAGTGGATATACTAAATTACAACACATATCAAAACTCAAAATGTTCATATAGACCACATTAAAAAAACTAATTAATAATATAGAAAATAATTATATAGAAAGAATTCTCAAAAAAAATGTAAAGGCATAAATATACTGTACAAAACATGGCAGTATGTATGAATTGTATAATAAACAAGATAGGAATCAAGTGATGAACTAGTATAACCCTGTTTAGATTGGTGGCATGTATAAAGGAAAGTGTGTAAAAGCTGGGAATTCCAATAAATAATTGGTACACTATTTATTAAGGGTGACACCAAATGTAAGCCTACTCATAGTTTTTAAGAAACATTTAAGTAGGGGTTACAACTTTTTTTAAAAATATTCCTGATCAAGCAACTATTAGTAGATTAACACTCAACTACTACAATCTCTGTTTAACACTCAGCCATTACAGTAACTGTTTAACACTCAACTACTACAATCTCTGTTTATAACACTCAACCACTACAATCTCTGTTTATAACACTCAACCACTACAATCTCTGTTTAACGCTCAACCACTACAATATCTGTTTAACACTCAACCACTACAATATCTGTTTAACACTCAACCACTACAATATCTGTTTAACACTCAACCACTTCAATATCTGTTTAACACTCAACCACTACAATCTCTGTTTAACACTCAACCACTACAATCTCTGTTTAACACTCAATCACTAAAATCTCTGCAACCAGTAACACGATGTATTTCAGGCAACAACCTTACTCTCTACAGCATTACAATCTACAGTGGCACTGCCATCTGACTAGCAGCAAGATCTTGGTTCTGTTTGTTTTTGTTCGTCAGTTAGAATCACCTTCTTTATCAGTTATGAATGATATCAGTTCTAAACCAAGAAACATATTTCATCATTTTACCTTGTGCTACTTATGGAGCATGAACTACCCTTGCAGCTGCTCTGTAAGGAAAATAACCATGATGAGCTGTGGTGGTTTCTTATAATTTCTGAATAAATAAGTCTGTGTTTATTGCAGGGTTGTGGAGTCAGCCAAACAATTTTCTGACTCCTGAAAATTTTTGAAGTTCGACTCAGACTCCTGACTACAATTTTTTTACTGGTCATAAGCCATAAAATTCGAAGTCCAAGTCCGAACATTTTTTACTGACTCTGACTCCACTAAAAGTGATGACTTTGTAATTCTGACTCCCGACTCCACAACCCTGGTTTGTTGTATTAGGCTTTAATAATAAACACAAAAGGTTGTTTGAAAACCTGCAAAAATTTCATTAGTGCCAACACTACTCAGATCATAAGAAAAAAATGTCCTTCCAGATTATGTGCAATGTATTATGAAGTTTGGAAATCACGCTTGAAAGAAAAATTAAGATTCTAACTAAAATGTGTAAAGCTTGCTTCTAGAAAGGAAATTTCAATACAATTGTCTTCTGTCAGACTTCAATTAAAATGGTGGTACATTTAAAAAAAAATTACACTAGATTGATTTTTGTTTCGAGCTGAACATGGAAGGGCATGTCATAAGCTGTATTTATATAATGTCCTGAATATAGATCATGCTGGGGGTCCACACTGAAAGTCAGCTGCAACAGATACCCATGTGATTCCATCTTGCTCTTCTTGAACATCTGCTGTTTGTTCTATGTTGTTATTGCAAACTTCTTCCTTTATGTCTTCAGTCTACTATAGCTTTTAGCAGTGCTGTGGAGTCAGTAGTAATTTTTTAGTGAAGTTGGAGTCGGTAAAATATGTCTGGACTCCAACGCCAAATTTTATGCCATATGACTAGTAAAAAACTGTAGTCGGAGTTCTACAATTTCAGGAGTCAGAAAATATTGTTGCCAACTCGACAACCCTACTTTTAAGTAATATGCTAGTTCACTTGATATATTGAAAATAAAGTTTGATGACTTTTTTTATCTTCTCGTTTTTTCTTCTCATCCATGTTCTAAAGCTGGGTTTCTTAACCTGTGGTCTGCGGACCATACTTTGGGGGTACATGAATGGATTCTAAGGGTTCCACATACATAACCTAACATTGAAAATATGTTTTTTTTTTTAATGTACAAAGTAATACTCGAGGCGAAATCTCAGGTTAGTATGTCCAACCTGAGACTGATTTTATGTGTGTATACTATTTTCCCTGTACACTGACAGGTGTCCTCTCGCCATTCAGGCAGATACTCGCCGTCTTCGGAGAGTACCCATTAGAGCTGGGTCAGCTCAGGAGCCGTTCAGGTTATTCCAGTCCCTAGTCGACGACACTCTTTCAAATGTACTTGCCAGGGCTCGAATTAATCCAGTCCAAATCCCAGTTGACGACATTCTTCAAATGTACTCGCCCAGGCTTGAACCTGGATCACTCGATCTCCAGCGCAGTGTGGTAACCATTACACCAGCATGGCTCCCTATATACATTTTAATTATGCGTTTATGCACATTTTTTCTGAGAAGTGGTTCTGTGGCCTTCACCAGATAGTCTAAAGGGCTCGCAGCTTTCATCAGTTAAACAAAGGGGTCTATGGCACACAATAGGTTAAGAAACCCAGTTCTGAGGGTTTCACTTTTTTGTTTTTAAGTTGCTTGTTCAGCTGACAATATCATACAATTTAAAAAAGTATGTATAGTTCTTAATGGTTCTCATTTGTATTTTGTTTTATTTGTTTGTTTGTAAATAAACAGGTCTGATTATGGGTAATCCTTATTATATACGGCAGTCTGCATTGCTGAAATATGGCTGTTGTTTTTTTTACAGAAAGTTGATGTATTTAAATTAAAAAAAAAAAACAGTTTAACTCATGATCAGTACTAATGCTGATACAATAACATAAAAAATTAATTAATTAATTAATCTTAAATTTGCAGTACAGATCCCGGCTCTCAATTTCATAGAAAATCCTTGACTTGTAGAAATGTTAAAACACTGCCAGACAATCAGCACGTGAAATAGGTTGACAAAATTCGTATGGTACATCCAACATTTTCAAAACATCACAATCACCATATTATGATTTTAAAACTGATAATTGTAATAACTAAAAAACCCATTTTTAAAAACTGGTTCAGTATATTATATTGCATTTGCCATCTGTCATTGAGATGCTTAATATTATTGAAATAATGGTGCTGTAAATTTTCCTCCTCTTCATTTCACAAGTCATTGAAATATGAACACGGTAATAACACTTCAGTCACTAGCAGTGAAAATATGGAAACATTAATCAGTCTACTTGGATGTACATTTATATACTATATATAAGGCCCACATAAAATTAATGACAATTATAAACAAAAAAATTGCATAGCGTAAACGGAATCACAGTTTTAAATAAACATGCATTTTAAAGAATGTATCATTTTTAAAAAAACAGAAGAAGAGACAAGTTAAGGTATGAGACAGGCCAGACTTGCTTTAAAATCACTAATTTTTATGTTAGTTGATAAAGAATTTATAAAACGAGTGACCTAAAATACAAAGAAACCTAAATTTTACATACTAAACAGTAAATATTTTTAATGAGTAAATCAGGGGAACGAAACATTACAAGTATTTATATGATAGTCACAGGCAGTGCACGGACATGAACTCTGACACCACCAAAGGTTATGACAGTGGTAGATACTAGCTATTTGAACATATCTTAATGCCCCAGGTAGATCTGGGTTTCTGGGAGCTAGTGATGGTCTTAGCTTTATGAGTGCCTGTATTAGCCCTATCTGTCAAAAGGCCTTAAGTGATTCTGGCTGTTATATAGCATACTGTGATCATGACTATCAAAAGGCCTTCAGTAATCCTGGCTGTTATATAGCTTACTGTGGTCAAGCCTTTCAAAAGGTCTTTGTGATCCTGGCTGTTATATAACTTACTGTCATCATACCTATCAAAAGGCCTTTAGTGATCCTGCCTGTTATATAGCTTACTGTGATCATACCTATCAAAAAGCCTTTAGTGATCCTGGCTGTTATATAGCTTACTGTGATCATACCTATCAAAAGGCCTTAAGTGATCCTGGCTGTTATATAGCATACTGTGATCATGCCTATCAAAAGGCCTTTAGTGATCCTGGCTGTTATATAGCTTACTGTGATCATGCCTATCAAAAGGCCTTTAGTGATCCTGGCTATTATATAGCTTACTGTGATCAAGCCTTTCAAAAGGTCTTTGTGATCCTGGCTGTTATATAGCTTACTGTGATCATACCTATCAAAAGGCCTTTAGTGATCCTGGCTGTTTTAATGTGATCATGCCTATCAAAAGGCCTTTAGTGATCCTGGCTGTTATATAGTTTACTTTGATCATGCCTATCAAAAGGCCTTTAGTGATCCTGGCTGTTATATAGCTTACTGTGATCAAGCCTATCAAAAAGCCTTTAGTGATCCTGGCTGTTTATAGCTTACTGTGATCATACCTATCAAAAGGCCTTTAGTAATCCTGGCTGTTATATAGCTTATTGTGATCATGCCTATCAAAAGGCCTTCAGTGATCCTGGCTGTTATATAGCTTACTGTGATCATGCCTATCAAAAGGCCTTTAGTAATCTTGGCTGTTAAATAGCTTACTGTGATCATGCCTATCAAAAGGCCTTTAGTGATCCTGGCTGTTATATAGCTTACTGTGATCATGCCTATCAAAAGGCCTTTAGTGATCCTGGCTGTTATATAGCTTACTGTGATCATGCCTATCAAAAGGCCTTTAGTGATCCTGGCTGTTTTAATGTGATCATACCTATCAAAAAGCCTTTAGTGATCCTGGCTGTTATATAGCTTATTGTGATCATGTCTATCAAAAAGCCTTTGTTCTAACCAAAGTTATGGAAATACTACACATGTGAATAAATGCTTGAAATGCTGTATAGCACTAGAACATTCACAATGACATTTGTTATGTGTAGTGGTATTAGGAGCAGGGACGGATTAGCCAAGAAGGGATTCTAGGTTTTTTTGGTGTTTGGGCCCCCTTCAACTAATAGGCAATAATTTTAATATTGTTATTTCAAACCCCTTAGCATGGTGATGGTATATACTAGTATTATTAATAGAATGGTATGTTAGTTTCCATTGCTTACCTCTTTTATTAGTAATTATTTTTTTATTAATGTTTATTAGTATTATTTTTATATTATTAGTTAAACACAATAAACACATTTTATTGAAAAATCTAGGCATTTTTACATTTTTTAAAACTTATGCATGGGCCTGTAGGCTTCAGCCTTCTTAGCCTTATGGATAATCCAGCCCTTAGGAGCATCCAACTGACTAAACGGTTAGAGCTCTTGTCTTTAGCAGCAAAGTTACTGGGACCTAAACCTAGCAGCATCACTCTCTAGTAGCACCCAGTTGTAAATGGGATCCTGATTCTGCTGCTGAATTTGGAAAAGCAAAGGCAGCAAGGAAGGAAACTTGTATAATATCTCTGCAGAGGTTTCTATGTTTATTTTATAGACCCTTGCTGTCCTCATGATCTAGAACATTTCCGTTTTGTAAAAATGCTAAGGCTTCCTTGATTTCTTCATTGTGTACATTTCTGCCAAAAAGTTTCAGTATTTGTGAATACAACATATGAAGAAATACTCTGGCTGGCTAACCTACTAAAATATTTGATAAAACTGTTACTACATCCCCAAATTTGTTAACATTCTTTTAAGTTCTTAACTAATCCAAACTTAAAAGTTTCAAATCTGCATTTTTGACAACTGAATGATGCAAAGAAAGAATATGATTACAGCATCTTCAGGCAAATAATACAAGGTGACTAAAATGAGGTTGTGGATGGGAATAGCAACCTCACCATGTAAAACAAATTGTCACAGAAACCACAGCTAGAAGAGTATGTGAATGCTTGATCCAGGCTTCCTTCAAGGGGACCAGCTGCAGTGGTGGCTTGATGCTCCATAAGGAGTTCAAAGGGGAGAAAAAACAAACTGTAATTAACAAAAAACGCAATGTGAAATTTTTCTCTGTAAAAATGCACACACACACTCTCTCATTCTGAACGTCAACCATGTTGCAGTTGGCAGACAGGCTATTTTGATTTTGTGCTGTAAATCCAGAATAATATCAGGCCATAAAAAAAAAATGATGCGTATCAAAGCTATCATCTAGGTGAGGCCAGGTCACCATTTTTTCGGTTAGGCACTGGACACAACAGGTTAAGATACCATTTATACCAAACGTACAGAATTGGTGCAACAGATCTCTGTACCTGCACCACCAGCCTGATGACAGCCGAACACCTGCTGCAGCCTTGCCCAACATACAGCAATGAACGGAGTAGCATATGACAACAACCCACTTCACTCCGAAAAAATATTTGGAGATGTCAGGAACCTTGAACTGAGAACTGACTACTTACTGCCTTTATTAGAATCATTAATGTGGAAGTCTGAAGGCAAATGAGGAAGAAGAAAACTTTTCATAGGTGTACCAAGGGAGCCGCGCTAGCGTAGTGGTTACAACACCGCTCTGGCGACCGGGTGATTCAGGATCAAACCCGGGCGACGGCATTTGAGGATTTTTCGTCGACCGGGATTTGGACTGGATTAACTCGAGACCTGGCGAGGACATCTGAAGAAGTGTCGTCGACCATGGATTGGCGGCTCCTGAGCCGACCCAGCTCTAATGGGTACTTCCGAAATCGGCGAATATCTGCCTGAATGGCGAGAGACACCTGTCTCTGTACAAGAAAAGGGATACTCATGTAAAATCAATGTCAGGTTAGACAATAATAACCTGAGATTTCGCCTTGAGTATTAGCGGGCGTACGAAAAAAAAAAAAAAATAGGTGTACCAAAGTTTTCCCTGGGATGCCAGTAACCTTAGAACCAGCCCTGGACCTCAGATCTGAGATCATCATAATTTTCCTTCTCGACCCTTATGCATCATGGTGTCACCTTGCAAGAAGCCTGCACCAAGCATTCATATGCTAATGCAACAGTGCATTTTTGCAGCACTTTGTTTTACATGATGAGCTTGTCAACCTCCTGCACAATCTCATTTTGGTCGTTTTGTATGACATGCCTGAGTTAGCTTGACATCCTCCTGCATAATCTCATATCAGAAGTTTTATACGACATGCCTGAGTAGGGAACCGCGGTAGCATAGTGGTTAGTGCACTGGCTTCCTAGCTCTGTGGTCTATGGTTCGATCCCCAGATGAGGTGGGATTTTTAGGCCACAAACGGCTCCTGGGTAAACCCAGCTCCAAATGGGTACCAGAGCAACTCTGGGAAGGTTAAGGCGGCCGGCGTGACCCTGACCACATCACCCCTAGTGTGCCGACGGTCAAGAAAATATGGGCTTAACACCATAGTCCCAATATGCCTCAATAAGCGTGTAACGGGATCCTTTTTTTTACCCTGAGTTAGCTTGCCAGCCTCCTGCATAATCTCATTTCAGAAGTTTTATACGACGTGCCTGAGTTAGCTTGTCAGCCTCCTGCATAATCTCAAATCAGAAGTTTTATACGACATGCCTGAGTTAGCTTGTCAGTCTCCTGCATAATCTCATATCAGAAGATTTATACGACATGCCTGAGTTAGCTTGTCAGCCTCCTGCATAATCTCATATCAGAAGTTTTATACGACATGCCTGAGTTAGCTTGTCAGTCTCCTGCATAATCTCATATCAGAAGTTTTATACGACATGCCTGAGTTAGCTTGTCAGCCTCCTGCATAATCTCATATCAGAAGTTTTATATGACATGCCTGAGTTAGCTTGTCAGCCTCCTGCATAATCTCATATCAGAAGTTTTATACGACATGCCTGAGTTAGCTTGTCAGTCTCCTGCATAATCTCATATCGATGTTTTATACAACATGCCTGTAAGCTTGTCAGCCTCCTGCATAATCTCATATCAGAAGTTTTATACGACATGCCTGAGTTAGCTTGTCAGCCTCCTGCATAATCTCATATCGAAGTTTTATATGACATGCCTGAGTTAGCTTGTCAGCCTCCTGCATAATCTCATATCAGAAGTTTTATATGACATGCCTGAGTTAGATTGTCAGCCTCCTGCATAATCTCATATCAGAAGTTTTATACTAATAAACAATAATTACTAATAAAAGAGGTAAGCAATGCTAACAAACTAACATACTAGTCTATTAATCATATGTATATACAATCACCATAATAAGGGGTTTGAAAAATAATTAAAATTATTGCCTATTAGGTGAAACCCAAACACCAAAAAGCCTAGAGTCCCTTCTTGGCTTAATCCGGTCCTGGCCATAGTCCCTTTTTTGTCTCATCAGAGACCGTAGGGAAATACACAGGGCGATCTGAGTTATTACAGCCTTACAATTAAACAAATATATATTACATGCCACTGGAGCTGAATCGAATACTGCATGAACATCCCTGTTTGGTTCCTGCAGTTAGCCATGTTGCTGGAAATCTGTACCAAAGCACTTCATGTACTTTCTTGCAATGCTAGTTAATGTTGCAGTTTGTTTCATATAATGAGGTTACTAGCCTCTTGAACAATTTCACAGTTCAGGTGTGTCTTCATTTATCTGAAATCCTTGGTCACAGCTATTGTTTCAGAAACAGGATTTTTTGGTTTTCAGATGTTGCCCAAATTGCGTTCCAAAAGTAGCCCAAGATGCCCATATGTTAGACAAATTGCACAGTCGCCCAAATTAGTCAACAATCGCCTAAATTGTGATAGAAAATTAGCCCCAAGAAACTTTCAATTTTCAGAATATTTCAGTTTTCAGACAAAAGGATATAGACCTGTAGATGCATCTTAAAGCATGCCGGGTGTGGACATAGGTTTTATTATTTCTTTATAACTTAGGATCCCCAGGTGATGACTCAGTGAACAAGAAAAAGATTAGCACCAAACATTTTAAAAATTATAATGTCTGGCTGGAATGTGTATTTCTGAACTGGTTGCTTTTCACAATGTTTTAGACTGAAATGGATGCTTTTCACAATGTTTTAGACTGAACTGGTTACTTTTCACAATGCTGTAGACTGAATTGGTTGCTTTTCACAATGTTTTAGACTGACCTGATTGCTTTTCACAACTGACCTGATTGCTTTTCACAATGTTTTAGACTAAACTGGGTCTGAATTTGTTTCCATGTTGAGGGGGAAAAAAACTTTAACAAACAGCAAAATAAAAATAAGGTTTGATGATGTAAGGTTTGATAGTTGTCTTCTCTGCTGTGTGTTTGTGCGAGTGTGTGTGTGCATGCATGCACTTACATAAGCTATGGGGAAGAGAGGTGGGGGAAGCAACTCTGTAGTCTGAGATTTGACGAGAAATTATCTAAAGAGTGACCTGGCTTTGTTCTATAGAAAAAAAAGGCCATTTAATAAAATGACGAGAAACTTTGTCTACATATCTAGGAATTTGCTTTCCTCAGGATTTAAAAAACAAACAAACAAATGCTGCCTACTTTAATAAGAAATGATGATTGAAGCAAAGAACAACGGGATGTGCTCTTCAAAGTATTCCTAATAAGATGTCCATGTCGCAATGTTTGGGTTAAAGTTAGGGTTTAGGGTTAGGTTGAGAATTCCTAAACCTAACCCTAACCCTTTTTGCTGTATCTTTGAATTATTTTTTAAGACTGTATCGAACACATAGCCCTCTGTTTTTCATTTCAGCAAAAAATTATTGTTTAAAAAAGAGAAAAAAAACCACAAAGCTCTGATAATATCATATACTGTAATAGACAGCCTCCATTGAAATTAGATAAATAAACTCAATCATATCCAGCAAAATGTACAGGCCATGAATCATGTACAAAAACATGTCATTACTTATATTTTCCAAGCAGCATGTTCTAGTTACTTAACAAGAAAGAAATGTGCATCACACAATGAGTAAAATACTGTCAAAATAAAACCTTAATCCCATTTACCTGGCAATATTTATTTGGATGCCATTTACATGCTGGATCACTGATATGTAATCCACTGATATTGGGTTGCCAGGTAAAAGTAAAATGTAGGTTACTTTAATACTGCTAGTTACTTTATTTTCTAGTAACTGGGACTTTCACTACATAGTGGCAGAAATGTGCTAATGTCAGTGACCAGAGGAAGACTACGTCAGTTGAGTGAGATCACAAATATGAGATCTGTGCTCAAAATTATACCTATTTGTGAGTCTATACAAGAATTTATGGTTATAAACATGGCATAATACAGAGTGATTGAAAAGCCACTCCTCATTTTTAAATCCTCACGAGCATCTAATGGATATCAATCAATCAATACCCTTTAGCTCCCCAAGGAGCATAGGCCTTCAACAAACATTTGCCAAGTCTTCCTGTCCTGTGCCATCCGCTCAAGTTCTTTCCATATTTTCATCATTTTCACCCCTGTTTCCAGTTCTCTTCCCCATGTGTTTTTTGGTCTACCTCTGCCTCTCTTTCCCTGTGGATTCCAGAACAAGGACTGCCTTGTCATGCTATCAACAGGTTTCCTCAATGTGTGTCCTATCCATCACCAGCGTCTTCTCAACTCTTGTTCCACTGGCACTTGTCTGGTTCTTGTCATCAATTCCACATTTGTGACTTTGTCATACCATTTCAGTCCTTCTATTCCATGCAAGCACCCATTTATAAAAGTCTGTAGCTTTTTGGTTGTTGTTTTTGTTGCGCTCCATGTCTCAGAGCCATACAATAGGACTGACTTGACATTTGAGTTGAAGATTCTTATTTTCGTGTTGGACTTGATTTCTCTTGTTCTCCATATGTTTCCCAATGCAATGAAAGCTCCTCTTGCTTTTTGTATTCTTATTTTGATATCATTGTCTGTCCCTCCAACTCTGTCTATATTACTGCCAAGATATGTCTACGATTCCACACATGTGTGTTACCGGAGCCCGAAAGGGGAGCAAAGAATAGTAACACTGTACCCTACCATGCATGTCATAAAAAGCAACTAAGGAGGGTTGGGCGTGGGGCTGGTTACCCCATCCCGTAAAAAACTTTTTCCAAAATACTTCAACAAACATGGACGTTTCAATAGACAGCACAAATTGCTACCTGCAATGAAGTCAACTGCCAGATCTCACTTGGAGTTGTAATGTCAATGTAACATAGCCTGTTATCTTATAAAACGGCATTCAGTTCTCTTTATTGTGACCTTTGTTTCGTTTAAATTATTTGGAAAGGTGTGAAGAAACAGCAAGGTAAAAATGGGAGATGACTTTTTAACCACGCTGCAGATAATGTACTCTTCTAACACATACACACAGGCTCATAGTAATCCAGTGTAAAAAACATGTATAAAATTTGATAAACCAAATTCATATTGTAGACAAACTGCTGCTTTAGCAAAAAAAAAAAAAGACATATTTACACGTTTCAAAATTAAGATTTATTAACACATTATCTATTATTATCATCAAATGGAAACAAGTTTGAAAAACATATACATACACTTTGAGAACCAGTGGTTGCTAATTAGGTTTGACGAATACCCAATTCTTTCAAAAGCCTGGCACACCACCATTACCCCCTAGAATATAGAAACTACTTGTTAAATTACTAGGAAAACAAGACTAAAAAAACCAGGTTGTATTATTAATATACAAAACAAACATGGTAAAATTTCAGAATATAATTCTTATCCTAGCTATTACTGATCTTTTACCCTAGAAGACTCAATATTACCCCCACCAGGCTGATTTATTCCTAATTACCAACCACTGTATTAGTTACTCTAATACCTACAACAGATTATGTGAATAATGTTCTTGTAATGTGGCCTTAATGATTACTTAAAAAAATATAAAAAATTCATTTTATGCCATAGCAGATTGTATCCAGTTTGCGTATGTAAACAAGGAAATACACAATGAGTGTTTTTGAAGTTTCAAGTTACCTTTCCAATATTTAATTAAAGATCTGAATTATTCTGGCATTAAAAATTACATAGTTTCAAGTTTTATTGAATCTCCATTGTTTCATATATACATACTTACACATATATATATATATTAGGGTAGCCATACGTCTGGATTTGTCCGGCTTTCAACATAAAAATTTAGCGTCCAGCCAGCTTTTTTAAAAATTGTGATTTGTCCGGCTTTTTAACAAAATTAGAAAAAAGAAGAAAAAAATCGAAGTTTTTTTTTAATGCGAAAAAATCGAAATTTGGTGAAATCTAGCCATGTTGACATTCGTTCAGATTTGATAGAAGGTATCCATCAGCTCTGTCACTCCTAGGTGGATTCACCTAGATCTAGGTTTTTTTTGGTCCTGTCTAGTTGCCATTTTCCTTTATTAGTTGAAGAACACCACCTAGGTTTCATCCAAACTAGCCTAAAAATCAACTAAAGTAATAAAAAAATCGCCCAAAATAGCCCAAGTCGCCGATATCTAAGTTTTTTTTTTTTTCAAAAATTTAGAGTGGCAACGCTGGTAGGCCCCTGTCCATCATTACATACTCTACTTTGACCTTTGACACAACTAACCTCAATCTACATCAATCAACTAAAATTTTAGTTTTATTCTTGTTGTTCATTGAGTAAGTAATACTATAATCTGAATAATTATACTTCTATTGATATGCTGTCACATGAAAAGTGGACCACATTCTTTGAACAATAAAGAAATGTAGTTACTGAACTATCGCTCGTTGCTCAATATTTTCTTGCTGTTCCAGGACATAATGCTAATATTGAGAGACTTTTTTCTTTAATGGAAAGTCAGCAGACAAAGGACAAAAACCGATTCACTGTTGAATGTATGAAGAATATTACAAGCTCAATATAATTATAAGAATGTTTCATGTACAGAGTCCCATGAGTATTCAGTTGGAAATTCAGACTTACGAAAAAAAATAATGTCAAGTGAAAAGTACAATGTTAAAGACTGAATATTTAATGATGGTGAAAGAAATAACGCTTTATGGAACAATTATTAAAATGTACATTTTATGAAGATTTAAATTTTATTTTATTTTGTTGAAGTATTTCTATATAGTTTGTCATGACTCTTTACATAAATGTATTAAATTAGTGAAATTAATGTGTCCTCCTTTTCTTAAAAAGTGTCCTCCTTTTTAGTCAAAAAAATCAGAAAATGTCCTCCTTTAAAATAAAAAAAATATGGTCACCCTAATATATATATATATATATCTAATATTCACACTTTACTTGTGAGATTCTAGTATCATTACTTCGCAATACTTTCAAGATTTTGACCTCAATGGAAAAATCTCAGGAACCATTACTTTCCCTGCTCTACACAAATTACTTCCCTTATTGATCTCTAAATACTGCTTGGGTAGAAAAAAAAACATGGGGTAAATGAATGACATTTTATTAACAGAAAATTGCTTAAACTAAATATATTTATTTGTATACCTGCTCAGGTTTCATAAGGAAATTATAAAACTATTCATTCTGTGTGGATGGTGGTGATCAAGAAGTCTGTGTAAGTATTGGAGTAGTTGTAAATGAAATAAAGCTTACATATGCTATGCATGCCTTTAACCTTGGCAATGAATACTGAATGCATTCACAAAAGGTTTTTTTTTTAAGTTTCTAAGTGAGAATATATAGGTTAAGTTTCTAATTTTAATTACTTTTTTGTCTTCCATATTGAGTACCATAAATGTTTATTCCTTGTTTTCACTGAGCTGAGAATCAGATTGATCACATATGCATAAGTAAGAAGTGTAGGTCATCATTGCATGATGTAAAAGTATGTAGAAGAGCAGATGTGATATCAGATCACCATCTTCTGCTGGCTAAAACAAAATTAAAACTCAAGAAATTTACAAAAGTATATAGCTATAGACAACAGTATAAAGTGGGATATCTAAGAAATCAGGAAATAAGAGAACAATTTTCACACGCCTTATCCAACAAATACCAAGTACTCCAACAGCCGGAAGGACCACTGGCGACAAGTAAAAAATATACGGAACGAGACATGTGAAGAAGTACTGAGATAAAGAGAACATCAGCACAAAGCATGGATAACAACAGAAACCATTACCAAGATAGAAGACAGGAGAAACAAGAAAGCAGATTTAAACAGAAGCAAAACCAGAAGCTCCAAAGCCAAGACTCATGAAGTGTGCATAGAAGCAAACAAAGAAGTAAGAAGAAACATCAAAAGAGACAAGAGGAAGTATATTGAAGAGTTGGCAAAGGAAATGAGTGACCTGTACAACAACACAAAGAAGCTACCAGGGAAATATAAATATATATATAAATCCCCCAGACATCCAGCCAGCAGAAGAAGAGCTACTAACCAGCTGTGAACGATCAAGTAGAAAAGAAATAAAGAAAGCCATAAAGCTTCTTCTTCTTCCGTCCTTAGCCACCGACCGTCAAAGCAGTCAGTGGCCATTACGCCTAGTGGCGTCTTAGGGCAACAGCAGATAGGTTTTCTTTGCCATTGTTTCCCATCACGCCTATTCGCGTCTTTAGGGCAACGGCAAATCAATCCATTTGCTGTTGTTTCCGTAATCGAAGTGACTGGCAAACGGGTGATCAGCCCATTGGTATAAAGCTTCTGAAAGACGCAAAAGCAGCTGGTTCATATGGAATTCCAGCACAGGCCATCAAAACAAGTATTGATTCCTCTACAGAGATATTATACAAACTACTTGGCAAAGTCTGGGAGAGAGAGGAAATACCAGCAGAATGGAAGGAAGGTTCTTTGGTCAAGTTGCCTAAGAAGAGAAATTTACAACAGTGCATAAATTATAGAGGAATAATGTTTCTATCAGTGCCAGGAAAAGTATTAAACAGAATAATCCTTGAGAGATTTTTAATCTTGTCCATAGACAAGCAACTGAGAGATGAACAAGCAGGTTTTTGACAAAATAGATCCTGTACAGACCAGATAACCACATTGAGAAAAATAGTTGAACGGAATTCACCGCCATACATCGGATTCATGGACTATGAAAAGGCATTTGACAGTGTAGACAGAGAATCACTTTGGAAATTGATCAGGCATTATGGAGTTCCCATGAAGATCATTAACTTAATCAGAAAAACCTATGAAGACATGACATGCAGAGTTCTTCATGAAGGACAACTTACAGAACCGTTTAGGATTAGAACGGGAGTGAGACAGGGATGCTTCTTGTCTCCATTTCTTTTCTTACTAGCAATAGATTGGGTTAGGAAAACATCGACATCACAACAGAAATAGAATCCAGTGGAAACAGCTTGATGATCTGGATTTTGCAGATGACTTGACTCTTCTGTCCCATTGCCATAATCAGATGCAAGAGAAAATGAAAATTCTCAATAAGAGGTCGCAACAAGTGGGGCTGAAAATACACAGGGAAAAGACAAAGATTATGAGAATAAATGCAAGAAATGATAACAAGGTTGAACTTGAAGAAACACCATTAAAGGATGTAGAATCATACACGTATCTTGGCAGTAATATAGACAGAGTTGGAGGGGCAGACAATTATATCAAAATAAGAATACAAAAAGCAAGAGGAGCTTTCATTGCATTGGGAAACATATGGAGAACAAGAGAAATTAAGTCCAACACAAAAATAAGAATCTTCGACTCAAATGTCAAGTCAGTCCTATTGTATGGCTCTAAGACATGGAGAGCAACAAAAACAACAACCAAAAAGCTACAGACTTTTATAAACGGGTGCTTGCGTAGAATAGAAGGACTGAAATGGTATGACAAAGTCACAAATGTGGAATTGATGACAAGAACCTGACAAGTGCCAGTGGACCAAGAGTTGAGAAGAAGACGCTTTCGATGGATAGGACACACATTGAGGAGACCTGTTGATAGCATTACAAGGCAGTCTTTGTTCTGGAATCCACAGGGAAAGAGAGGCAGAGGTAGACCAAAAACACATGGAGAAGAGAACTGGATACAGAGGTGACAATGATGAGGAAAACATGGAAAGAACTTGAGTGGATGGCACAGGACAGGAAGACTTGGCATGTATTTGTTGAAGGCCTATGCTCCTCAGGGAGCTAAAGGGTATTGATTGATTGTACCATATACAGTATACACTTTCTTTTGAGTTCTAATAGAACAGTAGTGAGAATTTAATTGTGTCCAAATCTTTTATGTACATGCATTTTAACACTGAATTTCTTTGTTGTGCTATAATACACTTTACTCTTGAGTTCCTCCTGAACAATATTATTAGTTCAACTGTGTAAACTTTTTTATATACATATTTGTAACAATGCTTTCTTTGTTGTCCTCTCTAGTCATCTTGTCTTCAATCCTTCTTCAAGTCACATTTTTCTTTCATTCACTTTGATCAGTTGATATAAATATTATGCATTAAATCAATTTTTGTCTGTGAAAGTTAGCAATTCATATTTAAAAAGCTTTATGAAACTTTAAATAACTTATGTTGTTGGAAAAACTTTCTGAATTTCACTAGTAGCTATATGTTATGTCCAGATAGTTCTTAATTATTGTCCCCTAAATTCAGTACCTCTAATAACCATATTGCAGGTTTACAATGTCAAACATTTCTGATGTTAGCTTCATATAACAAATACATAATGGAGTATTACTTATCTTTCTTTTCAAATGCTCTGTGAAGAACTGTGAAAATACAGGGTGGTGCAAAAGTAGGTATACACTTTATTTAGTTCTTTTATTCATTATCATGTTTTATTTTATTAATTAGTTTATTAGCATGTAGATATACACTTAATCAACATGTATTTCATACATTTTTTTTCCCCACTGATGCATTTAATGAAAGTTATTAAAACATAGAACTTTAAAACAGAGTGTGTCTCAGTGGGGCAGGTTAACTTCAAAAATGTGTGGGCAATGACAGCGGCCAGTTTGAGCGCCTTATAATGTAATGTATTTGTTTTATATGCGTACTTCATGTTGTAACTATGAATAACCGTACTCTATGGCAACAAATAAATAAATGTAAAGAAACTGTATACCTAATTTTGCACTATCCTATACAATCCTAGAAAATACAATCCTTGCATTTAACTGGCATGAATAACATATAAATCATCAAACCATGGTGACATATTTGTTGCCCTAACTGCCACTCTTCTGTTCTGAAGATAGAAAAAGCTATATAACACAACTGGAGTTTTTCAGAAAAATATGTAAAAAAAAAACATCCACTGTGATTAACATATTTTTTAATTACCCTATCAAAACACCGAGTTCAAAATATGTACACATGAAAGACAACATGCCACCCTTAGCTTCCCCAACATTTATATTTGTCTTTCTCTCGGACTTGAAGACAAATTATCTACTTTGACTAAAATGAGTGAATTCAGTTTCAGATATACAGAAACAGGAAGCTAGCTTTGGTCCCTACTACCAAAACTGTAACTGCTGTGTGTAAATTATTTTCATTAACCCAACTCCAGTATTGTTTTCAATTTGTTAAATGTAAAGTTTTTTATTATTATTTCAATTTTATTGAAAGCATTCACATTTCGATGTTTTACGTTCCTGATTTAAAGCAATTACAGTATTATACATTGTGTTTCTTATAACATTGCATTACTAGATTTCAATTTTCTCTTTTAATGTAATTTTAATTTTATGCTTCTTGCCATAGTGAGGATTTTTCAAGCTTTCCATTGAAAGTAATTATCAATTTAGGCTTAACAATTATTATTGAAATTACAATGCGATCGTGATTTACATGAGGACTACTTTCAGAAGAACTCGGGGAATTTGAAATTCACGTAAATCGAGATTTCTTTTTTTTTAAAGACAAAGTAATCCGTTTAACCCTTGATGGGTTATAATTAGGATATATAATGTAGTAAATTCAAGATAATAAAATCTGATTTCCAATATCTAAATATAGTATCTTCTCCCCCTTCCAATCAGTCCAAATACAGTAAAATTGTGTGAATGTATGTGTGTTAAAAAAAAAAAAAGCAAAAAATAAAAACAAACAACAAATACAGAAAAAAAAACAAAAAAGAAAAAGAGGTAAAGACTCTCATAACTGCCCTGTTGTTAACAAGGTGAAAAGGTGTGAGCAAGCCCAGGGGTGTCTGGGATGACATCCAATCCACCAATTATCTGCCACTATCCATATCAGCACCCCATCATCGACCCTTA
Source organism: Oreohelix idahoensis (assembly GCA_024509875.1). Classification (NCBI taxonomy): domain Eukaryota; kingdom Metazoa; phylum Mollusca; class Gastropoda; order Stylommatophora; family Oreohelicidae; genus Oreohelix; species Oreohelix idahoensis. The sequence goes on from JAMPIV010000136.1 coordinate 778,375, forward strand.
TATATTAGTTTTAGTTCTTGTTGTATATTGTTTTACTAAATTGTGCAATTATCTAGGTCTATCTATTCTCAATACCTGCTCCAAGTTATGGATGATTTGCATGCTTCTAAATAATCTAATATTGGTTGTCTGTTGTTCATACCTCCTACATTTTAGTAGGAAATGTTCTATATTTTTATTTTAATAGACACTCTGCACAGTAATGTTCTTTTACTCTGAAATAGCTCATTCCTAGTTGCAGTCTAAGAAGTTTCTTATTGCTATGAATTTTTAATTCTCCATATCAGATAAGGGGTCTGATGGGGTGCCAGTGTGGATGATGGCAGATAATAGGTGGATTTGGTGTAATCTCAAACACCATTGGGCTTTCTCACTCATTTTCACCTTGTTAATAACAGGGCAGTAATGAGAGACTTTCCTTATGTTTTTTTTTCCTTCCATTCATTTTTGTTTGGTTGTTTGTTTTTTATTTTTATTGTTTCTTGGAAAGGGTAGGTCACACACACAATTTTGGTTTTGATTTATTCTATTTGGACTGAGTGGAGTGGGGAAAAAGTTACTAAATGTCTTGAATTTACTTCACTATATATCCTAATTATAACCCATCGAGGGTTGAACAGGATACTTTGATAAAATAAAAAAAACTGATATGGAAACTATCAAAAATAAAGCCTGGAAAAAATATTCAACAAATATCACAGGAGAGTATTAGTGTACACAGATGGATCTAAAGTAAATGGAGATCAATGTTTTCAAATAAATTCAGTTCGTAGGATGATGCCTCTGTAAAGTATATAGGCCTAAAAATAGGCCTATAAATTAATAGTTTTCATAAAAAAAGCGTAGGAAAAGGAACATACAATTAAAAAAAATTATAGTTATAAAAATTATTCAACGGAATAAAACAGAAAGTTGCAATCTGTTACGCCTTTTCCGCACCTCACGTTATTTACAAGTCGTGTAATTTGAAATCGTGTACATTGCGATCGCACTGTAGCCTATTTCTCGTAGTTCTAGATTTCAACTCCCCATGGCATTTTTCAGTTTACTTCCGATTTCAAAGTTCGCATTGGAAGCAATTATATTTTTAAAATACATTACAGTTTTGTTGCCACAAACCTAACGAACAAACAACAATAAATTGGAAGAATATTAATTGGTCATTGAAGACAGTCGTTGTGAAATAAATAAATAGAAACAACCGTTGGTGAACGTGAACACAGTAGTGGAAACCATACTTTGTAGTAGAGACACTAGCAGTAAAAAAAAAAACTAAAACAATAACTCATTCAATCTGTTTGCACTAAATGCTAAAATGAGTGAGTGCGGGCTTGTTTTTAAAGTTGGCCAATGAGACGAATGAGTAAAGTGTTAACGCGGATGTAACCGCATGAAGGCGGCGGTATAAAAGAAGCAAGTAACCCGCCAAAACGTGAATGACTGCACTAATTCTCATGTGGTCATTTCATATCTTTTCATTCAACTTTAGCTTCATTTGATCTTTGTAGTCAAACTTATTATGACTTATGGTCAATTAACAACGATCAAAACTGAAAATCCATCGTATTGTTTTAACAGGTGTTCAGTTTAGCTTTCATGGTAAAATTCAAGTCTTTTCTTTATATTCCTGAGAAAAAAAAAATCTGGTAGGAATGTGTCAAAGCTTGTTTAAGAACATTTCACTTTGACAATTATTGATATGAGGAATAACTCCCAATCTTCGACAATAAACTAAACTGGTTGTCATCAGTAGGCCCTCCAGCAGGGTGGGCCAGCTCGGCCATTTGGCCAGGGCCTCACTTCAAAATAAATAATAAATACATGGCAGGGGAGCTTATCAAAGCCAATGATAAGTGCCTTTCTTTACATTAATCTATTTTTTTTAACCCGCGTCCAAACGGTCAGCAGACCCCATCATTTGAAATGGCAGGCTCCTCAGCTGAGCTCGAAACGGGCTTGGCCACCAGAGCAGCCATCTCCTTCGGTACATCAAATTGCATGCCCCATGAAACTCACCTGTGTGTACGTTTAGTTTTTTTTTTTTGGTCATAAGACGTCCGTGGAGATGGACATTGCACCCCTGGAAGTAACTAGAAAATGAAATCAGTCATTCTTTATTGAGGGACCAACGGGGGAAGTGTAGGCTGGGAAGCCAAAGAGATTATGGAAAAGAAAGAAACAACAGTAAGACAAAGTAACCAGTTAAAGAGGTAGAGACGACATCCCAAAATAAATAATTTTTTTTTTTTCAACTTTTTTTTTACTCACTAAATAGCATGCTAACATATAATTTCTTTTCTGTTTTTTTTTTTACTCCCTTAGGAGCATGCTAAAATAAGTACCTTCTTTTCTGCTCCCTAAGTAGAATGGGACTATCACTGCATTTGGCTCCCTTTGCAGGAGGCCAATGCCAAAGTATTTTTCTGTGCTCTTCGCAGTGGTGGTTTGGGTAGCAACTTATTGTCAACAATGAGCTTGCCAGGAAAATGCATGATCTGACAATAATCACTTCTTACGATATTCACAAAGGGAGCCGGGGCGCTATTCTTTCCGAATCTCAGAGAACCCCAGAAACCGCGCAGAGTAAGAAAAATAGCCCATGTGTTCCGCAGCGAATGAAAAGGACCAATGATGATCATCATCTGATGTTGCATTTACAGTGAGCTATGTGTTGTGAATAACAGAGCTGTGTGTTGTGTATAACAGAGAATAACAGAGCTGTGTGTTGTGTATAACAGAGAATAACAGAGCTGTCTGTTGTGTATAACAGAGCTGTGGGTTGCACTGTCCAATGTAGTTCTCGGGGGCTGTAAATAGACAAAGAAGGAATAGGAGTAATATTTCCTCAAGCATGTCGTACAGGGCGACTAATATGAAGTTGGGTATGGGGCATCTTATGATGTAAGATAAAATGCCACAGAAATCACTGCCGCTTGAGATTGTTAATGCTTGGTGCTGGCTTCTTGCTGGGGGGTCCAGCTGCAGTAGTGGATAGATGCTCTGCAGGGAGCGCAAAGGAAAATTATGACGATGATGCCCATTTTAGAATATAACTTACTTTATAAACCGCAAAGGCTTTCAACTAATTATGAAATTAATACCTGTTGTATTATACATTTTAATGTAGGCCCACAATCATACATATATATAATGGGTCACATCTGGGTCGCTGTACCTTACCGTGTTAATCAGCCGTGATAGTTCACTGAAGTACCGAATTTTTAACAGATGGGATGTGTAATGAGCTTGTCTTTAAAAATAAAAATAAATTGGAAATGGGCTCAAGCAAAAGGTAAAAAATGTAAAACTGGTGGGAATGTAAGATGAGGCCGGTGTCAAAAAGTGCATTACTTCTGACAGACAGGTATGTCGTACTGTGCTAGTTTATTAAAATGTTCACTGATTATGACTGTTAACTCTTCGCACTGGAACAATAATTTTTCAGTTTACTTCACTATATGCCACGATTTTTGTTTAAAATACTCACTGTCTACAACATGGTTCTTACACACGTACACGATGTACACCCGCATACTACATTGACGTTTCTTTAAGAATCTTAACTTGGCACGATTGTGTCCGTGCTGTTAGACATCAGTTTCATCTTTATACATAACCCCATCATCAGAATAAGCTTTGAAGGAACGGCTGCGATTAAAAACATAGTCAGATGCAGACTTTTTCAGCGACACACTGGTTGTGGAGTCACATTTTGACCAGTGTGCTGTAGTATTCACGGGTTTATTAACTTTTTCACGGAAAGGACTAGCTCCGGTCACATGACCGTTCATGTAGGCGATGACATTAGAGCCAGCAGAAGATTTCCTAGAATCTGTCCTGTCCATCTCGAAATCTGAACCATATTCGGACCCAACACCACCTTTACTTCGAGGTATGGTAGTACGTGACTGCACGTGGCGGTAGAATAATGTGAAATTGTTTGAAATAACGGGAATAGTAAGGGCAACAAGCAAGACCCCACATACTGAACACGCTGTGCCCACAATGTATCCAATAGGGGTGGAAGGATAAACGTCACCGTAGCCAACAGTTGTCATGGTTATAATACTCCACCAAAAACCAATGGGAATTGTAGTGAACATGCCCTTCCCGCCGCCGTCTGTGGTACTTTTGTGCTCAGCATAGTAGATCATTGTTGAAAATATAAGCATTCCAATAAGTAGGAAGATGAACAACATCAGTAGCTCTTGTATGCTGGCCTTGATGGCATACACCAATACCTAAAAATAGGAATTAAGAAAAAAATGCTGTTTTAATTATTACATTTGTAAAAATTGTAACCTTTGTAATTAAAAAAAAAACAAATAAAAACCAACAAACAAAACGAAGAACAAAACTAGGGACAGAAATGAAATTGATGAGGAAGCCATGGAAACAACTTGAGTTGATGGCACGCGACAGCAAGAATTGGCACGTGTTTGTTGAAAGTCCATGCTCACTGAGAAGCTAAAGGGTATTGATTGATTAATTAGTAATAAAACTCAGATTTTTCTATAGTATGATAGGAAACTCTATACAGAGCGAAACAACAGAAGGCAATCTGATCACCAGAAAGGTTCCCCACACCGACCAAGTGTTTTGGCCCCTTAATCTCCTTTACACTCTAAGGGGGGCGGGCCCACTTGGGTCATGACTACCAAGTGTCAGCCTCCTGTTGTCTTGTGCGGTGATTTGAACCCACTCTATATTGGTTGCAGCTTTCAAATTCCTATTTTTTACCAGCTGGAGGCAATTTTGAAAGTAGCCCCTATGTTGAAACCAAATTACTTTCCCTAGTTCCATAGCCCGTTGCGGTTGTTCCACAACCAGCACGATGCCTTTTCAGCAGTTTCGCTGAGCCGCTTGAGTGCCCTTGTTCTTGACTGTCCCATCAACCCCAACAGTTTCAGTAGATCATACACTGAGGCCGACACGACACCTCTTGCACCCACCTCAACAGCCATGACCCTTGCAGTGAACCAATCATTATACTTAGCCACTTTGAACGAGTGTTGCTCGTCCAATCTGGATTCAAATGGCACGGTCAGCTCAATCATTATAATCTGGCGCGATGGTGAGGAATGCAGCATTATATCTGGCCGTCTTCGAGATCAGTGTAGATAATAACAAGGAGTCTTCAACTTGGTATTGGCTACTAAAGAGCAAGAAGATCAGCAGCCCTAGTTAAACAACAACAACAACAACAACAACACTAGACCTTCACCTTACCTGCCATTTGCCCAACAATCACTATACATTAACTTTTGATCTTGTTAAATACTAAATGGTAATAATGATAAGTATTTCATGCAACAAACCTTTGTTAATAGAAGTAAATAAATTGTTTTTCAGTATAATATAGGGCCCATCTTTAAACATGGAAGCGTATCATGGGCAATTAGTAGAGAAGCAAGAATTTTGTTGGAGGTCACAGAAATATGGTTTTACAGAATAACGTTAAGAATACAACGGACTGCTAAAGAGAGTAATGAGGATGTCAAAAAAGAAGCCAGTATGCAAAGGAAGCTAATTACTCACATTAGAAGGATCAATTCACGTTCTTTCGGTATGTTGTGAGAAGAGGAAATCGGGAGTATCTTGTGACAACTGGCAAGATTGAAAGAAAAAGTCACAGAGAACGACAAAGAGAGAAGATGCCAGACAGTCTGATATTGTGGCAACAACGTAATTCATGGACAGTACTTGGGACAGGGAGTTATGGAGCGACTTTATGGTCTACTCCAGATGGTGTGGTACTTGAAGACCTGACTATAATATAAAGTGTGATTAATTGGTTATAAGACATACCTATAATGTATAGTCTGCTTAATTGGTTATAAGACCAATCTATAATGTATAGTCTGCTTAATTGGTTATAAGACCAATCTATAATGTATAGTCTGCTTCATTGGTTATAAGACCTATCTATAATGTAGTCTGCTTAATTGGTTATAAGACCTATCTCTAATGTACACTCTGCTTAATTGGCTACAAGGACTATCTCTAATGTATAGTCTTCTTAACTGGTTACAAGGACTATCTATAATGTATAGTCTGCATAATTAGTTACAAGGTCTATTTCTAATGTATAGTCTACTTAATTGGTTTCAAGGTCTATCTATAATGTGTGGTCGCTTAACTGGTTACAAGGCCTATCTATAATGTATAGTCTGCTTAATTGGTTACAAGACCTATCTCTAATGTATAGTGTGCTTAAATGATTACAAGACCTATCTCTAATGTATAATCTGCTTAATTGGTTACAAAGCTTATCTCTAATGTATAGTGTGCTTTACTGGTTACAAGGCCTATCTCTAGCGTGAAGTTTGCTTTACTGGTTACAAGGCCTATCTCTAGCGTGAAGTTTGCTTTACTGTTACAAGGCCTATCTCTAGCGTGAAGTTTGCTTTACTGGTTACAAGGCCTATCTCTAGCGTGAAGTTTGCTTTACTGGTTATTTCCGTCTTGTTATCCCGCATGTAATATGTTTTACCTTAAGCGCCTGGTAATGTTTGACAAGGTGAAAAATCCGGAACATTCTGATAATCCGAAGAATAAACATGATTTCAAAAACAAAACGTTCATTCAAGTAGCAAGCTTGCATGTTGTCTGAGTTAGTGAAGATTACCTGAAAACAAAAATAGAAGGAAAGTATTAAGTGTTGTGGCTGACGAGTCATTCATTCATTCATAACCCTCCACTCCCAAAGGAGCATAGGCCTTCAACAAACACATGCCAAGTCCTCCTGTCACGTGCCATCATCTCAAGTTCTTTCCATGTTCTCCTCATCATTTTCACCTCTGTTTCCAACTCTCTTCTCCATGTACTTCTTGGTCTTCCTCTGCCTCTCTTGCCCTGGGGGGTTCCAGAACAAGGACTGCCTTGTAATGCTATCAACAGGTTTCCTCAGTGTGTGTCCTATCCATCGCCATCGTCTTCTTCTCACTCTTGTTCCACTGGCACTTGTCCAGTTCTTGTCATCAGTTCCACATTGGTAACCTTGTCATACCATTTTAATCCCTCTATTCTACGCAAGCACCCATTTATGAAAGTCTGTAGCTTTTTGGTTGTTGTCTTTGTTGTTCTCCATGTCTCAGAGCCATACAATAGGACTGACTTCACATTTGAGTTGAAGATTCTTATTTTCGTGTTGGATCCTATTTCTCTTGATCTCCATATATTTCCCAATGCAATGAAAGCTCCTCTTGCTTTTTGTATTCTTATTTTGATATCGCTGTCTGTCCCTCCAACTTTGTCTATATTACTGCCAAGATATGTGTATGATTCTACATCTTGTATTGGCGTTTCTTCAAGTTCAACCCTGTTTTCATTACCTGCATTTATTGGCTGACGAGTAGTATAGAGTCATATTGTGTAGTTGACGTGTAGTATAGAGTCATATTGTGTAGTTGTCGTGTAGTATAGAGTCATATTGTGTAGTTGACGTGTAGTATAGAGTCATATTGTCTAGTTGTCTTGTAGTATAGAGTCATATTGTGTAGTATAGAGTCATATTGTGTAGTTGTCTTGTAGTATAGAGTCATATTGTGCAGTTGTCTTGTAGTATAGAGTCATATCGTGTAGTCAATTAATCAATACCTTTTAGCTCCCCAAAGAGCATAGGCCTTCAACAAACACATGCCAAGTCCTCCTGTCACGTGCCAACAGCTCAAGTTCTGTCCACGTTTTCTTCATCAGTTTCACTACTGTCTCCAGTTCTCTTCTCCATGTGTTTTTTTGGTCTAACTGTGCCTCTCTTTTCCTGGGGGATTCCAGCACAAGGAATGCCTTGTAATGCTATCAACAGGTTTCCTCTATGGGAGTCCTATCCATTGCAGCGTCTTCTTATCATCTTTGTTCCACTAGCGCTTGTCTGGTTCTTTGTCATTAGTTCTACAATTGCGACTTTGTCATACCAATTTAATCCTTCTATTCTACGCAAGCACCCATTCATGAAGTATGTAGCTTTTTTTGTTGTTGTTTTTGTTTTTGCCATGTTTCAGGGACATACAACAGGACTGACTTGACATTTGAGTTGAAGATTCCTATTTTTGTGTTGGAAGCTATCTCTTTATCTCCATTTGTTTCCCAAATGCATTTTGTATTCTTATTATGATATCTTTGTCTGTCCCTCCAACTTTGTCTATATTGCTGCCAAGATATATGTACGATTTTATCTCTTGTAGTGGTATTTCTTCAAGTTCAACCTTGTTATCATTTCTTGTGTTTATTCTCATTATTTTTGTCTTTTCCCTGTGTATTTTCAGACCCGCATGCTGTGACCTCTCATCGAGTGTTTTCATTTTATCTTGCATCTGATTATGGTTATGGGACAGAAGAGTCAAGTCATCAGCAATATCGAGATCATCAAGCTGTTTAATCAGATTCCACTGGATTCCATTTCTGTTGTGTGTCGTCGATGTTTTTATAACCCAATCTATTGCTAGTAAGAAAAGAAATGGAGACAAGAGGCATCACTGTCGCCACTCCCGTTTTAACCCCAACGGTTCTGTAAGTTGTCCTTCATGAAGAACTCTGCATGACATGTCTTTATAAGTTTTCTTTATTAAGTTAATGATCTTCATGGGAACTCCATAATGCCTCATCAGTTTCCAAAGTGATTCACTGTCTACACTGTTAAATGTTTTTCATGGTCCGCAAATTCAACGTTTAGCGGTGAATTCCATTCCAGACTTTGTTCAGCTATTATTCTCGGTGTGGCTATCTGGTCTGTACAGGATCTGTTTTGTCGAAAACCTGCTTGTTCATCTCTCAGTTGTCTGTCTATTGACTCTATTAATCTCTTCAGGATAATTCTGTTTATTACTTTTCCTGGCACTAATAGTAATATTATTCCTCTATAATGTGTGCACTCTTGTAAATTTCCCTCTTAGGCAACTTGACCAGATAACCTTCCTTCCATTCTGCTAGTATTTCTTCTTTCTCCCAAGTAGTTTGTATAATATCTCTGTAGAGTTATCAATATGTGTTTTGATGGCCTCTGCTGGAATACCATCTGGACCAGCCGCATTTCTATCTTTCAGAAGCTTTATGCCTTTCTTTATTTCTTCACTACTTGGTCGTCCACAATTGACATGTAGCTCTTCTTCTGCTGCTGGATGTAGGGGAATTTGTTGGAGCTGGTCCATTGAGAAGGTCCTCGCAATGTTCTGTCCATTTCTTCATTTGTTCTTGTATATTCCTAAGCAATTTTACATTCTCATCTTTGATGAGACCATATGCTTGCTTATATTTCATTGTTCGCTTGTTTGTGTTGTTGTATAATTCCCTCATATTTCCTTTAGCTGTAGCTTCTTCTGCTTCACTTGCCAACTCTTCGATATACTTCCTCTTGCCTCTTTTGATGTTTCTTCTTACTTCTTTGTTTACTTCTGTGTACACTTCATGAGCCTTAGCTTTGGAGCTTCTGGTTTTGCTTCTATTTAAATCTGCTTTCTTGTTTTTCATGTCTTCTATCTTGCTTATGTTTCTGTTGTTGTCCATGCTTTGTGCTGATGTTCTCTTTTTCTGAGTACCTCTCCACATGTCTCGCTCCATATACTTTTTACCTGTTGCCAGTCATCCTGCGTATCTGCTTCATCTTCCAGCTGTTGGAGTAATTGGTATTTGTTGGATACTGTAACTGAAAATTTGTCTTTTATTTCCAGATTTCTTAAAAATCTCACATTATATTGTTGTCTTAGCTATGTGCTGTTTTAAATTTCTTGAGTTTTAATTTTGTTTTGGCTAACAGAAGATGGAGATCTGATACCACATCTGCTCCTCTATATGCCTTTACGTTATGGAATGATGACCTAAACTTCTTATTTATACATATGTGATCAAGCTGATTCTCTGTTCTGTGGTCTGGTGATAACCATGTTGCTTTATGTATTCTTTTATGTGGAAATATGCTTCCTTCTATAGCCAGTTGATTTGAAGCAGAGAATACTGTTAATAGTTCCCCATTCTTGTTCATCGTACCTAATCCATGTTTTCACATGATTTCCTATTTTTGTCTGTTCCAATTTTTGCGTTTAGGTCCCCCATCAAAACTGTGAAGTCCTTTATCCAAGACATTTTGTTGTCTGGTGTAACATTCTTCTTTGACATATTCTTCTTTATTATTCGTTGGTGCATAAAAGTGGATGATGTTTATATTTATTCTTTTCATGGCTTTTAAAAAAAATTGTTGTTATAATTCGGGATCCAATCGATTCCTTTTCTATAAGCGCTTTCTATGCTTCCCCAGACAGCATTAGAGCTGTGGTAGGCACTTTCCTCCTTATAACTGAGGACAACACCATTTCTCCTGTGATCAGTTTCTTCCTCTCTACACCCTTCCACCTTGTTTCGCAGAGACCCGGGATATCAATCTGCTGCTATTTGTGCGGTTTTCCCTTGTTCATGTAGAGTGCGAACATTCCAGGTGCTAATTCTGAAGATTTTCCTAGACGAAAAATGGCTAGTTGGCAACACAGACTGCTGTCGGCTTTCTCTGGGTTGCTTCATGCGCCTCCTTTCCAGAGGACCATCTTCTGTCTTGGGCGGCTGAGTTGATTTATATTCTATATTTGACTTACCCATAGTGTTTTTTGAAGTTTTTTGGGGTAAAATGTTGTTTACGGGATGGGGTAACCAGCTTCACGCCCAACCCTCCTTTGTCGCCTCTTATGCCATGCCTGGTAGAGTACAGTGTATCTATTCTTTGCTCCCCAATCTGGACCCGGCAACGCACTGTGTTATCGTGTCGTACTGAGTCATATTGTGTAGCTGTCGTTAGTATTGATTAATGTTATGGTTGTCATGTAGTATTGAGTCACGTGTTGTAACTATCTGGTAGTATTGAGTCATTCGTTGTAGCTGTCGTGTACGAACGAACGAACGAACGAACTTTATTTTCAAAGGGTTGAGAATTGGGCACGCAGGACCGTCTGACATTAGTGTAGTATTGAGTTATGTGTTGTAGTTGTTGTGCAGTGTTAAGTCAAGTGTTGTAACTGTCATGTAGTATTGAGTCACTTGTTGTAGCTGTTGTGTAGCATTGGGTCACGTGTTGCAACTGTCGTTTAGTATTGAGTCACTTGTTGTAGCTGTAGTGTAGTATGAGTCTTGCATTGTAGCTGTCGTGTAGTATTGAGTCACGTGTTGTAGCTGTCGTGTAGTATTGGGTCACGTGTTGTAACTGTCGTGTAGTATTGAGTCATGTGTTGTCGCTGTCGTATAGTCATGAATGCTGTAACTGTTGAGCAGTATTATGAACAATTGCTGGATGGGAAGATGTGAATGATTTTTATCATGTTATTAATGAAGCATGATTGCACTTGATGAATCACCACTACAATATGTAGAATCATACATAAATCTTGGCAGCAATAGAGACAAAGTTGGAGGGACATGCAGTAATATCAGAATACGAAATGCAAAATGATCTTTTAATGCATTAGGAAATACGTGAATAACACACACACAAAATCTAGTCCAACACAGACATCAGAATCTTCAACTCTACTGTAAAAATAGTCTTATTGTGGTGCTGTGAAACATGTAGAACATCAAAAATAACAAAAAAGTTACAGACTTTCGTAAATGGATGCTTGCGTATAATAGAAAGACTGAAATGGTACAACAAGATCACCAATATGAAACTGAGGACAAGCCAGATAAGAGCCAGTAGAGCAAGAGATGAGAAGAAGACGATGGCGATGGATAGGACACACACTGAAGAAACCTGACGAAAGCATTACAACGCAGACCGTATTCTTGAATTACCAGGACGTAGACTTAAAAAACTCCTGGACGAAAGAACTAGAGACAGAAATTAGGATGAGGAAGATATGGAAGTCTACATCTTGTAGGGGTGTTTCTCCAGGAACAACCTTGAACTTGAAAAATATTATGATCTTTTTAAATGTCTGCTATTTTTACCTCTTAATATGGACATTAAAAAATGTGTTTTCTGGACACACCATTAACTTTACACGTGCTCTCTCCCTTCTTCGCCGTAGAGATGACATTGTCATCAAACCGGCTGACAAGGGAGGAGCCATTGTCGTCTGGCAGAAGGACTTATACCTAAGTGAAGGTAAAAATCAGTTGACCAATGTTTCTTTTTACAGGCCCAAGACCAGCGATGCAACTGTCTCCAACAATCGCATTGTACACAACACTATTAAACAGCTCATCACCAGTAATGCTCTTCCTCCCCACGCATCTCATCTTAGGATTCATGAAAGTTCTTTGGGCAAGCCTGTATTCTACATGCTCCCCAAAATTCACAAGATCGACAACCCTGGCAGACCTATTGTCTCGGCCTGTTCCTGACCTACTGAGCACATTTCTGACTTCCTAGATAGCATTTTCCAGCCTATCGTTGAGAATCTTCCCTCCTTTGTCAAAGATACTAATCATGCTCTTTTTAACTTTCTCCTCTATCCGACTCTCAGCAGACCGCTCCTACCGCCTTTTCTTGTTAGACGTCTGTTCTCTGTATACCTCAATTCCTCACTCTGATGGTCTCCGAGCTCTTCGGTTTTTTCTTGACCAGCGCACTTGTCCTTCTATATCCACTGACACTCTTCTCCGTCTTGCTGAACTGGTCCTTCAACTTAATTCCTTTGAATTCAATGGTCAGTTTTTCGACCAAATTAGCAGTGTTGCCATGGGAACGAAGATGGATCCTAGCTATGCCTGCCTGTTCATGGGCCACTTGGAGCATCAGATATGGCAACAATACTCCGGTCCTTTCCCCGGGTTTTACCGCATATATATCGATGATGGCATTTGTCTCACAAATATGTCCGAGACTAATTTATCCCGCTTCATCGACTTTGTCAACCACTTCCACCCCACCATCAAGTTCACCTCCCTTATCTCCACAGTATCTGTCAACTTTCTTGACATTACTATTACTATCACGCCTTCCGGCCTTAATACCTCAGTATACTACAAGCCGACAGATGCCCATAGCTACCTTCTGTATACCTCTTCTCATCCTCGGGCTTGTCGTGACTCCCTTCCATTCTCACAACTTCTCCGCCTCCGCCGTTTGTGCCTAGACGATGATGACTTCCACTTCCGAGCCAATGAGATATTGGATTTCTTCCGTAGCAGACTTTATCCGGAACATGTTCTCACCTCTGCCCTCCAACGTGTGCTCCCCATCTCTCGTCAGGAGGCCCTCAAACCTCACTATAAACCCACTTCGGATAGAGTCAAATTGATCTTGACCTATCACCCTCACAGTACTGCAGTCAAACAGATCCTTTTCCGCCATCTCCCTATCCTCCAAGCAGAGTCTGTGACCCAGGAAGTTTTCGGTGAAGCACCTTTGGTGGCATATAGGCGCGACAAGAACTTGAAGGATCTTCTTGTTCGCAGCCGTCTTCCAAAGGAGAATGCCACTCAGTTTGGCACACTACCCTGTGGTCGGACACGATGCAACACGTGCAAGTATGTCATCTCAACCAACAAAGTGTCTTTTCCTGAGGCTACGTACACCATCACCAGTAGCTTCACGTGTGAGTCGCGCAATGTCATTTACACGATCATATGTAAACGTTGCTGCAGCAAACGACTTGGGGACAGATTCAGCCAGCACTTAAATGACATCGCTCAGCAAAAATCCACACCAGTTGCCATACACTTTAATGGTCCTGACCATCATGGTTCCATCGACATCCAGGTCACGGCGATCAGATCCTGCTCCTCTGACACTGCAAGCCGAGAACAGCTTGAGAACCGTCTTATCCACCGCATGGGGTGTCTAAAACCAGCCGGTCTTAACACTCTGCACACCTTTGTCTGAGGTCTTCCTTTCCTCCTCCTCCCCCCTTTTCCTCTCTTGTTCCATTTTGACTCTTTCCACTCTTATCCTATTTTTCAATTTTTCTGCCGCCTTCTAATAATATGTATGAATATAAAATACACTGTTTTTAATATGTCTTGATTTTTTTATTTCATATTTATTTATCTCCAACTCATTCTGTCCTCTTCTATTTCCAGTCCCCACCTATATTACGTTTGGTTAGTTTATTGTTCAGTTTCGTTTTTTAGTTTCGTAGTATGTATTGTATACATCCGGTGGTGACAGTCATTTCCTTTTCCGGGCACGCCAGTCCGTTTGCTGGAAGTTTCCTTCAGGGAAGTACCTACGTTTAATTTTTATATTTATTTAGGTTCTTATGTGTCCTATCAAGCCTTCACTTTCTTTCCTTTCCCTGACGAAGGCCTTGTGGTCGTAACGTTGGCTATTTTCTTTGTCTTTTGTCCTCGTAAGACGAATTACCTTTTTTTCGATTTTTTTTCACACCCACCCATATAACTTTACACGGTGAGTAGAAAAGGATTCGATATAAACAAATAGATCACGTGTTTACGTACTTGAACGTAGAGAGGTACTAAGGCAAGCAGATCAATGACATTCATCAGGGACCTGATAAACTTTAACTTGTCAGGAGCGAAGACGAACCTAGTGAAAAAAAAGATCATTATCTATATAAAGATATGTATTGGACTTTTGAAAAGTCAATCTATATTTTACATGTTTATTTCTTCACTTTTATCTAATTAATATATATCTGAAATTATTGTCAAAATCTTCGTCTTCTTTGATCCTTAGCCGCCGACTGTCAAAGTCGCTATCACACCTGGTTACGTCTTGTAGAGCCGCAACAAACTGCTACCACTTTGCTCTGTCGGCGGCCATCCTTCGTACAGTTTCCCAGCTCTGGTTCATTCTTTGCATCTCGACCTCCACAGTTCTCCGCCAAGTTGTTTTTGGTCGGCCTCTCTTTCGCTGTCCTTTAGGGGTCCATAACACAGCTGTTCTTGTGACGGCATCAGGGTCTCTTCTGAGGACGTGGCCAACCCAACTCCAGCGTCTGCCAGCTATGATGGTGTGCATGTCCTCTTGGTTGCTCCGAGTAAGCAGTTCTTGGTTGGTGATGGTATTCGGCCAAAAGATTCAGAGAATTTTCCTTAGGCAGATTGTGAGGAAAGAGGACAATTTCGACATTTCCTTCTCTGTTACTCTCCAGCATTCCGCACCATAGAGAAGCACAGAAAGTTCACAGCTCTCATACAATCTTAATTTGTGTTTGTTCTGTACTGAGAGGTCCTCGCTATATTGTTTAGACTAGCAAAGGCTGTTCTCGATTTATTCATTCTGTTTTTGATGTCTTTGCTTGTTCCGCTATCTGGTTTTACTTTGCATCCTAGGTATGTAAACGTATCTGACTTTTGCTTCTGGTTCCTTACTGTAATGGGCTCAGGACTGCCCACACTGAGTGTCATGACCTCTGTCTTCTTTAGATTGATGTTCAGAGCCACCTGCTGGCTTTACTTATTCAGTCTCTTAAAATAATGAGAATTAAACGTTTTTTTATTACATAAAATGCTACGTCCCATCAATATTACAGCTGAACATGGGATTCAGACTGTTCAACCCATAACCCTATAGCAGGCAATAATTGTTGCTCTCCCTTGTAACGTCAGCTTAATGCACATTTGAGATTTCATGTCATTTTATTAATGGGAATTTAAAAAAAAGTGAAACTTATTAATCAAATGTCAAATAAAAGTTATCGCTCTTTGTTTTGACATTAGTTGTATGTATATCCAGTTCATACACACGAGGACATACAAATGTAAAAATAGGGAGCTAATCTTCAATCATCCTGTAGACATTATAAAGAACATGTTCATGTGCGTTAGATACAAGTCGTTAATGCAAATGAGGCGGGAAAATTTGTGGGAGGAATTAGAGGAAGGAAGAAACACAGAAGAAAATGAAGGAAAGGAAAGGAGTAAAAGAAAAAGACAAAGCTGAGAAACCAGGAGAATAGTAGACAAAAAGGTGAGTAACAACATTATGGTGATGGTGGTGGTGGTGACTGTGATAATAATGGTATTGGTAGCGATGGTGAAGATAATAAGAATAAAGTGTGGCTGTAAAAGACAAAGTGCCCCGTGAAGTTCCCCGGGGGGTCTCTGAAGAGACAAAGAAAGAATATAACTACTGTACCCTCGGGCATGTGGTTGGATGCGGCTAAGATGAGATGTTTGAGGCTGAGAGCCTCATCATGTAAAACATATAGCTACATAAACCACTACGCAAGAGCACATGCATGTTTTAGATTAGGCTTCCTGCAAGGGGCCATTTGGAGCAAAAAGGGATATTATGATGATGATGGTGGTGAGGATGATGATGATGATGATAATGGTAATGATGGTGATGTTTGTTAAAGAAACTGACAGGGTACGGGCACTAAATGGGTGTTAAATACAAGGTAAAGGTAGTCCCATAGCAGATACTGCCGTAGCGGAGTGAAGTGTTAGAGACTTCACCTTACTAGGTCCAGCATCGATAGGTAGGGTGATCAGTTCCCTTCCTCGCTGCCTTTTCCTTCAAAGATCTTTTTGTTTATATCGGATCCTTTTCCATTCAAAGTCAGGTATGCACCTTAACGTCTTGTGCAGACATGCAACTGCCCGATCGAGCACACCGATTGTGTTGTCTGTCCACAGGTCTCCAAGAGACAAATTGATCCTCTTCTTCCTAGTAGGCGTGTCGTAAAAGGCAATTAATATAAGGTTGTGCATGGATTTTGCATGTTTATGGTGTAAAACAAATTGCAAAACAAAAAAGCATAGACTGAAAAGCATATGCAGTCCTTTGGTGCAGAAGTCACCCTTGGGGGCTAATGTCCCAGTAGGTGTTTTAGTGGAATTATATTGATAGAAGGCACAGCCAACGCTGGAACACAGAGTGATGATACTTTCAGAGAGACCTACTTTTCTTTAGTGTTCCTCATTGACACAACCCAGGTTATAATAATAATAATAGCCCCCTTCAGTCATAACTGAGAATGGGAATGCGCCCCTGTGGTGGCAACCCTCAGCTGCTTATTTTCCTGGTGTTACTTTCGACGTTTTCTCCTCTCTACTGCTTTTTGTGTGAGCTTCTTTTCGCCTAATCAGGTGGCGCCGTAGAGAACATTGACATTTCGTGCGATCGGTAGCTTCATCCTCCCAGGTTGCTGGATCTATGTCCAATGCCCTCATGTCTCACTTGCACACATTTTTGAATCACATTTGCGGTCGCCCAACTGTTCGTTTGCCATCTGCCAGTTGTCCTTACAAGATATCTTTCGGGATGCGACCATCTTCCATGCGGCGGACATGGCCAAGCCAGCATAGTCTGCGCTGTCTAAGCAGTGTATACATGCTTTGAAGGCCAGCATGTGAACACAACCCAGGTTATAAATACCAGGAAAAGACTAAGGCAGTTCTCGCTGACTTTCCTTTTGAGTATGAATGCAGACTTCTACCACACTGACTTTGTGGCGGTTTTATTCACGCCACTGGGAGGTGACAATGCTGCAATGTTCATTCCATTGCTCAGTAAGGAACACATGAGGTAATACAGACTCTCTAAGGACAACTACAATGCTGGCTCCGTGCTCTGTAAGGCGCGCCAAGGAGAAAGAAGACGACTGGGACGTGACAGGGTCTAGCTTTTATAATCCTATAAACTGGTAAAACTGCATTTTCTCATACTAACTCTATCTGGAGTGGCTAAGAGGTATGGCGTCCGCCTCGAATTCTTAAGTGCTGGGTTCGATTCCCAGTAGAAGGAATATAATTTATGGACATTTTTTTTCAAAATCAGTGGAGCTAATTATGTCATACTCCATCTTGGTCTCCTTGGTAGTGAGATCGGATGCTTAGCCTTCTCGGATAAGGGCGAAAAATAGGAGGTCCCGTGTGCACGTTGGGCACGTTAAAAATCCCACGGCAGTTAGGAATTGTAAAGAGTAGGCCAAAACGCCGCTGCCCTGGCATAATTTAAAAATTAGAAACTTATCAACCACAACTATATTTATAGAATGTGTAATTCCTATCTACGCACATGGGGATTCTGCCGGTGCTACGGAGTTCGTGCACTGTGCTAAGATCCCCCCTGTGTGATCCCAGGAAGGAGATCGGAGCACTGATGGATTTGTCCATGTGCATTGAAGATAGTGCTTAAAACCAAACAAACATACAAACTCTATGTTCGAAGAGAATTAAAGAAAATATTACTTGTGGCATAAAGCAACTGGCTTGTGTATTGTCAGGGATGCCTCTCATGAGATAACGAAAGACTATGATTACTGCTCCCCCAGGCATGTCGTTAGAAGCAACTAAATTGAGGTCGTGCATGGAGGCTGACAAAACCTCATCTAGTGACACAAATTACCTCAGAAACCAAGACTGCAAGAGCGCATGAATATTTCGATTCCGGGGACTAGATTCAGTGACAGATTCATGCGCCATCAAGAGCGAAATTGGAAAAAGAAGGAAAGAAGATGTAGAATTTAAAAAAAAACCCGACTTTAGATGGAAACATTTTAAAATAGTGAAAGAAGACTAAAAAAACTGCAATAAATAAATAAATCAGTAGTTTCTTCTTATTTTTCTCCTTGTTCGCCCTCAGACTTCTATATTAATGGCTCTAATAAAGACAGTAGTTAGCTCAAGGTCCCTGGCATCTCGTTCGCCCTCAGACTTCTACATTAATGGCTCTAATAAAGACAGTAGTTAGCTCAAGGTCCCTGGCATCTCGTTCGCCCTCAGACTTCTACATTTTTGTTTTTTCTAACCAGCGGCACTCGAGCTTTCCAGCCCTTTTGGCCCAATGACATGTCATTGCGAGGCTGGGGGTCAGTGGACTTTCCTTCCAACCCGGTCAGGAGCTTCGCTCCTTCCCATCCACAGGGGATTTATGTGCAGGAGCCGTTCAGGTTATTCAGTCAAATTCCCGGTCGTAAACATTCCTTCAACCGCTGACGCCCGGGCTTGAACCTTGAAAACTGGTCGCCAGTAGAACGTTGTAGCCATTACACCAGCGCGGTTCCCGACTTCTACATTAATGGCTCTAATAAAGACAGTAGTTAGCTCAAGGTCCCTGGCATCTCGTTCGCCCTCAGACTTCTACATTAATGGCTCTAATAAAGACAGTAGTTAGCTCAAGGTCCCTGGCATTTCCAAATAGTTTTTCGTGGAGAGAAGTAGGTTGTTGCCATATGCTACTCCATTCACTGATGTATGTTGGACAGGACTAGTGCAGATGTACTCTGTGCCCTGGCTGCACGATGCGGAGGTAGGTGACCACTAGTAGCTTTGGATGGACCCCGTCGAGGCAAGGGGTCCAGCACTCTTCCCACCTGGCGGGTCATCTTTGGTCGAGCACCACCACGTTGAGTCATATTTGTATCAGCCATCTTAAGAAGGTTTGCGTTGCACTATGTTGTGCGCTTTGCGGTCCAGTGCATCCGTCTTCAGCATGCACTGATTTGGGACTGCTTCCCCTTTGGTTTTGGGTGACTTCACTGCAAGGAAGCAGTATTATGCCTCTACTAGCAATAACCCGTTAATAATGACGGAAGTAAATCAAATGATAGATCTCTGAACACATATGGTCCACGTCCAACAAAGCGATCGATTTTGGGCATCCATGGATGCAAAGCCCAAGACTGAATTATAGAAACGGATATTTTCCTTAAAATTTCGATGTTGCGGATGCGCTGGGTTGCTCAAAAGATCCTTGAGATAAAGAGGAAAAGGACGTCTCTGCTCTCCTTCTTGCTCCAACAGCACTGTACCTTTATGGCAGCAATATTTGAGTGTACCATCGGTTGATCTTCCCACTTGAAAATTGACAGAGTGACAGAACTGACATTCCTGATCCATTGGGCCGCAGTTGTGTACAGCAACTGCATACTCATTAAAGGCATCATGATTTGGAATTGTTGGACTACGTGCAGCTCTTGATCGTCTCACTTGTTGTGCAGCTGCTGCTCTACGTTCGGTTGCTTCTTCAGAAGTCTCCTTTGCTCGTTGTGATGCTCTCAACTGACGAATGCGAAAAGCGGTACTTGTGTGATATTTAACCGCTAAAATCAAATTTTCCAAATTTATTACCCAAACTGACAACTGTACTTTTTCTTGACTGAAAAAGGTTGATTTCACATTGTGATTTGGGAGGGCAAGTTCGTCGTGCATTCATAGTTGACACGCTTACGACAGACACCCCCCCCCCCCCCCCGGTATTTTAAGTTTATAAGCAATAAAACGGTATTGAATTGGGACCTAAGATGCGTCAACAGTGCTCCACTACCGCGATAAGTTACCGGGTTTCTGGTTCGAAGCTTGGTAGAGTCTAATCAGCTGTAAATGAGTACCTGACTCTGATCTTGAGTTAGAGAAGGCAACAGCAACGAGGACGGGAACAGGTGTCACGCATCAGTCTAACCAGCTGTAAATGGGTATCTGACTCTGATCTTGAGTTAGAGAAGGCGACAGCAACGAGGACGGGAACAGGTGTCACGCATCAGTCTAACCAGCTGTAAATGGGTACCTGACTCTGATAGGGACTGGCCTCCTCTGTAAATTATGCAGCTACGAACGAACATGTGTATGTCCTGATATGTGCCACGCTTCAGCGATCCTTGGTGATCTGTTCCCCTCACGGTCCTTTTCAGGGCCCACAAAAACCACAAAACTGCACCTACCACGGTCCTTTTCAGGGCCCACAAAAACCACAAAACTGCACCTACCACGGTCCTTTTCAGGGCCCACAAAAACCACAAAACTGCACCTACCACGGTCCTTTTCAGGACCCACAAAAACCACAAAACTGCACCTACCACGATCCTTTTCAGGGCCCACAAAAACCACAAAACTGCACCTACCACGATCCTTTTCAGGGCCCACAAAACTGCACCACGGTCCTGTTTAGGGCCCACAAAACCAACAAAACTGTACCCTGGCAATAAATCCTTTATTTGTTTTCACCGCTGGGTGTGGAGGGCTGGGTGGAGAGGGCTGGGTGGGAAGTTGGTCCCCCTCCCTCACTATGCACTGATCCTTGTCAAATATTTACCTAATCAGAGCCGGATTAACGTAGTAGCAAAAGTAGCATTTGCTACGAGTCCCGCGCTTTTAGGGCCCCGCGCCAATAAATACGAGGGGCGTTCAGAAAGTAATGCACCACATCGTTTTTCTCAACTAATTATGAAGATAGAAGCATAAAATTTTGCACACTTCAAATATGACATGTGCCAATTGTGTGCACCAAATTGCACTGCAATCGGCCACATATTACGGCTGCCCTAAACCGTTGAAATGGAGCGTGTTAGCAACTTGCGTTATAAGCAGCGAATTGTGATAGAATTTCTCGTTGCAGAGAAGGAAACTGTTGTGAACATTCACAAGCGTCTACGTGATGTGTATGGAAGTTTTGCAGTCGACAGGAGTACAGTCAGTCGCTGGGTTCAGAGAATCAAAGAATCAGGAAGTGGAGATACGGAGCTGCTTGATCGGCCGCGCTGTGGACATCCACAGCCACCAACGCAGAAATGTTGAAATGCGCTGAGGGCATTATTCTTACTGATAGGCGAATCACTACTCAACAATTGGCCTTACAGCTGTCAGTCAGCATTGGTAGTGCAAACGCAGTTATAAAAACTTTCGGATTTTCTAAGGTTTGCGCAAGATGGGTTCCTCGAAGTCTCACAAATGACCACCGATTGCAAAGGAAAGCAATTTCTTCTGAATTGTTGGAACGTTTCAATGCTGATGGAGATAACTTTTTGGCTAAGATCGTTACAGGTGACAAAACCTGGGCACATCATTTTGAACCTGAGACAAAAAGACAGTCAATGGAGTGGCATCACCTGCAATCACCACGAAGAATGAAATTCAAGACAATTCCTTCAACTGGAAAGGTCATGATCACTGTCTTTTGGGACATTGAAGGTGTGATTCTTGTGGACGTTATGCCAAGAGGAGAGACAATCAATTCGCAAGCTTACATTAAGAAATTGAAAAAACTCAATCAACGTTTTCGCAGAGTTCGGCCGCACAAGAATCCAGCAGACCTGCTTCTCCTTCACGACAATGCGCGACCTCACACAAGTCTGGCAACACGGAAAGCAATCACCAAATTGGGGAGGACTGTACTACCCTATCCACCATATAGTCCCGATTTGGCACCCTCTGATTTTCATCTATTTGGTCCACTTAAAGATGCACTCCGTGGGACAAGGTTTGAAGATGATGAAGGAGTGATTCATGCAGCGAAGAAATGGCTACATGATCAAGACAAAATCTGGTACGGGCTAGGAATACATGCACTTGTTTCGCGCTGGCATAAAGCCGTACAAGTTGATGGGGATTACGTTGAATAATACCGATGTTTACACGACAGATCCATGTGTATTGTGTATAAATTTCATGCTTTTTGAATAAACAGCTCCTGAGAAAAACGATGTGGTGCATTACTTTCTGAACGTCCCTCGTATGTACATCATTTTTTGGTCATCTTCTAATACGAGCGTTAAACCAATGATCTTGTGATGTATGCCATCTTTAGCGCCTTTTCATTTGATGTCACGAAATTGTGAGAGAAAGAGCATAACAGGGTGACTTAGTGTGACTCTTTATTACTTTTATCTTAACTGTTTGCGTACAGAAGCAGTCATTTTCTTTGGATTTGTTGAAATCTGTACACCTTCTTTTCTGCTTCTACCTACCGGTGGGGTCTCCTTTCTACTGCATTATGTGCTGGCAGTAGTCATAATAAGTCCCATTTGCCCTTTGTGAAATGGTCCGCTTGGGCAGATGCGACAAAAGCACTTTTACACAGCTTTTCTGCATTAAAACAAGTCTTGGATGATATTTCAGATAACAATGATCAGAAGGCAGAGTGTCGTCAACAGGCTCGTTGTCTACTTTCAACCATGATGAAGTTAGAAACAGGAATAATGATCATACTGTGGGATCAAGTATTACACCGTTTTCAAATGACCAGTGCTTCTTTGCAATCTTCTGACCAAGATTTGAATACGGCTTGTGCACTCTATGAATCCCTGCTGGGGTATATTCAAGCTATGCGGTCTACTTTTGCAGACATAGAGCAAAAGGCCAAGGATGTGACTGAGTGTGAACATTATCAAGAACAAACTCGAAGGAAACACAAACGAAATCGAGAGTATGATGATTTCAGTGGTTCCAGCACAATTGATGAATCTCAAACGCCTTCTCAGCAGTTTAAAAGCCGAACATTTCTTGTCCTTATTGATAGCTTGCTCTCTGCCTTGTCAAAACGCCAGAAAGCTTATCAAAAGTTGAATGATGTATTTGGATTCCTTCGTCAGTCACAGTTGTTTACAAAATACATAGAGAAACATTATCCACGCAACACCTGGACCCATGCATACACAGATGGATCAGAAACAAATGCAACAGAAAATGGAGGTGGGGGCGTCTTTCTGACCTTAAGCACTGGTGCAGAAAAAATGCTGTCAGTGGCGACAGGACGATTCTCCAACAACTTCAGTGCAGAGGCAGAGGTCCTGAAAACTGTAGCAGAGGTTATATTGACAGAAGAAAGCGCAGAGAGAAGGGTTGCTTTCTTTTCTGATGCACAGTCAGTAATTGCGGCATTGAAAAGCCAAAATAATACAGACCTGGATGATCTCAGAGTAGTGCTATAACCAGCTCCCCTCCTGGCTGCCTTTACCTTTCAGAGCAGAGTCAGGTATCCATCCACTTACAGCTGGGTAGATTGTAGCGTGACTCCACCATGTCTCCAGCCCACTACCTGTGTAGCGAGAAGCCTGCGCTGAAACCACGGACGCCCTCATAAATGGTTGCTTGTCTAAAATAGAAGGATTGTAGTGGTATGACAAGATCACTAATGTGCAACTGATGACACGAACCAGGCAAGTGCCAGAAGAACGAGACATGAGAAGAAGACGCTGAAGATGGATAGGATACACACTGAGCAAACTTGCTTATAGCTTTACCAGGCAGTCCTTGGTCTGGAACCCCCAGGGTAAGAGAGGCAGAGGAAGACCAAGGAATACACGGAGAAGAGAACTGACGACAGACAAGAAGATGATGAAGAAATTATGGAACGACCTTGAGCTGATAGCACAGGACAGGAAGACTTGGTATAAAGCAAATGCTCCTTAGGGACTTGAAAGCTGATGATGATGATGATGACTAGGTTGAACGGGACGCGCCCCGCCAAGACGAGGCAAAAATTTTACATTAAAAAAAATAAATACATAATAATAATAATAATAGCCCCTTCAGCCATAACTGACCATGGGAATGCGCCCCCGAGGTGGCAGCCCTCAAATACTAACCCACAACCCCTACCTGTTAAATGGACTAATCCCGCGCAGGCGGAAAAAAAGCCGCGCAGGCGGAAAAAAAAAGAAAAAATTGTAAGGAAAGAGTACGGTTGTCAGTTTGGGTAATAAATTTGGAAAATTTTATTTTAGCGGTGAAATATCACACAAGTACCCGAAAAGCTTCTGCAGAGCGTTGAGATTCATGCTATTCTGCAGACTGATTTGCTCGTTGTGACTGACGCTGTGCTTGTCTTTGTGCCGCTTCATGTTGTCGTCGTATTGCTGCTTCTTCTAGAGTCTCGCTTGCTCGTTGTGATTGACGCGATGCTTGTCTTTGTGCCGCTTCATGTTGTCGTCGTATTGCTGCTTCTTCTAGAGTCTCGCTTGCTCGTTGTGATTGACGCGATCGTTTCTTCATCTTAGCATCTGCAGCTCGTTTTGCAGCCATCTTATCATTTTGATCCATGATAATAAGTCTGCAATACTTTAAATTAAAATTTTGTCTTGAAGAAACAATCAAAAACTTACATTTTAACGTTATTTTTAACAAAATGATGAGTTAAATCCGTTTCTGGAATGAAACTGGATTCTACACCGACTTTTCTTCGTTGGGTGTTCCTGTTTTCGGGAGAGTACACATAAGAGAAACAATACAATTAATGTCTAACTTTCAACCACAGTTGCATCCCTTATTTTGACCGACGTACAAACGGCGATAATTATGGATTGTGATGATATGGCTGGTCTCTACAAAAATATAGAAAACTCGTAAACGTCAAAATTTAAGCAGCCATCTTGGCAAGGGGAGATATTTTTATTAGTCCTTAACAGCAGGTGTTTACAGCTTGAAATTAAATTAAGTAAACGGAACCCTTGCATTCGGATGGTTACACCGTCAACCGTTTTAACCATTTTAGTACACATAATACTTTGTCAAACTGCATAAAATGTTAAAAGAAAAAGTAGAAATGCATGTTGTTAGTATTTCCAGGCGTAGACAGTTTGTAAGTATTTAGAAGTGTGTGTAGATGTTTGGTATGTTTTTAGCGGTACGTGTGAATATTATATTGTTATACAATAGAGTGGTACGTGTAGACTGGGTATTTGTATTTAGTAGCATGTGTAGGCGTTGTATTCTTCTTTAATGATACGTGTAGATGTGGTATTTGTATGTAGCCGTTCATTTACAAAACTTGTTCGAATTCACTGACATGCAAAGATGTTTAATTTGTATTTAGTGGTACGCGTAATGTGGTATTTGTATTTAGTGGTACATGTAGATGTGGTATTTGTATTGAGCCGTTCATGCAGAAGCCTTATTTGTATTTAGTGATAGGGACATAATCGAATGGTATGTGTAGATGCGGTATATCTATTTAGCGGTGCGTGTAGATGTGGTATATCTATTTAATGGTATGTGTAGATGTGGTATATCTATTTAGCGGTACGTGTAGATGTGGCATATTTATATAGCGGTACGTGTAGATGTGGTATATCTATTTAGCGGTACGTGTAGATGTGGTATTTCTATTTAGCGGCAAATGTAGATGTGGTATATTTATTTAGCAGTATGTGTAGATGTGGTACATATATTTAGCGGTACGTGTAGATGTGGTATATCTATTTAACGGTACGTGTAGATGTGGTACTTCTGTTTAGCGGTACGTGTAGATGTGGTATATTTATTTAGCTGTACATATTGAAGTGGTATATCTATTTAGCAGTACGTGTAGATGTGGTATATCTACTTAGCAGTACGTGTATATTTATTTAGCGGTATGTGTAAATGTTGTATTCGAATTTAGCGGGTCGTAGAGATGTTTTGGTTATATTTAATGGTACACGTAGACAGGGTATTCGCATTTAGTAGATGTTTTGGTTATATTTAATGGTACACGTAGACAGGGTATTCGCATTTAGTAGATGTTTTGGTTATATTTAATGGTACACGTAGACAGGGTATTCGCATTTAGTAGATGTTTTGGTTATATTTAATGGTACACGTAGACAGGGTATTCGCATTTAGTAGATGTTTTGGTTATATTTAATGGTACACGTAGACAGGGTATTCGCATTTAGTAGATGTTTTGGTTATATTTATTGGTACACGTAGACAGGGTATTCGCATTTAGTAGATGTTTTGGTTATATTTAATGGTACACGTAGACAGGGTATTCGCATTTAGTAGATGTTTTGGTTATATTTAATGGTACACGTAGACAGGGTATTCGCATTTAGTAGATGTTTTGGTTATATTTAATGGTACACGTAGACAGGGTATTCGCATTTAGTAGATGTTTTGGTTATATTTAATGGTACACGTAGACAGGGTATTCGCATTTAGTAGATGTTTTGGTTATATTTAATGGTACACGTAGACAGGGTATTCGCATTTAGTAGATGTTTTGGTTATATTTAATGGTACACGTAGACAGGGTATTCGCATTTAGTAGATGTTTTGGTTATATTTAATGGTACACGTAGACAGGGTATTCGCATTTAGTAGATGTTTGATTGTACTGAGTAGTACGTGTACATGTGGTATTTATATTTAGCGGTTCGTGTAAATTGTTTGTTTGTATTTAATGTTACGTATAGATGTTGTATTTGTATTTGATAGTACGTATAGATGTTGTATTTGTATTTGATAGTACGTATAGATGTTGTATTTGTATTTGATAGTACGTATAGATGTTGTATTTGTATTTAATGTTAAGTATAGATGTTGTATTTGTATTTGATAGTACGTATAGATGTTGCATTTGTATTTAATGTTAAGTATAGATGTTGTATTTGTATTTGATAGTACGTATAGATGTTGTATTTGTATTTGATAGTGCGTATAGATGTTGTATTTGTATTTGATAGTACGTATAGATGTTGTATTTGTATTTAATGTTAAGTATAGATGTTGTATTTGTATTTGATAGTACGTATAGATGTTGTATTTGTATTTGATAGTACGTATAGATGTTGTATTTGTATTTGATAGTACGTATAGATGTTGTATTTGTATTTAATGTTAAGTATAGATGTTGTATTTGTATTTGATAGTACGTATAGATGTTGTATTTGTATTTAATGTTAAGTATAGATGTTGTATTTGTATTTGATAGTACGTATAGATGTTGTATTTGTATTTGATAGTACGTATAGATGTTGTATTTCTATTTGATAGTACGTATAGATGTTGTATTTGTATTTAATGTTAAGTATAGATGTTGTATTTGTATTTGATAGTACGTATAGATGTTGTATTTGTATTTGATAGTACGTATAGATGTTGTATTTGTATTTGATAGTACGTATAGATGTTGTATTTGTATTTGATAGTACGTATAGATGTTGTATTTGTATTTGATAGTACGTATAGATGTTGTATTTGTATTTGATAGTACGTATAGATGTTGTATTTGTATTTGATAGTACGTATAGATGTTGTATTTGTATTTGATAGTACGTATAGATGTTGTATTTGTATTTGATAGTACGTATAGATGTTGTATTTGTATTTGATATTAAGTATAGATGTGGTATTTGTATTTAATGTTAAGTATAGATGTGGTATTTGTATTTGTATTTGATAGTACGTATAGATGTTGTATTTGTATTTGATAGTACGTATAGATGTTGTATTTGTATTTGATAGTACGTATAGATGTTGTATTTGTATTTAATGTTAAGTATAGATGTTGTATTTGTATTTGATAGTACGTATAGATGTTGTATTTGTATTAATAGTACGTATGGATGTTGCATTTGTATTTAAGGATAGATGTTGTATTTGTATTTGATAGTACGTATAGATGTTGTATTTGTATTTGATGTTAAGTATAGATGTGGTATTTGTATTTAATGTTAAGTATAGATGTTGTATTTGTATTTAATGTTAAGTATAGATGTTGTATTTGTATTTGATAGTACGTATAGATGTTGTATTTGTATTTGATAGTACGTATAGATGTTGTATTTGTATTTGATAGTACGTATAGATGTTGTATTTGTATTTAATTGTAAGTATAGATGTTTTATTTGTATTTGATAGTACGTATAGATGTTGTATTTGTATTTAATGTTAAGTATAGATGTTGTATTTGTATTTGATAGTACGTATAGATGTTGTATTTGTATTTGATAGTACGTATAGATGTTGTATTTCTATTTGATAGTACGTATAGATGTTGTATTTGTATTTAATGTTAAGTATAGATGTTGTATTTGTATTTGATAGTACGTATAGATGTTGTATTTGTATTTGATAGTACGTATAGATGTTGTATTTGTATTTGATAGTACGTATAGATGTTGTATTTGTATTTGATAGTACGTATAGATGTTGTATTTGTATTTGATAGTACGTATAGATGTTGTATTTGTATTTGATAGTACGTATAGATGTTGTATTTGTATTTGATAGTACGTATAGATGTTGTATTTGTATTTGATAGTACGTATAGATGTTGTATTTGTATTTGATAGTACGTATAGATGTTGTATTTGTATTTGATAGTACGTATAGATGTTGTATTTGTATTTGATAGTACGTATAGATGTTGTATTTGTATTTGATAGTACGTATAGATGTTGTATTTGTATTTGATAGTACGTATAGATGTTGTATTTGTATTTGATAGTACGTATAGATGTTGTATTTGTATTTAATGTTAAGTATAGATGTTGTATTTGTATTTGATAGTACGTATAGATGTTGCATTTGTATTTAATGTTAAGTATAGATGTTGTATTTGTATTTGATAGTACGTATAGATGTTGTATTTGTATTTGATAGTACGTATAGATGTTGTATTTGTATTTGATAGTACGTATAGATGTTGTATTTGTATTTAATGTTAAGTATAGATGTTGTATTTGTATTTGATAGTACGTATAGATGTTGTATTTGTATTTGATAGTACGTATAGATGTTGTATTTGTATTTGTTAGTACGTATAGATGTTGTATTTGTATTTAATGTTAAGTATAGATGTTGTATTTGTATTTGATAGTACGTATAGATGTTGTATTTGTATTTAATGTTAAGTATAGATGTTGTATTTGTATTTGATAGTACGTATAGATGTTGTATTTGTATTTGATAGTACGTATAGATGTTGTATTTCTATTTGATAGTACGTATAGATGTTGTATTTGTATTTAATGTTACGTATAGATGTTGTATTTGTATTTGATAGTACGTATAGATGTTGTATTTGTATTTAGTGTTACGTATAGATGTTGTATTTGTATTTGATAGTACGTATAGATGTTGTATTTGTATTTGATAGTACGTATAGATGTTGTATTTCTATTTGATAGTACGTATAGATGTTGTATTTGTATTTGATAGTACGTATAGATGTTGTATTTGTATTTGATAGTACGTATAGATGTTGTATTTGTATTTGATAGTACGTATAGATGTTGTATTTGTATTTGATAGTACGTATAGATGTTGTATTTGTATTTGATAGTACGTATAGATGTTGTATTTGTATTTGATAGTACGTATAGATGTTGTATTTGTATTTGATAGTACGTATAGATGTTGTATTTGTATTTGATAGTACGTACAGATGTTGTATTTGTATTTGATAGTACGTATAGATGTTGTATTTGTATTTGATAGTACGTATAGATGTTGTATTTGTATTTGATAGTACGTATAGATGTTGTATTTGTATTTAGTGTTACGTACAGATGTGATATTTGTATTTAGTGTTACGTATAGATGTGGTATTTGTATTTAATGTTACGTATAGGTGTGGTATTTGTATTTAGTGTTACGTATAGATGTGATATTTGTATTTAATGTTACGTATAGATGTGGTATTTGTATTTAATGTTACGTATAGATGTGGTATTTGTATTTAGTGTTACATATAGAAGTGTTATTTGTATTTAGTGTTACATCTTCTTTTTCTTCTTTGATCCATAGCCGCTAGCCGTCAAAACAGTCGATGGCCATCACGCCTGGTGGCGTCTTGTAGGGCAGCAACAAACTGATTCCACTTTGCTCGGTCGGTGGCCATCCTTCGTACAGTGCCTCAACTCTGGTTCATTCTTTGCATCTCGGCTTCTACAGTTCTCCGCCAAGTTGTTTTTGGTCGGCCTCTCTTTCGCTTTCCCTCGGAGGTCCATAGCATAGCTGTTCTTGTGATGGTATCAGGGTCCCTTCTGAGGTCGTGGCCAACCCAACTCCAGAGTCTGCCAGCTATGATGGTGTGCATGTCTTCCTGGTTACTCTGAATAAGTAGTTCTTGGTTGCTGATGGTATTCGGCCAAAAGATTCGGAGAATTTTCCTTAGACAGATTGTGTGGGACAGTTTCGACATTTCCTTCTCTGTTACTCTCCAGCATTCCGCACCATAGAGAAGCACAGAAAGTAAGCAGCTCTCATATAATCTTAATTTGGTGTTTGTGCTGTACTGGGAAGACTTCAAAATGTTGTTGAGACTAGCAAAGGCTGTTCTCGCTTTATTCATTCTGTTGTTAATGTCCTTTCTTGTTCCGCCGTCAGGTGTTACTATGCATCCAAGGTAAGTAAATGCGTCTGTCTGTTCTAACTTCTGGTTCCTTGTTGTTATTGGCTCAGGATTGCCGACATTTAGTGTTATGACCTCTGTCTTCTTCAGATTGATGTTCAGACCCACCTACTGGCCATACTTATTCAGTCTTTCTGTTTTTTTCTTGGATGTGTTGATGTGAATGCGCGAGCAGTGCAATGTCATCTGCATATTCCAGATCTTCCAGTGTAGAAAACGTTGTCCATCTAATTCCTCTTGGACTGCCCTCTGTTGTCTGGCGCATCACCCAATCTATGGCTGTCAAAAATAATGTTGTTGATAAGGGGCATCCCTGTTATACTTCTGTTTTCGCTTCGAAAGTTAGATTTCTCAATCCAACACTGCTTGGGATGTTAGAATATAGGCTTTTTATGATGGAAACAATGCAGCTGGGAATTCCATAAGCCATCAGTATTTTCCATACGCTGTCCCTGTGTATGCTGTCGAAAGCCTTTTCAAAATCAACAAAGTTAATGTATAGCTGTCTCTGCCATTCTGAGCACTGCTCTATAATGTTCCTGAGGGTGAATATATGATCAGCACATCTTCTGTTCTGTCTAAAACCCGCTTGTTCTTTCCTTAGTTTCTGGTTAACTGCTTTTGAAATTCTCTGGATGATTATCCTGCCTAGTATTTTACTGGGAACTGAGAAGAGAGTAATTCCTCTCCAGTTTTTGCAGTCTGCAAGGTCACCCCTCTTGGGCAATTTGATAATTATTCCTTTACTCCACTCTGTGGATGTAGTCTCAGTTTCCCAGACTTGTGCAAATAGTGGTTCTAATAGTTTTGCTGCTAGTTCAAGGCCTACCTTGAATAACTCGGCATTTAGATTGTCGTGACCAGGCGCTTTTCCATTTTTTAACCCTTTGATAGTTGTGATGATTTCTTCTTGTCGAATGTCTGTATTTACGTCTGTCACTTTCAGCCTCTGGAACATTCAGCTAAGTCTCTGGTGGTTCCTTATTCAGTGTTTCTCTGACGTGCTCTGCCCATCTTGTTTCCTGTCCCTGTGCTTTGGTGATGAGATTTATTTGCTTGTCTCTTATTAACGTTATGTTGTTTGCACCTCGTTTTCCACTGATAGTTTTAGTTATTTTATAAACTGTGCTTTGTTCATTTCTCAGTGCTGCCTCTTCTGCCTGTCTTGCATGGTCATCCAGAAATGTTCTTTTGTTAGCACGGGCTTGACGTTTTACTTCCTTGTCCAGCTGACTGTACTGTTCACTATATATTGCCTTTAACCTGGGAGACTTAGCTTCTGTCTTCTTTCTTTTCATTTCCTTTCTTTCCTGGAATCCCAAGCATTACTCGCTGCTTTCCTTGTATATTGTTGAGATGGTGTTGAATTTCTGGTCGACATCATCGGTCTCTGTTCTTTCCTGGCTTTTGGCAATCTGATATCGTCTCTTCATGTCGACCACGAAAGCTTTTCTGGTGAGGGGGTCCTTAAGTTTCGTGATGTTATATCTTTTCTGTTTGACTGCAACTGGTCCAGCAGCTCTGAGTTTCAGCTTAGTCTTGCTACTACTAGGTGATGATCACTTCCCACATCTGCGCCTCTTCTTACTTTCACGTCTAATAATGCACTTCTCCGTCTGCCATTGATCATTATGTGATCTATCTGGTTTCTGTCCCGTCCGTTTGGTGATTCCCACGTTAACTTGTGCACTTCTTTGTGTGGAAAAGGTGTTCCTCCAATGACCAGGTTGTTAATACTGCAGAAGCTTATTAATTTGTCCCCATTTTCATTTACTGTTCCACTGCCGCATTTCTCCATTACTCTTTCGCTATAAGTATTGTGTGTTCCAACTTTCGCATTGAGGTCTCCCATTACTATATTAAGATTGTACCTGGGTGCAGTTTCTATTTCCTTTTGTACCTGTTGATAGAACTCGTCCTTGATCTCTTCATCGCTGTCGTTTGTTGGTGCATAGCATTGTATAATTGTGGTGTTGGTGAGTCTCCCTCCCAGTCTTGTTCTTATCAGTCTGTTGTTGATGGGTTTCCATTTCAGTAAAGACCTTTCCATTCCTTTCTTCAGGATAATGGCTACACCTTCGTTGTGCTGACCATCCTCTCTACCAGAGTAAAGTAGTTTCCCCTGTAGCTGTTTTTATTCTCCCCATCCCGGTCCATCTGCTCTCACTTATTCCCAGGATATGTAATTTGTAGTTCCTCATCTCTGCTGTGATTTGTCTCAGTTTTCCTGCCTCATTCATAGTTCTGACGTTCCAAAATCCAATTCTCGTTTTCCTTTTTGCGGTCAAGGCATCCGTTTTCATGCCAATGGCTTCCTTTCTGCTTTCACCACTGGCAGCCATACGAGCCTGAGACTCCGAATGTCCGTTTAGTATCAAAGTTTTCCATTTGTTGCCGTTTCCGCAACATGTGCAATTTTTTACATAGACAGGGGTGTTGGCCCTGTGCTAAAACCCCAACCTGGAGGACCATAGTACCAGCATTTATCTGACCCCTACCTATGCAGACCAGTCCAGCTTGGTTGAATCTACCAGGAGTAAAACTGCCACTGGCATAGCTCTGGTAGATATGGCATTTGTATTTAGTGTTACAAATAGATGTGGTATTTGTATTTAGTATTCCATATAGATACGCTATTTGTATTTAGTGGTACATGTAGAAATGGTCTTTGTATTTAGTGGTACATGTAGATATTTTATTTGTATTCAGTATTACGTAAAGATGTGGTATGTGTATTTAGTGGTACATATAGATATGGTATTTGTATTTAGTGGTACATGTAGATATGGTATTTGTATTTAGTGATACATGTAGATATGGTATTTGCATTTAGCGGTACTTGTAGATGTGGTATTTATATTTAGTATTACGTATAGACGTGGTATTTATATTTAATATCAGTTGTAGATCTGGTATTTGTATTTAGTGTGACGTACAGATGTGGTATTTGTATTTAGTGTTACGTATGGATGTGAAATTTGTATTTAGTGGTACTTGTAGATATGGTATCTGCATTTAGTGGTACTTGTAGATGTGGTATTTGTATTTTGTAGTACATGTAGATATGGTGTTTGTATTTAGTGTTACATATAGATGTGGTATTTGTATTTAGTGTTACATATAGATGTGGTATTTGTATTTAGTGTTACATATAGATGTGGTATTTGTATTTAGTGTTACATGTAGATCTGGTATTTGTATTTAGTGTTACGTATAGATGTGGTATTTGTATTTAGTGTTACGTATAGATGAGGTATTTGTATTTAGTGCTACATGTAGATATGTTATTTGTATTTAGTGGTACACATAGATGTGGTATTTGTATTTAGTGGTACATGTAGATATGCTATTTGTATTTAGTGTTACGTATAGATACGGTATTTGTATTTAGTGTTACGTATAGATGTGGTATTTGTATTTAGTGTTACGTACAGATATGGTATTTGAATTTAGTGGTACATGTAGATATGGTATTTGTATTTAACGTTACGTATAGATATGGTAATTATATTTAATGTTACGTATAGATGTGGTATTTTTATTTAGTGTTATGTATAGATGTGGTATTAGTATTTAATGGTACATGTGGATATGGTATTTATATTTAGTGTTACGTATAGATATGGTATTTAGTGTTACATATAGATATGGTATTTGTATTTAGTGTTGCATATAGAAATGGTATTTGTATTTAGTGGTACATATAGATGTGGTATTTGTATTTAATGGTACATGTAGATATGGTATTTGTATTTAGTTTTACGAATAGATATGGTATTTGCATTTAGTGTTACATATAGATATGGTATTTGTGTTTAGTTGTACGTATAGATATGACATTTGTGTTTAGTGTTACGTATACAAATGGTATTTGTGTTTAGTGTTACGTATATATATATATATGGTAATTGTATTTAGTGTTACGTATTGATATAGTATTTGTGTTTAGTTTTACGTATAGATATGGTATTTGTGTTTAGTTGTACGTATAGATATGACATTTGTGTTTAGTGTTACGTATACAAATGGTATTTGTGTTTAGTGTTACGTATATATATATATGGTAATTGTATTTAGTGTTACGTATTGATATAGTATTTGTGTTTAGTTTTACGTATAGATATGGTATTTGTGTTTAGTGTTACATATAGAAGTGGTATTTGTATTTAGTACTGCACTAACTAAACGTACAGGAACATTGGCTCCTAAATACCATCGCAATATGGAAGCTGAAATTTTTCGGTCATATAAAAAGACATAATAGTCTGGAAAAAATAGTGATGGAAGGCATGGTCCCTGGAAAAAGGGGAAGGGGTCGACCTAGACGACGGTGGACCCAGGACATCACAGAGAGTCTGAACTTGTCTTTGGCCGATGCAGGTCGACTTGCCCAGAATCGTGATGCGTTCAGAGCAGCTGTAATGGAGACAACGTTCTGGAAAGAATACGTCACATGATGATGATGATTTGTATTTAGTGTTACGCATAGATGTGATATTTGTATGTAATATTACGTATAGATGTGGTATTTATATTTAGTGTTACGCTTAGATGGGATATTTGTATGTAATATTACGTATAGATGTGGTATTTTTATTTAGTGTTACGTATACATCTGGTATTTGTATTTAGTGGTACATTTAGTGGTTCGTGTAGATTTTTTGTTCGTAATTAGTTGCACTTGGAGATGTCTTGTTATCATTTAGCTTTAAGAGAGACTTACATAAAAAATAAAAAAATATTGAAAAGCATTAATGCAATGTTTACGAATTACCTGAGTATAAGCTCCAGCGTGAAAAATATTGTACATATGGTATCAACAATGGTTAGGGCTTCGTTTGCTGTCATCACCTGTAGTTGGTTAGAGATGAAGCAGGTGAAGTAATGAATGAAAAATCTCTACTTTTTCAAAGAATAAATTTATACCCACAAAGAATTTTTCCTTCCCCTGCCCTTGGAAAGGATACTATGCACGAGCTAAAAGAAGGAGGAGCTATGAACGCTGTTAATTCATTCATAACCTTTCAACTCCCCAAGGAGTATAAACCTTCACCAAGCATGTGCCAAGTCTTCCTGTCACGTGCCATCAGCTCAAGGTCTTCTCGTGCCTACTTCATCCCCTTCATGTTTGTCTTCAGTTCTCCTCGCCAGGTGCTCTTTGGCATCTTTATCTCTGATGAGATAAAGCAAGAAAATGACCACTACTTCCAACAAGCGTGTCCTAAGAGGAACAATGATGAGGTGGTGCATAGGGCTGGCAACAGCATCATATGAAACTGATTGTTACAGATGCCAACACTGCGAGATCACACAATTCATTGTGCACAGTTTACCTACATCGAGGTCTAGATCTGTGGAAACACATCACTGAACACAACAGAACGATGAGACACACCTATGACGGGCTGGAAGAGAACCAACAACTTACAATGAAGAAAGACAGCAAAGAGTGAAAAAGTCGTACAAGTCTTATTACAGCCGGCACATATTGGCAGAATAAATGAAAATATCTAGAAATCTAATAAAATTAGTGTTGAAGATAATAAGATTGTAATGAAAAGTGGAAAGATGAGGCAAATAGTTACAAGAGGCAAAACTGACGGAATTATATATATATATATATATATATATATATATATATATATATATATATATATATATATATATATATATATATATATATATATATATATATATATATATATATATATATATATATATATATATATATATATATATATATATATATATATATATATATATATAAATACGCAATGGACAGCACATGGGGACGATTTTGGAAATTTAAAAGCATAGAAAGTAATAAGTTTGATAAGCATTGCATGGTAGGGACCAAAGTGCGTGGAGACACACGATTACCCATGCAAGCCAACAGTGCTGTAAGATCTGAAAATAGGAAACCAACAAAATACCATCGTGAAGACTGATTGATAACGTAGAAATGGATTTAAAAGAAATGGTTGAATTGAAATAAGCGAGAAAAAGACTGCAATAAGTAACGCTGCAGGCTCTAAAATACAAGGTATGTACAATAATCTACTTTTATAGTTTCATATACAACCTACCCAGTAGCTCGGCAGCGTTGGCGTAGCTGGCGAGTCCTTTTTAGGGCTTTAGGCAAGCAGATAGATACAGTTAGTCCTTTTCAGGACTTAGTATTTATCAACGCTCATCGCGTTAGCAGTGAACGGAGTTCACTTATCTTTTGGATGGTAAATGCGCACTGATATAACCAAATAGATTTAAAGGAACGCGCCTCGCCACAAGAAGGCAAAAAAAAACAAAAAACAAAACATATATAGTTTTCTTAGTATGTATGAAGCGCCAACAAGGCTTAGCGCCATGTACATTTCGATGACTGACTGACTCATCTAGTATGTCTGGGAATACAAACGCTGCCAATATTACAATGTGAACGATTGGAACGTATTGAAAGTGAAGGAATGCATGTAGTTTTGGGCTGTACGCGAGATACTCCAATCGTAACAATGCGGAACATGCTTGGATTACTGCGTTTAGGTCCAGATATGCGATAGCCCAGTCAAAAGCCTGTTTGCGAATAACCACAGACAAAAGGTACCCCCTGCATGAAAACACAGCTGCCATTAAGTGAGCGAGAATAAAGAGAGGGGTGTCATGGGTGGCACAGGCAGAGGCAACGATTAAACAAGTGACCACAATTGGAAATATATTCAAAGAGAAAGAGTGGAGAAAATCAGATGAGAACTGGACTAACTACCAATAAGTCATCATCAGATTTGGTAGAGAGTGCATAACTGGGAGAACAGAGCTGGAAATTGATCAGATGATAAACGATCATAGTGGGGATGGTGATGCCATTGTAAACACTGATAGGTCTGTAATCCGTGCTGAGAAGAAATCAGGGTGGGGCTTCTCTGCGAGAGTAAAGGGCAGAAACGTCGCTGAACATGGCGGTGCCTACATAATAACAACCTACGGCATGAGAATGGAGGTAAAGACAACTGCTGCAGCCTTAAAGCGGCTGTTCGAAAACTTCATTAACAAAGGCAGTTATTGTATTCGACTCACAATCCTTGCTTCGGAAGGTCCAAAGTGGATGGCTCCGGCACGAATGGACAAACCTGCATAGAAGCCTCGAATCTTCAGGAACTGGTGTTGATTTACTGTCCTGTTCATGTAAGGATACGCAGCAATGAAAGAGCTGACAACTAGCTTCAAGAGAGCCCACAGAAGGTGCATTGGATATGGATATGCAAGAGATACTGAGGGCAATTAATGATCGCCTATTGGAGAATTACATTGCAATGAATGAATCATCAAGGCTAAGATTGCTGGAATTTAGCATCAAACATAAGACCAGCAGGGATGGACGTATGAAAGGGTGCATCCAGCATGTATACAACCAGCGAGCAAGTGGAACAATTAGAATTAATACCCTTCGACATTTGCTGAGAGCGCACCTATGGGTTTGCTCGGAGTGCAGTGACGTCGATTCTTATCAACAACATTTCGATGATTTGATTTACGCCTGGCGTTTTAAAAACAATCAGACTCATTGGTGTACGAAGGTATAAAACTGTTGTTTTATATTTTACAAATCACAAAAAAAAAAAAAAAAAAAACAGGCTGATTTCTTATAGTACTTTAAAATTATAAGTGGAAAAAAAAAAAATTTGCGAAATACCATATAATCACATATATGCAAAAATGATTTATGTGGTCTGATTACCTTGGAAAGCCAGCGCGGGGGTGGGGGGGGGGGAGGGGGGAGGGGGATTAAATTCCGTTAAAAGAGGGAGACAACATTTAAAAGTCTTCGTTAAAACGTTAACTATATCCCTTGAAAAGAGGTTGGCAAAAATTTAAAAACTTTACAGATATTTGAAGCGACATTGTTTAGAAATAACGAAAATGAGTTTCGAACAAAATGCAGTCTTCCAAACTTTCTACTGATAGTAAATGGTTAAGACGTTGGCTTCACTTAATCTCCGATGACTATTTTGAATCATAATAACAATCCTTCTTCCCCCACTTACCTGCCCAAGCTGTACTGCATTGTCTCCTTCACAATCGAATGTGGTGTTGACCAGCTGTGGCCTCAGCTCAGGCAGAGTCTCCAGGCAGAATCCTGCAATGGACGTCACTACAAAAAGGAATGACGTCACACCGTAGATCTGGAAAAAGTACAAGACAGACATTATTGTAAAACTGAACCATTCACACAGATTGAGATACCATCTATACCACAAGTTCAAAATTGGCGCAACAGATCTGTGCACCTGCAGCACCAGCCCGATGACAGCCGAACACCTACTGCAGTCCTGCCCAACCTACAGCAATGAACGGAGTTGCATATGGCAACAACCCACTTTTGTCAACGAAAAACAGTTTGGAGATGTCAAGAACCTTGAGTTGACTACTGTCTTTACTAGAGTCATTAATGTGGAAGTCTATAAGCGAAGGAGGAAGAAGAAAAAGAAGAAGAAGAAGAACCATTCTGCTTATTTAAAAGAAAAAAACCAAGGTTCTTAAGTTGTTTATTAGGCACTGAGAAAACTCCGAATATGTGTGCTGTGAACCTAGAAGAACCATGTACTGTAAAGAATATGTGTGCTGTGAACCTAGAAGAACCATGTACTGTAAAGAATATGTGTGCTGTGAACCTAGAAGAACCATGTACTGTAAAGAATATGTGTGCTGTAAACCTAGAAGAACCATGTACTGTAAAGAATATGTGTGCTGTGAACCAAGAAGAACCATGTACTGTAAAGAATATGTGTGCTGTGAACCTAGAAGAACCATGTACTGTAAAGAATATGTGTGCTGTGAACCAAGAAGAACCATGTACTGTAAAGGATATGTGTGCTGTGAACCTAGAAGAACCATGTACTGTAAAGGATATGTGTGCTGTGAACCTAGAAGAACCATGTACTGTAAAGAATATGTGTGCTGTGAACCTAGAAGAACCATGTACTGTAAAGAATATGTGTGCTGTGAACCTAGAAGAACCATGTACTGTAAAGAATATGTGTGCTGTGAACCTAGAAGAACCATGTACTGTAAAGAATATGTGTGTGCTGTGAACCTAGAAGAACCATGTACTGTAAAGAATATGTGTGCTGTGAACCTAGAAGAACCATGTACTGTAAAGAATATGTGTGCTGTAGGAGAAGAACAATGTACTGTAAAGAATATGTGTGCTGTGAACCTAGAAGAACCATGTACTGTAAAGAATATGTGTGCTGTGAACCTAGAAGAACCATGTACTGTAAAGAATATGTGTGCTGTGAACCTAGAAGAACCATGTACTGTAAAGAATATGTGTGCTGTGAACCTAGAAGAACCATGTACTGTAAAGAATATGTGTGCTGTGAACCTAGAAGAACCATGTACTGTAAAGAATATGTGTGCTGTGAACCTAGAAGAACCATGTACTGTAAAGAATATGTGTGCTGTGAACCTAGAAGAACCATGTACTGTAAAGGATTACGCCAGATGTTTTCGTGTACGTCCGCAGTGCTCTTATTTATTTATTACTTACTTTTACTTTTCTCTCCACTAATGCCGTGAAGCGTAGTGGGGAGCTGACGTTTGCGTTCCCGAACACAGTGTGTCGTCTTGGCTGCTGTGAGCCCGTGTTGTTGTAGGATGTCTGTGATGGTGTCTATTCATCTGCCTCTTGATCTTCCCCGTACTCTAAACCCAGATCTCCTACTGTTGTAGA
Source organism: Oreohelix idahoensis (assembly GCA_024509875.1). Lineage (NCBI taxonomy): Eukaryota > Metazoa > Mollusca > Gastropoda > Stylommatophora > Oreohelicidae > Oreohelix > Oreohelix idahoensis. Next base: position 818,829 of record JAMPIV010000136.1, read on the forward strand.
CGAGTAATGGTCATTTTTCGGGCTCCATTCTCGTGAGATGGCCAAACCCCTTGATTTTCTGAGTCTCTATGTACTTGATGCAGGATGTAGTTCCCACCATTTTTCTGATGGTATCATTTCTCTTTCTGTCTCTTTGTCACGAAATACGTTAGTTCTCTTTTTGTTTGTTTTCACTGCTCTCCGGCCGTATTATCTACTACTCTTATTACGCGCTAGTTCAGCCAGTATGTATTGTTTACCTTTTCATCGTCACGGTTATATTATCATATATTGTCCTACTACGTCACTCCATAACTATTACTATTACTTCATCTCTTAACCTGTTTGAAACAACATTGATTTCTGTTTGTGCAGAGCGAAAGTGTTTGTTTACGTTCCGTAACATCCTCCGACCCAACAGTAAGATGTCTGAAGTATCGAGACGGGTTAAGATTGCCATATCACAAGCCAGACGGGCGTAAGAAAAGGATGGCAAAAGATAAGCTGGGACTACTTTTGCCAAGATGACATAGGGTGAAAACCCAGACGTTTTATTGGCGAAGGTATTGAACAAACGTTTGATATGAGGACATGGATTGCAGAAGAAATCATTGGAGAAGAAATCACAGACAGCCAGGAACAGGAATATTAGGACTCAAATACAGGACAGGCAATAGGACTTCTAAGATTAGAAGAGTGTAATCCCAGAAACATCACTTTGCGTCTTTTGCTCTATGATACAACTACAAGTGCTCTAAGTTAAACACCTAACTCACATGAAAGAGATGGCATTCGTAAATCAGTTGCCCAACGAAATTTGTTGTGATTCTCTTGGATAAGAACCCTTCAGACACAGTATTACCGCTCTGAGCTTATCATGTAAGCAAGTCTGCTCACAAGCAGGTCAGCTTAGCATTTATCAGCTACGAGCTGTGACTGTGTGGCTTCGACAAGCGTATGTCAGTCCAGCTATGAAATTTTGAGAGTCTAGAACTGGGTCTGAGCGGGCTTATATACCTAATTGTCGTGGTTGAGTTTGAGTGTAGAGTATTTGTCGAGTTGGACAACAGTAGTGAAATCGACAAGGGATAGTGGACTGACAGAGTTATAGATTACACACACAGAAAGGTGTAAATAGGAGATGGACTTGAGACAACCTGGAAGAAGATTTATTCAAATGATCTCTCTCTCCAGGCCTCAACTCACTTTTGTCTGTCTAAGCACCTCCTGCTCTCACTCTTTTCTCTTATCATACATAGAGATTATAGTAAAGAGCTAAAAACAAGTTACTTATAGATGAAAGGGTCGGGAACAGCGCATTAATAAATGTGTAAACTTTATTAAAGAAGAAAAGCATGGAATTAATGCATATCATCATACACAGCATAAATTACATCAATAATCAAATAATCATCAATAGTCATAAATAATCATATACACCAACAACCACACACAGATCACCATTCATAAAACCTGTAGAACACAGAGAGATAAATAAATCGAGTGTCAGTCCGTCCGTTTTCGGGGACCATATGAATTAGCTCCAGTAAGTGGTTTTTTCGTACATATCCTCCATGGGTGATGGAATTAACCTGAATAAAATCACTGTATAGGCGCTATCATTGGTGATTCCTCCCTAATTGCGCAAGGTGGTCTGGAAGACTCTATTTATCTCCTGCTGATCGAATAAACAAACTGAGCGACAGCCTGTCCGCGGTCGTGGGACCAAAAGCTAGCTCCAGAAAGTGTATTACATGTAGATCCTTCGTGAGGGACTAGCCTACAAAACTTTCCTTGTTGGTGCTAAACGTTGGTGACCTCTAATGGCGTGAGGGGGGCTGGAACTCTGTCTATCTTTCTTGCTGGCCAAATAACCGAACTGAGCGACCGCCTGTCCGCGGTCGTGGGACCAAATGCTAGCTCCAGAAAGTGTATTACTTGTAGATCCTTCGTGAGGGACTAGCCTACAAAACTTTCTTTGTTGGCGCTAAACGTTGACCTCTAATGGCGTGAGGGGGGGCTGGAACTCTGTCCATAGATGGCTGCTCATACGTGCGAAGTTCTACATAGACCCAGAAATACACCAGACGAAGTTACTTGAGGACAAGGCAGTCCCTAGCGCTCTTATCCGGCGCTTTTGACCTTTCGTACTAGGCAGTAAATCCTGGTTGAGCTTGCTTGACCGTGGCTTGGCTGAGTGCCCCGTTTAGGCACACAAAGGCTTGGTGCTATCAGATTCTGCTATAGACATGCTGGGCGGTTTTGGATATTCTGGAAGCCGCAATGCTCTGACTGGTAATCCAATAGGCGAGTAGAGAACCACTACTGCATTCGATGTTTCCAGATTTAGCGTTGGCTCGTTGCATTGCGTGAGCTTAACTTGGCGTTGACAAACAGGTTTAGGTTCAGGAATGGAGTTTGACGACTCGTGATGCTAGATGTACTCAGAATCCCTCTAGAACGAAGAGAATGTGACATTCTTCGCCTGACTGGAGACTTGACTCTAGCAATTCGGTATCCCTGAAACCCGAAAATGACTAGAGAAAGGCCTTAACATTTTAGTTCTGTTAAAGTCTGCCTTATCTCATGATGGTCCATCTCGGGCCAGGAATATCTTCACGAATGTGTTTGACGTAGTAAAATTTCAAATCTTATAGCTTACAAACCATTCTACCCGGGACACCTACATAGCCTGATTCTACAGATGTATCGGCGTAATGCGTAATAACGGGTAAGACAAAGGTTTTCAGAAGCAACAACTTTGCGAAAATTCCCCCAGAGAGACAATCATAATATTATGTGCTCTTTGCTCATCTAAGGGCAAACAACCCACAAACTGACCGCGATTGTTATCTCCCCCTGAAACAGATCAAACTCGTTACCCAGGCCTCAAAGGGTACTAGCCGCTCGTGATCAAACGTTTCAAAGCGACCAGAGAAATTCCCCTGTTCGGACCACAGAGGGTACCCGCCGCTAACGAACCGTTTCTTTCACGGAAACCGTCTTTGGCTCGTTCTAACACTTTAAGCGTAACAGATGTTCTTCTGATCAGGCCAGGTGTGCTGACGTAACATTATCGTTCGCTGACCGCTGCAGACTCGAACGTAAAAAACCTCGGGTGGGGTTTGAGAAGGAGAAAACAATTGGGCCACACAGGTAGCAAAGCAAAGAGAAACCAAATGTATAGGAAAACAGAACATTACAGAGTAATAACATTGAGACGAGATGGAAAAATAAATTAAGTCACTGTCTACGTGACACTAATCTAGATTTAACCCTTTCTTTCTCGGAGGTCTGCGTCTGAGTTCACTTTTCTACTCGTAACTTTCGTGGGATTTCAATGCCGTTGTGCGATTTTTTCCAACACAATCATGATTTCCTCGTCAATTCACAAAGATAATGATTTCACACAGCCATAATTACATGTATTTATAGTTGCTGTTCAAATCACCCAAAAACATTTCCGTTCGGGGTATTAATCATAAAGTTAGAGCAGAATTACTAGTTTACGGGGCCATTCCAGAGTGTCTTGCCCATTTCTCTACATTGAAATGGAATTTTGCAAGTATGGTTAATAATAATAAATTGTTTGGTTGTAACGTTTCAGTATTTTCATTATATTTTCAGGAAGATGTTGCCTTATAACAAGTAAAAATGGGAGCCGCGCTGGTGTAATAGCTACGGCGTTGTACTGGCGACCAGGTTTTCATTGTTTAAACCCGGGCGTCAGCGTTTGAAGGAATGTTTACGACCGGAAATTTGACTGAATAACCTGAACGGCTCCTGCACATAAATCCCGTGTGGATGGGAAGGAGCGAAGCTCTTGACCGGGTTGGAAGGAAAGTCCACTGACCCCCCAGCCTCGCAATGACATGTCATTGGGCCAAAAAAGCTGGAAAGCTCGAGTGCCGCTGGTTAGAGAAAAAAAAAAAAAACATGTAAAAATAAATAAAGTCCTTAGAAATGTTAAAAAAAAGTGTTATCTATGATTTTTAAAATTATTTATCAAATTGTTCGTAACTGATAGATTAATCTTCGATTTAAAAAAAAATTGATTAATCAATTAAGGTTTTTTAATCAAACCCAGACCTAATTTTAACGCTTCTATTCTGCCCAAGTACACATTAGTAACACATTTTAAAGTAAATATTAGAAACAAAATGCGCCTTTCTGAACTGCAAACGCCAGCCTGAATCACCATCTTCTTACAGATACTATAGGAATTGACGACTATAAAGTTCTCCAACCAATAGTTAGATACACAGAGGCACAACATAAACTCAACCGTCAGGAAATAGACGAGAAATTAGGTTACATATATCTACTACAAGACCATTAGAAAATATGAAATAGTAGTGTCTATAACAATGCATGGATCGTTCAGGCGTTTAATTTTATAATTAGGTGTTACATCATCATTTCTGGGGTGATCAGATGGTCGTTTTTTCGTAAAACAGTCACTGCTTTGGCGTCATTCAAATGGGCATGGTTGGAATTTCCGGATTGCATATTTACTTCTTCACTAATGTGGAACTGATGGCAAGAACTAGACAAGCGCCTGTGGAACAAGATATGAGAAGAAGATGCTGGAAGTATTGATAGCACTACTAGACAGTCCTTGTTCTGGAATCCTCAAGGTTAGAGAGGTAGAGAAAGACAAGAATAACACATGGAAAAGAGAATTGGAGACAGACATAAAGGGGATGCAGAAGACATGAAAAGACCTTGAGCGGATGGCACGGGACAGGTCGGTTTTGTTGAAGGTCATGCTCCGTGGGAAGTTGACAGGTGAAAAAAGAATATTTACTTCTCTTATATTTCTGGTATCTAATGTAAACTTTCTTTCTTTCTTTTCTTTCTTTCTTTCTTTTTTACTTTCTTACTTTTTTTTTACTTTCTTACCTTTTTTACTTTTTTACTATTATACTGTTTTACTTATTTTCTGTCTGTCTGTCTGTCTGTCTATTTGTCTGTTTTTCTGTCTGTGTTTACTATTTCGTGTTTGGAGTTCATACCATCAACATATTTTCACTATTTGTTTAACTAAAAAACAAACCAACATAGCTAGTCACGTGCTGGAATAAAATCAACAAAGCAAACGGTTAAGGGAAGAGCATTAACAACAGCATCATGTCGAATTCTGGACTATCCGGCCATTTCATCTGGCAAGAACTGAGAAAGAAAACAATGGGTTAACACAGTACTGAATGTTGTGGACAACTACAATGAAGAGCTAGTACTACACTGAGTGATACGAGGGTTAAATAATCTGAAAGTTCTCTTTCTAGAATACAAAACCCTGCTTTCTGCTCACTTCAGACACTTATTTTAATATCTATGCGCCGCTTAAATTTGAACTTGCCTCTCTCTTGTCGTCGATCTGAAGATCCATTCCACCCTAGATTGATCGATCAATCCATCCATCTTCCAGCCATCGACCGATCAATAGAAACATCTACCCCATCAAAATATCGATCCGTCAGTACGTCCATATCCATCTACCTCTCATTCAAATACACAGACACAAATACAGTAGACCTCTAATTATCAGTGGCGTATCCTGGTAATGCGAGCTAGGCGTGCTGCTACTTAAAATGAATATGTAAGCCTACTATTTAACTTCTTCCCCTCTTAATTTAAAAACCAACTATATTCAATTACGCAACGATAGTTAATTATCAATTATCTCCGAAATACTAATTAACTTACAACTTGAAACTCACTGTCACTGTAATAATCTGCATTCCCGGCAACTAACAACAATTAATCACAAAAAACACTGGACGGACACAGCCGATTTTTACAACTCGAGAGCTACAAGACCACCGCACGCATGTTCGTATTGTATTGACGTATCTGGCCATGACCCCGATCCACACAAACCAGTCTTCAAACGTAAAACCGAAAGGTGAAGCACGCAAAGTGACGGAATTACCCGAGAAACTTCGGGCGATTGCTACCAACCAAAAAAACTGCACTATAAAACGCGTCTGGGAAACTGAAACTAGATATACTCGTAGATTCTATGCGGGGAAATCCGTTATCCTGATGCGTGCGGTCCGAAAGCAGAACATTATAAGAGAAATATTTTATAGAATAATACATTAAATTTTTATTTTCCTTCGGGTATAGGTGTGCGCAGCACGCACAGCACACATAGAGAATACGCCACTGCTAATTATCCGAACCCCGATTATCCGAATTGCCAAGTAACCGAATTACCAAAAAACCAAGGAACGCTGGCACAACCTGCGGGTGGCTGTTTGAGAAAACAGATGATGTCTCTAAAGAAACTAGTAGAGCTAAACATCTTGAAATTATTAACAATAATTCTGATTGCCCTGATTGTGGAATAGAAGTGACAGACTGGGTGAAAAATGACGCATATGATGATTGGTTTCATTTTTAGACGGATGAGGAAAATGTTGACAGTATTCAAGATGAGGATAACTGTGAAGACGAAATAGAAGATGTAAAACAGGACGAAGAAGGAGATGAACAAGAACAAGAACAAGAACAAGTAGAAGAATAAAAAGAAGGAGAAGAAGAAGAAGCAGAAGTAGCGAAGGAAAACAAATTATGAACCAACCCCTTCTCATTATGAAGCCTTCAACTGTCTTGAGATAGCAATGAGGTGTCATGAAAAGCTGGTTGAACGCAATGATCCAAAGCTTCCAACACTGAAATAATTGCGAGACTTCGCAGCTAGGAAACGAGTTTCTTTTATTAAACAAACACACTGTTGGACCTTTTGTAATATAGTGCTTTAAACATATTAATTCATAATGACTGTATTGCACTGTACATTTTTTTTTCTCCATTTTTCATGAAACTTTTTGTTGTTGTAATTTGTTATTAATTTGTAAAGAGTAGAGCCGCAATGTTCAATAATTTCTTTAATGTAGGGTGATCATATCGTTTTTAACAAAAAGATGACATGTTATGACTTTTTAACATAAAACAGAGGACAATATAAGACAGAAAGTACGGTAAAAAAGAAGACATTAATTTAAATCTATTAATACCTGATTATGATAAGTAGAACTACAGGGTGTTCCACGAAAAAGCCGCCCGTGACGTCATGGACGTACTGTGTCGGCACAGTACGTCCATGACGTCACGGACCGCTTTTTCGTGGAACACCCTGTAGTTTTATGACAAGGTTAGAACAAATATAAATAAAATTGTAAAGTTTCTTTTCTTCTTTCCACTCTGTAAAGTGTCAGTCTGTATGCTCTGTAAGGAAGAGTGGTGTGTTGTTGAGATCAGGCATGCTCCAGTCTACCCAGCTGTAAATGGGTAACTCACCCTAGTCCTGAGTTAGGGAAGGCAAAGGCTCCAGGGGAAGCAGGCCCTAAACTTGGTCACTCCAACCGACGCAGGATGGTGTATGTATGAAGTAGAAGTGTAGAGTGTGATTACCGCGAATGGTGTACTGTTCGTGTGCTGACCAATATAACCACTCATACACTTGTGTCTACAAGGCACCAATGCAGACTGCTGGAATCTTTGTTTACTCAATTTATTCAGACGTACACACTGGGACATACGAGTACATCATGGTATGTTGACATATCAATTTGTATGTATACATAGCAGATCTGAAGTCATGACACATTCAGAAATAATGGGCAGTACATCAAAAGTTCAATGTCATGATATATTATGGCCGCATCCCCCTATCTGACTAAACGCGTCAGTGAAGGCAGATCGGTAAATAACTAAAGTTATTTGACGTCCATAGTTTGTAGTATATATTATGAAACCACGAAAGGGGGGTTTCTAGCAAGATTGAGATCTCCCTGTCACTGTCCGATAATAGGATAAATAATCTGTTCTCTTGGCAGTGATCAAAACATATGATGACCGAAATCTAACATGGCTGCCTCCCTGAGTTGTCGTTCACTCATTCATAGGAAGGAGAATATAAGCCAGAGTTAATTTATAATGGATATATAAATGATTTCATAAATGTTTCCATGCAGCTCTACGGTGATCAGGTTAATTCACGTAGCCATAACCGCTGCAGGAAAGTCTGTCATCTTCGTCGATACAAAACACGACCCTAGCGATACGAAGCACAATGTTCCATCTAGGTCGAATCGACATGAGATCATCAAAATAGGGTCTGGCAATATATGGAGTCCGAATTATACATTGTACCGTACCTTAGGAGAGTCTCTAACATAAACTATAGTAGAGATACCATCTCCTTTAGAAGAAAACCACTTCATGAATCGTATTTCCTTAAGAATCTACCAGCCCTTTGAAAAATGCGTACCCGCCATTATCACGGTACATCGGAACTCATCACGACTTGTCAAGACAACTCATACTTCCGCTAGACCGGAATAATAAGAATCTAGTCCCGCCTACCCATCCAAAATATACAATATAGGACTGATTCTACTTGTACTAATAATATGTAATACATATGAATTTAGGCCATAAACACAATAAGCAAATTAATATATTTTCTGGCCCTAAAAAATAAGTACAAATAAGAGCAATCCATGCGCCGGATCAATATCAAGAACGATTACTCCTATAATCAAAAGTGTGAATCAAACATGGATTCTCTCGCTTTTACCATAGACAGCATTTTCATACACAAATGAATGAATGTCTATATTTTTCCCATATTAAATAGCCATATAGATTTTTGTAATATGTGCGTCAAAATATGCACGCAACAGATTACCACACCCCTCGGGAAAAAAAAAATGGTACATTTTTTTTTTTTGAAACACATCTGGGAGCAACATACAATAGGCTCACAATGCACCAATAACAATGCGCAGATGATAAGCATAAGTTTTATGACCTTAGAGAAGGTACTTCTCTAAGTATTAATATTTCCAGAGAGGTGTCACCAACGCATACTACAATATTAGCAATGACACAATTTCCACATTAGTTTATACATAAATTTCATCTAAGATATCTTAACATCATGATCATCAAAGACGAAAACCATTGAAAGATCAGCGGTGAATAAATATCAATGAACCGCTAAGTAGTGTTACAATCAATATATGATATATTACATATGTGTACACATTTCAACATAGAAACAACTGTATCAAAGTTGTATAACAGTTATGAATCATGTGGGCATCTAGACAAAATATCTGCCATCACATTTTCTGACCCACGGATAGCTCGCACCGAAAAATGAAATGGCTGTAGAGCAATCACGTATCGCGTTGATCTCGCGCTCTTCAGATTTTTACTCTGAATAGCCATAAGAGCTTTCTGGTCAGTTTCCACAATGAAATGCGCGCCCAGAAGAAATCTTTGCAGTTTAAGGATTGACCAAACCATAGCCAATAATTCACGGTCTAGGACCGAGTAATTCTTCTCTGCGGCATTTAATTTCCGAGAAATATACATCACAGGATGCAGAGTTCCAGAGTACTCTTGCATTAGTGCTGCTCCAATCCCGGTGGATGAAGCGTCACTACGAAGAATAAATGTCTTATCCTTAGAAGGCAATACTAGGATAGGTGAAGTAGAAAACATAGTTTTAACCTTATCCAAAGAGGATTGACATTCTTGAGTCCAATGGACTACATTAGGAAACCCTTTCTTTAGCAAGGAAGAAAGAGGTGACATAATGGAGGACAGATTCGGGATGAATCGTCCATAAAATTGTATTAGACCTAAGAGACTTCGTACTTGCTTTTTAGTCTTAGGAATAGAAATGTTAAGTATCTTACTTGTATTATGGTCTTCTGTTTTTAGGAACCCATGACCAACACGGTGTCCTAAGAAAGATATTTCGCTAAAACCAATACATGCTTTCGATGGTTTCGCTGTCAGGTTATGCTCGCGTAAGATAGACAATAGTTCATTTATACCATTATAGTGATCGTTCCAAGTATCACTGAAAAGACAGATGTCATCAAGATACGCAATGACATCTGAGCGATGAGATAGGATTCGACGCATCATGCGTACAAATGTTGCAGGGGCGTTCATAAGACCGAAAGGCATGAAATTCCATTGGAATAGACCCCTAGGCGTCGAAAAAGCAGTAAACGGTTTGGCGTGTTCGGATAGTGGAACTTGCCAATATCCCTTAGACAAATCGAGTTTAGTAAAGAAGTGAGAATTCGATAGTCTCGTAAGTAGCTCTTCTAGTAAAGGCATAGGTTCAGCATCAAATTTAGTCACTTGATTCAATTTGCGATAATCCACGCAAAGACGTATGTTATTGTCTTTTTTCCGTACTATAACCATCGGCGAAGAATATGCTGATGTGGATGGTTCAATAATTTTTAACTCTATCATCTCATCTAACTCTTTCTCTACCTGTGCTTGAAAATGTATCGGGATAGGATACGGTCTGACTCTTATAGGACTATGGTCAGTAAGAATAATGTCATGTTGAATGACATCAGTTTGACCAGGAATGTCAGTAAGGACATCCTGAAATTGTTCTAACAAAGTAGAAACTTGTTTCTGCTCTCCTGGAGATAATTCTGGAGAAATTGCAACATCTTTCCATGATTCATTAGAGTGAAGAGGAATCATTGGAAAAGGTAAATTTACATCAGAGAAACTCGTTTCCTCATCCTGTATTACTGACAGAGATGAGTACTGTCCATGTTGGACTGGAAAATCGTCCGTTGCCTGGAAAACAGGTTGTAAATAATCAGGACGTTCATGGAATTCCGTGAGCATGTTGATGTGGAAGGTTTTACGCTTCCCGTCAATATCGACGATATAGTCAACATCGGAAACTTTTGATATTATATCGTACGGACCTTTCCAAGAAATAAGAAGTCTATTTTCCCTACAAGGTAGCAAGACAAATGCTTTGTCACCTGGACAAAGTTGTCGCAAACATCTCTTTTTATTGGCAAATTCCCTTGCCTTCTGTTTCGCAAATTCAGAAGAAGCAGTTGCCAATTTGCATGCTTCAATAATCTTGTGTCTAAGTGCGATGACATATTCATAAGAGGATTTTGTGTCATCGACAATATTATCAGCAGTTATAAGATCATGAAGTAAGGACATAGGACCTCGCGGTTTCGCGCCAAAGACAAGTTCAAAGGGAGAAAATCCTGTATGTTCGTTGGCGACCTCTCTATATGCAAAGAGAGCCGCGGGTAAAACCCTATCCCAATCCTGAGGATGATCTTCTGTTATCTTACCTAGTAGGTTTTTCAGAGTTCTATTCAAACGTTCCACCATCCCATTGGACATAGGATGATAAATACTACTCAGCGATCTCTCTATCTTCAGAGTCGACATTACTTGAGACATGGTATCCGATATGAGTTGGGTACCATGGTCGGATAATATTTCTGCTGGAAATCCCAGACGAGAAAATATTAACCAAAGAGCGTCTGCGACATCAGCAGTAGTTATGCTCTTTAGAGGAACAGCCTCCGGCCAACGTGTGCACATATCAACACACGTCAAAATAAATTGGTGTCCTCTAGCAGACTTTATCTTAAATGGACCAATGATGTCTATCGCCATTTTTTGAAATGGCCGAATGGGAATGTCTGCAGCCTGAATAGGTGCATCATGGCGTGGACCTCTGGATTTAATCTCTTGACATACTTTACAAGATCGACAATAGATTCGTATGTCCTTATTCACAGCAGGCCAAAAGAAAGATTGAAGAACTCTAGCTTTAGTACGGGAAAAACCCATATGCCCAGCACACTGCGAATCATGAGCGTGCTGTAAGATTTTAACTCTCATATTTTTAGGCACAAGGATTTGAGAATGAATGGACTTACCGGAGTCTTGTACCATACGTACAAGTACGCCATTCTTCATCGTAATCCAAGATTTACGATTTGTATCCTTATTCGGATCACCTTTTGTTGCCAGAGTAAAGAATTTCTTTAGAGTAGGATCATCTTCCTGCTGTTTGATAAAGGAATCGTGGGAAATCTCCAAGGGATCATCTTGGATCTGCGCATCATTATCTTCAGAATGTGAAGATTGTGGCATATTAAGAGCTTGAGCCCTAGTGATTACTGCATTAGCCGATTGCATATTAACATTTTCCCAATTAGAAATTTGCTGTGGAGTGCATTCTTTCACTCCATGAATGCGACCGATGATAAGATCAGCGATCGGATTCGGCAAGAGACATGCTTGCACCTCTCCTGTAAATAAAGGCGTAGCAATATTGATAATGGCAGTGGAGTACTTCTCCAATGTGCCACCAAATGTTACACATTTGACTATATTGCCTGTAGCTCGAGAAGGATTTACGAGTGATTGCCTCACTCCAATGGTAGTGCACCCCGAGTCGAAAAGTATTGATACTGGAGTACCATCTATTAGGCCCCTATTAAAGACAAGAGCACCCCTTCCATTATGCGCGATTGACGCATGGAGAGCGGGAAGCGGGTGACCGCAGCTTAAAGTAGACACTGTGGTTGGATCGAATAATGTTTTGCATTGCGAACACTCAGATGCTCTAGCAAAATCGAAAGCGGAATTTGCTATACTATTGGAGTCTTTTTTATCATTATTCTGATTATCCGTGTCGTGGAACTCCTGTTGTGCAGAGTTAGCCTGGTAATAAGATTTACCATGTCTTTTGTGTTGTGATCTACCTCGGTTATAATTGTCTCTATAATTATTATTGCCTCTGTTATAACCGCTATTTGGGTTTGAATCATAATATTCATGATCATAATCATCACGCTCATTATATTGAGTATCCCTGTAATATTGTTTCTGTTGTCTCCATGAAGCACTTGGGTAGTTCCTATAGCTACTCCCTTTTCGAGAATTTCTAACATTATGGGTACCCCTCGCGTGTCGAGGACTATCAGCCCGATTCCAGTTCTTCAAAGAAGAACCCTGATTTGAGTGGTTATCTTGGTTTTGATATTTATTCCAATTAATTTTTTTATCAAATTTATTTTTAGCTCCTTGGAATTTGTGTGAGTAATTCTGATTATATTCTGTTGCCGAAGCAACTGGCATACTCTCTTTAATGTTAGAGTTACTAAGAATCATGTCAGGGTGTGGCGTGGCATACTGGTCACAATATTCTTCCATTTGCTTTATTGTACCAGGTTTACGCTCATGTAAGAACTCTAGGAATGATTTATTTACAGAAGACATGACCTTGTCTCTTAGCAATAAATCCGTAAGACCATCAAATGTTTTCTCTGTTTTGGATAATTCAATCCATCGTGAAAGTGTAATTCGTGCTTTTGAGATGAAATCTGAGAATTCTACACCTACCTCAGGTCTCATTGTTTTAAACAAAAGACGGTAACCTTCCTCAGACAGCTGATATCTCTTTATCAAAGCTGCCCTAACAGCATCATAATTATCTTTGTCGGCCTCTTCAACAAAATATAACTTACTCAGAGACTCCCCTTTTAGATTTTCAGACAACTGATTCACATACTGTGATTTGTCAACATTATGAGATCGACAAGCCCGTTCAAATCTAGAAAAGCCAAAATGTTATGTCATCACTGGTAGGGTTAAACGCTGGTACCTTGACCTTGTACACAAAGGGTTTACCATTACCACCAGATGCCTGATTAACATTACTCATACATGTCAATTTTAATTTCTCTAATTCAAACTCATGTTCTCTTATTGCTTTTCTCTCTTCAGCTTCTCTATCTAATCTTCTCTGTTCTGCAGCAGCTTCTAATTTTTTCTGTTCTGCAGCAGCAGCAACTTCTAATTTTTTCTGTTCTGCAGCAGCTTCTAATTTTTTCTGTTCTGCAGCAGCAGCAACTTCTAATTTTTTCTGTTCTGCAGCAGCTTCTAATTTTTTCTGTTCTGCATCAGCTTCTAATTTCTTCTGTTCTGCATCAAATCTCCTTTCCTCCACTTGCATCTGCAATTTCTTAAGTTCAGCAGCAGTATCAGCTTCTTTTTCTAATCTTTTTTCTTCAGCTAGAGCTTTCCTTTCTTCTGCAGCAGCTTTTTTTTCTTCTATTTGAAGTTTTCTCTCCTCAGCCGCAGCTTTTTTTCCCTCAGCAACAGCTTTTCTTTCTTCAACAGCTGCAGCAGTTTTTTTCTCTTCTGCAGCTAATGCTTTGTCATATTGAGCAACAGCCCATTGTTCTAAGTCTTTTCCAGTCTTATCAAGAGATTTTCCTTGTGCAATAAAATAATCTAATGTAGACATATTGTCTTCTTAAATCAGAAACCTGAAAAAGTAAAGAAATTACCCTCTTTCACGTTAATGAGAGACAAGTCTATACCATAGACTTAGTCTTAGTCCAAACTTGTATGGTTTATAATAACCAATGATAACTTGAGTACCTATGGACAACAATAACTGTATCTCAAATACTGTGGGAGACAAGCCTTACAAAGGTCTTGTATATCTCAATGTAATCAAAGATCACTTGGGTACCTGTGGAAAATAATCATAAAGTACTGATCTGTACTATACTATCAGTGTATACCACTATAACTCCTATGTCATATGTCAACTAAAGACATTACAAAGGACAAACAAGAAAATACAATATGAACACATTTGCAGAGATCAAATTAAATTAAATAGGAGAAATGAAAAAAATGATCACAGAAACCGTGATGATAACTGCCATAATATAACAAGACAAATAACGCCACAGTGTATAAACATAAGGGTGTAAAAAACTGAAATGAAAGGAAAGATGAGACCTACAATTATACAAACAAATCAAACAAAAATAAAGAACAGAAAAAATGTTACAAATACAAATATGAAACAGTCGTCACAACTAACCAAATATTTGCAAACTATGTTGCATGCAAATTTCAATTAAGAAATTGCTCCCTATCGAACGCCAGAACAAGACCAATATCACTCGGTATTTCCTGTTCTAGTCACCTCCCATCCAGGCCCGCAACATATAAACACCTACACATATAAACAAATAACATGTAAGCATAAATAGCATATAGCATACAATATAATTTATGTCATGAATGGAATGTGTTGCAGGTATGGTGTTGTAAAGCAGGCACAGTTTATTTTAATTCTAATAACTTGCCACTTTATTGAGTAATAGATTTAATTCTAAACTATTACACTGTCAATTTTTCTCTTTTGAGCATATGAAGATCCAACGATGAACTATGCACTTTATGTTCAACAACACTGTGATTCTTCTGTACGTTGAGAAATGTCAACAATACTGCTCCAGATATTTTCTACACTTGATACCACTGTCCTGTGTAATACTGTCTGTACAGCGAAAAACTGTCAACAAGCGCTGACCTAGATACAGCATCCTATCGGTAATACAGGTCAAGCTGACATCGACTGTATAGCTGTCCCACTGGTGTTGATGTGGTCAAACAAATGTTCTTTCAGCTGTAAACTGTGATTCTCAACACAAAACTGCGTAAGCTGGACCCCACATTGGCCACCACTGTAAAGTTTCTTTTCTTCTTTCCACTCTGTAAAGTGTCAGTCTGTATGCTCTGTAAGGAAGAGTGGTGTGTTGTTGAGATCAGGCATGCTCCAGTCTACCCAGCTGTAAATGGGTAACTCACCCTAGTCCTGAGTTAGGGAAGGCAAAGGCTCCAGGGGAAGCAGGCCCTAAACTTGGTCACTCCAACCGACGCAGGATGGTGTATGTATGAAGTAGAAGTGTAGAGTGTGATTACCGCGAATGGTGTACTGTTCGTGTGCTGACCAATATAACCACTCATACACTTGTGTCTACAAGGCACCAATGCAGACTGCTGGAATCTTTGTTTACTCAATTTATTCAGACGTACACACTGGGACATACGAGTACATCATGGTATGTTGACATATCAATTTGTAGGTATACATAGCAGATCTGAAGTCATGACACATTCAGAAATAATGGGCAGTACATCAAAAGTTCAATGTCATGATATATTATGGCCGCATCCCCCTATCTGACTAAACGCGTCAGTGAAGGCAGATAGGTAAATAACTAAAGTTATTTGACGTCCATAGTTTGTAGTATATATTATGAAACCACGAAAGGGGGGTTTCTAGCAAGATTGAGATCTCCCTGTCACTGTCCGATAATAGGATAAATAATCTGTTCTCTTGGCAGTGATCAAAACATATGATGACCGAAATCTAACATGGCTGCCTCCCTGAGTTGTCGTTCACTCATTCGTAGGAAGGAGAATATAAGCCAGAGTTAATTTATAATGGATATATAAATGATTTCATAAATGTTTCCATGCAGCTCTACGGTGATCAGGTTAATTCACGTAGCCATAACCGCTGCAGGAAAGTCTGTCATCTTCGTCGATACAAAACACGACCCTAGCGATACGAAGCACAATGTTCCATCTAGGTCGAATCGACATGAGATCATCAAAATAGGGTCTGGCAATACATGGAGTCCGAATTATACATTGTACCGTACCTTAGGAGAGTCTCTAACATAAACTATAGTAGAGATACCATCTCCTTTAGAAGAAAACCACTTCATGAATCGTATTTCCTTAAGAATCTACCAGCCCTTTGAAAAATGCGTACCCGCCATTATCACGGTACATCGGAACTCATCACGACTTGTCAAGACAACTCATACTTCCGCTAGACCGGAATAATAAGAATCTAGTCCCGCCTACCCATCCAAAATATACAATATAGGACTGATTCTACTTGTACTAATAATATGTAATACATATGAATTTAGGCCATAAACATAATAAGCAAATTAATATATTTTCTGGCCCTAAAAAATAAGTACAAACGTAAGAGCAATCCATGCGCCGGATCAATATCAAGAACGATTACTCCTATAATCAAAAGTGTGAATCAAACATGGATTCTCTCGCTTTTACCATAGACAGCATTTTCATACACAAATGAATGAATGTCTATATTTTTCCTATATTAAATAGCCATATAGATTTTTGTAATATGTGCGTCAAAATATGCACGCAACAAAAATGTATTTTAAAATGTATGTTTTAAAAATTGTTTAACTTCAACAGTTACCTTTCTACATTGATAACATTATTTTGTCTTTTATTATTATTATTATGTTAGTTTATTTATTTATTTTGCGGAAATCATCTTCCTCAACAATTCAGTATTTTCATTTAAGTAACAATACAACTGACAGTATGAACATTTGTTGTTGTTGGAAATTATAATGTAGAAGTGAAATTTTCTTGATGGAATTCACGTAGAAACTGTTTCTGTATTTTGTACAGTGTACTTTCCATCAGTGAAATGTGACTGTCCGGGTTTATATTATGAAAAGATGCGGCAAAGAATGATAAGGATAAGGGCGAAAAAGTAGGAGGTCCCGTGTGC
This sequence comes from Oreohelix idahoensis, assembly GCA_024509875.1. Classification (NCBI taxonomy): domain Eukaryota; kingdom Metazoa; phylum Mollusca; class Gastropoda; order Stylommatophora; family Oreohelicidae; genus Oreohelix; species Oreohelix idahoensis. The sequence goes on from JAMPIV010000136.1 coordinate 836,068, forward strand.
AAGTTGCGCACGTTCAAAATCCCACGGCAGTTGGAAATGAAAAAAAAGTAGGCCATAAGGCCGCTGCCCTGGCAAAATTTAAAAATTAGAAACCTACTGTAAAGGCTGGATGTTCCCCTAGCCACACTCACTGGGCCATACCGGCCATCACTGTAAAAGTTCTATGAAACTTTCTAGAAACGACACACAGGCTATCAATGTAGAACAACACGCCGTTCATTCCACATGCATAAGTCAATAACGTTGGAAACAACTTGCACGGTTCAACGATTTATTACTGTAACATCACGTCGACAACAGACATCATCAGAACATCAGACAAGCATACTGTCACTGGCATATTGTTCAAGCACTTCATAGACATAGCAATAAGTTCAGTATAATCATAATGACAATAACTCTTAAGCAGCCTGCACGTATCATCGTGCTAGAAATATGTCAATAATTTATATCTATCCCCTCTGGCGAGATAAGCCAGGCAACCCTCTGGCAAAATTAAGCTGCATGAGTGTCGAGCGCAAATATATACTTTCTTTCTGTCCTTCATTCCACAGAACACATTAGATGCATCCATAACAATACGAGCCATATAAGTGCGGGCTCAAAATATAATCTTTTCTGTCCTTCCTCTGACCAAACACAGTAGGTGCATCTATAACAATACGAGCCGTATAGGTGCGGGCTCAAAATATAATCTTTTTCTGTCCTTCCTCTGACCAAACACAGTAGGTGCATCTATAACATTACGAGCCGTATAGGTGCGGGCTCAAAATATAATCTTTTTCTGTCCTTCCTCTGACCAAACACAGTAGGTGCATCTATAACAACACAAGCCGTATAGGTGCGGGCTCAAAATATAATCTTTTTCTGTCCTTCCTCTGACCAAACACAGTAGGTGCATCTATAACAATACGAATAATCTCTTGGACTCTCCTCCGCACTAGGAGAAAATCGCCTTATCCTCAGCCCACTAACTTAGGCTGGTAGCATCAAATTACAAAGTACTTGGCTGCAAAAAATATATATAGTTTAAAGGGCATCTTTACCTTGACTGCCTTCAAGAATAACACCACAAAACAATCGCCATCCTAGGCTCTCCAAAAATGTCAGAATTACTTCAAGAGGGAAATCTCAACCCTTTTCTTAACACACGAAGGACATTATAATATGTTCACAGAGTCAGAGAAGAATCGCTGAACCTCCGTTCAGCTCAAAACGCCCGGCCGACTGACCAAAGACAGCCCGGCTTCCTGTCCCGCGCAAAATCATTGCCTGCGAGAATCATTGCGTGATATGAGTTTTAGCTCACATGGGGACAATCCAGAACTTTCCTGGAAAGACCGATCTAGCAAAGCCTTAAATGGACATCTGTATGGACAACTGTATAATATCAAGGGAAGATAACAACTAAATCTAAAATGTACTAAAAGAATACTACCGGTACATTCCCTTAGACCAATAAAAAATACACATCGATATTTTAAACAATACTGACTGTAACAGTCTAGGATGTAGATAGAATGACAAGATATCCGAAGAAAAGTGACGAGTGGATAAAGACAAAATGGGATACAAAAAGAAAGCGCAAAGATGAAAGAAAGCAATGCCTTGAGAATGAAGAGAACAACAATAAGAAAATCAAATGCATGACATAAATGAATATCATGATAATATTACAGAATATGAGACAATCCTAGTTATCCATATACACCCAGAATGAATAATAAGCATGATACAACAGGCTCGTAACGCATACATGATGCGCTGAAGAGATCAAAACATACTACGCCAAAATCAGGTTATTCTGACGCACAATAGAGCGTCGTGTGAGAAGCAAAAAATATCTCACAATGTTAGGGAAATTTCATACGCCCAGCACCAATTTAAAAAACAATAGGTGCCACACTCGTACAATAAAGCGCAGGGAATATATACGCGCTAGAAAATTACATCATAAGACTACATATATCCCACATAGAAGAAATTTACCAAATCGACATGTCTTGTAATAACAAAAATAGACGTGTCATTCCCATATTATCCTCATTAACTTTTCATATATATCATATCATAGTGTCATATACTTTAATTTAATATAGTATTAATGTACACTACTGTTAATTAACAAGTATGAACATAGATGACTTCAGAAGTTCCATAGCATTTTCTACTGAAGATGGAGCCACTTCCAACTAGACAAGCGTGCAATGACACATGATAAGCAAGGACGACACATCTAGCAATAGCTGGCAAACAGTTGCAACTCTCTATATAATAGCACTGGTTCGCTGTTAGAAAATACAAATGATACACTCTATTTTATAAGTGTAGGATTTTTTAATATACAATTGTCAATCCTACATTTTCATTTATTAACTGTGGCTATGAAAACTTTTGGCCCATATATAGCTATAATTAAACCTTCCTCCGTTACTCTAAGACAGTAGCAGAGAAAGTATTACAGACTACTCCAGAGTCTTAATAGGATCACAGAAATGTACTATCTGAGTGTTAATCTATAACCATGGCTATCTAAATAACCCTGAAATCTATAACGAGGTCTTAGAAGAGAGTCAAATAGCATCATGTGGGCATCGTGACAGTATGTCTGCCATCACATTATCCGAACCACGGATAGCTCGTACCGAGAAGTGAAAAGGTTAAAGAGCAATCGCATATCGAGTGGATCTTTAGTTCTTCAAGTCCTTACTCCGAATAGCTGTGAGGGCTTTTTGATCGGTTTCCACTATGAAATGCGCGCCAAGAAGGTATCTCTAAAGTTTGAGAATCGCCCAAACCATAGCTAATAGTTCTCGGTCTAGAACAGAGTAATTCCGTTCTGCCGCATTCAGATTTCTAGAAATAAACATTACCGGATGCAGAGTTTCAGAATACTCTTGCATTAATGCGGCCCCGATTCCTACGGATGAAGCGTCACTGCGAAGAACAAAAGTCTTACTTGCATTAGGTAGTCTTAAGATAGGGTAAGATGAAAATAGAGTCTTAATCTCATCCAATGAGGATTGGCATACTTGGGACCAACGTACCATATTAGGTGACCCTTTCTTCAATAAGTTTGAGAGAGGTGCTGTGATAGATGAAAGATTTGGAATAAATCTTCCATAAAATTGTATTAAGCCTAAGAGACTACGGACCTGCTTCTTCGACTTAGGAGTTGTGATGTTGAGAATTTTAGAGGTGTTGTTGTCCTCTGTCCGCAAGAGATCACGACCCACACGGTGACCTAGAAAGGAAATTTCACTAAACCCAACATAGGCTTTAGACGGTTTGGCCGTCAAATTATGAGAACGAAGAGTAGACAAAAGGTCGACAAGACCTTGAAAGTGATCTTCCCAGGACTCACTAAAAAGACAAATATCGTCCAAGTACGCAATGACATCTGGACGATGAGAAAGGATACTACGCATCATGCGTACAAAAGTAGCTGGGGCATTCATGAGGCCGAAAGGCATGAAGTTCCATTGGAACAAACCCCTAGGTATAGAGAAAGCAGTAAGCGGTTTGGCGCGTTCAGTAAGAGGAACTTGCCAGTAACCTTTAGACAAATCGAGTTTGGTAAAGATCTTAGAATTAGAAAGCTTAGTGAGCAGCTCATCTACTAAGGGCATAGGTTCAGCATCGAATTTCGTCACCTGGTTTAGTTTGCGGTAGTCGACGCAAAGACGTATGTTATTGTCTATTTTTCTGACAATAACCATAGACAAAGAATATGCCGAAGTAGATTGTTCGATTATTTTTAATTGAATCATTTCATCCAATTCTTTTTCGACTTGTGCTTGAAAGTGCAATGGGATAGGATAAGGTCGGACTCTGATAGGGTTATAATCTGTGAGTATTATGTCATGCTTAATAATTGTTGTTTGACCCGGAATGTCAGTAAGAACGTCCTGAAAATTTTGCTGTTCCTCAGTAGATAATTCTGAAGAAACAGTCACGTTTTCCCATGATTCGGTTGAATGCAATGGGACTACGGAGAGAGGAAGATTCACGTCTGAGAAAGTAGACTCTTCCTCCTGAATGACCGACAGAGATGTGAAATGACCATGCGGGACTAGCGAATCGTCCGTCGCTTCATAAATAGGTTGTAGGTAATGTGGTCGTTCATGGAATTCTGTCAACATATTGATATGAAAAGTTTTATGTTTTCTGTCCACATCGACGACATAGTCGACATCAGAAATTCTATAGATGACAGTGTAAGGACCTTTCCATTAAATAAGAAGTATATTGTTCCTACAAGGAAGCAATACTAGTACTTTGTCTCCAGGAAAGAGTTGACGTAGACATCTATTTTTATTTGCGAAACTCCTTGCCTTCTGCTTAGCAGACTCAGATGCAGAGGTAGCTAACCTACATGCTTCAATAATTTTCTGCCTTAAGGCAATTACATATTCATAAGAGGATTGAGTTTCATCGCTGATATCCTCAGCAGTTATTGGGTCATGCAACAATGACATGGGACCGCGCGGTTGCGCGCCAAACACAAGCTGGAAAGGAGAAAACCCTGTGTGCTCATTAGGGACTTCTCTATACGCAAAAAGCGCAGCGGGTAAAACCCTGTCCCAATTCTGAGGATGGTCCTCAGTTATCTTTCCTAGTAAACTCTTGAGCGTTCTATTTAGCCGTTCGACTAACCCGTTAGACATAGGATGATAGATACTGCTTAAAGACCTGTCAATACGGAGAGTAGACATCACCTGCGACATAGTGTCTGAAATCAATTGTGTGCCATGATCTGATAAAATTTCTTTGGGAAATACTAGACGTGAGAATAATATCCAAAGAGCGTCTGCAATATCTCTTGAGAGGCATAGCCTCTGGCCAACGGATACACATGTCAATGCATGTTAGGATAAATTGGTGTCCTCTGGCAGACTTAGTTTTAAAAGGACCAATAATGTCTATAGCCATCTTCTGAAAAGGACGGATTGGAATATCCGCAGCCTGGATAGGTGCTGCATGGCGTGGACCTCGTGCCTTAACCTCCTGGCATATTCTGCAGGAGCGACAATAGATACTTATATCTTTATTTACGCGAGGCCAAAAGAAGAAGGCAAGAACCCTTGATTTAGTACGGGAAAATCCCATATGTCCTGCACACTGAGAGTCGTGGGAATGTTGTAGAATTCGAACTCTCATACCCTTGGGTACTAGGATTTGCGAATGTATAGACGAAGGCGAATCTCGTACCATACGAACTAATACTCCATTCTTTATCGAGATCCAAGATTTGCAATTTGTGTTATGTTTTGGATTATCATTTTCAACAAGGCGGAAGAATTTTTCCAAAGAAGTGTCCGTTTGTTGGTGTTTTATAAAAGACTCTCGGGAAATCACTGAGTGATCATCGTTCTTATGCACTTCATTAATTTCGGTTGATGGAGTGTGAGAAATATTTTGAGCTTGTGCTCTTGTAGTGACTGCATTAGCAGCCTGAATATTTTCCTTCTTCCAAATAGCATTTTGCTGCGGTGTACACTCCTTAATTCCGTGTATACGTCCATTAATAAGATCAGCAATGGGATTCGGGAGTATACATGCGTGTACACGTCCCGTAAAAAAGAGAGTGGCGATATGAATGATAGCAGTCGGGAATTTCTCAAGTGTCCCACTAAATGTGACACATTTCACTACCTTTCCCGTGACAAAAGAAGAATCTATGAGGGACTGTTTGACCCCGACCGTTGTACATCCAGAATAAAAAAGAACTGAAACTGGCTTATTATTCACTAAACCCTTATGTAGAATAAGAGACCCTGCAGGAAGAGCGGGTAGAGGATGACCGCAACCCAAGGTAGATATAGCAGTAGGTTGGAACAAAGTAGTGCATTGCGGGCATTGAGATGCCCTCTCAAAATCGAAAGCAAAGCAAGCACTAGCATTATTGACACTATTATTGTTGTTACCTTGATTATTAACCTCTTGGGGCTGATGTTGAGCAGAGTTAGCCTGTTGGTATGATCTATCATTATCATTCTGCGATCTATTGCGGCTATTATTTCTATTGAAATCATTGTTATTTCCCGTATTGAAATTATTGTTCTGATTAAAACCCCAGTTGCGATTGTCATTTCCCCTTTGATCGAAATTTCTATTAGATGGGTTTTGTTGTCTACCCGAGAAGTTATTATTTGTTTGATAACCTCTATTGTGGTAACCTCTTCTAAAGTTCCTATAATTATCATGACCAAAACGTTGAGGATTATTAAATTGTCTCCAGTTCCCTGAAGAAGAATCATTACGTGATAGACCCCCTTGGCTCTGTCCAAAACCACGATTATTCCTTTTATCAAAATTGCGCTGAGGCCTTTGAAATTTATGACGAAAATTAGGACCATATGGTGTTGCTGAAGCAACGGTTAAACCTTCTTCGACTTTAGAGTTGCTAAACGTTTCATTAGGATGTGCCGTGACATATTAACGGCAGTATTGTTCCATATCTATTATATTTGGAGGTTTTCGCTCATGTAGAAAGGAAAGAAAGTTTGTACTCACAGATGACATAATTTTGTCACGCAGCAGTAAGTCAACAATGGCCTCATATGTGTGTTCAGTTTTAGTGAATTCTACCTAACGATTAAACGCCAGGCGAATTTCTGATATAAAGTCTGAAAAGTCTTTCCCTGTCTCTGGCGATAACCTTCTTCATCCAGTTGGTATTTTTGTAACAGGGCCACTCTGACAACCTCATAGTTATTTTTGTCTTCCACCGACATCATAACCTTTTGAGCATCACCTGTAAGTAACCTAGCAAGTTGCTCACAATATTGCGACTTATCTATCTTATGGGAGTCGCATGCCAACTGAAATCTATCTAGATAGAATGCAATATCATCTCGAGTAGGATTGAAAGCAGGCAACTTAACATCATAAGTCTTAATATTTGCCTTGTCAGAAGTTGTTTGATTGCTTGTACCATTTTGTGCATTACTCGAATTTACCACTTTTATTTTCTCCAGCTCCATTGCTAAAACTCTTTCGTCATGTAACATTTTCTCTTTTTCCCTTCTTTCTTCCGCTTCTAGCTTCTGTTTTCTTTCTTCAGCTTCTCTTTGCTGCTGAATTTTTCTCTCTTCAGCTTCTAGCTTCTGTTTTCTTTCTTCCACTTCTAGCTTCTGTTTTCTTTCTTCAGCTTCTCTTTGCTGCTGAATTTTTCTCTCTTCAGCTTCTAGCTTCTGTTTTCTTTCTTCCACTTCTAGCTTCTGTTTTCTTTCTTCAGCTTCTAGCTTCTTTTGTTCCATCTCCATTTGGAGTTTTCTCTCATCTGCTTCTCTTTGCTGCTGAATTTTTCTCTCTTCAGCTTCTAATTTCTTTTGTTCCATCTCCATTTGAAATTTTCTCTCATCTGCTTGCATCTGCAATCTCCTATCTTCAGCCTCTCTTTCTAATTTCTTCTCTTCTATTTTCTGTCTCTTTTCTTCAGCTTTCTGTGCCTTGGCATATTCCGCAAGTGCAAATTCTTTTAATTTATCTCAAGTTTCGCCAAGGGCTCTCCCTTGCTCAATAAAGTAATCCAATGTAGACATAATGTCTAATTATGAGATCAATACTTTGTATAGCTCACTCTGTCCCAACTTAGTGGGTGACAAGTCTTTTGTCAAGAACTTGTATAATTAATTTAACTTTCAATAATACAATAAAATATCAATATACTTATTGTGCATATAAACATGCCAGTGTATAATAATAGTGAATAGTATCAACCAGCATAACAAGGGCAATATACAAATAACAAATGAAAACGTTCGCAGGAATCAAAAGAACAATACAGCAGAACCAAAGCAAAATGTTACAAAAAATTGTAATGACAACTGCGAATAATTACAATAAGACAATGACAACACAGTGTATAAACAAAAAGGTGTATAGAAATAAACGATAGGAAGGGGAGGCAGACAAATACAAACAAATCAAATCAAAACTAAAGAACAGAGAAAAAAATATGAAAACGACACTAACACATCTCGTCACAGCTAAACAATAAATATCAGCAACAAAAGTCGCTTGTAATTTCCACAGTGGGCAATTTGCAATAGTCCCTAAAGAACGCTGTCGTAGGCCCTCGGTAAAGTGGGATACCCTACGACAGTCACCGCCCAACCAAACCCGCAGAACTATAAATAGATATATAACATATAAACATAAGATGTAATGATTAGTGCTGAGGAAGGCTTAATCACTAAACATATAGAGTCACAGTCTACAAACAGCCACTTATCTTCTTAGGTGAAAAAACCTGGTCTCCGAACAGCAATGATGTACAATAATACAGGAAGTGGCCTCCAAAACAACAGGAACAAAGATGTTCTCATGCAACCACCGTTAAGCGAGAAGATCCAACGCTGAAGGGATACAACAACGACCACAACCGGCACTGACCTCCTAACTAACAGCAACGATGACAACAGGGACTGTCAACACAGCAGCAAGTACAGACGTCCGACGTAAGCTGGACCCTTGTATTCTTCGATAAACGAACTGGCGTTGAACATTTCTGGTCAACGCCGGGTACTTCCAGACGATGATGACAAAAGTTGCTTCTTGAAGATGACAGCCTCGTCAGGCTAAACACTGTAGAAGTAACTTAGTGGTAGCTCAGGAAGATAATCAATGTTATCGACAATTTTTACTTTGCAGATCTTGTGACGCAAATGTCGTTTGGGTACACGCCATGAAAACTGGCGACCACTGTAAAAGTTGGATGTTCCCCTAGCCACACTCACTGGGCCATACCGGCCATCACTGTAAAAGTTCTATGAAACTTTCTAGAAACGCCACACAAGCTATCAATGTAGACAACAGCCACATGCATAAGTCAATAACGTTGGAAACAACTTGCACGGTTCAACGATTTATTACTGTAACATCACGTCGACAACAGACATCATCAGAACATCAGACAAGCATACTGTCACTGGCATATTGTTCAAGCACTTCATAGACATAGCAATAAGTTCAGTATAATCATGACAATAACTATTAAGCAGCCTGCACGTATCATCGTGCTAGAAATATGTCAATAATGTATATCTATCCCCTCTGGCGAGATAAGCCAGGTAACCCTCTGGCAAAATTAAGCTGCATGAGTGTCGAGCTCAAATATATACTTTCTTTCTGTCCTTCCTCCGACAGAACACATTAGATGCATCCATAACAATACGAGCCATTTAAGTGCGGGCTCAAAATATAATCTTTTCTGTCCTTCCTTTGACCAAACACAGTAGGTGCATCTATAACAATACGAGCCGTATAGGTGCGGGCTCAAAATATAATCTTTTTCTGTCCTTCCTCTGACCAAACACAGTAGGTGCATCTATAACAATACGAGCCGTATATGTGCGGGTCCAAAATATAATCTTTTTCTGTCCTTCCTCTGACCAAACACAGTAGGTGCATCTATAACAATACGAATAATCTCCTGGACTCTCCTCCGCACTAGGAGAAAATCGCCTTAGCCTCAGCCCACTAACTTAGGCTGGTAGCATCAAATTACAAAGTACTTGGCTGCAAAAAATATATATAGTTTAAAGGGTATCTTTACCTTGACTGCCTTCAAGAATAACACCACAAAACACTCGCCATCCTAGGCTCTCCAAAAAATGTCAAAATTACTTCAAGAGGGAAATCTCAACCCTTTTCTTAACACACGAAGGACATTATAATATGTTCACGGAGTCAGAGAAGAATCGCTGAACCTCCGTTCAGCTCAAAACGCCCGGCCGACTGACCAAAGACAGCCCGGCTTCCTGTCCCGCGCAAAATCATTGCCTGTGCGAATCATCGCGTGATATGAGTGTTAGCTCACATGGGGACAATCCAGAACTTTCATGGAAAGACCGATCTAGCAAAGCCTTAAATGGACATCTGTATGGACAACTGTATAATGTCAAGGGAAGATAACAACTAAATCTAAAATGTACTAAAAGAATACTACCGGTTCATTCCCTTAGACCAATAAAAAATACACATCGATATTTTAAACAATACTGACTGTAACACCAACCCACCACAAAAATATTTATAGAATGTGTGCTACGAAGTTCGTGCACTGTGCTGAGATCCTCCTTGTATAATCTAAGGCAGGAGATCATGAGTGCATTCCTTTGCAGTTTGTTCAATATTTACTTGTTAATTAAAAAAACTTCTTACAAAATATATTTGCATTAGATAAACATCATCAAAGTCGAGTTCAATCTTCGAAAAAAAAAGCCAGACAAACTGCACTTTTGAAAAAAATTCCGTCCGGATGCCCAATTCTAAAGTTAAAAATAGGGCAGATCCGGGGACAAAAGGACATATGATCACCCTACTTTAAAGTGTGCACTAATAAATCAAATATTGTTTCGCGATCCTTAATCCAATGATCAGAAATTTCGGTTATCAGAAAATTTCGAAATTTCGATTATTTACGAATAATCATTGTCACGAATGAATTGCTGGGAGCTGCTCCTGTGTGCGGGAAACTACATTGGTTATTGCAGGGGTAGCTCTGTACCATAGAGCACTTTTGGGAAATGTGGTAAGAATCGATGGGGTATTCAAGTGTGTTGCGGGAAACGTTGTCAGGGACTTTTGGATTGTGTCGGTGGAGGTGATAAGACGTGTAAGGGTCAGTATAGGATCCTTGAGCTGTGTATATGAAGATATCTCCAGTTTATGTCCACGGGATGAAGTAAATATATTTCACTGTAGAGCTGTATGTTAAATCGGACATGGCGGATGTGAAACATTGATTCGTGGCGTGCTTGAATGCTATATATGAACAAGTAGATTTTCTTCATGCATCTCTAAATTAATCGTTGTGAATAAATATATGGACCGTAATCCAGTTCTCTAGAGTTCTCGATGATGTTAAAGGTTGACACGTTGTATTGATCATATCCCAGTTCTGTTCACAAGACAGTCTATGTGTCAAGGTTTACAAGCCTATACTTGTAATAATAATAATAATCATACGACATCTTCTAACAGAACCTGCAGGCGTGGGGTGCTTCGTTTCTTCTCCCACAGCCTCTCAACGACAGGTAATATTCAACTACCTGCGGATAAAAGGTTTTAAATCAGTTGATGCCAAGCTTTCCCGTTTTGTTTCATCGGCTCATGTTGTCTCCTTGTATACGTAATCACCATTCCTCTTCAGCTCCCCAAGGAGCATTGGCCTTCAACAAACTGTTACGCACAGATTCTTTTGTAGGCAATGAATATAGAGATATATATAGAAATATATTTATTTATCTGTTAACACTTTTTGTTGAGAAATACTTAGATTTACGTCGGCCCATCTTGAGTTGAACTCTGGGGGTCACGCGTTTCTGCGCATGTGTCGAATCGTGGTTGTCGAGAGAGACTTCCGTGATGATGGGCGGATCCTGATCGCTGTGCGGACAGAAGTCCGAAGATTTGTTCTTGCTGTGAGATTCTGGGGGAAGGTGACATCGTCTGTGTGACTATTATGTCCAGTTCCTCCCCAGAATATATTCTTAGCGCCAAAGGAAGGTGGGTGCTATTTTTCTAGTGTTTTTCTTGGATGATAAGGTAAAGAGAGACAGTTACTGTACCTTTTCAAATGCCTAGATCTGCAGCCATGTTATGGTCTGCACATGTATATGATTGACTATTTTCGAGACGACATTTTGCTAGCAGCACCATTATTCGTATGATATACATTGCATTATTATGCATATAATCTACACAGCATTATTGATATGATAGACAGCGCCCTTTACTTATGCTTCATTATGCAGCTTCGGAGTGAGCGAAGCTCATCGAAGTCAGGAGCCATTTTTGGATCTCGCCTTTGCCTAAGCGGATCATCGTTCGGAGAACAGGAATGCCTTATTATCTGACGATGGTACAAAGATCTGTCTACTATGGTAACCCACTACTGTGGTTTAAGATTGTCGTCACTTAAGCCTACTGATTTACGGCTTGTAATTCCTCGACAGAAGAGGTTCTGTCAGGGAGCCATTTATAATAGACGTTTACAAACATTAACTGACGCGATCAGTGAGTTAGGCTTGAAAGTTATACAACTAGAACCCTGAGGAACTAGCTACGAATGTTCTGTTGTATCCACATTCTATACGAATGCATATTTGGTGTCGTAGACCATTTTGTCGAGTATGTGATGTTCTTTGCCAACCTGTTCCAGTGATTATATATGTGTCGTCAGAGTTTGCGTCCTATTAAATGTGTGAAATTATCAACAGTAGTTCCAGACATCATTGACTTTCATACATAAGTGAATGAGTGCCTTATTACTTGTCAACTTTGCAGAACAGTACCACCCATTCGCATAACGTACATTTGCACTCTCATTCAACATAAACACTGTCCCGTGTCGGGGCCTCAATACTCTATGGACAAGGTGACCTGTATGCCCAACACTGTGTCGGTTTGAGTTGACCATAATACCTGTATCAATGTGGTAACCAGAATTATACTACATCAACCGATCCTACTCCAACATTTAACATTCATCACAAACGAATGCCAAGTTTTGTTGACTTGAACTATTCGTATTGTTTTGTACTATGACCTACTTTTATGCAAGACCGACCAGAACATTCAACGTTCTCCCAGTTTACATTTGCTCTCTCTTTTTTTTTTTCAGTCTTTCCTAAAACTTCCATTTCCTCTTTTTCTTGTCGGGCCCACTTCGGAACCACATATTGGCCTGTGTGTATTGCTAACATATATACACTAACCGTCTCTATTTCCCGTCCCCTTTATAATCTGTTCTTTAATCCGTATGTTGTTTAAAATGCGTTAATCGCGCTTGATTACACTGTATAATGAAAAGAAACCAAAAACACTCTAAGAATGTACTTCTATCTGCTCATCCGGGAACGGAAACAGCACACTTTAATTTAAAAACCCGTTGACGGGTTATTGCTAGTTAGAAAATAATTTCAGATATTATATGAAAAAGAAATCTGAGGAAAGAAAATAAAAATCTGAAGAAGAAGAGGAATAACAGTAACAATTACAACACGAGTAAAATAAGAGTAAACATAATGAGAAGAAAAAGAAGAACATATGAACGAAGAAGAAAAACGAAAAATGGAAGGAAAAAACAAGAACTGAAGGAATACAGGATGAAGAAAAAACAGAAAGAAGAAGAGATAAAAGAGAAGGTACATAGGCAACAGAAGAAAAAGAATTAGAAGAAATAACTGTTCAGAATAGTAAATGAAACATGTCTACGATGAAGAGAAAGAAGTCAGTCTGCGATCAGCATCGTAATCAAAACTGTATTAACGTATGTACAATCGCACAGTATGGCGTCTTGCATTTTGTTGTTGTTTTTGTTTGGTGATCGTCATTCTTCTAGCATCAGAATCAGATACAGAAACAAATGGGATGGACAGCATCCAGGTTGCACACAGAACGATGCACTACTACCAGCTCAACAGACGAGAATATGTGGTAATCTTCAGACTCCGCAGGGGCCACAACAGATTGGGATACCATCTATTCAACATGCTAAAGATATGAACTACCAATGAGTGTAACTGTGGCACTGATAAAATGACTGCTGAACGTCTGCTACAAAGATGTACAACATATGAGAAACAGAGAAAATGTATGTGCCGACACCAGTACCAGCGTTGCCACTCCTGGGTGGATTCACCTAGATCTAGGTTTTTTTTTTTTTTTTTTTTTTTTTGGGGGGGGGGGGGGGGTCCCGTCTTGGTGTCACTTTCTTCATTAGTTGAGGAACGCCATTTAGATTTCGCCCAAAATTGGCCAAAATAGCCCAAAAATCGCCCAAAGTAGCCAGCAAATCGACCACCATATCGCCGATATCTACGTTTTTTTTCATAATTCAGAGTGGCAACGCTGACCAGTGCCATTCGCGGAGAAGCTCTAAGCAAATGTAAATAGCCCCGACCTGACAAATGCTTTCTTTGAAAACATGTAGACAGACGTCTGAGAATGTACGAACAAGAGGAAGAATTCTGCTAGAAGTCTACTTCAGTTATCTGTCTATTCTTCACACACGGAGAGAGAGAAATAAGAGAGAGAGAGAGAGAAATAAGAGAGAGAGAAAGATAAGAGAGAGAGAGAGAGAGAGAGAGAGAGAGAGAGAGAAAGAAGAGAGAGAAATAAGAGAGAGAGATAAGAGAGAGAAATGAGAGAGATAGATAGAGAGAGATAAGAGAGAGAGAAATAAGAGAGAGAAATAAGAGAGAGAGAAATAAGAGAGAGAGAAAAATAAGAGAGAGAGAGAGAGAGAGAGAGAGAGAGAGAGAGAGAGAGAGAGAGAGAGAGAGAGAGAGAGAGAGAGAGAGAGAGAGAGAGAGAGAGAGAGAGAGAGAGAGAGAGAGAGAGAAGGGCAGGGAGGCAGAAACAGTGTAAAAACCCCTCATCCCGAATCTCATCGTTTATATTCTTAGAATTATCTCCGATCGCCACCTCCGTGTGGATTCCAGGGGATTTAGATTATGAAACTAATTTTCATTCCTCATTTGGGTTCTCTGGTTACAATTCACTGGTCGAGTTCGTGTATGTCACTCCGATCTCCTGTCTCACGGGTATATCTCGTTACAAGTGTTGCACAGGATCAATCCCCGATGTTCACTTTCTGTCTGCCTTATCGACGAGTTTATAATTTTCCACCCGTTCATTACCGTTTACTACTGGCTAATTCCTTCGGTCTTTTAAATCTGTCTCTCTTCTCTGTTTCCGTGTTAGGATCACTGCCATCAGTACCTTGATCATCTTCGGTATTCTACCATCATACACCAGTTACTTTTCCCGCCATTTGTGCTTAAACGTTAGCTCTGCATCTTTCTAATTCTTTGACTTGGAAATTATTTTTAACAACTTTATTTTCTTATGCTGGCCTTCAGTTCTTCACTCCGCGTATTTTTTTTTTTTTTTTTTACATTTAATGTATTTATTTAATTTAGTTCTACTGATACTGTCTGGTTCTCTCCATCAGTTCCTTAATAGAGGATCTTGTCATACCATTGAATATTTTAATTCTGTGCAAGCACTAATGTTTTAAAGTTAGTAGCTACCTGGCGCCCGCCCATGTTTCAAAGTTATACAGTATGAAATGAAACCTGCAGGAGAGGAGAAAGATAAAAGACAAAGAACACAAGTAGGAAGGACACCATGACAGAACATGATTGGTGGTGGACAAACATAGAGAGGGAAGAAGGACATTGTGACAAAATTGATTTATGGTGGATACATCTAAACCGGGAGGAAAGACATCATGGCAGAAACTGATTGATGGTGGACACACCAGGGAGGAAGGACATTGTGACAAAATTGATTTATGGTGGATACATCTAAACCGGGAGGAAAGACATCATGACAGAAACTGATTGATGGTGGACACACCAGGGAGGAAGGACATTGTGACAAAATTGATTTATGGTGGATACATCTAAACCGGGAGGAAAGACATCATGGCAGAAACTGATTGATGGTGGACACACCAGGGAGGAAGGACATTGTGACAAAACTAATTGATGGTGGAGACATCTAAACCGGGAGGAAAGACACCATGGCAGAAACTGATTGATGGTGGACACACCTACATAGGGAGGAAGAACACCATCACAAAAACCTATTGATGGAGGAGATTCATACACAGGGAGAAAGAACGCCATTACAAAAGCATATTGATGGAGGAGATTCATACATAGGGAGAAAGGACAACGTGGAAGAAATTGATTGATGGTGGACACATCTACACAGGGAGGAAGAACGCCATTACAAAAACTTATTGATGGAGGATATTCATACACAGGGAGAAAGAACGCCATTACAAAAGCATATTGATGGAGGAGATTCATACATAGGGAGAAAGGACAACGTGGAAGAAATTGATTGATGATGGTGTGGTGAAGTGGGAGGTTATAAATATTTATAGGGGACTTAGTGTACTGACTGAGATCAGCTGTGAAGGTATCTATATCTAATAAGAGTAGTGTATTATAGATAACCTTACTTGCTGCCACATATCTATATATCTCAGTCAGAATTATTCTGGAATAGTGTGATGACTACGTTGTATGTCTAGGGTATGTGTATGATGAAGTGTAAGTCATAACAACAACAGACGGATAAACAATTTAATTTATTCCACCACACTTGACAACACTGTGACACTCACATACATAAAACACTCTACAAGGATATCTTAAAAGAGTCACTGATAACTTTTCAAATAACAATATGTATTCATTGTTGGCATGAATGAATATGTGTCCTGATTCAACTACAAAGGGAACCAGGAATCACAATCAATTTAAATTACAAGTTATATGTACAGAATTTATCAATATGAATATAGTAGTGACATATATTATTAAATAGTAGCAATATGAGGTAATACTGGTTTTGTTTTGTTCAAGCTCTGTTGGTATTTGTCATCATGACTTCAATAGTTTGTCTTTAGGGACTAGTATTGGAGATGTTCTCAGTTCCTGATATTAAGACAATTAAATTCCCCTCTGAATGTTATTTTTATAAAGTCATTTCAAGATGAGGGGACATAATGTTGAGCTCAGCTGGCCAAATCAGCTTATCTTGCGTGATGGCGGCAGGAAGGACTCCTCTGCTCGAATTCTCCCCTGGGCTCTGGAGACACCTCACTGATAGCTAAAAAGACCAAGGAGTATGCTGTCCGACTCTGGATTCAGCAAAGCTCTGACCAGGTGCTGCTCAGTACCATCAAGACCACGGTCCCACAATTTCATGGAAATAAACACAGATACGTTGATTAGCAATGAATTCTGGCACAATTACTGGCACAAATTCCCATCTGCTTATGTTCCAGGCTTTTATTTAGCAAAAATATGAGCTGGCTTCAACGCACTGATGCTTTATCAAGCTTATTTAAACAAGTGGTTTCGAACTAACGCTCCTAAGTGATTATATCAGCGAGTCTAGCCAATGAGGCCCCGTTTCGACAAGTGTTTGAAAAAATGTTACCTTCCCCCGTCTCCCCTAACAACCAAGATAGAATTTATAGCCCGACCAATCGTGGTTAGTCTTTCATTTGTTGCGCTCCAATCAATTTGGAGTTTACATGGTAGGCTAATTCTGTAACGTAAGATTTTTTTCAAACACGTTATAAAAAAAATTTTATGAGCAGAAATGATTCCATGCTGTCAGGCATCCCCACTATTTTATTTTGGGTATAATTTATTAATTCCTGGACTATTTGCGTAACGTTTTACATATTCTTTGTCAGCAAGCCCTAAGGAACCCAAATATACAAATTTAAAAGAGCTACGTGGCTGCGTTCAAAATATGTATTTTCTACCTCCTGTTTCGAAGATGTGCTGTCTGGGTACTGTTATGTTTTCAACCGTAAACCCATCTAATGTTATCTTTTCTAATAAGAGTTTTTCAGGATTTATAAACCTAACTCTGGGATGGGTAATGTATTTTATCACTGTCCGTCTGAAAAAAAAAGTTAGTGCATGTAGTCTTACACGCGTGATGGCAGCATTTGTGTATCGCGCGACGCGTGTTGCATGCGTTCCTGATTTTCAGCCCTCCCTCTCTCTTTATCCTTTAGTCCATCTGTTCGTTCGTTCCGCCGTGTATAAAATGGAATGAATGAAATATTTAAATTAGGTCATTGATCCGCTGGGTATCTCAATGTTTTTCCAAGAAATACAGCACACGTTTCATTGAAGAACGCGGGTAATAATATAGTAGGCTTTTACTATCAACGTGAAAGCGTTACAATTTGCAGACGAAGCATAAAACAAAGGGGGATTTCGAGTACTGCCATTGTGACAGCACTGTTATTTTACCATTGCTCTTCTCTTTATTAATTTTATTTGTTAGGCTTCATATTTACCTAATAATTTATATATGTGGATTAGAATATTCCACGACACCTCCCCTCTTAAAACAGACATTATATGTCAGTCCTTTATTCTATATACACATAGAGAAATTTATTATTATTTCTGGGGTTTACGGTGATTCTCATCACACGGATGGCGGCTTAAAAAATCAGCTCCCAAATTGGTTTTTCCAGATATATACTCGATGCTAAAATTATAGGGAGCCAGAAGTAAAGACCATCGGAGTAACCTAGAGTTCTCATGCCTAGCCTGTGCTAGAAACGATAAAGGTTTGTGGTCTGTTTGCAACTTAAATGCCTTCCCATATAGATAAATATTGAATTTCTTTATTGCCCATATTACTGCAAGACATTCCTTTTTCGCTAGTTGAGTAGTTGATTTCAGCTTTATTCAACTTTCTGCTAGCATATGCCACTGGGCTTAATTCCCCATCCAATGCATCTGATTTCTGTAGTAGAGTTGCTCCTAGCCCAATATTACTGGCATCCGTCCTTACAATGAATTCTTGACTTAAGTCAGGTAATTTCAAAATGGGTTTACTTGTGAGCTTTTCCTTCAATTCTTGGTAAGTCATTTCACATTGTGGTGTCCATGTAATGCGATCTGGATGTCCTTTACGTGTCAATTCAGTTAACGGTGCACATATGGAATTAAAGTTTTTGATATACTTCTGGTAGAAACCACATAATGAGACAAAGGATCTCACGTCCTTCTTGGTTTGTGGTCTCGGGGCTTTCTGTAGTTTCTCTAAATTCTTTGGGTCAGGGGTCATGTTTCCCTGATAAACTGTGTGTCCCAAAAATTCCAATTCTTTACATCCAACGCAACATTTAGTTGGTCGGGCTGTTAAATTTGCCTCCCTAAGTCGATTAAACAGCATGTTCAGAGAGTCAATGTGTTCCTCAAATGTTTCTGTTGCTATAAGGATATCATCCATAAAATTTGTTATACAGGGATTATTCAGAGGATCCAATAATTTTCTCATCATTCTAGAGAAGACACTAGGCGCATTCTTCAATCCAAATGGCAATCTATTAAACTCATAGTGTCCTTCTGAGGTACTAAAAGCTAGGTATGGTCTAACCTCAGGCTTTACTGGAATCTGATAGTATCCTTTACTCAGATCCACTTTTGAGAAATATTTAGCTTTATTTAGTCTGGCAAACAGCTGATTTGTATCCGGCAATGGATCCACCTGTCCTTCTGTAATAGCATTCAGTCTCCTGTAATCTATACAGAGTCTATGTTCTCCAGAGGGCTTCCTTAAGAGTACAACACCGGAACTATACGAAGACTCACTGTGCGAAATAATTCCTTCCTTCAACAGATAGTCTATCTCTTCCTTCAAAGCCTTCTCCTTAGCAAACGGAATCGAATATGGTTTCATACAGACAGGTGTGGAGTCTATTAGTTTCATATCATATTCCAATAGGTTTGTATGCCCTGGTCGGTCTGTTAACACCTCTGCATGATTATTTAGAACCTGTTGCACTCTCTCTTTCTGAGTTTTCGTTAAATGTGTACTGATTTTCACCTGTGCTGCTGTCTCACAGGGGTGTAATGGATATTCAAATGATGAAAGTGGTTCCTTTTTCATCTCCATGGCGATGGACAAGGTCAACAAGTGTGTCTCTTCCTGATGTTCTCTTTCCAAATATTTCTTCAGGAGATTCACATGATAGATTTTTTCTTTCCCCTTCTTATCTATCTTATAATTTGTTCTAGACACCTTCTCTAGAACTGTATATGGACCCTGCCATCCAATTTGTAACTTATTCTGACTCCCAGGCAAAAGAAGCAGTACTTTCTCTCCCACAGCCAGATTTCTGTCCTTCGCCTTCCTGTTATAATAGGCAGCATGTTTCTTCCTGGCTTGTTTCAAATTTTCATTGGCAAGTTTCCAGCCAGTTTTTAACCGAGTGGTCAGCTCATTCACATATTGGTATGAAGATGTAATGTTTTCCTCTGCCTTTTCATCAGTCCACGTTCTTAACATAGCTTCGAGTGGACCTTTTATTGGCCTTCCAAACAATAATGTTGCCGGGGCCATACCGGTTGAACTATGGGGTACCTCCCGATAAGCAAAGAGGGCGGCGTGCAGGTACTGGTCCCATGTATCTGGTTTTTCGTGTGCCAACTTTCTCAGGATCGACATCAATGTGCCGTTAAATCTTTCCACTTGGCCGTTCCCTTGGGGATGATACACACTACAATGGAAGTGTTTGGCCTGGAAGATCCTGAAAACTTCTTCAGTTAGTTTCCCCTTGAACTGAGAGCCATTATCAGTCAAGATTTGATTGGGAAAGCCTAACCTTGTGAAAATTGTGAGCAATGCCTCTGCCACATGTTTTGAATCAATCGATGACAGGGCTACTGCCTCTCCCCACATAGAACAAGTGTCCACCAGAGTCAGAATGTAGCTGTTCCTTCTCTTGGTTCGGGTGAGAGGTCCCACAAGATCCACGGCAACTCTCTCAAAGGGTGTTCCCACTATGGGCATTTCCCCCAGAGTTGCTGGTGCAGTCCAATGTTTAGGTGCTACTCGTTGGCACTCTGGACAGGATTTTACATATCGTTTGATATCTTCAGTTATTCCTGGCCAGAAATAGTGACAAGCTATTCGCTGTCCTGTTGCGCTGATTCCCATATGACCACTGAAGGGAATCGCATGCCCTAGTTCCAACACTTTAGTCCTATATGAAGTGGGAAGGACCAGCTGTCCGTGACCATTGGATTCAGATCCAGCCTTCCTATATATCAGTTTGTTCTTCATATAAAACTCTCCCTTGCCTGGAGGTGTATGAGATTTGGGCAACTTCTTGAAACATGGCTTGAGTGTTTTGTCCTCAGCCTGTGCCTTCCTCATCTCATCTGGGTGAGTATTTATGGGATTATCCTCCTCCTTCTTTGTCTGTGATCTGGTCTGCACTGTTGCCAATATCACAGGTCTCTTGGGATTCCCCAAGAAGACATATCTACACCCCAATATTAGAGGGTAGATTGGCTCATTTATCACTGCTGCTTTTATGATTCCTTCCACATATCGCGTTTTCACTTTTATTCGGGCGACGGGAAGTGTCATGGTAGCTACATCCTTGGTTGCAGTTTGAATCTCCACTGTTTCCGTGGTGTATTGATCGGCCTGCACCAGGTGAGAACTCACAACGGAATCGTAATCTAAACCGGTATCATATAAACATCTTATAGTGACACCATTACAGATGACATCTTCACACACTGGGGGGTGGTATGGTTCCTGTAATTCTTCAGGTTTGCCCTTCTTTTCCTTTTTCCCCGATGTCATAGCAGCAAAATGAGGAGGTTTCCTTCTACAATGGTCAGTGTCATGATTGTTCATCTTACAATTTTTACACCACCTTTTTCCTTGGTTGAAAGATTTTCTTTCATCATATTTCCTTTCATCGAATTGTGGGAATTTATTTTTATTTTCATACCGTGGCCTATCAGACTGGTGCTTACCTTTGTGTTGATCCCTAGGATCAAATTTATTAAAGTTCTGTGGTGCCCTAAAGTTATCCACTTGTTTCTTTTTATTACCTGTTACCTCTGCTTGAGCTGCTTGATACCTTTCAGCAACATTTAGCAACTCACCCAGCCTCTCTGCACCTTGTTCCATGAGAAACTTTCTCAGGTCTGGAGCCATGGACTCTCTTAATTGCTCTATAAGGACCATTTCCTTAAGATCTTGGGTTTTCCCCAGAGAAGTCCATTTCTCCAAGTATGTCTCTATTCGTGCAGAGAACTGGTGATAGGTTTCACCTGACAGTAGTTTAGCATTCCTAAATTTTTTCCTATAAAATTCAGCATTCTTTTCATATCTTAACAAAAGAGCCTGCTTTAGCATATCATAATTTTCCTGATCACCTCTGCTCATTTTTGCAAAAACTTCATAAGCTGCCCCACGAAGTCCCTGAGATAACTTTAAGCTCCACCTTTCTCTCTCTAACCCATACGTGGTAGCTAATAGTTCATATCTATTTATATAGCTCTCAATATCATCGTCTTTCTCAACAAAATGATCTAAATGAAAGTTCATAGCTGAGGTTGAGGCTCCCTGAGTAACCGTAGCATCAGAGGCAAAGGGACTGGCACCATTTTCAGGAGCATGGCCTTGAAACTCAAACTCCCTTAGTCGTAACTCATGTTCCCTTTGTAATCTCTTCTCCTCCTTTTCTGCTTCCCTCTCTGCAGTCAATCTTCTTTTCTGCAGCTTCTCTTCTCTTTCTGCAGCTAATCTTTTGTCTTCTCTTTCTGCTTCCAATTTCTTAGCCTCAGCCTCAATCTGCAACCTCTTAGTTTCAGCCTCAGCTTCAATCTGCAACCTCTTAGTCTCAGCCTCAGCTTCAAATTGTAACTTCTTAATTTCCCTTTCAGCCTCTAACTTTCTTTCGGCTTCAAACCTTCTTTCTTCGCGTTCAATAAATTTGTCACATTCCGTAGTAACATAGGCAACCATAACTTGCCCATCTAATCCTAACTCCTTTGCAGTCTGAACAGCAGCAGATCGAAACTTGGCCAGGTCCGCCATTGTCTATCAGGTAAGTTTCTACAATGTCTAACCAACAATTTAATCTCTAAATATATCTAATGGACAACACAGGCACCGTGAGCTCAACCTTATTTAATTCCACCCAAGGATACCTTTTAATTCTTATATTCCCTGAAGTGAATTACCCCCAATATTTTTAATAGGGAAAGATTCAAAATCCCAAGAGCGAGCCCCCAATATATGTGGTGAAGTGGGAGGTTATAAATATTTATAGGGGACTTAGTGTACTGACTGAGATCAGCTGTGAAGGTATCTATATCTAATAAGAGTAGTGTATTATAGATAACCTTACTTGCTGCCACATATCTATATATCTCAGTCAGAATTATTCTGGAATAGTGTGATGACTACGTTGTATGTCTAGGGTATGTGTATGATGAAGTGTAAGTCATAACAACAACAGACGGATAAACAATTTAATTTATTCCACCACACTTGACAACACTGTGACACTCACATACATAAAACACTCTACAAGGATATCTTAAAAGAGTCACTGATAACTTTTCAAATAACAATATGTATTCATTGTTGGCATGAATGAATATGTGTCCTGATTCAAATACAAAGGAACCAGGAATCACAATCAATTTTAATTACAAGTATATGTACAGAATTTATCAATATGAATATAGTAGTGACATATATTATTAAAAATATCCTATGTGTGTCAGTTGTGTAGTAGCAATATGAGGTAATACTGATTTTGTTTTGTTCAAGCTCTGTTGGTATTTGTCATCATGACTTCAATAGTTTGTCTTTAGGGACTAGTATTGGAGATGTTCTCAGTTCCTGATATTAAGACAATTAAATTCCCCTCTGAATGTTATTTTTATAAAGTCATTTCAAGATGAGGGGACATAATGTTGAGCTCAGCTGGCCAAATCAGCTTATCTTGCGTGATGGCGGCAGGAAGGGACTCCTCTGCTCGAATTCTCCCCTGGGCTCTGGAGACACCTCACTGATAGCTAAAAAGACCAAGGAGTATGCTGTCCGACTCTGGATTCAGCAAAGCTCTGACCAGGTGCTGCTCAGTACCATCAAGACCACGGTCCCACAATTTCATGGAAATAAACACAGATACGTTGATTAGCAATGAATTCTGGCACAATTACTGGCACAAATTCCCATCTGCTTATGTTTCAGGCTTTTATTTAGCAAAAATATGAGCTGGCTTCAACGCACTGATGCTTTATCAAGCTTATTTAAACAAGTGGTTTCGAACTAACGCTCCTAAGTGATTATATCAGCGAGTCTAGCCAATGAGGCCCCGTTTCGACAAGTGTTTGAAAAAATGTTACCTTCCCCCGTCTCCCCTAACAACCAAGATAGTATTTATAGCCCGACCAATCGTGGTTAGTCTTTCATTTGTTGCGCTCCAATCAATTTGGAGTTTACATGGTAGGCTAATTCTGTAACGTAAGATTTTTTTCAAACACGTTATAAAAAAATTTTATGAGCAGAAATGATTCCATGCTGTCAGGCATCCCCACTATTTTATTTTGGGTATAATTTATTAATTCCTGGACTATTTGCGTAACGTTTTACATATTCTTTGTCAGCAAGCCCTAAGGAACCCAAATATACAAATTTAAAAGAGCTACGTGGCTGCGTTCAAAATATGTATTTTCTACCTCCTGTTTCGACGATGTGCTGTCTGGGTACTGTTATGTTTTCAACCGTAAACCCATCTAATGTTATCTTTTCTAATAAGAGTTTTTCAGGATTTATAAACCTAACTCTGGGATGGGTAATGTATTTTATCACTGTCCGTCTGAAAAAAAAGTTAGTGCATGTAGTCTTACACGCGTGATGGCAGCATTTGTGTATCGCGCGACGCGTGTTGCATGCGTTCCTGATTTTCAGCCCTCCCTCTCTCTTTATCCTTTAGTCCATCTGTTCGTTCGTTCCGCCGTGTATAAAATGGAATGAATGAAATATTTAAATTAGGTCATTGATCCGCTGGGTATCTCAATGTTTTTCCAAGAAATACAGCACACGTTTCATTGAAGAACGCGGGTAATAATATAGTAGGCTTTTACTATCAACGTGAAAGCGTTACAATTTGCAGACGAAGCATAAAACAAAGGGGGATTTCGAGTACTGCCATTGTGACAGCACTGTTCATTACCATTCTTCTTCCTTTATTAATTTTATTTGTTAGGCTTCATATTTACCTAATAATTTATATATGTGGATGATGCGTGATGCCATATGATGATGGATGGTATCCGCATGTCTGGTTTTGTGTAGTGTGTAGATGTGTTCAGTCAAAACAATGTTCATACAACAATAACAGGGCAATCCACATAGGACGTCAGTAAACTCACGACGTATAAAGTCAATGAGTCTTGAAACAGCCGTTGACGTTTTTCTTCATTATTTATTGTGGACGCCACAGTGACAAAATGGTTACGCAAATGTGTAGGCACATCAAACAGTCATTATCACAGCAACATTCAATACAGCAATAAACGGTAGACAGCATTACAATGATGAGTCAGATGCATGTTATATTTCATAGTGCTGTAAATGTAGTCAGGTGGAAAACTCCATCCTTTTCTATAACAGCCAGGAGATAACCAGATGTATGAGATCAGTTCACTCTCCTTAGTTTGACTTCAGCAAGACAGACACGTCTGCCGAAGTATAAATAATGTCCTCAAGAATATCCTCTAGATAATAAAGGTTTTCTAAACCTAGTTCATTTAACAAAGTAGCAAGTAATGGTCCTTGGTACATGCATCAACCGATGCAGTACAATGCAGCGACATGTGAGCTGGGAAAGAACATCTCGTGACGACGACTTTCGGAGACAGGCTATGAATCGAAATCGCTCACGACCCAAAATCGATAGAGTTAATGAAAAAGTCAATTTACCTTGCTTTCATGAAATACACAGAAATATCACGCCTCCCGACATGTGGGAAACACTAGAGGTATTATCTCGAATAAACGAAATATCCATTAAGAGGACTACACATCCCTGACAGAACAAAAATAGCGGAGATCCCCTCTTCAACGAGGCATCTCTTTTGCCATTCCAAATCGCTCACCCCCACTAGTGGTGGGCGGAAACCGATCGACCAAACAACAAGACAAGTCATGCGCAGTCCAGCGCAAAAAATGACCACAGCTCAAAAGTTAACTGCATTCGATACCAACGCGAGAAGACAAATGCTTACCGAGAAAAGTGACTATAAATTTCAAGCAGTTGTTGCCCTTGCGTTATAAAACAGACATTGAAACAAAACGATGTTGCGAGAATTTATCACGCAACATATCACCACCTCCTCCCGATAAAAAAAAAAATGTGGAACATATTTTTTTTTTTTAAATATTAAAGAGCATGCGATAAGCGGCTCAAAACGCACGAATTATGCGCTGATAATTAACTAAATTGCCAAACATGAGGCTAATTATAGAGTGTCTGGTGAGGATATACCTCAACAGAAAAATAAATATGTCTCAAAAAATATTCACATCGGGGAGGTGTCACCAACACACATCACGTTAGCATGTAAACACAATATACGTATGCAAGTTACTATAATCATCATTAAACAGCATACTCTAATATTGTCTTTAAAAATGGATGTACCAATCTGATAGGAAAATTTAAATAGTACATTCTTTGACATGTAATGACATAAGTACATAGTAAAGTTAAACTACATGACGATCCAGGACATATGCTCTGGTATTCCGAGGGTAAGTACACAATCTAGAACTCGTCATGCTTGAAACTAATAAGGTAAGTCCTCAGCTCAACAATGACATTCTGAGAAAGTACAAGCAATATAATGCTAATTAATAACTAATATGCTTCATAAGGTACAATACATTATTAATAATTGTGGCTGTTTAGTAAACTAACGGCCCTTATATTAACTACTCAGTCCTCCTCTATCATCTTAAAAACGAACAGAAGAAGATGACAACAAAGCACGATAGTGTGTACATATAAAGTAAGTACAGATGTGCTAATCTATTGTAGTTATATAGGTGTGTTATGACTCTGTAATATATAGGAATATAGGACAGAAGTATTAGTTGGAGTCATGTGGGCATCTAGACAAAATGTCAGCCATCACATTATCAGCACCACGGATAGCTCGTACCGTGAAGTGAAAAGGTTGAAGAGCTATAGCATATCGAGTGGATCTCGAACTCTTCAAATTCTTAGTCTGAATAGCTGTAAGAGCTTTCTGATCAGTCTCTAGAATGAAATGTGCGCCCAGGAGGAATCTTTGTAGCTTTAGAATTGACCAAACCATCGCTAACAACTCACGGTCTAAAACCGAGTAGTTCCTCTCTGCCGCATTTAGTTTTCTAGAAATGTACATAACAGGATGCAGAGTATTTGCATATTCTTGCATCAGTGCTGCTCCAATCCCAGTGGATGAAGCATCACTCCGAAGAACAAAAGTCCTATCAAGAGTAGGTAATCTTAAGATGGGAGGAGAAGAAAATATATTCTTGATTTGGTCTAGTGAAGATTGGCATTCTTCAGACCAACGGACCAGATTAGGCGAACCTTTCTTCAACAATGTTGATAGAGGTGCCATGATCGAAGATAAATTTGGAATAAATCTCCCATAAAATTGAATTAAACCTAAGAGACTCCTAACTTGTTTCTTCGTTTTAGGAACAGAGATGTTCAGTATTTTGGAAGTATTGTGGTCTTCTGTCTTCAAGAGACCATGACCAACACGATGACCCAGGAAAGAGATTTCACCAAAACCAACAAAAGCTTTAGAAGGTTTTGCTGTCAAAATTATTCTCACGTAGAGTGGACAGTAAGTCATATAACCCTAAATAGTGATCTTCCCAGGTATCACTGAAGAGACAGATGTCATCTAAGTATGCGATGACATCCGAACGATGTGACAGAATTCGACGCATCATGCGAACGAAAGTGGCAGGGGCGTTCATGAGACCAAAAGGCATAACATTCCATTGAAATAGACCCCTAGGTGTAGAAAAAGCAGTAAGAGGTTTGGCATGCTCTGCTAAAGGCACTTGCCAATAACCTTTAGACAAGTCAAGTTTAGTGAAGAATCTAGAATTAGAAAGTCTAATCAGTAGATCTTCTAACAAAGGCATCGGTTCAGCGTCGAACTTTGTGACCTGATTCAATTTGCGATAATCAACGCAAATTCGTATGTTCTTATCCTTCTTCCGGACAATAACCATGGAAGAAGAATATGGTGAAGTCGATGGTTCAATTATATTTAATTGAATCATTTCATCCAATTCCTTTTCCACTTGCGACTGAAAGTGTACAGGAATAGGATACGGCCTAACCCTAATTGGATTATTGTCGGTAAGAATTATGTCATGTTCTATGACATCTGTGTGTCCAGGAATGTCAGTGAGAACATCCTGAAATGTTTGTAACATCGACGAGACTTGTCGATGTTCGTCACCAGAAAGATTAGGAGAAACAGAAACGTTTTTCCAAGATTCCGTGGAATGTAATGGAACCACTGGAAGGGGAAGATTGACATCAGAGAAGGTAGCTTCCTCATCCTGAATGACAGACAGGGATGAATAATGACCGTGAGGTGCAGGAGCATCATCCGTTGCCTGGAAAATAGGCAGCAAATAGTCCGGACGTTCGTGAAATTCCGAAAGCATGTTTATGTGGAAAGTTTTATGCTTTCCATCAATATCAACCACATAGTCAACATCGGAAATCCGAGAGACTATTGCATACGGACCTTTCCATGCAATAAGAAGTCTATTTTCCCTACTGGGGAGTAGGACGAATGCTTTGTCACCTGGACAAAGTTGTCGTAGACATCTATTCTTGTTAGCAAACTGCCTTGCCTTCTCTTTAGCAATTTCTG
This sequence comes from Oreohelix idahoensis, assembly GCA_024509875.1. Lineage (NCBI taxonomy): Eukaryota > Metazoa > Mollusca > Gastropoda > Stylommatophora > Oreohelicidae > Oreohelix > Oreohelix idahoensis. The sequence goes on from JAMPIV010000136.1 coordinate 864,354, forward strand.
ATGAAGCAGTTGCTAGCTTACATGCCTCAATGATCTTTTGTCTAAGAGCAATGACATACTCATATATGAGGATTGAGTTTCATCGCTAATATCATCGGCAGTGATGAGATCGTGTAATAAAGACATAGGGCCGCGTGGACGCGCGCCAAAGACAAGTTCGAAGGGAGAAAATCCTGTGTGTTCATTAGGGACTTCTCTATAGGCAAAGAGAGCCGCGGGCAAAACCCTGTCCCAATCTTGAGGATGATCTTCAGTTATCTTACCAAGCAAAGTCTTGAGCGTTCTATTCAGACGCTCAACTAACCCATTAGACATAGGATGGTAGATACTACTGAGAGATCGTTCAATATGTAAGGTAGACATTACCTGTGACATAGTGTCAGATATGAGTTGAGTGCCATGGTCTGACAATATTTCTCTGGGGAACCCCAAGCGAGAAAATATCAACCAAAGAGCATCTGCGATATCTGTAGTAGATATGCTCTTAAGAGGAATAGCCTCTGGCCAACGTGTGCACATATCGACACATGTAAGGATAAACTGATGTCCTCTGGCCGACTTGACCTTAAAAGGGCCAATAATATCTATGGCCATTTTCTGAAACGGCCGAATAGGAATGTCAGCAGCCTGGATAGGCGCAGCATGTCGTGGTCCTCTAGATTTGACCTCCTGACATACCTTGCATGATCGGCAGTAAATACGAATGTCCTTATTGACAAAAGGCCAAAAGAAAGCCGCAAGGACTCTCGACTTCGTACGGGCAAAACCCATATGTCCAGCACATTGCGAGTCATGAGCATGTTGTAATATTTGGACTCTCATGCTCTTGGGAACAAGAATTTGCGAATGTGCCGACGTAGTCGAATCTTGTACCATACGTACAAGTACGCCGTTTCTCATTGCAATCCAAGATTTTCTATTTGTATCCTGATTCGGATCACCTTTCTTCGCAAGAACGAAGAATTTTTTTAAAGAAGGATCTTCTTCTTGCAATTTTATGAAAGAGTCACGAGTAATTACTAAGTGACTATCTTGGCTATCAACTTCATTATCACTATTCAGTGAAGTTTCGGGTGTTTGTAGAGCTTGTGCTCTTGTAACTACTGCATTTGTAGCTTGCATGTTATTATCTTCCCAAGCAGCAATCTGCTGTGGGGTACACTCCCTAACTCCGTGAATACGACCAATAATAAGGTCCACAATAGGATTAGGTAAGAGACAAGCATGCACATCTCCAGTAAAGAAAGGAGTGGCAATGCGAATTACAGCAGTAGGATATTTTTCTAGAGTGCCGCCAAATGTGACACATTTAATAACCCTTCCTGTAGCACAAGATGGATCTACAAGCGATTGTCTAACACCAATAGTGGTGCATCCGGAATCGAAAAGTAGTGAGACCGGAGTATCATTAACAAGACCCTTATGTAGAATTAAAGAACCCCTCCCGTCATGCGCAACAGCAGCAGGAAGAGCGGGAAGTGGGTGACCACAACTCAAAGTAGTTATGGTACCCGGTTCGAATAAAGTACTGCATTGGGGGCATTTGTTTGCTCTCTCAAAGTCAAAAGCAGAACTAGTGACAGCGTCAAAGTTTTTACTATCAACAACATGATTACAGGCTCCCTCAGTTTCCTGTTGTACAGCATTAGCCTGCTGATATCTCTTTTTTGTGTGTTGAGATCTACCCCGACTATTATTACCTCTGAAGTTATCAGAGTTATTATTATCTCTGCAGTTATTATTGTCTCTATTGTAATTGTTATCCTGGTTCGAATACCAGTTTCCACGATTACTATCATGTTCACATTGATGCGAACATCTATTTGTTTGGTTTTGAGGTCTTCGGCAGGAATAACCTCTATTACCATATCCTCTTTTGAAATGCCTATAATTATTAGGGTGATAGTAACGAGTACTATCAGGTTGTCTCCAATTCTTCGAAGAAGAATCACCATGAAATTGATTTCCATGATTTTGACAGAAATTACCGCTACTCTTTCTATCAAAATTTTGTTGGAATCTACGAGCAAAGTTTTGACCATACGGAGCTGCCGAAGCAACTGGTAAACCTTCTTTCACCTTAGAGTTACCCATGGTTATGTGTGGGTGCGCAGTTACGTATTGGCAACAGAAATCTTCCATTTCTTTTATTGTTTTAGGTTTACGTTCATGAAGGAAAGCAAGGAAAGACTCATTGACAGACGACATGACTTTGTCTCTAAGTATTAAGTCCATAAGTCCTTCATAAGTTTTTTCCGTCTTAGATAGTTCAACCCATCGTGAGAAAGTAATGCGTATTCTTGCAATAAACTCGGAGAATTCAACTCCATTTTCAGGTAACATGTTTTTTAAATTGTAGACGATAGCCGTCTTCGTTAAGCTGATATTTCTTTAACAAAGCGGCCCTGACAACCTCATAATTGTTCTTGTCAGGTTCATCCACCATATTTAATATACTTAGAGCTTTACCTGTCAGTATCTCTGATAACTGATAAACATATTTTGCTTTGTCTATGTTATGAGCTGTACATGCTTGTTCAAATCTGTCCAGATAGAACATTATACCATTACTCATGCTCGTCAATTTCAATTTCTCCAACTCTAAAGCTAAGAGTTTTTCTTCATGTTCCATTTTTGCTTTCCTCTCATCAGACTCTCTTTGTAACTTCCTTTCTTCAGCTTGAGCCTGCATTTGAAGTCTTTCATTTTCAGCTTCTTTTTCAAGTCTTTTATTTTCAGCTTCTTTTTCAAGTCTTTTATTCTCAGCCTCTAGCTGTAGCTTTCTTTCCTCAGCTTCTGATTCCCTTTTTTGTTTTTCCATTTCCATTTGGAATCTCTTTTCATCCACCTGCATCTGCAGTTTCTTTTGTTCAGCTTCCATCTGCAGTTTCTTTTGTTCAGCTTCCATTGCTTTATCATATCGAGCAGTTGCAAATTCTTCTAACTTATCACCAGTCTTGCCAAGCAATTTACCCTGCTCAATAAAGTGCTCAAATGTAGACATGTTGTCTAACATATGAGTCCAAAACCTGAAATAATTAACTAATTTATTTCAAACCTAAGTGTAACAAGTATTAATTAAGCACTTGTATATTCACATCACATTATATTATCCCAGTCTCTGTGGGAAACAAGTCTCCAATCAAAGAACTTGTATATGAAATATCAGCACTCAATTCTTGATCATAAGTGCACTTCTCATTCAATAGTGCACGACACTATTCATCATTCATTTATCATCAGTGTAGTAGTAACAGTGCATTAGCATAGCCCATTAACTAATTACTATAACTGTAAACAATGACTATGTAAACACATGCAGAATGTAAACATTGAAAATGTAAACAATACAAACAATGTAAACAATAACAATGTAAACAATAACAAAGATCAGCAACAATACAAAAACTTTCGCAGAAATCAACTAAAAATAAAGCAGAAATTAATGAAATATCACAAAAAATGTGACGATATCTGCGATAGAATTAAACAAAATACATGACACCACAGTGTATAAACAAAAATGTTGTATGAAACTAAATTATAGACAAGAGTAGGCTAACAAATACAAACAAATCACAACAAAACTAAAGAATGTGAAATAATAACGAAAACAATATTAAAACATGTCATCACAGCTAACATAAATAGCAACAGAAGTCGCTTAGCAAATTCCAGTATCGGAAATTTGCAAACCCTACAGAAAACGCTCACAATAGACGACCTCTATGACGTGGCATAATCTAACGGAGACACCACCCAACCGAGAACCCGCTGAAATATAAACATATAAATATACAAATAACATATAGACATATAACATATAGAATGAGATGATACACAGAAGACTCAGCAGAAGTATAAGGGCACAGTTTACATACAAACAGGCCACTTAACTTAAAGGCTTCCAATCGTAGAACAGCAGAAAAACGGATGTCAATCAACGTCCTAAAGAGCGAAGCTCCAACGATGATGGCACATCTGAACTGCTTCCACTGCTAACACGATGGTACAAGAGCTTCTGACATACTGTGTGTTGAGTTGTTTCGGCACTTGACCTTCTAATCCAAAAGTAAGTTGATGGAAATCGGTACTTGGCCTTCTTCAGAAAACAACCCGTTTCAACCGGCACTTGACCTTCTCAAAAAACGACAGCACTGGAACCTTGACAGCAGCAACTTGCTTGACTTGCGTAAAAGATAACAGCAGTCCGAGTTATCCGGCAACATGTAACAACGCCGGGTACTGTCAAATTCTTGTTTCCGTCAAAAAGTTGAAATTTTGACTTTTACCGGGCAACGCCGAGTACTTTGAAAATTTTGAAGATGTTGACTGTATTGAAGAATGTTAATTTCTTGAAGGATGCTGATGAATTCTTGTTGAAAATGAAGTGGGTAAGGGACCCCGTGTTTGCTAGTACCAGAATCAAACCAGCTTATGGCCACCAAATGATGCGTGATGCCATATGATGATGGATGGTATCCGCATGTCTGGTTTTGTGTAGTGTGTAGATGTGTTCAGTCAAAACAATGTTCATACAACAATAACAGGGCAATCCACATAGGACGTCAGTAAACTCACGACGTATAAAGTCAATGAGTCTTGAAACAGCCGTTGACGTTTTTCTTCATTATTTATTGTGGACGCCACAGTGACAAAATGGTTACGCAAATGTGTAGGCACATCAAACAGTCATTATCACAGCAACATTCAATACAGCAATAAACGGTAGACAGCATTACAATGATGAGTCAGATGCATGTTATATTTCATAGTGCTGTAAATGTAGTCAGGTGGAAAAACTCCATCCTTTTCTATAACAGCCAGGAGATAACCAGATGTATGAGATCAGTTCACTCTCCTTAGTTTGACTTCAGCAAGACAGACACGTCTGCCGAAGTATAAATAATGTCCTCAAGAATATCCTCTAGATAATAAAGGTTTTCTAAACCTAGTTCATTTAACAAAGTAGCAAGTAATGGTCCTTGGTACATGCATCAACCGATGCAGTACAATGCAGCGACATGTGAGCTGGGAAAGAACGTCTCGTGACGACGACTTTCGGAGACAGGCTATGAATCGAAATCGCTCACGACCCAAAATCGATAGAGTTAATGAAAAAGTCAATTTACCTTGCTTTCATGAAATACACAGAAATATCACGCCTCCCGACATGTGGGAAACACTAGAGGTATTATCTCGAATAAACGAAATATCCATTAAGAGGACTACACATCCCTGACAGAACAAAAATAGCGGAGATCCCCTCTTCAACGAGGCATCTCTTTTGCCATTCCAAATCGCTCACCCCCACTAGTGGTGGGCGGAAACCGATCGACCAAACAACAAGACAAGTCATGCGCAGTCCAGCGCAAAAATGACCACAGCTCAAAAGTTAACTGCATTCGATACCAACGCGAGAAGACAAATGCTTACCGAGAAAAGTGACTATAAATTTCAAGCAGTTGTTGCCCTTGCGTTATAAAACAGACATTGAAACAAAACGATGTTGCGAGAATTTATCACGCAACAGTGGATTAGAATATTCCACGACACCTCCCCTCTTAAAACAGACATTATATGTCAGTCCTTTATTCTATATACACATAGAGAAATTTATTATTATTTCTGGGGTTTACGGTGATTCTCATCACACGGATGGCGGCTTAAAAAATCAGCTCCCAAATTGGTTTTTCCAGATATATACTCGATGCTAAAATTATAGGGAGCCAGAAGTAAAGACCATCGGAGTAACCTGGAGTTCTCATGCCTAGCCTGTGCTAGAAATGATAAAGGTTTGTGGTCTGTTTGCAACTTAAATGCCTTCCCATATAGATAAATATTGAATTTCTTTATTGCCCATATTACTGCAAGACATTCCTTTTCGCTAGTTGAGTAGTTGATTTCAGCTTTATTCAACTTTCTGCTAGCATATGCCACTGGGCTTAATTCCCCATCCAATGCATCTGATTTCTGTAGTAGAGTTGCTCCTAGCCCAATATTACTGGCATCCGTCCTTACAATGAATTCTTGACTTAATTCAGGTAATTTCAAAATGGGTTTACTTGTGAGCTTTTCCTTCAATTCTTGGTAAGTCATTTCACATTGTGGTGTCCATGTAATGCGATCTGGATGTCCTTTACGTGTCAATTCAGTTAACGGTGCACATATAGAATTAAAGTTTTTGATATACTTCTGGTAGAAACCACATAATGAGACAAAGGATCTCACGTCCTTCTTGGTTTGTGGTCTCGGGGCTTTCTGTAGTTTCTCTAAATTCTTTGGGTCAGGGGTCATGTTTCCCTGATAAACTGTGTGTCCCAAAAATTCCAATTCTTTACATCCAACGCAACATTTAGTTGGTCGGGCTGTTAAATTTGCCTCCCTAAGTCGATTAAACAGCATGTTCAGAGAGTCAATGTGTTCCTCAAATGTTTCTGTTGCTATAAGGATATCATCCATAAAATTTGTTATACAGGGATTATTCAGAGGATCCAATAATTTTCTCATCATTCTAGAGAAGACACTAGGCGCATTCTTCAATCCAAATGGCAATCTATTAAACTCATAGTGTCCTTCTGAGGTACTAAAAGCTAGGTATGGTCTAACCTCAGGCTTCACTGGAATCTGATAGTATCCTTTACTCAGATCCACTTTTGAGAAATATTTAGCTTTATTTAGTCTGGCAAACAGCTGATTTGTATCCGGCAATGGATCCACCTGTCCTTCTGTAATAGCATTCAGTCTCCTGTAATCTATACAGAGTCTATGTTCTCCAGAGGGCTTCCTTAAGAGTACAACACCGGAACTATACGAAGACTCACTGTGCGAAATAATTCCTTCCTTCAACAGATAGTCTATCTCTTCCTTCAAAGCCTTCTCCTTAGCAAACGGAATCGAATATGGTTTCATACAGACAGGTGTGGAGTCTATTAGTTTCATATCATATTCCAATAGGTTTGTATGCCCTGGTCGGTCTGTTAACACCTCTGCATGATTATTTAGAACCTGTTGCACTCTCTCTTTCTGAGTTTTCGTTAAATGTGTACTGATTTTCACCTGTGCTGCTGTCTCACAGGGGTGTAATGGATATTCAAATGATGAAAGTGGTTCCTTTTTCATCTCCATGGCGATGGACAAGGTCAACAAGTGTGTCTCTTCCTGATGTTCTCTTTCCAAATATTTCTTCAGGAGATTCACATGATAGATTTTTTCTTTCCCCTTCTTATCTATCTTATAATTTGTTCTAGACACCTTCTCTAGAACTGTATATGGACCCTGCCATCCAATTTGTAACTTATTCTGACTCCCAGGCAAAAGAAGCAGTACTTTCTCTCCCACAGCCAGATTTCTGTCCTTCGCCTTCCTGTTATAATAGGCAGCATGTTTCTTCCTGGCTTGTTTCAAATTTTCATTGGCAAGTTTCCAGCCAGTTTTTTAACCGAGTGGTCAGCTCATTCACATATTGGTATGAAGATGTAATGTTTTCCTCTGCCTTTTCATCAGTCCACGTTCTTAACATAGCTTCGAGTGGACCTTTTATTGGCCTTCCAAACAATAATGTTGCCGGGGCCATACCGGTTGAACTATGGGGTACCTCCCGATAAGCAAAGAGGGCGGCGTGCAGGTACTGGTCCCATGTATCTGGTTTTTCGTGTGCCAACTTTCTCAGGATCGACATCAATGTGCCGTTAAATCTTTCCACTTGGCCGTTCCCTTGGGGATGATACACACTACAATGGAAGTGTTTGGCCTGGAAGATCCTGAAAACTTCTTCAGTTAGTTTCCCCTTGAACTGAGAGCCATTATCAGTCAAGATTTGATTGGGAAAGCCTAACCTTGTGAAAATTGTGAGCAATGCCTCTGCCACATGTTTTGAATCAATCGATGACAGGGCTACTGCCTCTCCCCACATAGAACAAGTGTCCACCAGAGTCAGAATGTAGCTGTTCCTTCTCTTGGTTCGGGTGAGAGGTCCCACAAGATCCACGGCAACTCTCTCAAAGGGTGTTCCCACTATGGGCATTTCCCCCAGAGTTGCTGGTGCAGTCCAATGTTTAGGTGCTACTCGTTGGCACTCTGGACAGGATTTTACATATCGTTTGATATCTTCAGTTATTCCTGGCCAGAAATAGTGACAAGCTATTCGCTGTCCTGTTGCGCTGATTCCCATATGACCACTGAAGGGAATCGCATGCCCTAGTTCCAACACTTTAGTCCTATATGAAGTGGGAAGGACCAGCTGTCCGTGACCATTGGATTCAGATCCAGCCTTCCTATATATCAGTTTGTTCTTCATATAAAACTCTCCCTTGCCTGGAGGTGTATGAGATTTGGGCAACTTCTTGAAACATGGCTTGAGTGTTTTGTCCTCAGCCTGTGCCTTCCTCATCTCATCTGGGTGAGTATTTATGGGATTATCCTCCTCCTTCTTTGTCTGTGATCTGGTCTGCACTGTTGCCAATATCACAGGTCTCTTGGGATTCCCCAAGAAGACATATCTACACCCCAATATTAGAGGGTAGATTGGCTCATTTATCACTGCTGCTTTTATGATTCCTTCCACATATCGCGTTTTCACTTTTATTCGGGCGACGGGAAGTGTCATGGTAGCTACATCCTTGGTTGCAGTTTGAATCTCCACTGTTTCCGTGGTGTATTGATCGGCCTGCACCAGGTGAGAACTCACAACGGAATCGTAATCTAAACCGGTATCATATAAACATCTTATAGTGACACCATTACAGATGACATCTTCACACACTGGGGGGGGTGGTATGGTTCCTGTAATTCTTCAGGTTTGCCCTTCTTTTCCTTTTTCCCCGATGTCATAGCAGCAAAATGAGGAGGTTTCCTTCTACAATGGTCAGTGTCATGATTGTTCATCTTACAATTTTTACACCACCTTTTTCCTTGGTTGAAAGATTTTCTTTCATCATATTTCCTTTCATCGAATTGTGGGAATTTATTTTTATTTTCATACCGTGGCCTATCAGACTGGTGCTTACCTTTGTTTGATCCCTAGGATCAAATTTATTAAAGTTCTGTGGTGCCCTAAAGTTATCCACTTGTTTCTTTTTATTACCTGTTACCTCTGCTTGAGCTGCTTGATACCTTTCAGCAACATTTAGCAACTCACCCAGCCTCTCTGCACCTTGTTCCATGAGAAACTTTCTCAGGTCTGGAGCCATGGACTCTCTTAATTGCTCTATAAGGACCATTTCCTTAAGATCTTGGGTTTTCCCCAGAGAAGTCCATTTCTCCAAGTATGTCTCTATTCGTGCAGAGAACTGGTGATAGGTTTCACCTGACAGTAGTTTAGCATTCCTAAATTTTTTCCTATAAAATTCAGCATTCTTTTCATATCTTAACAAAAGAGCCTGCTTTAGCATATCATAATTTTCCTGATCACCTCTGCTCATTTTTGCAAAAACTTCATAAGCTGCCCCACGAAGTCCCTGAGATAACTTTAAGCTCCACCTTTCTCTCTCTAACCCATACATGGTAGCTAATAGTTCATATCTATTTATATAGCTCTCAATATCATCGTCTTTCTCAACAAAATGATCTAAATGAAAGTTCATAGCTGAGGTTGAGGCTCCCTGAGTAACCGTAGCATCAGAGGCAAAGGGACTGGCACCATTTTCAGGAGCATGGCCCTGAAACTCAAACTCCCTTAGTCGTAACTCATGTTCCCTTTGTAATCTCTTCTCCTCCTTTTCTGCTTCCCTCTCTGCAGTCAATCTTCTTTCTTCTGCAGCTACTTTCTTCTCTTCTCTTTCTGCAGCTAATCTTTTGTCTTCTCTTTCTGCTTCCAATTTCTTAGCCTCAGCCTCAATCTGCAACCTCTTAGTTTCAGCCTCAGCTTCAATCTGCAACCTCTTAGTCTCAGCCTCAGCTTCAAATTGTAACTTCTTAATTTCCCTTTCAGCCTCTAACTTTCTTTCGGCTTCAAACCTTCTTTCTTCGCGTTCAATAAATTTGTCACATTCCGTAGTAACATAGGCAACCATAACTTGCCCATCTAATCCTAACTCCTTTGCAGTCTGAACAGCAGCAGATCGAAACTTGGCCAGGTCCGCCATTGTCTATCAGGTAAGTTTATACAATGTCTAACCAACAATTTAATCTCTAAATATATCTAATGGACAACACAGGCACCGTGAGCTCAACCTTATTTAATTCCACCCAAGGATACCTTTTAATTCTTATATTCCCTGAAGTGAATTACCCCCAATATTTTTAATAGGGAAAGATTCAAAATCCCGGACGAGCCCCCAATATATGTGGTGAAGTGGGAGGTTATAAATATTTATAGGGGACTTAGTGTACTGACTGAGATCAGCTGTGAAGGTATCTATATCTAATAAGAGTAGTGTATTATAGATAACCTTACTTGCTGCCACATATCTATATATCTCAGTCAGAATTATTCTGGAATAGTGTGATGACTACGTTGTATGTCTAGGGTATGTGTATGATGAAGTGTAAGTCATAACAACAACAGACGGATAAACAATTTAATTTATTCCACCACACTTGACAACACTGTGACACTCACATACATAAAACACTCTACAAGGATATCTTAAAAGAGTCACTGATAACTTTTCAAATAACAATATGTATTCATTGTTGGCATGAATGAATATGTGTCCTGATTCAACTACAAAGGGAACCAGGAATCACAATCAATTTAAATTACAAGTTATATGTACAGAATTTATCAATATGAATATAGTAGTGACATATATTATTAAAAATATCCTATGTGTGTCAGTTGTGTAGTAGCAATATGAGGTAATACTGGTTTTGTTTTGTTCAAGCTCTGTTGGTATTTGTCGTCATGACTTCAATAGTTTGTCTTTAGGGACTAGTATTGGAGATGTTCTCAGTTCCTGATATTAAGACAATTAAATTCCCCTCTGAATGTTATTTTTATAAAGTCATTTCAAGATGAGGGGACATAATGTTGAGCTCAGCTGGCCAAATCAGCTTATCTTGCGTGATGGCGGCAGGAAGGGACTCCTCTGCTCGAATTCTCCCCTGGGCTCTGGAGACACCTCACTGATAGCTAAAAAGACCAAGGAGTATGCTGTCCGACTCTGGATTCAGCAAAGCTCTGACCAGGTGCTGCTCAGTACCATCAAGACCACGGTCCCACAATTTCATGGAAATAAACACAGATACGTTGATTAGCAATGAATTCTGGCACAATTACTGGCACAAATTCCCATCTGCTTATGTTCCAGGCTTTTATTTAGCAAAAATATGAGCTGGCTTCAACGCACTGATGCTTTATCAAGCTTATTTAAACAAGTGGTTTCGAACTAACGCTCCTAAGTGATTATATCAGCGAGTCTAGCCAATGAGGCCCCGTTTCGACAAGTGTTTGAAAAAATGTTACCTTCCCCCGTCTCCCCTAACAACCAAGATAGTATTTATAGCCCGACCAATCGTGGTTAGTCTTTCATTTGTTGCGCTCCAATCAATTTGGAGTTTACATGGTAGGCTAATTCTGTAACGTAAGATTTTTTTCAAACACGTTATAAAAAAAATTTTATGAGCAGAAATGATTCCATGCTGTCAGGCATCCCCACTATTTTATTTTGGGTATAATTTATTAATTCCTGGACTATTTGCGTAACGTTTTACATATTCTTTGTCAGCAAGCCCTAAGGAACCCAAATATACAAATTTAAAAGAGCTACGTGGCTGCGTTCAAAATATGTATTTTCTACCTCCTGTTTCGAAGATGTGCTGTCTGGGTACTGTTATGTTTTCAACCGTAAACCCATCTAATGTTATCTTTTCTAATAAGAGTTTTTCAGGATTTATAAACCTAACTCTGGGATGGGTAATGTATTTTATCACTGTCCGTCTGAAAAAAAAGTTAGTGCATGTAGTCTTACACGCGTGATGGCAGCATTTGTGTATCGCGCGACGCGTGTTGCATGCGTTCCTGATTTTCAGCCCTCCCTCTCTCTTTATCCTTTAGTCCATCTGTTCGTTCGTTCCGCCGTGTATAAAATGGAATGAATGAAATATTTAAATTAGGTCATTGATCCGCTGGGTATCTCAATGTTTTTCCAAGAAATACAGCACACGTTTCATTGAAGAACGCGGGTAATAATATAGTAGGCTTTTACTATCAACGTGAAAGCGTTACAATTTGCAGACGAAGCATAAAACAAAGGGGGATTTCGAGTACTGCCATTGTGACAGCACTGTTCATTACCATTCTTCTTCCTTTATTAATTTTATTTGTTAGGCTTCATATTTACCTAATAATTTATATATGTGGATTAGAATATTCCACGACAGATGGACACATCTACACAGGGAGGAAAAACGCCATTACAAAAACTTATTGATGGAGGAGATTCATACACAGAGAGGAAGGACACCGTGGCAGAAACTGATTGATGTGTCACCTAGAGAGAAAGACGGAGGAAGAGGAAGTGGACACGAGATGAATGAAACCGTATAATCAAGGAACAGTACTCCCAAGTGAGACAACAGTTCACTGATTGGTTGGTTCTTCATTTCTCTTTCTCACCGTCTCCGCGTGGCTCAATAAATCGTGTATGAGTTTGTGTCTGCACGCATGTTTGTAAAAATGAGCACACTTTCGAGCAGCACATTTGCGTGCATTCTCCCCCATTATTCCATAGAAAAATAATAATTAAACTATCTTTCTTCACCATCTATCTCAGTTTTAGTCAATACGCCATTCATAAATAATGTCATTATTCCTAGACTGATTATTCCAGTATGCACCACGCAGCTAATTAGAAAGGCGCAATTCTTGAAAGTGAGTGATACGAACACTTGCCTGGGTTTAATCAAAGGAACTAGATTCAGCGGTGACTGGGGAGTGATGAATTATTTCGTGTGCACTCGCTAGAAAGTTGTGACAACGGGGCAGTGAAGATTGCAAGGGCCGTAGATTAGGGTGTGAATAAGATGCGGCCAGATTTCCTTGTTAGATCAAAATAATGCTGATTTGGTCATGCCAATCATTGCGCTGGTGGTGGAGACAGATGGGTTAACCTGATTATAGTACGAGAACTGATTATGTGAAATATTTGATGACCACATTTATTTGCTGCTCACTCACAGTTTATTTATTTATTTATTTTTTTTTTACTGGAAAGAAGAGGAATTTGAGATGAATAGAAAGAAGCAGGGTTGTGGAGTCGGCCAAACAGTTTTTCCATTGCAACTCTGCTGAAATTTTAGCAGTCCAACTCTGACTACAATTTATTACTAGTCATATAGCATATGATAACATGACTGCTGAACATCTGCTTCACAGTTGTCCCTTATTCAGAGAAAGCGCATATGGCCGACGCCAGCTCCTTTCGTGGAAAAGCTTTACGGGGATTCAAATAGCCTCAAACTGACTACTGCTTTCTTTGAGAACATTCAAGTGGACGTCTGAGAGTGTACGAAGAAGAAGAGGAAGCAGATATGGCATAAAATTCTTAGTCGGAGTGCGGACATTTTTCCCCGACTCCGAGACCACTAAAAAAACGAGCCCTACTCCACAAATTTGCAAAGAGGACTGGGATATGTGCACACCTCTACACACACACACACAAACAAACGCGCGCGCACACACACAAGTGGTTTATGTTGTTACATGAGGATAGTGTTATCATAATCATGTTCCTATTAGCACCCTAGGGAGCATGAACTCACCACTGTGACTGACCTTCTTGCAGGAAGTCCGCACCAAAGCATCCATATGCTTCTGTAGCGGTTGTTGTTGTAGCCATTTGTTTTACATAATGATGTTGCTTTCCCTGTACACAACTTCACTTTGGTCGCCTTGTACGACATGCCTAAAGAACCAGTGGTCCTATTAATTCTTTGTCTCCCTAGAAACCACCGGGACAGTGATGATGACAAAAGTTAATTCTACTGATGTTAACATCATCACATTTGTGAAATGTTTATTCAAGTCTAAAATTCAGATGAAAGATTACATGGATTTGAATAAATTATGTTTCTAATTTATTGTGCCTGAGAAACCTAAAATGTTTACAATTTAGCGAAGCTTTATAACATGAGCCCGCACAAGGAGTTCACAAGCTTCATAACAATAGCCCGCACAAGGAATTGACAAGCTTCAGAACAAGAGCCCGCACAAGGAATTCACAAGCTTCATAACAAGATCCACCAACGGGCTGATCACCCGTTTGCCAGTCACTTCGATTACGGAAACAACAGCGAATGGATTGATTTGCCGTTGCCCTAAAGACGCCAATAGGCGTGATGGGAGACAATGGCAAAGAAAACCTATCTGCTGTTGCCCTAAGACGCCACTAGGCGTAATGGCCACTGACTGCTTTGACGGTCGGTGGCTAAGGACGGAAGAAGAAGAAGAAGAATAACAAGATCCCGCACAAGGAATTCACAAGCTTCATAACAAGAGCCCGCACAAGGAAGTCACAAGCTTCATAACAAGAGCCCGCACAAGGAATTCACAAGCTTCAGAACAAGAGCCCACACAAAAAATTCACCAGCTTCATAACAAGAGCCCGCACAAGAAATTCACAAGCTTCAGAACAAGAGCCCGCACAAGGAATTCACAAGCTTCAGAACAAGAGCCCGCACAAGGAATTCACAAGCTTCATAACAAGAGCCCGCACAAGGAATTCACAAGCTTCAGAACAAGAGCCCGCACAAGGAATTCACAAGCTTCAGAACAAGAGCCCGCACAAGGAATTCACAAGCTTCAGAACAAGAGCCCGCACAAGGAATTCACAAGCTTCAGAACAAGAGCCCGCACAAGGAATTCACAAGCTTCAGAACAAGAGCCCGCACAAGGAATTCACGTGCTCTTGCTTCGGTGGTTTGTACAGCAGTTTGTTTTACACGAAGCGGTTGTTAGCCTCATGCCCAACCTTATATTAGTCGCCTGGTACGACATGCTTGAGGGAGTAGTAATCCTATTCCTTCTTTGTCTCATAAATAAGAGATACCCCCCGGGAACCACACGGGGCATGGTTGCAGGTACCTAAGGTATGGTGGAGGTACCTAAGGTATGGTGGCAGGTACCTAAGGTATGGTGGCAGGTACCTAAGGTATGGTGGCAGGGATGAGGTCACTGATAGTTTATGTAAGCAGGGATACCGACAGAGATATCTATTTTATGTAAGCAGGGATGATGGCAGGGAAATATAGTTTATGTAAGCAACGATACGGACAGTGAAATGTAGTTTATGTAAGCAGTGATACTGACAGATAGTTTATGTAAGCAATGATATCGACAGTGACAGATAGTTTATGTAAGCAGTGAGACTGACAGTGAAAGATAGTTTATGTAAGCAGTGATACTGACAGATAGTTTATGTAAGCAGTGATATCGACAGTGACAGACAGTTTATGTAAGCAGTGATACCGACAGTTACAGATAGTTTATGTAAGCAGGGATACCGACAATGACAGACAGATTGCTTATGTAAACAGGTATGATGGCAGTGACATATGATTTATGCAAGCGGTATGATGACTGTGACTTATAGTTTATGTAAGCAGGGATACCGACGGTAGCAGATATTTTATGTAAGCAGGGATATAGGCAGTGAGAGATAGTTTATGTAAACAGGGATACCGGCGTTGATAGATCATTTTATGTAAGCAGGGATGATGACAGTGGCAGATAGTTTATGTAAGCAGGGATGATGGCAGTGACACACAGCTTAACAGTTTATGTAAGCAGGTATGAGAGCAGTGACAATTTCTCCTTCCCAGTTAGCGAAAAGGGAAAAGAGATGAACGATAATGTTCTTTCAATATGTTTGTGGTAAAGTGGGATGTTATAAATATTTATAGGGGACTCAGTGTACTGACTGAGGTCAGCTGTGAAGGTATCTGTATCTAATAAGTGTAGTGTTTTACAGATAACCTTACTTGCTACCACATTATGCCTCAGTCAGAATTATTCTGGAATATTGTGATGACTACGTTAAATGTCTAGGGTATGTATATGATGAAGTGTAAGTCACAACAACAACAGACAGATAAACAATTTAATTTATTCCACCACACTTGACAACACTGTGACACTCACACACATGTACCATTCTATAAGACTATCTTAAATGAGTCACTGGTAAATTTTCAAATATCAATATGTATTAAGCACTTTCATTAATATATATGTCCTGATTCAACTACAAAGTGAACCAGGAATCGCAATCAATTGTAATTACAATTTATATGTACAGAATCTATCAATAAGAACCTTGTAGTGACATATTTTATTAATATTATCCTATGTGTGTCAGTTGTGTGTAGTAGTAATATGAGGTAATACTGGTTTTGTTTTTTCAAGCTATGTTGTTATTTGTCATCATGACTTCAAGTGTTTGTTTATCTTGTAAATGGTATGGGGAAAAGTTCACAGTTCCTATCAATTTAAACACTGTATTTTCCCTCTGGTTTATTATAAAGTCAGATTTTGAGGGGGGGGGGGGGCATAATGTTGAGCTCCACTGGCCACATAGGCTTATCTTTCGTGATGGCGGCAGGATAAGACTCCTCTGCTCGATAGCCTCTCTGTGTTCTGGAGACACCTCACTGGTCACTAACTGGACCCAGGAGTATGCTGTCAGCCTCTAGGTTCAGCAAAGCTCAGACCAGGTGCTGCTCAATAGCTTTAGGACCACGGTCCCTGAAACAAGAAGGTTGTACCTCCTACTTCATAACTAATTTATAATCTATTTACAGACTGAACACATTACATAACAAACACTGAGTTCAGAGCGGTAGGCCAACTGTCATCTTCATCTGAAATAATTTACACCAGTATATTCCTCCCTAATGGTTACTACGCCTCTGCAATTCCAGCATTATTTCTTTCTAGTCAATAAGCTAGGTGTCAGTGTACTGTTTGGCAATTCCATGCAGTTTTACATTCCTCCGACACCTTCTGTTCAGGTTGGAGCACTATATAGGCTTTACCTCATGTTCGCTACTGAACCACACATATATACAGACATAAATTATCAATTTACATTCAATTTTCATTAAAAAGATATTGAATATATCAAGCTTACCACAATTCATGGAATAATACACAGTTACGTTGAATGGCAATGAATATAGCACAACTTCGATCTGCCGATGTCCCAGGCTTTTATTTAGAAAAATATGCACTGGTGCTCAACGCACTGGTTCTGTAGTAAGTTTATTTGAACATGTGGTGGTGACCTGACGCCTCTGATTGACTATATTCGCGGGTCTAACCAATCGTGCCATGTTTACCCAATCGTTTGAAAAAAGTACTCCTACTCCCGTTTCCCCTGACAACAAAAGATAGTATTTATAGCCCAACTAATCGTGTTTAGCCTTACATTTCTTGCGCTCCAATCAAATCGGATTTAACATGGAGACCCATTTCCCGTACAATGGTGGTGTGAAAATCTGCCACTGAGCGATTCTGATTTTGGGTGTTGTCTGACATCCCTCACTATTTCTTTTGGCTATAATTTGGTAATTCCTAGACTATTTGCGTAACGTTTAACATATTTTTTGTCAGCAAGTCCTAAGGAACCCAAATATACAAATTTAAAGGAGCTAAGTGGCTGCGTTCAAAATATGCATTTTCTTCTACCTCCTGTTAACTTCGAATACGATGTGGTGTCTGGGTACTGTAATGTTTTCAAACGTAAACCAGTATAATGTCATGTTTCCTAATAAGCGTTTTGTGAGTTTTTAAAAACTAACTCTCGTGTGTGTAGTGTTTTTTATCACTGTCGATTCGAAAAAAGCTAGTGCTTGTGGCCTTACACGCGTGTTAGGGGTGGCATTAATTGTGTATCGCGAGACTGTGGTAGTATTGCCTGCGTTCCGGCTTTCAGCCCCTCCCTTTCTTTCTATCCTTAGTCCATCTGTCTTTCGTTTTTGGTAACGTAGTGTATAAAATGACATGAATGGAATTTTAAATCTAGTTCAGCTTGCGTATCTCAAGGTTTTTCTTAGAAAGGCAGTACACGTTTTATTGAAGAAAGCGTGTAGTGATGCAGTAGGCTTTTACTATCAACGTGGAACGTTATAATTTGCAGACGAATTAGAAAACAAGGGGATTTCGAGTACAGTCATTGTGACAGCACTGTTCTTTACCATTCTTCTTTCCTTTTATTAAATTTATTTGTTAGGCTTTACATTTACGTTTTAATTTATATATGTGGATTAGAATTTCACACGACAAATTCTCCCCACTTAAAACAGACGTTATATGTCAGTCTATAATTCTATATACACATAGAGAAATTTATTATTATTCCTGGGGTTTAGGGTGATTCTCATCACACGGATGGCGGCTTAAAAAATCCGCTCCCAGATTTGTTTTTCCACTTATATACTCTATGCTAAACTCAAATGGCTGCATCAATAATGACCAACGGAGTAATCTAGAATTCTCATGTCTAGCCTGTGCTAGAAACGACAAAGGTTTGTGATCCGTTTGCAACTTAAATGCCTTCCCATACAGATAAATATTGAATTTCTTTATCGCCCATATTACTGCAAGACATTCCTTTTCGCTAGTTGAGTAATTGGTTTCAGCTTTATTCAACTTTCTGCTAGCATATGCCACTGGGCTTAATTCCCCATCCAATGCATCTGATTTCTGCAGCAGAGTCGCACCTAACCCAATATTACTGGCATCAGTCCTTACAATGAATTCTTGACTTAAGTCAGGTAATTTCAAAATAGGTTTGCTTGTGAGCTTTTCCTCCAATTCCTGGTAAGCCATTTCACATTGTGGTGTCCATGTAATTCGATCTGGATTTCCCTTACGTGTCAAATCAGTTAACGGTGCACATATGGAATTAAAGTTTTTGATATACTTTTGGTAGAAACCACATAATGAGACAAAGGATCTCACGTCTTTCTTGGTTTGTGGTCTCGGGGCTTTCTTTAGTTTCTCTAAATTCTTTGGGTCAGGGGTCATGTTTCCCTGATAAACTGTGTGTCCCAAGAATTCCAATTCTTTACATCCAACGCAACATTTGGTTGGTCGGGCTGTTAAATTCGCTTCCCTAAGTCGATTAAACAGCATGTTCAGAGAGTCAATGTGTTCCTCAAATGTTTCTGTTGCTATCAGGATATCATCCATGAAATTTGTGATACATGAATTATTCAGAGGGTCCAATAATTTTCTCATCATTCTAGAGAAGACACTAGGCGCATTCTTCAATCCAAATGGCAATCTATTAAACTCATAGTGTCCTTCTGAGGTACTAAAAGCTAGGTATGGTCTAACCTCAGGCATTACTGGAATCTGATAGTATCCTTTACTCAGGTCCACTTTTGAGAAATATTTAGCTTTATTTAGTCTGGCAAACAACTGATTTGTATCCGGCAATGGATCCACCTGTCCTTCTGTAATAGCATTCAGTCTCCTGTAATCTATACAGAGTCTATGTTCTCCAGAGGGTTTTCTTAAGAGTACAACACCGGAACTATACGAAGATTCACTGTGTGAAATAATTCCTTCCTTCAACAAATAGTCTATCTCTTCCTTCAAAGCTTTCTCCTTAGCAAAAGGAATCGAATATGGTTTCATACAGACAGGTGTGGGGTCTATCAGTTTCATATCATATTCCAATAAGTTTGTATGCCCAGGTCGGTCTGTTAACACCTCTGCATGATTATCTAGAACCTGTTGCACTCTCTCTTTCTGAGTTTTCGTTAAATGTGTACTGATTTTCACCTGTGCCGCTGTCTCACAGGGGTGTAATGGATATTCAAATGATGAAAGTGGTTCCTTTTTCATCTCCATGGCAATGGACAAGGTCAACAAGTGTGTCTCTTCCTGATGTTCTCTTTCCAAATATTTCTTCAGGAGATTCACATGATAGATTTTTTCTTTCCCCTTCTTATCTATCTTATAATTGGTTCTAGACACCTTCTCTAGAACTGTATATGGACCTTGCCATCCAATTTGTAACTTATTCTGACTACCGGGTAGAAGAAGCAGTACCTTCTCTCCCACAGCCAAATCTCTGTCTTTAGCTTTCCTGTTATAATAGGCAGCATGTTTCTTCCTGGCTTGTTTCAAATTTTCATTGGCAAGTTTCCAGCCAGTTTTTAAACGAGTGGTCAGCTCATTCACATATTGGTATGAGGATGTAATATTTTCCTCTGCCTTTTCATCAGTCCACGTTCTTAACAGAGTTACATCTGGCCCTTTAATTTTGTGGACCTATTTGTCCATGCACAGGTATGGTCTCTTCCACTCGAAGCTCTATAGTGATGATTTTTCTTCCCAGAATTATCAAGCACAAAACGACCGCTACCAATTTTTCTCTTGGGGCTTTCTCCCCACTTAGAATTCTTGATGAGAGATTTCCTCTCTACATCTTCTTCCTCCAGTTTGTTTAAGTCCGATTGAGGGATTTTCGGCTTATCCTGGGGTAAGACATCTTTTTGCACTCTCCGCATAGTGGCCATTGTAAAACAGTTAACTGAAGCTTGTCCGTGAAAAGGGGCTTCCCATTCCCTTTGGTCCACTTTATCCAATTTATTTCTCTTTTTATTATCAGGCCTAATTTTGCCCCTTGGCGTGTCCAGGTCCTGATCAATGTTCCCACTTGTGGGTGTTCCCTCATGTGCTATGCTACACCTTTCTACAAAATTCTCAATGTCCCATCTTGCCTTGGGCCAATAATAATTGTGAGCCACCTTTTGAATGATGGTACCTATTTTCTCATGGTCCCCATCTGGTTTCACATGTAGGCTCCTTATTAAGTCTGCCCTATATCTTTTAGGAAGTACCAGCTGTCCCTGACCTTTGGATCTAGCTCCAGTCTTCCTATACATCAACTTGTTTTTCATGTAAAAATCTCCCTTGCCTGGAGTTGTATGACAAGTTGACAATTTCCTGAAACAAGGCTTGAGGGTCTTATCCCCAGCCTGTGCCTTCCTCATCTCTTCTGGAGTGGTATCTAACAGAATATCCTCCTCCTTTCTTGAGGTCGACCTGACCTGAAGGGTGGCCATAACTATAGGGTTCCTTCTGCAACGGTCAGTGTCATGATTGTTCATCTTACAATTTTTACACCACCTTTTCCCTTGGTTGAAAGATTTTCTTTCATCATATTTCCTTTCATCGAATTGTGGGGTTTTATTTTTATTGTCATATCGTGGCCTATAAATTTGGTGCTTACCTTTGTTTTGATCTCTAGGATCAAATTTATTAAAGTTCTGTGGTGCCCTAAAATTTTCTACCTGTTTCTTTTTATTACCTGATACCTCTGCCTGAGCCGCTTGATACCTTTCTGCAACATTAGCAACTCACCCAGCCTCTCTGCACCTTGTTCCATGAGAAACTTTCTCAGGTCTGGAGCCATGGACTCTCTTAATTGTTCTATAAGGACCATTTCCTTAAGATCTTGGGTTTTCCCCAGAGAAGTCCATTTCTCCAAGTATGTCTCTAACCGTGCAGAGAACTGGTGATAGGTTTCACCTGACAGTAGTTTAGCATTCCTAAATTTTTTCCTATAAAATTCTGCGTTCTTTTCATATCTTAACAAAAGAGCCTGCTTTAGCATGTCATAATTTTCCTGATCACCTCTGCTCATTTTGGCAAAAACTTCATAAGCTGCCCCACGAAGACCTTGAGATAACTTTAAGCTCCACCTTTCTCTCTCTAACCCATATGTGGTAGCTAATAGTTCGTATCTATTTAGATAGCTCTCAATATCTTCGTCTTTCTCAACAAAATGATCTAAATGAAAATTCATAGCTGAGGTTGAGGCTCCCTGGCTAGCAGTGGCATCAGAGGTAAAGGGACTGGCACCATTTTCAGGAGCATGGCCTTGAAACTCAAACTCCCTTAGTCGTAACTCATGTTCCCTTTGTAATCTCTTATCTTCTGCTTCCCTTTCTGCAGCTAATCGCTTGTCTTCCCTTTCTGCAGCCAATCTTTTGTCTTCTCTTTCTGCAGCTAATTTCTTCTCTTCTCTTTCTGCCTCCAATGCTTTAGCCTCTTTGTCAGCCTCAATCTGCAACCTCTTAGCCTCAGCCACAATCTGCAACCTCTTAGTCTCAGCCTCTAACTTTCTTTCGGCCTCTTTTTCTAATCTTCTTTCTTCCCGTTCAATATATTTGTCACATTCAGCAGTGACATAAGCAATCATAATTTGCCCGTCCATTCCTAACTCTTTCGCAGTCTGTACAGCAGCAGATCGAAATTTTGCCAGGTCGGCCATTGTCTAACATGCAATTGTAAACAATTCAATCTTTCAATAATTATCTAAGGACACTACAGGCACTGAGAGCTCAACCTTATTTATTTCCACCCAAGGATACCTTTTAATTCTTTATTATTCCCAATATCTATAACAGGAGAAAGTTCAATATCCCGGACGAGACCCCAATATATGTGGTAAAGTGGGATGTTATAAATATTTATAGGGACTCAGTGTACTGACTGAGGTCAGCTGTGAAGGTATCTGTATCTAATAGGTGTAGTGTTTTACAGATAACCTTACTTGCTACCACATTATGCCTCAGTCAGAATTATTCTGGAATATTGTGATGACTACGTTAAATGTCTAGGGTATGTATATGATGAAGTGTATGTCACAACAACAACAGACAGATAAACAATTTAATTTATTCCACCACACTTGACAACACTGTGACACTCACACACATGTACCATTCTATAAGACTATCTTAAATGAGTCACTGGTAAATTTTCAAATATCAATATGTATTAAGCACTTTCATTAATATATATGTCCTGATTCAACTACAAAGTGAACCAGGAATCACAATCAATTGTAATTACAATTTATATGTACAGAATCTATCAATAAGAACCTTGTAGTGACATATTTTATTAATATTATCCTATGTGTGTCAGTTGTGTAGTAGTAATATGAGGTAATACTGGTTTTGTTTTTTCAAGCTATGTTGTTATTTGTCATCATGACTTCAAGTGTTTGTTTATCTTGTAAATGGTATGGGGAAAAGTTCACAGTTCCTATCAATTTAAACACTGTTTTTTCCCTTTGGTTTATTATAAAGTCAGTTTTTGGGGGGGGGGGGGGGGCATAATGTTGAGCTCCACTGGCCACATAGGCTTATCTTTCGTGATGGCGGCAGGATAAGACTCCTCTGCTCGATAGCCTCTCTGTGTTCTGGAGACACCTCACTGGTCACTATCTGGACCCAGGAGTATGCTGTCAGCCTCTAGGTTCAGCAAAGCTCAGACCAGGTGCTGCTCAATAGCTTTAGGACCACGGTCCCTGAAACAAGAAGGTTGTACCTCCTACTTCATAACTAATTTATAATCTATTTACAGACTGAACACATTACATAACAAACACTGAGTTCAGAGCGGTAGGCCAACTGTCATCTTCATCTGAAATAATTTACACCAGTATATTCCTCCCTAATGGTTACTACGCCTCTGCAATTCCAGCATTATTTCTTTCTAGTCAATAAGCTAGGTGTCAGTGTACTGTTTGGCAATTCCATGCAGTTTTAGTTTCCTCCGACACCTTCTGTTCAGGTTGGAGCACTATATAGGCTTTACCTCATGTTCGCTACTGAACCACACATATATACAGACATAAATTATCAATTTACATTCAATTTTCATTAAAAAGATATTGAATATATCAAGCTTACCACAATTCATGGAATAATACACAGTTACGTTGAATGGCAATGAATATAGCACAACTTCGATCTGCCGATGTCCCAGGCTTTTATTTAGAAAAAAATATGCACTGGTGCTCAACGCACTGGTTCTGTAGTAAGTTTATTTGAACATGTGGTGGTGACCTGACGCCTCTGATTGACTATATTCGCGGGTCTAACCAATCGTGCCATGTTTACCCAATCGTTTGAAAAAAAGTACTCCTACTCCCGTTTCCCCTGACAACAAAAGATAGTATTTATAGCCCGACTAATCGTGTTTAGCCTTACATTTCTTGCGCTCCAATCAAATCGGATTTAACATGGAGACCCATTTCCCGTACAATGGTGGTGTGAAAATCTGCCACTGAGCGATTCTGATTTTGGGTGTTGTCTGACATCCCTCACTATTTCTTTTGGCTATAATTTGGTAATTCCTAGACTATTTGCGTAACGTTTAACATATTCTTTGTCAGCAAGTCCTAAGGAACCCAAATATACAAATTTAAAGGAGCTAAGTGGCTGCGTTCAAAATATGCATTTTCTTCTACCTCCTGTTTACTTCGAATACGATGTGGTGTCTGGGTACTGTAATGTTTTCAAACGTAAACCAGTATAATGTCATGTTTCCTAATAAGCGTTTTGTGAGTTTTTTAAAAACTAACTCTCGTGTGTGTAGTGTTTTTTATCACTGTCGATTTGAAAAAAAAGCTAGTGCTTGTGGCCTTACACGCGTGTTAGGGGTGGCATTAATTGTGTATCGCGAGACTGTGGTAGTATTGCCTGCGTTCCGGCTTTCAGCCCCTCCCTTTCTTTCTATCCTTAGTCCATCTGTCTTTCGTTTTTGGTAACGTAGTGTATAAAATGACATGAATGGAATTTTAAATCTAGGTCAGCTTGCGTATCTCAAGGTTTTTCTTAGAAAGGCAGTACACGTTTTATTGAAGAAAGCGTGTAGTGATGCAGTAGGCTTTTACTATCAACGTGGAACGTTATAATTTGCAGACGAATTAGAAAACAAGGGGATTTCGAGTACAGTCATTGTGACAGCACTGTTCTTTACCATTCTTCTTTCCTTTTATTAAATTTATTTGTTAGGCTTTACATTTACGTTTTAATTTATATATGTGGATTAGAATTTCACACGACAATGTTCTATTTATCTTCTCCTTTGTCTAGTTCTTCTAATTTTAGTTCTTCCGCTTCTTTTTTCTATCTTCCATTTTCCATCTTTATTTTCTACTCAATTCATAGTCTTTCTCACTCCTACACGCTCTCCCTTTTCTTGTTGTAATTCTCCATGTTTTCTCATTCCTGTGTCCTTGCTGTTCGGATGTCCACCTTCATTCAGAACCCTATGCCTCAGTGCAGGGCGGACTGATACAGTTAAAGGTGCCGGTAAATACGGTGGTGTCACACTCCAGTCTCCTCAGCTGTAAGTTGGTACCTGGCGCTATTTGAGTAAGTCAAGTCAAAGACGACGAAGTAGAGAACTGACACTCCACCTCACGACGCTAGCCCTAGAATAGTCAAGTCAAAGACGACGAAGAAGAGAGCTGACACTCCACCTCACGACGCTAGCCCTAGAATAGTCAAGTCAAAGACGACGAAGAAGAGAGCTGACACTCCACCTCACGACGCTAGCCCTAGAATAGTCAAGTCAAAGACGACGAAGAAGAGAACTGACACTCCACCTCACGACGCTAGCCCTAGAATAGTCAAGTCAAAGACGACGAAGAAGAGAACTGACACTCCACCTCACGACACTAGCCCTAGAATAGTCAAGTCAAAGACGACGAAGAAGAGACCTGACACTCCACCTCACGACGCTAGCCCTAGAATAGTCAAGTCAAAGACGACGAAGAAGAGAACTGACACTCCACCTCACGACACTAGCCCTAGAATAGTCAAGTCAAAGACGACGAAGAAGAGAGCTGACACTCCACCTCACGACGCTAGCCCTAGAATAGTCAAGTCAAAGACGACGAAGAAGAGAACTGACACTCCACCTCACGACACTAGCTCTAGAATAGTCAAGTCAAAGACGACGAAGAAGAGAGCTGACACTCCACCTCACGACGCTAGCCCTAGAATAGTCAAGTCAAAGACGACGAAGAAGAGACCTGACACTCCACCTCACGACGCTAGCCCTAGAATAGTCAAGTCAAAGACGACGAAGAAGAGAACTGACTGCTAGCCCTAGAATAGTCAAGTCTCTAACACTTCACTCACCTACATCAGTATCTGTTATAGGACTACCTGTACTGGTTCTAAATATCTAAATCCCAGCCACGGGTCCTATAAAACAAAACACTAAGTCCGCCCCTGCCTCACTTTCGTGCATTGATCTGTTCAGCATAACAGAGGACCGCTCTTAACTGTAGTCATCTCACGTTATCTAATCAAACATTCTCTTTCTCCCCCCGTTCTCACAGGTATACTTATTGCTATTCGCTGCTATTTTGAATTCTTTTATTACCCGCGTCCCGCCCCATTTTAAATTGGTGCCTTAGATGAAGTACTTTTTATTTTCTGCCTACCATGTCGGAGAGCCTGGAGATAAGCTACCGTGAGCTGAAAGCGTCATTTTCAGAAATCGATAGACTTGATTACATCGCTACCACAAAGAACTAACAGTAACCGACCTAGACACGTAAGATTGATTAAATATTTCATTATTTTGCGTTCCAATTAAAAATACATTTTTGTTCTTGTAGCGTCAGGTGATCGCTGTGAAACTTTATATTGGGAAATATCAGTAATGGCGAAGTACAGGGACTTTTCTATTTGAATAATGAATAATCGTTAATGGAATCCTGAAGAAATATGGTCTGACATTAGCTAAGGAATCACACATTATTTAAAGAAAAATACAGAAACTGCATTTCCGCCTTCCCCCGCTCCTAATTAGTGTCAGTAGAAGTAAGTGAAACAAAAAAAAAAGTAATCACTAGGGCAAGTATCGGTATCATGTAGACCCTGATCTACCCGTAGTCCACAGTTGATAATATGATAGATCTCTAGGCGATGGAGGGCGAAAGGAGAAAGAATGTCATAGCTAGAAAAATTTCGGACTAATTCTCTCTCTCAGGCATTTCAAAGCGCAATATCCCAAGGTTTGACGATACTTTTGTCCTAATTCCTAGTGAAGAAAACTTACGAGCTAGCATGGAAACCTTCACTTTAATTGTAAACTACATGTGATAGGAGCACGATCTCTTTGTTGATGTGAAGTTTGCATTCACTAAAGCATCATTTAATCGTAATTATGCCCCCTTCTGTTGACAGAATAGCAGAAAGTAGATCGTCAGGTAGAGATAATAATAATAGCCCCTTCAGTCATAACTGACTATGGGAATACGCCCCTGAGGTGACAGCCCTCAGATGCTTATTTTCCTGGTGCTCCTTTCAACTTTTTCTCGTCTCTTCTGTTTGCCGTGACAGATTCTTTTCGCCCAATGTGAAGTGGCGCCGTAGATAGCATCGCCACTTGGTGCGATCGGCAGCTTCATCCTCCCAGGTTGCTGGATTTATGTCTAGTGCCCTCATGTCTCTCATGCACACATCTCTGAATTTCAGCTGCGGTCGCCCTACTGTTCTTCTGTCATCTACCAGAATAGAAGTAACGTATGGGCTCCACTTATTCAAAACTTCAAATACTATGAAAGCTAACACAGACATGATTGTATCAAAGTAGGTCAATGTTTTTATTTTCTGCCTGGATATAAGAGTTGGAAGCGTCATTGTCAGAAATCAATAGACTTGATTACATACCTACCAGAAAGAACTAAAACAAATCGACCTTGACACGTAAGAATGATTTAATATTTCGTTGGGAGCCGCGCTGGTGTAATGGCTACGGCGTTGTACTGGCGACCAGGTTTTCATGGTTCAAACCCGGGCGTCAGCGTTTGAAGGAATGTTTACGACCGGAAATTTGACTGAATAACCTGAACGGCTTCTGCACATAAATCCCATGTGGATGGGAAGTAGCGAAGCTCCTGACCGGGTTGGAAGGAAAGTCCACTGACCCCCCAGCCTCGCAATGACATGTCATTGGGCCATAAGAGCTGGAAAGCTCGAGTGCCGCTGGTTAGGAAAAAAAAATATATATTTCGTTATTTTGTTTTCAAATTAAAAAAACATTTTTTTGTGAGTCTTAAGTTGGTTCGTGTAGCGGAAGGAGGCCGTTGTGAAATGTTATATTAGAAAATATCAGGCCACAATGGCGAAGTATACGTATTTTTCATTTGAATAATGAGTGATCGTTAATGAAATAGTGAAGAAATGTGGCCTGACATTAGCTAAGAAATCACACATTCTGCAAGAAAAGAAACCGTATCTTCACCCCTCCAGCTCACCTCCACCCAATTCAGAATCATAGTCTGCAGAAGTACGAACTCTGACATTTGTCGGAATCAGGTCAATTCAGATCTACCAGTAGACCACAGGGGATGATTTGGTAGATCTCCTGGTGATGGAGGGGAAAAAAGAGAACGAATTTTAATGATGGAGAATTTTCGTATAAGCCCTCTCCCGTCGGCATTTAAAAGCCTGTGTCTCCAGGCAGAGGCGTAATTATGGTTGAGTGCACCCAAGGCTAATTAAAAAAAAGCGACCCTTGAAAACTGTTCTTTATAATTCTTGCTGCATTCTTATATTGGTGCGCTGACTGGTTTCTGGTTATAATACAAGTTAAAAAATAATAAACACAAAATACACTGCTACTGTTAATGTCGCGTTTTTATCTCCCCTGCTCCACAGTAGTGGTCCAACAATGGCCAGACTTAGAGTACAATGATGAGGGTATTCAGAGGTATCAACTTTCGCTCAAGATTAGTCTTGGCAGCGATATCATTTGAAGAATGCGACTTTTACTGCAAGGAGCCTCATACCTCACAGGAATTTTAAGAAACAAAGCAAACGATATTACTTTATTAGCTCTGGATGATTATGTATTTAAATTAACTGAGTCTGAAATGTCTTCTCGACGAGATGGAAATGCAATGAAGCAGTCCCAAAATGTTGCAGAGTATATGCGATATTTTCGCTCACCCGGTTTTGTTAGAAAAACTCCAATCAGAAGTGATTTATTTTAGCACTTGCATTCCAGTCCAACCACGAATTAGGGTCTAATATAGGTCTTATACTCTCATCTATGGAACATTCTGCATGACATACAAGAAATTTTCTTTAGATGTTATTCATCAAACTCCATATGCCTGTCTTCCATGACCATATAAGGTCTCGCTTCTTCCGTTTCGATTGTCATGTTTATAAACTCACTACTTCACAAATCTAACATTAAGATTCTCTCCCAGATGTTATTTTCTTGTAATTGTTTATACAAAAGGTCTGGTCGGTGTGACAGACGAACTTAGCTGACCCTGATTGACCCTCAAGCGTTGGATGATATAGTACGACCCTTTGTAACGACCCCTTCGTATAGCATCAGTGCCCCCGAATATATTGTAACTTTTCGTCAAACGGGATTTTTTTCACCTGGACTCATTAGCTATGCAACCTTTCCACGCAGATGGTCAACACGTTTGCTGATTAATATGTGGACAGTTTATCTACCGTTCATTCTGCTCATCGCATTGATTTAAGGAGAGATTAAATCACGCCCATGGACATCTCCTGAGCAATCATATGCAGGTATTTTCATTAACTTGGCCAGTGGAGGGCGTTGCCAGCATCAAACGATAGTAATGACCACGATCAAAGACACTGGGGGAGATCTCAGGAAGGACTGGCGGCATGCTATCAAAGGCAGTAGTGGTCCCTGAAACGAGCGACGCCAGTTTCCTGCCGGTATTTCGCATCTCGGTGTTAAACACGAAACCGATCGCAGTAGGAGCGAACGGGAAAGCCGGCGCAAGCAGCGAGCGAAGATACGAGAGACCAGGGGCGGCTTCTCTCTTTGGTCTGGCGGTCAGATCCCCAAAAGTCTTCTGAGATCAAAAAAGGTGTCAAAATTTCACATGTCCCCCCCAATCTTGCATTCCAGTTGTAGATATACAGACCATGAAGAAATGCAGGTTATCACTCGTTGGCCAGAACTTGACAGAAGCACTAACGATATTGAAATCTTGTTATAGATTTTCCCCTGGATTTTCATATATATTAGCAGTGAATTCTATTCTGTGCAAAACGGTAAAATATAACTGTGTCTAGTGATCAGTGGTCTAGTTCATTATTCTATTTCACTGGATATTGTGTTAATTTAAATTTATTAAATTAAACCATCTCAATAGTTCCCAGTTGTAAATGTAATGTTATACCTGTTATATTATTTCCAAAAATAATAGAGGCTTAAATGTTAAATTAACTTTTAAAGTCGCGAAGGAATTTATAATTAATAAATTTAGTTAAGTCCTATATATATAGATGTGGGTTTTAACCATTAGAACTCGCGCAGTGTTTATTAAATACATAATTAAATACGCGAGGGTATATATATATAGTTTTAACGGGAAATGCATCGCGCTTTAGAATGGTATTTGATTTTTCGGTATATTACATGTCTTTTTCTTTCATACAGAGTGATCGTAACCTTTGCGATCCCAGCATAAAGAAAGCAATAGAGAAATCATACAGAGTCCTTTTCAGACTCGGTTTTTAACTTCCAGATATATTGATGGAACCTTTTTAAATATAATTCTTGTGGCGGTCCGATGCGACCTAGCTATCAATTACGTGAAAGAAAGCACCCCCAAGAACTTTTTTTTAAATAACTCATCAAATTTAATTACAATCCGTAATATAAACTGGAAGATGAACAGTGCCAGTAGCGATAATTTATTTACGGCTCTACTGTGAGAGAATACATATTTACCTGACTGTGACTGAGCCTAATTTTTCCTCACTGGATTTAAACCATACCGGTCAGTTGCTATCATCACGCCTTGGAGGAATTTTACCTCCAGCAGCGAAATTAAAGAGACCTCATTTTCACCCCTGTATTGAATTGTGTCAGTGCCATCCCATAGACTCCTTTTCATATAATAAAACATAAGAACTCTGAGTCTTAAAGTCCGGCGATTAGTGGGAATATTCGCTATCAGCAAACCTCGCTACATCTGGGGCGGGACATCTAAGTACCAGACATTTTCACGTGTCAAGAGTAATTGTTGTTTATATAATTCTATGGATTGTCTGATGCTGCAATCGGTAAGTGTGTGTATATGAGTGTGGATACTCACGCGCGTGCATGAATGACAGGAAATCTAATTGTTTTTTTTTGCAAACCATTTGTTAACTTGCCTACCGGGCAACAAATTTTCTGTATACCCCGCAATTGTTCCTTTATGTGGGATATTTTGTTAACTCTGTTTAACCCCCTCCCTTTCAATTGCTTAGTAAAGGGAAGAACAATTTGGGATAACAGGTTTTTTTCTACCACCCATACCTAGTATCGTAACCCCTCTTTCAGAGTAATTAACTTCACTGTTAGGTTACATTACCTATGTTCCTGATAACTATCTATCTTTGGACTGGGTTCATCTTTGTCTAATAAGCGGGAAGGGCATAGTCGATACCAATCTTCTTCACCCCCTCCCCACCTTGTTATTTGCATTTTCTGCACTTATGATAATTTTATGTAACACTTGATATTTGTTTGTGATTTGATTCTTTTTTGGTTAATAAACATCATAAACCTAGTTAGCACTGTGTTGGAAATACCCAAAGCCCAACATTTCCCCTATTCGTTTAATATAGATTGTATTCACGTGCGTTTGTGTGTTTGAAGCACCAAATCGGTGTGAGCGCAGATGTGTGTCTGGAAAACTGGCAAATAATTGTTTGACCAGGAGAGACTGAAGAGTAGATTGAGAGAAACGATTTGTCGTAAATAAGTCTGTCCTTACTCTCCTCCAGCACTCTGTGAAGCAACTATTTACTCTCTACAATTTCTATCACTGAGCTTTCATCATCATTCTCCACTCTAAACAGGACCACTATTTCTAAGACTCTTTCTCTCAAAATAAATTTACGACAGTCGGAAGCGATTACGCATCCTTCTGTGCTCCAATATCACATTTGTTATTTTACTGTCCGTGTCTTAATCTTTAACTAAATTGACATCTTCAAACACGTCATGTGCGAACTGACAATTTATCTCCCAATAATATCTTTCTAGTCATATTGGAACCTGTGAACAACATGGTTTGTGTATCTTCCCATACAAAAAAATCTAGGTTAACAATAGGAATGTCGTCCAGTGTAGACTCTTACTCCGTCTGGAACTAGAGATAAGCGAAAAGTCAATATTACAAGTTCGCTATGCACAAAGAGAAGTCAATGTGGTTTAAAAAATAGGTCAAGCGATCACGTAAAATCAGGGAGTGACAAAAGATAAGAAAATCTTGAATTACGAAAGCAAAAACAATGTCAAGGTGCGGATGAAAGAAAAGATAAGACAGGGCACGGAAAAACGTTAAAAGGATGGCACGGGAAAATGTAACGATTGAAGATTTGACTCGTCACATACACCCCCGGACTTTCAGAATATTTATGAAATAATTGCGAATTCAGGTGTTCATTTTTCCTGTATCTATGCCTTTCTCTAGTGCGGTTGATAGAGAAAGTGTTTTCGTCTTCCAGTCTGCTATGTGCGTGGCAAGCAATTGAGTTTTTGGGCTGGAAGTGGGTGCAGTTTTGAATGTAATTGCGAACATTTGTCCACAGCACCGGCAAAAATAATTGCCATTTAGGTTACCCATAGTCGTTCCCAAAGGAACACTTTCACCGGCAGACAACACGTGTCCTGCTTCCATAATGTGATCTCTTAGTAGACGTGGAGCGACGTGTTCGATACGAAACAGCATCTTCTTTGTGGAATGTTCCAGCTTAAGCATCAGTTTTATCATCCTGTTGTGCCTTCTTCAGCTCCGATATGTTCGATCTGATGAGAGATGAGAGCTCAGGAGCCGTTTGGGCGTGTCCTGGTCTCTCTCTCTCTCTCTCTCTCTCTCTCTCTCTCGTTTTTGTCGACCTAGAGTCACGTGAGCAAGACATATCTCCTCTCTAGAATTAGAGGATATACTAAATCATCTACCACTGCGGCTTGATTGTTTCCCGGACAAAGCGGGTTGAAACCTCAAGTTCCGCACCTGGAAGAATCATTGGCTCTAAATTCTTCCGAGGCCACTATATTTCAACAGTTTCATCAGTGTACTGATGGACCTTCATCAAAGATGATGAGACTAGAGCTTCGAATTCTAATTCAGAGTCATATAAACAGTATATAAGATTTGATTACCGAGTAGTTGCCATACAATTAAGCAAAACAGGGCTTTAGGGATTGGTCATCACTTTTGGCCTTCTTCAGCTCCGATATTTTCGGGCTGATTAGATATGAAAGTTCAGGGACCAGTTGGGCGTGTCCTGTGTTCTCCCTCTCTTGTGTCAACATGGGGTCCTGTGAGGGTTCCCTAGGACGACATATTTCCTCACCTGGATCAGGGATATCTTAAATCATCTAAAATCGCGGCTTTAATTTTTCCCTGGACAAATAGTGTTGAAACTTCAACTGCCGCAACAGGAAGAATCATAGGTGCGAAATTCTTTAAGGACCGTTGTATTTCTACAGTTTCACCAGTGTATGGTTGGCCTTTACCAACGATCGCGAGATTAAACCTTCAAACTCAATCCCCCTGTCATATAAACAATAGGAAGATTGATTATTCACAATTATTTTTTCTTTGGTGGGGGAATGACTGGGAGTTTGTTGGCATGCCGTAAGATCATCATGATTCCCTGTCTACCTCGTTAGCAGGCATCCAACGTTATAAGGGCCAGTTTTCGGCCTCTTACAGACCAATGTGAAGTGTGTGTGTGTCAGTGTTGCACGATTAGCACCATCGCTTTCCCTGTTCCCTGAAGCTGATAGCTCTGGTTCTGCCTGGTACCGTCATGTGATTGTTGCGTTTTGTGTGTTGCGCTATGTGTAGCTTGCGTATCCGTGGAAGGGCGATCTGTTGGATTGGGGCGATTATCGTGGCCACGGTTAACTTCCGCCTGCTAGTTTTGGTACCTTTGGTAACGATCAAAGATTGACTTGTCACAGTTAACAAAATGACATTTATATTGCTGTTAAAATATCTTTATAACTATAACCACGTACGTATTTCTCATGTTGTCAGTGCCATTTTATTTTGGAAATTACAAAAATTACTAGTGCGTGTATAGAAAATTGTTACCAGTATATAGAAGAAAAATTATGAAAACAACAACAAGACTTGACTATTTATTTTACTAGATATTTAAAATGATTTGAAACTTCATACTAAAAATGGATTTTGTAAATTTAGCTACTGCAAACATATTAAACAAAATGTCATTTTAATTTGTTGTTCAGTTTCCTCACATTCAGTGTTGATCAAACCTAAAGCAAAAAGTCCCTGTTGCCCGATTGAAATTCTTAGACATGATAAGTTCAATTTTAACTTGCTAAAAGATCACTTACAGCTGGAAGCTGAAATAGCAATTATGAGCATTATTGAACAGCAACTGTTAAGTTTGGAAAAAAGATTTTAATCTCCATGGAAGAATAAACTCGAGGAGTTCCTCAGCTTTTGAAATGTGAACATTTGTGCAGTTTGTTTCAGAAGCAAGTTACAATGCATGATTACTTCGGAAAACTGAAAACCGGCAATATCAATATTATAAAACTGTCACCGGTTGAGATAGCTTTTATTCAAAATATTTAGGCCATGTCTGCAGCTGCTTTCATTTGAGTCAAGCAATAATCATTTAACATCTAAAATAAATCAAATTTTTTAATACAAGTCATGGAGACAGACAAATCTTTCTACAATTTCCTTATAAAGGCGATCAATAGTTTCTTTCATTATTCTCACCATTTCTTCTTTTGCAGCGAGCCCTATATCATTCCTTTTTGTCACTGGGCATTTGTTTGTTTTTTCTGGGGCATCTTTTTTTAATCGAATATCACATTCACCCCACAGTTCCCGTCATGTTTCAAGTGATTCAATAGCTAATTCTTCTCGATTGCTCAAAAGACAATCTTGAAGGGCTTTTAAATCATAAGGAGTATCAAGAAGGGTCATGATATGACCTTAGACTAGTTTTTGAAAACGATCAATCCGAACAAAAATTTTGTTCCAAAATTCAAACACAGTATACAGAAAAACGATCAAAGCTCAAAATTCAATTTAGTTCCTTATTTGGATCAGCTCGTGTATCAGCTGTCTCATTTTGATCATCAGTCATGCTTTGCAAGACTTCCACTATGATATCACAGTATTCATAAACTGTCTTCACAGTCTCAGTTCTAGAAAGCCATCGAGTATCAGACTCAGATTTGACATCTATTGGTATGATGTTTGTCATCTTTTGCCAACGGAGAGTAAAAAGGAATGAATAAAAAGACTCAAATATACTGAAAAATTCACCATCAGCGCATCATGGGTAGCAGCGCGCACCCAGTCGAATTGAGGGGTGATCACTACAGTTTACCAAAATAGCTGTACTATTTTTCAATAATCCAAAACATCACATTTATAACCAAGCATAACTGCAGCATTATCATAGCACTGAGAATGACAGTCTTCTAATGGCAATTTGTCTTTTTCTAGTTGTTCCTTTATGCTTTCTGCATCCTTTAGTTTTAACTAGATACATCCTAGGAAGACTCTTTTACATGACTTGTTTTAGTCTGAAGATTAATGTAAACATGACGAACTGTCTGTGCCATTTCCTCTCGATGTGTCTAACCTGGAGTATAATCAAAGATGAGACCAAAATGTTTGGTCGTATGGAAGCTCTGTATCAGTGTCTGCGAACTACTGAAGCCATCATCTGAATAATAAATTTATTCTGCCTTAAAGGAGATAAACATGATGTCGTTCCAGAATGACTGTTCACATTACTGAGATGTTTTTTCATGACGGAATTATAGTTTGAAACAACTTTAGTACCCCAAGGAAATTTCCAATATTACTTTCCTCTTACTGTCTAACGGATTCCTTGTAGCCACGCAATGCAAAGTTTTGAGTTCCTATACATTTTATGCAATGGGGGAATTCTGTAGAGAACATCTCGCCATCTGTGTTTTTCTGTAGCAATTTGAGCTTCAAGCTCTACGTCAATGATTCTTCCGTTCTCTAAAAGATTGCTCTCCCCGCCCTTCCACTGGTTGAAACACTATCGATGATTTTTTTTTGCAGTTTCATGGGTTCTAATCGTATCTGGTGCTTTCCAGTAATTAAACCCATTTTCCTGCACCGACGAAGACTGATCGTCAGTTTGAGAAAATAACAAAAGCAATAGGCTGCCTTTTTTCTGAAGAATAAACAAGCCTGGAGCGCCAAACTTCTTCTCTGTATCCATTTCCCAACTCTCTTTTAAACTCTCTTTTATTCATTGATCGATTTTGTGTGGGAATAAAAGGCCCTTCATTATTTTGAAAATTCTTTGAACTCAGTTTGATCATTTCTGTATTCAGTGACTGTTATAACGACTTTCTTTGGTGTTTTACTTACTTACTTAGTCGTTCCCCTTCTACCGTGAGGTGTTTTATCAAACTTCAAAAAGCCTACATCATAATACTGAATATCATCTGGTATGGTCTGTGCTGTATTTTTTTTCGTGCTCTTTACATCTCAAAGTTTCATTACCTTCTGGCCTATGGAAAGACACTTCTAATCTCCTGAAATACACTTCTAGTCCTTGAACGACACTTTATTCTCCTTTTGATATACTGGTGTGTTGGTCAACACGTATATCTGATACAGTTACTGATAATGAAGTACCAGCTTCTTGCTTTTCAAAAAAAGACATAAAAAAGCCACTTGACGTTTTAGTTTCTTCATGCATCTTTCCTTTCTTCCTGCCTTCTGTTCCACTCAATTTCTTTCTTTTTTTTTTTTTTGATGGTAATATTCGTTTCATGGTAAGACTTATTGGAATAGCAAAAAAAAAAAAGGAAAAAATTATAGTGTTATAACAATATCACAAGTATATTGAGCTACACAATAAACACACACAGGAAAGATACATGTTCGCGAGAGCAAGGCAAAACGTCATTACGACAGCGATGAATACTTCGTGTGCACACACACTGTTGTGGAATGAGCTTCGCCAAAATTCAACAGGGAACTAAATATTGCAAATGGCAGGCACCACCTAATTGCGATGTCACATGAATATACAACCTTCTTTTAGCTCTCATTGCCAAATCCCAGCACTTCCAAAAACATTTCAATCCTCTCAGAACTTTCATCCCTACATCTTATCTGAGCCTCACCTTTACTTCCATTCCTCCTGTTGCTGACACATGCAATCCTACTTACTGAAAATACACAATACACACATAAAGCTGTGCTCCAGGCATTTGTGAGAAATAAAGAAGTAGAAAACTAGACAACATAAAAATAATAAAGGTATGAAGTATTCCAAATACTCTTAAAACCTAAATTTAAAAAAAACACACACACAAAATCTGATTTGTTAAATCAAGGTAGATCTTCCGAGAGCTCAATCTTTTTTAAAACAGACATGATTGTCAGATCAAGAACATTTAGACAGAAGGAGAGAAAGAAAAGCCGCACAGGTATATTAGAGATTCATACCTGCTACTCACCTGTTAATACCTCCTTGTCACAAGAACAAAAATCACCATCATTATTTACCTTTTCGCCTCCCAGTGGAGCAGGGGACCACCTCTACAGCTGGCCACACCTTGCAGGAAGCAGGCACAAAGCATTCACATGCCCTTGCAGCAGTGACTCATATAGTAATTTCGTTTACATCATGAGGTTGCCAGACCAATGTACAACCTCATATTAGTTGCCTTGTACGACATGCTTAAGGGAGAATTAGTCATAGTCTGTCTTTGTCTCATAAGAGACCCCGGGAAATACAGACGGGGCAGGAACTCCGCCGGTGTAATGGATTCGGGCTGAATTATGTGCAGCATCTTGTCTCAGATGGTCTCGTGCAGTTAAACGTTCTGGCTTGTAGAATGAGAATAATACAAGAAGAAATACAACTGTAAATTAAAGACAAATGGAGACAGATAAGACATGTCAACAGAAAGAAACTAACTAATATAGCCAGACATGTCCTGGACTGGATGTCGCGGAGGAAGATAGAGTAGGGAAGCACAAGACAATTGGGGGAAGAGCGCGAGAAGAGGGAGTGGATAAAGTGGAGAGTCATAGGAGAGGATAACAATACTAGTCCAAAATATAGGATGAGCACTATGTCACTTAGCCTTTCAAAATATTATGTATAAAGAAATGCATAGTAGATTATCCTAATCATGTTTTTTGCAGGAAACTTTAAAATTCCAAGTACACCATGTCTACATCTCCTAATCATTTGTGAACTTTTAATCCCTTATTGCCAGAATTTTTATTTTTTGATGAAAAATTCCCTAGACGATGGATTGGAAGTTATTGTCCAATGGAATGGCCTGTAAGATCCCCTGATTTTACTCCAGCAGATTATTGTTATGAGGATATTTAAAGTACAAGGTATATGGTTAGAAATTTAAAACATTACATGATCTGTTACGGTTGTCCTATTCATTCGTTCAAATGTTTTCTTCCCATCTTTTGCTTGACTCCCCTACGCCAGTATTTTGCCAATAACTATCTTTTAGCGAGGTACACTTCTTTGAGATAACACAAGCTTAGCCAAGACTGGCATATTTATCTTTTGAATTGTGAAAAGTCTGCTGCGAGGTAATTACAAAAGCTGATCTCTTATTTTAATTGCAGACGTTCGACAATCATGTGTCACAAGATACGAAGTAAGTTGCCTGATATCCCATTAGGATTACGTATTTGTTTTGCTCAGGTGAAAAGAATGAGACAAACAAATGTTGGCGGATTAGAAAGGGATGGTCGTTTAAAGATAACTTTCGTTTAATTTTGTTGAAGTGGCGCGCACAAACTGACTATCTTTACTCCTGATGTAATTACACTGACAAACAACATTTTTCTTTCTTATATAAGAATAAGTGTTCTTAGGTCAGTTTCTTGCGTTGATTTCAAATTTGAAATCCGTTTATCTCTATCACGTCGGGTTCTTAAGATATTTGTGAATAAATATATTTTTGGGAAACCGTTATTTGCTCCGTTTCATTTTTACTATATAACTTTTTTAAAATTAATAAAATGCAAAATAATTCTACTTTTTATACTGCTAAAAGATGCATGACATATGTTACGTTATATTTCAAATAGTTACTGTATTTTGAAATAATTCTGAGTGAAATATGGCTTCTAGAAGTTGTAGAAATTCGGCTGATCTGTTCTGTTACGTGTGCGGATATTTTACCGATCGTGTTCACCAGAAAAACTTTACACCATTGCTAAAGAAAGCATATGAACTTTATTTCGATTCGAAAGTTGATGATGCAAATAAATCTTGGAAGCCAAATGCAGTTTGTTCGACTTGTGCAAATACATTGGCAGGTTGGTTACGAAAATCGCCGAAGCATAAGTCGATGCCCTTTGGAGTGCCAGTAATATGGCGTGAACCGACAAATCACGCTACTGATTGTTACTTCTGCTTGAAAAATATCTATGGTGTCACTTTTAAAACTAGAAAGTCTGTGGTTTATCCAAATATTGAATCGGTTTCGAAACCAGTGCCTCATGATCCAATCACGTGTCCGATCCCATTTCCACCAGAACAATATCCGTTGGACATGAATGAACCATCAGAAAGTGATAGTTTACCTGCTTTAGAAACTAATTCTGACTCGGATTATATACCGGTGAATGATGGTGTTCACTTAATTAACCATTCAGAACTTTCAGATCTAATACGTGATCTCGCTCTCACCAAAGGACAAGCGGAATTACTCGGTTCGGGACTCAAAGAATGGAATCTTTTAGCGCCCAATACTCCGATATCTAAATTTCGT
Organism: Oreohelix idahoensis; assembly: GCA_024509875.1. Lineage (NCBI taxonomy): Eukaryota > Metazoa > Mollusca > Gastropoda > Stylommatophora > Oreohelicidae > Oreohelix > Oreohelix idahoensis. The sequence continues at coordinate 903,925 of JAMPIV010000136.1, forward strand.
CATAGACACAGAGAACTTGTTCAATACTTTGAGATGGATGATGACATTTGCTATTGCAAAGATGTAAAAGGTCTAATGGTGCACCTCGGTCATGAGCACATAGTCAACGAATGGCGACTTTTCATCGACTCTTCCAAGACTAGTCTAAAAGCCGTGTTATTGCATAATGGAAATTTATTTTCATCAATTCCAGTCGCCTACTCTGTTCATATGAAAGAAACTTATGACAATATGGCTATACTTTTGGCAAAAATAAAGTACAATGACTACCAATGGCGGATTTGTGGAGACCTAAAGGTCATTGCAATTCTCACGGGCATGCAGACTGGGTATACTAAATTTTGTTGCTTCCTATGTGAATAGGACAGCCGCAACAGACAGGTACATTATGCAAGAAAGGTGTGGCCTATCAGGGATCGTATGCAGCTCGAGCATAAAAATGTAATACACGAGCCATTAGTTAACAAAGACAGCATCATTTTACCACCGTTACATATAAAGTTGGGGCTCATGAAGAATTTCGTAAAAGCGTTAGATAAAACGAGCAAAACTTTCACTTATCTTCGAGAAAAGTTTCCGCAAATTAGCGATGCAAAGATAAAGGAAGGTATCTTTGTAGGACCTCAGATTAGGAAAGTTATTGCAGACAAACAATTCGAGAACTTGTTACATGGTAGTGAACTTCGCGCATGGATGGCATTCAAATCGATCGTCGATAACTTTCTGGGAAATCACAAATCTGCCGACTATGTGCATATTGTTAAGCAGTGCATAGATGCATACAGAATTATGGGCTGTAACATTTCCCTCAAAATCCATTTGCTCGATTCACATCTTGACTTTTTCCCTGACAACCTTGGCGAAGTCAGCGATGAACATGGAGAACGATTCCATCAAGATATCGCCGTAATGGAGTCACGTTATCAAGGACGGTGGAGTGTGACCATGCTTGCCGATTATTGTTGGATGCTTCATCGCGATGTACCACATGCCATTCACCGACGAAAGTCGACTGCAAAGAAATTCAAGCCTACATAACTGTTATACTTCTTGTACAAATGATGTTGTAATACTGTATGGGTTGTTAAAAAACTTCAATTGCGTATTTCTAGAGATCCCGACCTGATAGAGAAAAACGGTTTGCAGATTTAAAAACAGCGCATTAAAATTGACCAGAAAAACATAGAAATTTTAGAGAAAGAAAAAAAATTTTTTTTTTTGTTAGCCAGTGGTATTTCCGGCGAGATCTCTTATCTTAATAAACAGAGATAGTAAGAAAAGATTTTCAATATTAGGGAATTAGGGCAGATCATATCACGTAACTATTTCCGGCGATGTCAATAATTAGCAAAACTATCTATCCTTTGGAGAAGAACGATCGATCCCCAATAAATAAAGATATGTAGGTAAAATATACTGTATAAGACGACTTACAATGTGATTGGTTTAAAATGAAAAACAAATTAAGCGAAATTAAATTTCGTGTGGGAGGTTTGTTCTCAGGATTTCCCACCAATTCTATTTTCATCACGGAGGCAAGGTGACAGACGAAAGATAGAAGAATTTGCTAGGACGTGAAATATATTTAGAAGTAACTTGAAAAACTGAAAGTATAAAACTTAAATAATATCACAATGCCATGTGTTAAAAGCTAGGAATTGTAAATTAGCAATTAGCTTTCGCTCACATGAGAAGACTGCACCATTACAGCTGCAGTGAAATACTATCGACCAATCTGTGCAAAGCGCCTGGATAACTACCCCCCATGAAAGGGGTAAGTGTTAACATGTACATTTTCCTTGTTTATATATGTGCATTTAACATGTATGAAGGCATATTTATGTAACGTTGTGTATAACGCTGGCAACTTCATTATGTAAAATAAATTGCCACATAAAATTACGACAGTTAACAGATTTCCAGTTTTAAATTCTGTTCCTTCGTTCCTTTTGTCTTGCATACTTCATGTATTCTCAGTTCATGCTCACCCCGCCCAAAACACACGCATTGTCTTGTCTTTCCCTCGACAAACATCTCGGATGAAAACGAGAAATCTTTTCCTTGTCATTTTACAAATAAACATTTGAACGTAGGAAAGCAATCATTCAGAAAGTCTGAAAGAGCGAAACCGGTGTAGCAGGAATTTATTAAGCTGTTCAATTTGTCCTAGCTCTCATACAAGACCCGGTGGGTTCTTAAACCTTCGCGTGGTCCTGCCGGAACTGAACGTTAACTTTCTCAGCGCTGAGGAGAGATCAGCATTGCCTATAGATATAAGATGGATGGCTCTTATACTTGTGGGACAAGATCTTTTACTCATCTTTTTTTATAATTCGGCTCTATTTTAAACGCATATATCTGATGCCCTCTAAAGCTCAACTGTTGTTGTCAGCTGGCAGCAAAATGTACATGCGTTTGTTTGTGTATTTGTGCGAATGTGTAAAACAGAGAGATGTTATGAACATGTGTAAGCGCATTCCTTAAACCTGAGGTCACTAAAGTGGTCTTTATCGATCCCCAAGGGTTGATAAGTCCCTGATGGTCGAACGAGGGTCGATTTAACATGTTGGGGTCGAAGGTTAACAAACCTGTTACTTACTTATTTACTTAGTAGTTTCTCTTCTACCCTGGGGTATAGAGGTTTGCCAGAGACAGAGAGGGCGCCATACTATCCTATCAGCTGTTTTTCTCCTGGCCTGGTTCCAATCTAGTCCTCGGTCTTTCAAAGATATTAGACAATCTTTGAAAGACCGAGCTTAAATACTTTCATCGCATTTCCGGTCAAAAACGCACAAGTTAGCTGACTAAAATTCACTTTATTCGTGAACTGTATTAAATTGAAGTGATCTTTTCTTTGAAGTGAATTCAACTTTGAAAAACAATACTAATTGTCCTCCTAATAAACTCTGGTTCGTCCTAGAGGTGTGGATTCTCGACTCTCAGTTTCCCGTATTAGTCGTGGTGTATAACAAACGTATAAGAAATAAACATGTCTGATGTGACTCAATTTTACATCTGGAAGTATTCATGTGGGCGAGTAAATCTTTGTTTCACTTCTTGCTGTGAATCTCGAAAAATTAAGGAAGACTTTAAAGTAAGTTTCGAGAACGGACTTTGAGAAATTGAATGTAGCAGACTGGATTTCTACGTCGTTTAATGTAAGGTCAAGGTAGTCCCATAGCAGATACTGCCGTAGGGAGTGAAGTGTCATAGGTCCAGCATCGAGAGGTGGAGTGACTAGTTCCATTTCTCGCTGCCTTTTCCTTCCCAAACTGAAAGTCCGGTACGCCTTTACAGCTGGATAGACTGGAGCGTGTCGGTACCGCGATTCGAACCCGGCATCTTTGCCGCCAGAGACCAGTGCTCTAACCACTCTGCCAATCGGACGCACCCGTCTAATGTAGAAATAAAAAATGCAGTCACTGAATTTCATCTACAAGATGAACTATTCTTCTTCTTCTTCTTTGATCCTTAGCCGCCGACCGTCAAAGCAGTCAGTGGCCATCACACCTAGTGGCGTCTTGTAGGGCAACAACAAATTGATTCCACTTTGCTCGGTCGGCGACCATCCTTCGTACAGTGCCCCAACTCTGGTTCATTCTTTGCATCTCAGCCTCCACAGTCCTCCGCCAGGTTGTTTTTGGTCGGCCTCTCTTTCGTTTTCCTTCAGGGGTCCAAAGCATAGCTGTTCTTGTGATGGCATCGGGGTCTCTTCTGAGGACATGGCCAACCCAGCTCCAGCGTCTGCCAGCTATGATGGTGTGCATGTCCTCTTGCTTGCTCCGAGTAAGCAGATCTTGGTTGGTGATGGTATTCGGCCAAAAGATTCGGTGAATTTTTCTTAGGCATGTTGTGTGAAAAGAGGACAATTTCGACATTTCCTTCTCTGTAACTCTCCAGCATTCTGCACCATAGAGATGCACAGAAAGCACACAGCTCTGATATAATCTTAATTTTGTGCTTGTGCTGTATTAAGAGGACTTCCAGATGTTGTTTAGGCTAAAAAAGGCTGTTCTTGCCTTATTCATTCTGATGTTGATGTCTTTGCCTGCCCCACCGTCTGGTGTTACTATGCATCCTAGATATGTGAAGGTGTCTGTCTGTACCAGTTGCTGATTCTTTACTGATATGGGCTCAGGGTTGCTCACATTGAGCGTCATGACCTCTGACTTCCTTAAATTGATGTTCAAGCCCACCTGCTGGCTAAACTTATTAAGTCTGTCCGTTTTTTCCTGGATGTGTTGATGTGAATGGGCTAGTAGTGCAATGTCATCTGCATATTCCAGATCTTCTATTGTAGAAAATGTAGTCCATCTTATTCCTCTTGGACTGCCCTCTGTTGTCTGTCGCATCACCCAGTCTATGACTGTTAAAAATAGAGTGGTTGATAAGGGGCATCCCTGTCGTACTCGTGTCTTCACCTCAAAGGTTAGGTTGCTCTGCCCAACACTGCACGTAAAGTTTGCATAGAGGCTTTTTATGATTGACACTATGCAGCTTGGAATTCCATAAGCCCTCAGTATTTTCCATAAACTGCCCCTATGTATGCTGTCAAAAGCCTTTTCAAAATCAACGAAATTAATGTACAACTGTCTTTGCCATTCTGAGCACTGCTCTATAATGTTCCTGAGAGTGAATATATGATCTACACATCTTCTGTTCTTTCTAAATCCTGCTTGTTCTTTCCTCAGTTTGTGGTCTACTGCTTTTGAGATTCTCTGTATAATTATCCTGCCTAGTACTTTGCTGGGAACTGAGAGAAGAGTGATTCCTCTCCAATTATTGCAGTCTGCAAGATCTCCCTTCTTGGGCAATTTGACAATTATTCCTTTGTTCCACTCTGATGGTGTTGTCCCCGTTTTCCAGACTTGTGCAAATAGTGGTTCTAATAGTTCTGCTGCTGGCTCTGGGTCTGTCTTAAATAGCTCTGCATTTAAGTTATCATGGCCAGGAGCTTTTCCGTTCTTTAACCCTTTGATTGCTGTGATGATTTCTTCTTTTCGTGGAATGTCTATATTTACATCTAGCCTAGATCGTTTTCAGCCTCAGAAACATTCAATTGTGTCTCTGGTGGTTCCTTTTTCAGAGTTTCTCTGAAGTGCTCTGCCCATCTAACTAGGGCATTGGTATTTGGTTGAGCTTCAGTCGTAAGTCACCACGCCCTGCAAGGTTCAGTCTGTACTTTTGTTGAACTCAGTGATATATATATTTATATATATGTGGATCTCGAAGCTAAATCATTGTTAAAAAATAAAAGCCTCAATGACTATTGGAGCAATGTAAATACTGCTACAAAATACCCCAAGTTTTGTGCAGCGGTTGAAGGGTTTCTATTTACTTTCCCAAGTCCCTACATTAAAAAAAATTTAAATAAAGGTTTGCCTCGTTGTGGCGAGGCGCGTCCCGTTCAACCTAGTCGGTTATATTAGGGCGCATCTCCAAATATAACAGACTTTTAGGTCTGATTAGAGGAACTATATTAAGTTCCTACATAAGTGAAGCCGTGCAAATGCAGTTTTATCAAAACAAAGGTACAGACTGAACCTTGCAGGGCGTGGTGACTTACGACTGAAGCTCAACCAAATACCAATGCCCTAGTTAATGGTCATCAGCGCTATCCTTTCCATTAATGGACTTAACCAGTTAAATAAAAATGTAATGTTAATTTATTGTGCCTCTATCATAACTTATTTATTTGTTTTTTGATTGGGGCCGATTAAGGATCAAGGATTCCTTAGAGAGGTCAGTACTCAAACAAGTTTGAGGACTCCTGTCTTAAAGCATTCAAATTAAATTAATCTTCTGAATTCGTGCATCCTCAGCTGAGTTACCATTTTCTCTAACTGGGAAAGAAATCAACACAGTGCTGGAGACACACAACAAGTAAATGAATTAAATAATATGCGAGTTAAGAGGCATTGAAGAAACCTGTTGATAGCAATACAAGGCAGTCCTTGTTCTGGAATCCCCAGAAAAAAAGGAGACCGACAAACACACGGAAAAGAGAACTTGAGACAAAAGTGAAAAGTGATAAACAAGATATGACAAGATGCCACAAAACAGGACGACTTGGAACTAATTCCACAAACAGCTTTTTTTATGCACCAGTGCTTAAGGTCAGAAAGACACCTCCACCTCCATTTTCTGTTGCATTTTTTGCTGAACCCTTTGTGTATTCATGGATCCAGGTCTTTCTCTTTGTCTCTTCTGTCTGTTGCAGTCTGGCTCTTCTTTATCTAAATAAACCCTTCATGTCACTTGCGAGTTATTCCTCTATCACAGAGACAGTTTGTGTCTGCTCTACAAGACGCCACCAGACGTTATGGCCACTAAACGCTTTGTCAGATCCTGATCTACCGGTCGATCCCAAGGCAACATTTGGTAGATCGCCAGGTGGCGGAATGAAAAAAAAATCAATTTTAACCTAGGTAAAATTCGGACTAACCTGTTCCCACCGGCACTTAATAGCGCTGTGTCCCCAGGCTTAAATACTTTCATCGCATTTCCGGTCAAAAACACACAAGTTAGCTGACTAAAATTCACTTTATTCGTGAACTGTATAAAATTAAATTGATCTTTTCTTTCAAGTGAATTCAACTTTAGTTAAATATTTAATGTTAACATTTTACCGCTGGGATGATGGGATTCCATAAGGCAGATCGTGCGACAGAGATAAAAGTTACATACATGCTGGACTTATTCCAAATTCCAGATACTATGAAACCTGAAAGCAGACATGATTTTATCAAGGTAGATCGTTAGAGAACTCAGTGTTTTGAAAGTAGATCACCACAGCTCCTTGGTTATCTATCCGTGTTTTATCATCATCATCTTTTTTACTTTTGCTCCTGATGGAGCATGCGGCCACCTCTTTCAGGAAAGCCGGTGTTGCAGACAGGACGCACTTAACGATAGGGAACACTGCACAGTGTTTCCTACCTGAAAGTACCGGACGCTGTACAGTGAGCGGTACCTAGGTACCGCTCACTGCGCAGTGAACCTTACCTACTAGGTAGGAAGCACTGAACTTGGGTAGGAATGACTTAACATTTTAAAGGTAAAAACAAATCGGAAATCCGGACATAAATATAATTAATACTGTATTGTATGTATTAAGAAATGGATGTGCCAGTAAAACCAAGGCAATAATACATGATAATTGCATTTTTTTTCTGCTTGGCAGTGTATAAATAAAGAGTATTAATACAGTAAAACTAGATAGATGACATTCCTTCGAAACATAGATCTAACCAACGAAATCCAGTATACGTCCAATCTGTTAAAAATATGTATATTACTTATTTATTAACTACTATTACCAAAAGAGAATTAAAAACTATTTTTTTCACCTTAATAAAAAATCAAATAATTTATACCGTCATCTGCTCGCATTGTGGGGCGTTACCTAGGTAGGAATCACTTGTCCTGACGGTAACGTGCACTGTACAGTGCGTGTTGCCGGTTCAATACTTCCTGCCTCCTACACCGGCACCAAAACATTTATGTGCTCTTGCAGAACTGGTTTCTATAGCACTTTGTTTTACATGATTGCGGTAGATGCCTTCAATGTTCTACGTTATTTGTTCACTGAGATCACGTCACGCACGTCATAGTCTACTTATCTAATCTACATCCTTAGCTGTCTACATACGACATAATCCATTTTCCCTCTGGACCTTTAATGCTAACAGAGATTTCGGCTCTTCTTCTTCTTCGTTCGTCCTGAAAAGGACGTTGGTTGCGTTGTGTCCGTTTACAGCGAACTTGCGATATTTGCGCCTTTCGGCCGACACATCCGACTTCAGCACAGCATTTTTGGGACCGGGTTAGCCTTCCCTCTTCGATCCCTACTCACTCAGCCAGACTGCAGTGATGCAGCCTGTTTCCAGGACCACCACTTGGACGTAGAGTAGGGTCTTGGTCAGCTCTGGTTCGCTGACCCTGACGCAAACAGTCAAGCTATGGGTCGCTAACTGCATTCCTCACTGTTGACGCGTCTTAGGTTATATAGATTTCGGCTCAACTACCTACATATTTACCACATATACACGACCTAGTCTGTTTGGTTTTCTTTGCTGACGTTCGATGATAAAAGAGAGAATTCGTCATAGTTTTGCATGCATTTTTCGCTAGATGGCTGTATCCGCTCTACCTATTTCTAGTCTTGACTTATGGATACGAGTCATGAGCAATGACTACAACCCACAAAAGCCAGCTCCAAACCTCAGAAATGAGGTATTTGAAGAAGGTGATTGAAATAAGAAGAGACATAGTTCGCAACCAGACAATACGACATGACCTAATAACCCAGCCCTTGCAAACCAAAGTGGATCTGTCCCAATTACGATGGTTTGGACATGTCTGCACAATAGGAGAAGATTGGAAACCACGACAATTATGGGAAGCCAAGAGCCAGGGATCCAAACCTCTAGGAATACCCCGAGTTCGCTGGGAGGACAGCATTAAACAATCTCTGAAGGACCGAGGGCTAAATTGGAACCAGGTAAGGAGGAAGACAGCCGATAGGATAATATAACGCTCTCTCTGACAAACCTCAACACCCCAGGGTGTCTATGTAAGTAAGTATTTTTTGCTCATTTCTTCACCATTGATAACTATTGTTTTATTTTTTCTCTTTAGGCAGAACATATTTTCTGTCTGTCTAACCTGTATTTTTGTTAAAGACGAAGAGAGCAAAGTCGCAATCGGTGACAAGAAAAAAATGTGCAGAACAGCAGCAAATACAACACGAACTGCTGAGCCTGAAAGAAACAAAAACATGTAGGTGGAGTCAATGCAAATACAACTGATGACAAGAATCGGACAAGTACCAGTGGAGCAAGAGATGATGAGAAGAAGACGATGGAGATGGATAGGACACACACTGAGGAATCTTGTGGATAGCATTACAAAGCAGTCCTTGTTCTGGAACCCCCAAGTTAAGAGACGCAGAGGTAGACCAAGAAACGCATGGAGAAGAGAGCTGGAAACAGAAGTGAAAATGATGAGGAAAACATGGAAAGAACATGAGCTGATGGCACGTGACAGGAGGACTTAGCATGTGTTTGTTGAAGGCCGGTGCTCCTTGGGTATCTAAATGCTAATACAGCAACTTATTTTAATGACTTTTTCCCGTTGACTGGGGCCGCATAACGTAGTGGGGTGCTTGAAGTTTGTGTCCTTTAGTCAAGTGTGTCTCATTGGCTTGCTGGGAGCCCGTGTTGTTGTAGAACGTCTGTGACTTTGTTTATCCAGCATGAATACAGCAGCAAAATAAAAAATATCATGACCATTCAGCTCACAAAGGATCAGAGGCCACATCTTCCTGTCCTGTAGTATTAGCTCTCTGTCTTTCTTCGCTTTCTACGTCATGCGGCGGCGCCCCCCCCCCCCCCTTTCCCCCTACCCTCAACCAGTGGAGTTTATCCCGTCTTGGATGGCTGAGTTTTATTCTTACTTGACCTGTCCATTTTGTTTGACGAAGTTTTTGAGGCTAAAACGCGTTTACAGGATAGGGTAACCAGTCTCTTGGCAAACCTTCCTTAGCTGCTTCTTTGGATATGCCTGGTAGGTTACAGTGTTACTATTCTTTGTTCCCCTTTCCAGCCTGGTAACACATGAGTGAGTGAAGGGATATATTAAAAAATAAACTGGATTTGACACTGTAAGAATGTGCACCAATCAGCAAGTAGAACGGGAATTGGAGGTCAAAACATAAGCGAGAAGGAACAGAGTCCGATCCAGGAAAATCTGAACAGAAGGGTGTGGGTGACAGATAGTTTAGATAATACAACATGATAGCACGACGGGCAACTGTATCTGCGCCTTATCAAAAATCAATAATTGTATCTTCTTCCACCCCTTTCATTTTCCTTCCTCTTAACTCAAGGCATTAAGCAGAAGATAGAAGAGGGAAAATTTAGAAAAAGTAATGTATCGCACTTTTATTTAAGATCAAAATCGCATTGTAACTTGTCGGATTCTAAAACTTTAGCGCCCGAAATCTCTACTTGTCTAGCAATTGTAGAGAGTCACAACTTTGTTGCAGCTCCATTTCGTGGTACATGTGTCAAGTTTTGAGGAGCATTGCCTCAACTAATTTTATAAAACTAATATAATGTAAATTAAGCTGGAAATAACTCAATTAAAGTAAGGGAAATAATTAACTACAAATATATTTTGTGTTTCTTATTTAAAAGAGCAAGAGTGGAATTGTGAACAATAAAATGCAACTAAATCAATATGCTCCTTCAAACAATACAGTCAGTAAATTTATTTGTTGTTAACAGTTTTATAAATAACCTAGCTTTCTTGTAAGATTTACATTAGATGTTTAAACTCATAAAAGCATATTTTAGTCAAAGATAAACTTTACTGAGTAGAAGTAACAACCACTCCGAACTACTAATTATCAATTTCAAACACTCATGCGAGGAAAAAATATGCGACCTCAAGCGAGGAAAAAAAAAAAAAAAAAAAAATCAATGGGTTTTGGTTGAACAGGGTATCACAGCCAAATAATCAGACGCAAGGAAAAAAAATACTAATATTCAAATGTGAATACTAAGCCCCCCCCCCCGCCCCTTTTTTTTTTATATCTCGGCAGCGTTAGCGCAACTGCAGTCTTTTTTAGGGCTTTAGGCTAGCAGATAGATAATGTTAGTCCTTTTCGGGACTTAGTATCTATCTATCAATGCTGATAGAGTTAGCAGTGAACGGAATTCACTTATTTTTGGATGATAAATGCGCTCTGATATAACCAAATAGGTTGAAAGGAACACCACACGAAGGGAAAATCTGAACCAAACCAAAAACTAATTTTCACTTATAACTTCAAAACATAAGACAAGCAAACTGAAAAAAGAAACCAGTTGAAAGGAGCCATTATTGTTGTTACCAAATGTACAAATAAAACAGAAATAACATTTGCTATTATGGCAGATGTGAAACAGAAATCAAGAAGAGAATAGGAATGGCCAAAGCTACATTCAACAACATGAAACATATACTGACATCCAAACAGTTATCTCACAAATTAAAACTGAGAATCATAAAGTGTTATATATATTCTGCATTTCTGTATGGTGCAGAAACATGGACGATGAATAAGCATTTGGAAGAAAGAATTGAGGCTCTTGAAATGTGGATATATAGAAGAATGGGGCGTATCTCATGGAAAGAGATGAAAACAAATAAGGAGGTCATAGAAAATCTAGGTATGAAAAGAGAACTAATGAGGGAGGTCAAAGTTCGGCAGTTAAAATACTTTGGCCACATAAAAAGGCATAACACCTTGCAGAAGACCATAACAGAAGGGAGAGTTGAAGGCAAACGTGCAAGGGGAAGACAGCGCTATAAGTGGGAAGATAACATCAAGAGATGGACAGGAAAGAGTCTATCAGAGTGCACCACCAAGGCAAGAGACAGAAGACGTTGGAGATCCATTACAGCCAACCTTCGTTGTGGAGATGGCAACTGATGATGATGTATTCTATTGCATGGAATAAAAGTGGACAGCCAATTACCATTAATCAGTAATTCGTCATATCGTTTTAAAAAAGTGTAAATTTGTGAACAATACGAAGAATTACTGATTAAGACTATTGCTACAGCCGATAGGATAGTCTGGCGCTCTCTCTTCCAAACCTCTACCCCTCACGGTAGAAGTGAAATTAATATGAAACAAATATAAACATACCTTTATGTTTGTTTCATATTAATTTACCGTTTACAGGCCTCGGGTTTCCCTTCCGTATGTGTTATAAACGGTAGAAGGGAACCGACTAAGTAAGTAAGACTATTGCTCCCTTATGTATATCATACAAGGCGACTAATGTGACTGTGTGTATGGTGTATCTCATCATTTAAAACAGCTTACTACAGAAACCGCTGCTGCAATAACGTGTATTCTTGGTGCGACCTCCAGCACTGAGACCACCTGCAGTGTCGGCTCTATGCGCTAAGCAGTTGGGAGACAGAATTGATGCCCTTGGGATGTGGATATATAGAAGAATGGGTGCGTCTCGTGGAAAGAGAAGAAAACAAATAAGGTGGTCATAGGAAAGCTAGGAATGAAAAGAACATTTATGAAGATAAAGTTGGACAGCTTACATATTTTGGCCATTTAAAAAAGACAGAACCCCTTGCTGAAGACCATAAAGAAGGAAGAACTGAAAGAAAGATAAAGCGCTACGAATGGCAAGAAAAACTCCAAGAGATGGAGAGTTAACAGTCTATCAAAGTCCACCATCAAGAGATGGAGAGTTAACAGTCTATCAAAGTCCACCATCAAGAAGTTGGAGACTCATTGCAGCTGACCTTCGTTACGGAGGTGGCATCTGATGACGATGAGACTAGAGCGTGACGCTACGAGGTTTCGAACCCGGAACGAAGTAGTTTTGCCGAAAGAGTCAGGCGCTCTAACCTCTGAGCAATCGGACGCACGTTATATTATGTTAGAAACTCATACAAAAAAAAACACAATGCATATTTTCAACACTTATACATAGACATCGGCGTCTGTGGCCTAATGGATATGAGAGCAGTTTCATAATCTAGATATACCAGGTTCGAAACCAGCTGCAGGCGGTTTGGTAGCAGATCGCTTTGTGTGGATTTTTAACAATGGTATAAGCGCCGTACCGTTCAGAAAGCAATGGCAAACTACTGAATGAAAAAATTTGCCTAGAAAAATCACAAACAGCCAATAAAAGCTGGGGTTGATTGCCACGTCCTGTAAAGGAAAAGCAACTAACTTTTATACATAGACATGCGCCCTAATATTACCGGAGGACCATGTGGTGTCCAAGCTGAACGAACCACGCTTAACCAAAACGAGTAAAAACTTTCTAAAACGTTTTCACTACGAAATACGCAGTGCACACAAATAGAAATACATTGAACATGATAGTCTCGCTATCTCCATATTCTAAACTTACCATGGCAACCCTTGACGTTCTTGGATATTCTAATATAAGCCACACCGTCCATTGAACCTTTTTCCATCCAGCCAGGGCGTTTAAATCAACGTCGACGGCCTGACTCCGAAGGCTGTGATTGAAGGACTCCAGAATGTTCTGATTTTCTATATATGACCTGTAGTGCCGCCAGCAGCACGCTTTGATTTCAAGCTCATTGATCTGCCAGAAGTCCAGCTCTCTTTTCACAACAGCGCCACAAACTTCCAAGGGGACATGAAGTTCTCCTGTTGAAAATACAAGATGCATACGTTAAAACAAGATCACTTACGTGGAACTGATGACAAGATTGAGACAAGTACCAGTGCAACAAGAGACGAGAAGAAGACCATGGCAATGGATATCACACTCATTAAGAAAACATGTTGATAGCTTACAAGGTAGTTCTTCTTCTGGAATGTTCAGGGTAAAAGATTTAGAAGGAGACATAAGAACACATGGAGAAAAGAGTTGGAGATTCACATGAAAGGGTTGAAGATGTGGAAAGGGCTTGAGCTGACGGCGCGGGACAGTTGGCATAAGAGCCAAAGGGTGATGATGATGACGACGAGGATGATATTGATGATGATGATGATAATGATACTAAAAACCTTACAACCTTATAATTATAGATTGCTGTAGTAGTTTGGCATGAATTAACTGGATGGAACGTTTCACAAAACAAGACATTCAAATTAAAAGGAAAGGACAAGAAAAGCGAAAGAAAGACGAAACAAGGAAGACTACCTTCACTGCAGGTGAGAAACCCTAGAGGTTAAGGCAGGGATTAGCATAAGGTAGACCCCGATTACCCGCTAGATTACACGGATGATTAGATAGATCTCTAGGTGACTGAGGGGGGAAAAAAGAATCCGCAACGGCTTTTGAAAGAGCGGTATTCTCAGGATGAAAGGTACTATTTCCACATTCTCAGTGAAAACTCAAGAGCTAGGTTACAAACATTCATTTTAATCGTGACCTGCATGAGATAGCGGTATGATCGTTTCTTGGAAGTGGAGTTAACATTCGGTAAATTATCATTCAGTTTGACTTTTCCACCGGTCTGCTAACGTATTTTCAGGGAACATATGGTCCAGCAGAGATAACAGTCACACTTTGGTTGCACTGATTCCAAATTCCAAATACACTAAAACTTGAAATCAGACATGATTTTATCAAAGTAGATCTTTAAAGGGGTCAGTGTTTCTAAGTAGTAAACAGACCCACAGCTCCTTGGCTGCTTGCCGCTAGGTTAATGTCTGTTGTTGTCCCCCTTCTTGATGAAACAAAACGTATTAGCAAATATTTCCCACATTGGACGTATTGCGAGACAATCTTGCTCACTCCACATGTTGACCACTTCCTTTTGCGCCCTGTCTGCATATTCTTCTCCATATTTTCAAATGCCTTCTAATTTGGGTTCCTGTTATAGAATCAGAAAGGCTCCTTGTGGTGTGATGATAAGGAAAATGCAAACGAAGTTTTCACGTTTCAGAGTTCATGAATTACTCACGCATAAATTGAATATTCCTTCACCATCATCAGGCTCTACGCCGGTTAGAATAGGTATCCACAGCTTTATATTCCTAGTGCTGATTATACAGTTTTTATGTTTACGTATTCTCCAGGCCAAGATATTAAACTGTCCAATATATTTTCTTCTTTGCCGTCCTCTATCTGTGTCAAACAAGCCGTTAAAAGATTAAAAATTTTTAAAGCTGCTGGAGTTGACGAAATTTCAGGGGAAATGATTAAAGCAGTTAATGACAACAACCTCTTGAGAATTTTAGATATTATAAATGAAGTATGGAGAGAAGAACAACCACCACAACAATGGAAAGACAGTATTATTGTAAAGTTACCGAAGAAAGGTGATCTATCAGACTGTAATAACTGGCGTGGTATATCTCTATTATCAGTACCTGGAAAATTATTATGTTGCATGATGTTAGAAAGACTTAAATTGCATGCTGACGAAAAGATCAGAGAAGAACAAGCGGGTTTCAGGCCGAAACGATCATGTATTGATCAAATATTCACACTAAGAACAATTATAGAAGAATCAGTGGAAATGCAATCGCCACTTATTATCACCTTCGTCGATTTTCAAAAAGCCTTGGATAGTCTACACCGCCCATCATTGTGGAAGATACTTACAATCTATGGTTTTCCAACAAAATATGTGAATATAATCAAAGCGCTATATGACAATGCAAGATGTTGTGTTAGAACAAATAAAGGGAATACAGAATGGTTTACAGTAGAAACAGGGGTGAAACAAGGCTGTATTATGTCACCACTACTTTTTGGAATAGCTATTGATTGGGCTATGAGAAACTATACCCACAATGAACAATTAGGTATAAAATGGACAAATGGAAAATTCCTGGGGGACCTGGATTTCGCAGATGATTTAGCATTCGTAAGTTCAACACCCAGACAATCCCAAGAAGCAGTAAATAATTTGTGTCATCTCTCGGTTAAAATAGGTCTCCAATTAAATGCCTCTAAAACTAAAGTTATGAACTTTTCTAACGAAACCTTTGATATCATCTTGAACGGGGAAAAACTACAGAAAGTTGAAAGTTTCAATTATTTAGGCAGTAAAATGACTCAGGATGGTGACACAACAAGAGAAATCCATACTAGAATTGCTTTGGCAGCTAGCGCCTTCAATAGATTATCTAACATTTGGAAATTACGATCATTGAATATACATACCAAGCTTCGTCTGTTTAATTCAAATGTTATCTCAGTGTTAACATACGGCTGTGAGAGTTTGGAAATAACAAAATCATTGGAGAACAAGCTGAATACATTCGAGAACAAATGTCTTAGAAAACTCATGAACATCAGTTGGAAAGAATTCAAGACTAATCGACAAATAAGAGAAGACTCTAGGCAGAAATATGTCTCCAACTATATAAGGAAAAGACGATGGTCATATATCGGTCATGTCCTACGAATGCAAAACAACAGAATAAACTACAGGCGCTCACTTGGGTTCCTGAGGGTAAGAGGAAAAAAGGAAGACCAAAAGAAACACTCAGAAGAACAATAATAAGAGAAGGAAGAACGTTGGGCCCAAATAATGTGCAAGAGCTAAGAGGAGTGGCGTCACAACGTACAACCTGGAGAGCACTGGTTTCTGCCTTATGCGCCGTGTTTGGTGCTTAAAGAATTTATTATTATTATTATTATTCTCCAGGCCAAGATATTAAACTGTGCAATATATTTTCTTCTTTGCCGTCCTCTATCTGTGTGTTTTTTTTTTTTAAATACATTTTGGCTGTTATCACAATATATTTCAACTTTCTTCGTCTTCTCATAGTATGCCCAAGAAAGGTGGACTACCTTCTGATATATGTGATAAAACTTCCTTTTGAGATCACGTCAAGACGTTCTCATTAGTCTTCTTAGCCGTTCATAGTATCCTTTGGAATTATTTATTAAACCCACCTGGATTTTTTTTATAGAACAGCGCACAACTGTCTGCCACGATCCGCTCTGAAGACAGTGTCAAGTGGGGAGTTTGACTGGGGCGGGTACATCTGTCAAAAGGTAACGCAGGTGTCCTAAGGTGAGCTCAGCGAGGACGGAAACCCCACGTAGAGCAAAAGGGCAAAAGCTCGCTTGATTTTGATTTTCAGTACAATACATGAGGTATAGCATTTATATGTGTTCTGGTGCCAGACTGTATCGGCTTACCGTTCCTCTGGACTCAACATTAGAGGCATACTGCATGGGCAACAGCTTGACCTATTTTATCAAAGCGCCCAACCTCGTGCACACTGAGACATAGTTTCGGGGGTGCGTTCTTATAGTGAGTAATGGCTTGAAGGGATACTGCTATTACTACATGGTTTTAAAATTCAATTATTATACAGTATAGACAAGTTGGTTTGCAAAATCATATCAATATACTGTATATAAAATCCCAGCTTTTTCTATCACTAACGCTAAGGGATGCAACTTTGGTTGAAAGTTAGACATTAATTGTATTGTTTCCTTTATATGTAGGAGGGGATCCCGTTACACGCCCTATTGAGGCATATTGGGAATATGGTGTTAGGCCCATATTTTCTCGACCGTCGGCACACTAGGGGTGATGTGGTCAGCATCACGCCGGCCGCCTTAACCTTCCCAGAGTTACTCTGGTACCCATTTGGGGCTGGGTCGACCCAGGAGCCGTTTGCGGCCTAAAAAATCCCACCTCATCTGGGGATCGAACCATAGACTACTGAGCTAGGAAGCCAGTGCACTAACCACTATGCTGCCGCGGCTCCCTTATATGTACTTTCCCGAAAATAGTAACATTTACCAAAGAATGCGCAAATGACGGTGTGCACAAAAATATTTATAGAATGTGTGATCCCGTATACACACATTGGGATCCTCGCTGCTGCTACGTAGTTCGTGTACTGTGGTGATACACAGTGGTTAAAAAAAAATACTTTTGAATAAGTAAAACTGCCGTTAGGTATTGGTGCTTTTGAATTTAATTCCCGTCTTATGACGGGCTTTTACACTAGTTCCATAATAAGCAGCGCTGGATTATTCATTAGGCCCACTAGACACGGGCCTAGCGCTCTTTATAACACACAAGGAAGGGAAACCACGAGGCCTGCAAACAGTAAATTAATATGAAACAAATATAAAGGTATGTTATAAGGCACTCGTAGGAAATAAAGAAGTAGAACACTAGACAACAGAAAAACAACAGACATGAGTGGCTTACCCAGGATTTGAACCTTTATATTTGTTTCATATTAATTTACTGTTGCAGGCATCGTGGTTTCCCTTCCTTGTGTGTTATAAATGTTTATACAATACCAAACCTACCCTCTGTCCTGTTCTTACTGTTCTAAGTCTACTATCATACTGGACACAGTATTAAGGTCTTTGTCTTGTTGGACTGACCAATACTGATATATAGGGGAACAACAGAAGTGATTGCGTCATTAATAGGCTGAACTGCCCATGGTAAACTTCTGGTGTTATGTATAGAGGTTCGCACTAATGACCTGTCATTGAAACATCCTTTTTTGGGGATGCGTAGATGGCAGGGAGGACAGTGTGATTCGCTTGCATAGCTAGGCGGTGTTGTCGCACGGAAGGTCCAGGGTTCAAATCCTGGGTAAGCCACTCATGTCTGTTGTTTTTCTGTTGTCTAGTGTTCTACTTCTTTATTTCCTACGAGTGCCTTATAACATACCTTTATATTTGTTTCATATTAATTTAGCGCTCTTTAGCCGGCTCTGCTAATAAGGCGTTGTGTATTTCCCTGCGGTCTTGAGGAGACACATAAATAATATATGAATATCGCTCCTTCAGGGATTTTTGGTGAAAGACGAGTGTTATGTGGTCGTTCACGGGGAT
Organism: Oreohelix idahoensis; assembly: GCA_024509875.1. Taxonomy (NCBI): domain Eukaryota; kingdom Metazoa; phylum Mollusca; class Gastropoda; order Stylommatophora; family Oreohelicidae; genus Oreohelix; species Oreohelix idahoensis. The sequence goes on from JAMPIV010000136.1 coordinate 922,260, forward strand.
GGCTACCTCAAAGTATAAAACACATTGCTACAGAAACTACAACTAAAAGAGTTTGTGCTGTTGGTGTAAGCTTCCTCATGGGGGTCAACTGTAGTGGTGGTTCCGTACTCAATAGGGAGTAAGAAGAAAGATAAAAGAAAACACACACACAAAACGAATAAAAATCCCGAAGTATTCCCCCCCCCCCCCCAAAAAAAAAAAATAATAATAATTAAATAAACAATTAAACAAACACAAAACATAATTCCGCTGTTAGGATTATTTAGTAGAGACGGGCGCGCCTGAACACGTTTCACGTTACCGTGGTTTCAATGTTTCTAACTGCTTTTTTTTTTTAAATTTTAAATTTTGCCTCGTTTTGGCGAGGTGCAACCCGTTCAACGAAGTCACAAGGTCGGTTGGTTATATTAGGGCGCATGTCCAAATATAAAAGACCTTGTGGTCTGGTTTTGGTATATATCAGAAACTGCCTTTGGAAATGGAAGTACGTTGTCAACAAAGCATTACAATGTTGTTCTGCTTGGAGATAATCCTGTTTAGTATAAGAACTCGTCCAACTAGATTTTAGCTCAATACAGCCTGGTCCAGGAACTTAATCCAGCGGTCTGTAAGGGTTATCTTCTTATATTTTTCTATCCTTATGGAGCATGGTGGCCGCTGCAGATATACGGTACCCCTTGCATGAAGCCTACACCAAATTATTCATGTTCTTTTACAGCAGTGGTCTCCGTAGCAATTTATCTTTTTTGATGAGGTTGCCAGCCCAATGTACAACCTCACATTTGATGCCTCGAACCATATGACTGAGGTCGCAGTAGTCCTATTCAGAGACCCCCCGGGGACTAAATGGGGCCTATATGGATATAATGTATATTATATTTGTTTGGCCCTGTGTAGTTCCCGTGTGTCTGTTATGAGACGAGAAACGAATAAGATTATTACACTTAATATGAGGTTAGTGTCGTAGATTTTTGATAGGTGATTAAGATAGATGCTGGTCCCGTCTGAATAGAACTGGAAAAGGTGGTAACTCAGTGAGAGATAAAGTAAAGAAATAGATTTCACGAGTGAAATGGTGAAAAGGTAGAGTCTGTGCCTGGATTGAGGAGATACTCTAGTCCAGCCTATCTTACGACTGAAGTTTGTTTATCAGACAGTTTACCTTCATGTATATATTAACATATACACTATAACCACTCACATACACACACACAGATAAGTGACGACAACGTGACGCACAAACGTGAAACTATATTAATGGAGTAGGGATATTGGGCGGAGCTGACCAACACAGGTATTTAAGTTTTATGTTAAGTTTATTTATCATAAAGAAAGAAACTTCACAACAGTCAATATCAAAATAGCACAATATAAAATCATATGTTACAGAAATAATAAAGAAATAGACCCGTAAGTGCAATTCCCTCTGTTGAGACAAGATCCCGTTAGAAGAAGATATTAACCCCCAAAAAGGTCAAAAAGATTAGCACTATGGTATAGAATTTGACTATACTGTAAAGAACAGAGTTTTCTAATTAATCTATTCTGAAAATAACAGTATTAGCAAAAAAAAAAAAAAAAAAAAAAAAAAAAAAGAAAGGCAAAACAAAGTGAGTAAAATGATTATAAAATAAAAGTATTATTCATTCCTTCTTTCTCTCGCTTCAGACAACGGTGGCCACGTTCATTCATTCTTACCAAATTGTTGATTAACAACGTCTGGAACATATCTTCATGGTTCAAACAGCAAATCCAGGGTTGGTCGTTTTGGCAAAATAAGCCCCAGTTCCTCAAATACTGATTACTCCTCTTATTTGGGGAAACTTACTTCGTTACTGTTACTAGGATTCTGTTTATGTCACATCAATTAGTCCAGGTAGGAAAATAATAGTGTTCACAGTGTCATTAGCTTGTAATTTCAATACTTAAAGAGAATGTCAGGTATGTAACTCTCTCGGGATAAAAATCCTCTCCACACCACAGTGGTCGATAGTCGGGAAATGTTAATGTTTGAAAATTTCGCCACAGCGGGCTGAATGTATATGAAAATGGGAAAAGAAATCTAGATAGCTATAGGTTCAGTTACAATTATTCTTATAGTCTTTGTTGGTACTCTGTCTCCTTCTGGGTGTACACAAGAGGCCAAACAGGTCAACCTTGAAGACCCGCTATTTATATAAGAATGTGTTTTGGTACTGATGGACTTAGATTCGTTATTCTCATATTCCGGCCGTTGGTAGGTTTAGGTTTGTGAACCGTACTAGATTTTAGGAATAAAATACAAACATTTTACCACAATATAGTATTCTATCCTAACCAGCGTAAAAGTATAATTTATTATTCACTCGATTACTAGAATTTATTAGAAACACGCGTGTAAAGCGTACCTTATCGTTCTTATTAACCCGTGAAATAAATTCTAGTCAATTTCAAAAATTTACACATGATGGATAGAAGATAAATATATATATATCGTCGGTACTACATTGCCTAGTGCATTTACTAGTCAATTAAAATATCTCTTTTACTGGTTAATAGCAGTTAATCAAATTTACGTTACCGCTGGAAAATATTAGCTATATATATTTAATCTGTTAGCCAATTTAACATAGTAAATCCTAGTGAAATACCTTGTATAATGATGAACTTAACAATTAAATCACTCAAATAGCTAGTAAATACAGTTACCGCCACACAGAAAAAGAAACAATCTCCAATCGAAAATACTAAGAACAATGGTCTAGGATTCGAAGCTAGATGTTCTGAAATTCTGCGGTTACTAGATAAAATGATTTTAAAAGCTGGGGTATACATAAAAAATAGGTAGATTCTACGTTTCTATTTTTAGATACAATTTTGCCTCGTTGGTCCGCCGATTGTGAGAGCGCATGTTCAAATATTTAAAAAAAAACCTTGTGTCTGTAGCTGTATGTGTGTATGTATGCATGTGTGACGATTCCAAGAATAATTAACTCTGAAGTGACGACCATGCCAGGTGAAAAAACCACTAGGATCAGGGGAATGAAGCATCCATCTCGTTAATAAACTCACCCTCCTCTTTAATAACGCACGTAGCTGTAGAATAATTAATTAACCTTTTGAATTAATCCTAGTCCTCATGAATATTTCATTATTCTTTTGAATACTTCATGTCCCATGTGAATAGCTCATTAACCTCTAGAATAACTCATGTCCTTCATACATAATTCATAAATATTTTTAATAACTCATGCCCCTCAAGAATAATTCATTAACCTCTTGAATAACTCATGCCCCTCTTGAATAACTCATTACGATCTTGAATAACTCATGCCCCTCTTAAATTATTCATCAACATTTTGAATAACTCACGTCCCTCTGGAATAATTCATGAACCCTCGGAATAACTTATGCGTTTCTTGAATAATTCATGAACCTCTTAAATACGTTATGTACGTACTTCTTGAATAGTTCAATAACGTCTTGAGTAACTCATGCACCTCTAGCCTACTGCATAACTCATGCACCTCTTGAATATTCTTCATTAACCTGCTGAATAACCCATGCACCTATTGAATAGCTTATTAATCTTTTGAGTATCTTATGTACCTTTTGAGTAGGTCATTAATCTCTTGAATAAGGTATGTACCTCCTGAATAGCTCATTAACCTACCGAGTAACTCATGTACCTCTTGAATTGCCCATTAACCAACTGAATAACTCATGTACTTCTTGAATAGGTCATTAATCTCTTGAATGACATATGTACCATTTGAATAATTCATTAACCTGTTGAATAACGAACGAACGAACGAACGAACACACGAACTTTATTTTCAAAGGGTTAAGAATTGGGCACGCAGGCCGGTCTGACATTCTGCCCTTCCTCTCTCTCTCATCATGTATACTTTATCCTTTCATCTTCACATTTACTTTAAGCATTATTAAGGCCTTTATCATTATAAAAGTAATATTACATTTGCAAAAATCATCATAATTAAAGTATGTTTTTAAAATAAAGAACAAGAATAAAGAAATAATTAATAACAACAACAACAAATTTACGAAAATGAAAAAAAAATTAATAAATAATAATAATAATAAATTTTAAAAAAACAAAAAAAATTAAAAAAAACAAACAAACAAACAAACAAACAAACAAACAACAAGACTTATAAAAATCGAATTCTTCATACAGTAAAATAGTGATTTGAGACATATTCAGAGGTGTGTTATAAGAACTCGTGAAATATTCAAACGGTCTGCTACTGAATGACTCAGGGACTCGGTGTTTTTTCCAGTGCGCGCGAACAACTTTACGAGAGGTGAGCAGCTTTGAGTCTCATAGCAGATACTGCTGCAGTGAATGCAATGATAGGTTCATCAAGATGAGGTGGGGTAAACAGTTACTTTCCTCGCTGTCTTTGCGTCCCAAACTCAAGACCAGAACCAGACTAGGTAGATAGTTAGATAGGCATATACGAAAGCAATTAATTTGCCAAGGGTTGAAAATCGGGCACAGTCCCCTCTTGCATTCTTCCTTCCTCTTGCTCATCTTTTATTACTGTTACTCAAACATTCTCCAGCGTAATTAAAGTATTAATTTAAGGGCAGTGCAACATTACAAGTGTGACCGCATGGCTTACTACACTACCATTTATACTTGTTAGAATATAGAAATAACAGACGTAAAGCAAATAAGGCGTTTTCGCACAAAACGGAGGGTCATTAAAGTTCAGTTGGCAGTCACGACGAAGAGAGACACAGATAGTGCAGTTCCAGGGAAAATATTCATCATCATCTCAGCCCGTAACCCGTCATGGGTCGTAGGGGTGCCATGGTGGAAGCATCAGCAGACAGGGTCCTCCACTGCTCTCTATCCTCAGCAATGCGTACAAGTGTGGAAAAACCGTGTCCTGCCCATTCTTTGATGTTATCAGCCCAGGATTTTCTCTGCCTTCCTCTTCTCCGTTTACCTTCGACTGTTCCCTGAAGGATCGTTTTCGAAAGGGAGTCATGACGAGTTACATGCCCAAACCAGGCAAGCTTTCGACGTTTCACTACTGACAAAAGTGGTTCTTGGTGACCTGCATAGGTGTTTATCTTCTCTCTAACATAGACATTTGTTTTGTGTTAGAGAGAAGATAAACACCTATGCAGGTCACCAAGAACCACTTTTGTCAGTAGTGAAACGTCGAAAGCTTGCCTGGAAAATATTAAATGCGTGTTTTTGAATGGAAAATTTTGTGAAAGTTAGAGTTGCTATTTTGGTTTTTTTCCGTTGTTAGAGAGAGAGAGACGTGTGGAAAAAGTCGAAAAGCTGAGAAAACGTGTGCAAATGTAGATAATTGTACCGTGTGAAAAAGAAAGCATCGTGTGAAAATTGGCGGGAAAAAAGAGTGGGCTGTATAAATAGGAGAGAAGTGCGAGAAAGGGCATGATTGATAATAATGATTTGTTAGAAGGATTATTAGAGATAGGTGAACTGCATCTTCGAGATTATCAAGGCCAGATCATATTTTCTTCTGTTGGATACATTTTCATGTTGGATATATTTTTTCATTTTGGATACTCACTATTTTGTGTAAACGTAAGAAACACGTACTTCACCATTGTGTCAATAACATTGCTGTTCTAATCACGTTAATAAACTATATTTTATTGTTCTACATTGCTGAGTTTTCTTTGGAACATTACAGTTGGATTTATTCGACAAACCATTATACGATATTGCTTATCACTAAACCTAAAAGGGTAAGAACGAAACTGTGAAGAAAAATAAACTTCAGTCAAGAATTTCCATCTCAGGCGGAAAGCCTGTAAACACTTGCTTAACAGAACGTAATGAAGGATTAGCTCATGTCAAAATATTTACCTGCGCACAACATAACTGACTGGCCCAACTGACCCAGTCATACGCATAGTTACATTGATGTTGTGACCCGCCCGGCCACACACGACTTATATTGGTGCCGTAACCAGCCCGGTTACACACGGAAGTATAACAGCATACATTAACAGTACCTGATCATAAAAGTAAGAATATAAGTTATTAAGAATATAATATTAAGAATAAGTATACTGTAATGAAAACTAGATCTAGTTTTCTAGAGCCTCCATACAGTATATTAGATAAAAGTACAACACAATCAGTTAGGGTAGCATATAATCAGCACTCATAAAGTATTTGAACAGTATACGATTGTATGAGTAAGGACTGTGCGTGTTTTTTCAGGTCACTAGGAAGATTGTTCCAAAGATGAGCAGCTGAGTAAGCCAAACTAGTCTTAAATAGGTCTAGCCTGGGCTTGGGTACCTGTAATTTGTTTAAGCGCTGACTATGTCTTTCATTATATTTTAAAAGCGGCCAAAGATACTTTGGAGCATTCTGTGACAGGATTATGTGAATAAATTTCCCTTTATTAAATAGGAAGCGCTTCCTGAGGGGTAATATTTGAAGATAATTATATAAATCTGTACAATGTGATTGGTGTTTATCGGCAACAAGGCGCATTGCGCGTTTTTGAAGCGAGTGGAGCCTTTTTGTGTTGGTGACACTAACTTATGTACCTACTGAATAGCTCATGTACCTTTGGAATAAATCTGCAACTTCTTAAATACGTCGTATGACGATAAACTCTTGAATAACTTACATGCCTATTTAATTTTGTTCCTTCCCTCCCTTCTTTTTCCCCTCCTTCATTTTGTATTTCCTTCTTCTTTCTCATTTTCTTCTTCGTCTTCTTTCTTTCTTTTTTTCTTTGTTGTTTGTTTCTTCTTCTCTGGGGGTTGGAGTGGCTAACAGGTATGGCGTGCGGCTCTAATTCTAAAGGTGCCGGTTTCGGCTCCCAGTATAGGGAATACATTTGATGGACATTTTTCAGAACCAGTGGATCCTAAAGATGTCATACTCCCTCTCCCCCTCCCCCCCCCTCTCAAATATCTCTGGGTATTGAGATCGGATGACTAGCCTTCTCGGATAAGGGCGAAAAAATAGGAGGTCCCGTGTGCAAGTTATAGAATGTGTGATTCCTGTATACACACAGTGGGATCCTCACCGGTGCTACAGAGTTCGTGCACTGTGCTGAGATCACCCGTGTGTGATCTAAGCTAAGGGAGGAGATCTGAGCACTAATGGAGTTGTCCGTGAGCAATGAGAGTAGTCCTTAAAACCAAAATAATCTTCTTCCTTTTATTATTTCCTTTCATCCTCCTCTTTCTTCTTCTACTTCTTATTCTTCTCTTTCTCTCCCTCCCCTCTTTCTTTCTTTCTTTCTCTCTCTCTCTCTCTCTCTCTCTCTCTCTCTCTCTCTCTCTCTCTCTCTCTCCCTCTCTGTCTTGGTGCATTTCCTGCAGACGCATATTGATTCCCGGAACAAACAAGCATAAATAACGTGCCAGAAGGAAACGTGCCAGAAGGAAAGGTACAACCGAAAGGCAAGACCGCTGGGGCCATCAGCCAATCGTTAAATAGCTGGCAAATGTTCAGACATTCATGGGAAGTGGGAAGTAAATTATGTACGCCGTTTTCCGCTCTATGTTTGATATCTGAGCACTTTTGTGGTGTCTTGTAATATAATATCTCCATAACACGTGAGCATTAATCTATTTTATATACGCTTTAATGTTCGTTAGTAAAATCAAATTTAGAACGCTAGCTTGCGGGTTTTCACTGGGAATGTTGTGAAAGTACTTTAAAACTTGGGGACATCACACATTAAAGTGACAGCTGTAGAGAGTTTATCTGAAATTTACCTGGGTTAACAATTACTGTTTTCCCCGTCAGCAGGTAAAGATCTACCTAATGATTTAGTGGGATCTACTGGCAGATCAAGATCGATCGCTTGGCGACCCCTAGTGTACGTAATATAAACAACTTGAGAGACGCTGATGATAAAATCTTATAGGAACAAGTCAAAAGACATGACATTTTTGATACAATAGTGGACAAAAATAGCAACAAAATGTAAATGTATATAAATATATATGTTAGGGTGATAATATCATAATAACAAAACGAGGACATTTTCTGACTTTTTGGCGTAAAAAAAAGAAGACAATGCAAGCCAAAAAAGAGGACATATAGATTTATATATTTATTGTCATGAGTTGCCTCCCCTTGCTCCGCAGTAGTGGTCCATCAGTGGCCAAAAAAAATTAGTATTTAATGTAGGTCGTCAAAGATGTCTACCTTCGCACAAAATTACTCTTGGCAGAGTTGTAGATTTTAAGAAAAATGATGCTTCTACCTCGAGGGAGTCTCCACAATTAATTTTAAAAGTCAACAACAATGCTGAATGAGTCTGGGCACATTAACGTTATATCTGACCTGCCGTCTTTTGTAGAGATGGATTATCTTCTAATTAGCTCGTTCAAGCCCCCAGCTGATTTAACTCAACGAAATTCCTCTTACTAGCTCGATATTATTATTATTATTATTATTGGCTCGTCAGATGTAGATATAACTACATATATTAACTGGATTCACACGTGTGCCTTTTGCTCTGTAATAATTAATTCAACTATGAATTTATTAAAACAACATATAACACATTTAATGATCAATTATTTTGGGAACAAATGTAAATAAATATGAAATGGCAATTATGATAAATTATGGTTCGTCATAGATCTCGGTTTGGGAGATGAAAATATAGTCTTTTGATTTGGCCTGCTAAACTTATAACTTAGCTTCCAAATTGCTGAAATGTTGGTGCTGCTTGTTCCGTTACTTCGTCTCTGTGGCAAGGGCACGTCTCCAAACTATTCTAGAGGTAACCGCTTCTGGTCAAGGCAGGGATCTTCACCACCCGTGAGATGTAGGTTTCAGGTGTCGATCTCAAGTTTCGAACCACAGACTAGTACAGCTGGTAACGTGAGTAGAACCTCAAACTGTCTCCCCACTCCTTACCACCAATTTTAGATTGAACAAAAGAACATATTACGCCGTTAAGCATTTGTTTTCCGGATTTAGATCAGGCACCTTTCCCAGCTGTCCGTCATCGATTCTGTTATCAGAATGTGTACTCTCCCTGAGTGTATATCATATAACTCAGGACATGTGATGAAAAAAATCACCATTCTTTTAGTTAATGTAATGAAACAATTTCAAATGGACAGCGGCACGTGACTTGTGCCTGAAGGAACAACTTTAAGCATACTTAAAACTCATTATAAATGATAATATATATGATGTCATCATCATCCACTTCATTTCTCCTCTTGGAGTCTGGTGTTACCTCTGCTTTTGGTTCTTCTGTGAGAACTCTAGCATGAAGCAATCACCTGTGCTTTCTGTGGTGTTTCATGAATGTATGCTTTTCACAAGCTGAGGTTGCCAGCCTAGTATGAATATTTAACATCACTAGCAAGTATGAATATGTATATTTCATAGAATTAAAAATATGTTACACTCACTTCTATAACTGAGAAATCTTAGACTTCTTGCTGTATAGAATAGTCTTGGTAACTTAACACAGATGCCTCGAATACACGTCTGGGGTATTATTTCTATTTCAGAATCCCTCTGTGACTTGTGAATCATCCTGTAGAATTCCGACGAATGTTGGCGAGTTTTCTACTGATGTACATAGATGCTCCTAATACTGTCTTTCTGGTCCTATAAATTCAGAATCCAACTCTATTCTTTTCTGTGGCAAGGTCCGAGCTGTCTACGTTGACGGTTTCATGAATGCAATGCCGTATGTCAAACTTTTTCTACGTTATATCGTAGATTCCAGGCCCACGCTTCCACCTGGCGTTTTTCTAAAAACTCTCAATCAGAGCGGTTGTTTATTGGCGCCTCAAATGCCAGCCAATACATTTAAAGTTCATATTATGAAAACTTTTCCTCGTGCAGTATTCTGCATGACTCACGCGTTTGAAAACTTCAAACAGTCATCCTCCGTATATAGAGTTGCTACATTCGACAATTCTTGGTAATGTTTACGTTACAACTTCTTACAATTTTTCTTGATCATAACCAGGTTGTCCGGAAGTTTCCTTACACCATTTTTCAGCTCGCTCTTCCAGATGTCTTCCAAGAGTGCGTTTATCTATAATCCCCTACCCATGTGATCGAGTCGGAAGTAATTAGACGGTCTTAAGCAAACACTTCATGCTCGCAGTTACCTAGAGTCAGTGTGGTACATACGGAGCGAAGGATTCAGGCTTTCGAGTACAAATGTTATAGAAGAATTTTGCGCATTTGCTATAAAGAGCACAAAACAAATGTCTATGTTAGAGAGAAAATAAACACCTATGCAGGCCACCAAGAACCACTTTTGTCAGTAGTGAAACTTCGAAAGCTTGCCTGGTTTGGGCCTGTAATTCGTCATGACTCCCTTTCGAAAACGATCCTCCAGGGAACAGTCGAAGGTAAACGGAGAAGAGGAAGGCAAAGAAAATCCTGGGCTGGATACATCAAAGAATGGACAGGACACGGTTTTTCCACACTTGTACGAATTGCTGAGGATAGAGAGCAGTGGAGGACCCTGTCTGCTGATGCTTCCACCATGGCACCCCTACGACCCATGACGGGTTACAGGTTGAGATGATGATGATGAGAGTGGTTTTAGGGACTCAATTAATCTCTCAGTGATGGGCGATACGCTTCTCTGACCCTGTCATGCATCGAAGCGTGAACGTTGAACAATGACAGTAGGGACTAAAAGTGTGCTAATAATAGAATAAAGCACAATATTCAGTACGCATAACAAATGCAGTTCAATACTGCCGGAGAGGAAAAGAGAGCGCACAAATTATGTCATTAAAAAAAAAAATATATATATATATATATATATATATATATATATATATATATATATATATATATATATATATATATATATATATATATATATATATATATATATATATATATAATAATAATAAATTCTTTAAGCGCCAAACACGGCGCATAAGGCAGAAACCAGTGCTCTCCAGGTTGTTCGTTGTGACGCCACTCCTCTTAGCTCTTGCACATTATTTAGGCCCAATGTTCTTCCTTCTCTTATTATTGTTCTTCTGAGTGTTTCTTTTGGTCTTCCTTTTTTCCGCTTACCCTCAGGAACCCAAGTGAGCGCCTGTAGTGGTATTCTGTTGTTTTGCATTCGTAGGACATGACCGATATATGACCATCGTCTTTTCCTTATATAGTCGGAGACATATTTCTGCCTAGAGTCTTCTCTTATTTGTCGATTAGTCTTGAATTCTTTCCAACTGATGTTCATGAGTTTTCTAAGACATTTGTTCTCGAATGTATTCAGCTTGTTCTCCAATGATTTTGTTATTTTCCAACTCTCACAGCCGTATGTTAACACTGAGATAACATTTGAATTAAACAGACGAAGCTTGGTATGTATATTCAATGATCGTAATTTCCAAATGTTAGATAATCTATTGAAGGCGCTAGCTGCCAAAGCAATTCTAGTATGGATTTCTCTTGTTGTGTCACCATCCTGAGTCATTTTACTGCCTAAATAATTGAAACTTTCAACTTTCTGTAGTTTTTCCCCGTTCAAGATGATATCAAAGGTCTCGTTAGAAAAGTTCATAGCTTTAGTTTTAGAGGCATTTATTTGGAGACCAATTTTAACCGAGAGATGACACAAATTATTTATTGCTTCTTGGGATTGTCTTGGTGTTGAACTTAAGAATGCTACATCATCTGCGACATCCTGGTCCCCCAGGAATTTTCCATTTGTCCATTTTATACCCAATTGTTCATTGTGGGTATAGTTTCTCATAACCCAATCAATAGCTATTCCAAAAAGTAGTGGTGACATAATACAGCCTTGTTTCACTCCTGTTTCTACTGTAAACCATTCTGTATTCCCTTTATTTGTTCTAACACAACATCTTGCATTGTCATATAGCGCTTTGATTATATTCACATATTTTGTTGGAAAACCATAGATTGTAAGTATCTTCCACAATGATGGGCGGTGTAGACTATCAAAGGCTTTTTGAAAATCGACGAAGGTGATAATAAGTGGCGATTGCCTTTCCACTGATTCTTCTATAATTGTTCTTAGTGTGAATATTTGATCAATACATGATCGTTTCGGCCTGAAACCCGCTTGTTCTTCTCTGATCTTTTCGTCAGCATGCAATTTAAGTCTTTCTAACATCATGCAACATAATAATTTTCCAGGTACTGATAATAGAGATATACCACGCCAGTTATTACAGTCTGATAGATCACCTTTCTTCGGTAACTTTACAATAATACTGTCTTTCCATTGTTGTGGTGGTTGTTCTTCTCTCCATACTTCATTTATAATATCTAAAATTCTCAAGAGGTTGTTGTCATTAACTGCTTTAATCATTTCCCCTGAAATTTCGTCAACTCCAGCAGCTTTAAAATTTTTTAATCTTTTAACGGCTTGTTTGATCTCGTCCAGCGTGAATTCATCGCAAGTTATTGGCAAGGTGGTTGTGGATGTTTCATTATTAAAATCAGGTGTTACTGTTGGTGGTGGTCTGTTTAGCACCTCCATGAAGTGCTCAGCCCATCTATTCATTTGTTCTTTTTCTGTTGGTATTGAATTCCCTAATTTACCTTTAACAGGTGTTTCCATAGCAGTAGGCTGGTGACATAGTTGTTTTGTAATTTGATAAAGGCACCTACTATTACCAGTTCTTGCAGCATTTTCAGCTTCTACGGCCAGTTCATTGATGAAATGTCTTTTATCTCTTCGAGTTTTTGTCTTCACTTCTTTATTTAACAAGTTATAAGTTAGTTTGCAAGATTCAACTGCATTATGTGTACTTGCCGCTAGTAGTTTAAGTTTTGCTGTTTTCCTTTCTTGTATTTTATCCCAAGTATCTTCTCTCATCCATTTTTTCTTTTTATGTACTAGGTATCCGGTGGTCGCTACAGCTGCTTCTGTCATTGCTGTTCTCAGTTGTTCCCATTTAGTATCGATTGTCTTGGTGGTGATATCGTTGTCAATTTTGCCTAAAGCATCGAAATAGTTGTTCATGTTGACATTATATTCCTTCTTTATATCATTTGATTGCAGTCTGTGTACATCTATTCTTCTATTTTTGTTCGGTTGGTATAACTTCTTCAGTTTAATTCTCATTTTAGCTATGCAGAGGTTATGATCGCTTCCGATCTCTGCACCTCTGTATGCTCTGACGTCTTGAACTGATGAGCGAAATTTAGCGCTTATGCAGAAGTGATCTATCTGGTTCTTAGTTCTGCCATCAGGTGAATTCCATGTTATCTTGTGGATATTCTTATGTGGAAAGATGGTGTCTGCCACAACGAGGTTTGATATTTCACAAAGTTCTAGAAGTCTTTCGCCATTTTGATTCATACAGCCTATGCCATGAGTACCGAGATATCTTTGTACTCCATCGTTGTTGTCACCTACTTTGGCGTTAAAATCACCCATGACTGCTATTATGTCATGCTTGGGTATTGTGTTGATGGTACTTAGAAGTGCTTCATAGAAGTCATCTTTTGTGGTATCAAGAGCGTCGTTAGTTGGTGCATAACATTGTACAATTGAGAGCTTGAAAAATCGTGTCTGAAATCTAGCTAATATTAGCCTCTCATTGATAGGTACCCAGCTGATAAGCGATGCTGCTGCTTTCTGTGTCATTAGGATGGCTACTCCCTCTGTGTGACGATTATCATTACTACCAGAGTATATAATTTGCTTTTTTTCTTCTGAAATATATTTTATGCCCTTCCCCGTCCATCTACACTCGCTGACACCCAATAAGTCCAACTTATAATTATCCATTTCTTTAATTACTTCTTCCAATTTTCCGTCTTGATACATAGTTCTTACATTCCAGTATCCAATTTTAGAAATCTCCTTAGCCCCCAAGATATTAGAGTGAGTCATGTTTACTGTCGAGCCTGGTTCTGTTTCGGTAACAATAGCTTGTTTTACGATAGTGAATTGTTAACTCACTGATCAACCCTCCGATCCAACCGACCGATTCGAGGGTTTCGAGGTCAGTTATAGGAAAATATCTACACCACTAGATACTCTGGTGTATCTTTTATTCTATAATTTAACATAACATGGTGATATCCATCGAAATATACACATTCCTGATGTTTTTCTTTCGGCGTCTAAGGTGAGAAACGAATTTCACCTCCATCTTGGAAGGGTAGATAACTGCCCTAATATATATATATATTAGGATGACCATATCATAATAACAAAAAAGATTACATTTTCTGACTTTTTAGCGTAAAAAAGTAGACAACGCAAGCCAAAAATGAGGACTTATTGTAACGTAAGAAAGCATGATTCTGATGATTAGTTCCAAGTTTATAAAGGTTAGAGAAAATAGAAATAAAATGTACTTAAAGATGTATGTTTTTAAATCTTTTTAACTTCAAAAATCAACTTTCCACATGTTTAATAGAGTTTATAAAATAATAATAATAATAATTATTATTATTATAATTGTTATTACTTTTATTTTATAAATATTCTGTTTTATATTTTATCATTTCATCCCAGCAGAGGCCATCAAAGCAGATATCGTCACGGCTACAGAGATGTTATATAAATTACTTGGTAAAGTCTGGGAAAAGGAAGAGATACCAGCAGAATGGAAGGAAGGATATTGTTGCGTGATAAATTCTCGCAACATCGTTTTGTTTCAATGTCTGTTTTATAACGCAAGGGCAACAACTGCTTGAAATCTATAGTCACTTTTCTCGGTAAGCATTTGTCTTCTCGCGTTGGTATCGAATGCAGTTAAGTTTGAGCTGTGGTCATTTTGCGCTGGACTGCGCATGACTTGTCTTGTTCTTTGTCGATCGGTTTCCGCCCACCACTAGTGGGAGTGAGCGATTTGGAATGGCGAAAGAGATGCCTCGTTGAAGAGGGGATCTCCGCTTTTTTTGTTCTGTCAGGGATGTGTAGTCCTCTTATGGATATTTCGTTTAGTCGAGATAATACCTCTAGTGTTTTCCCACATGTCGGGAGGCGTGATATTTCTGTGTATTTCATGAAAGCAAGGTAAATTGACTTTTTCATTAACTCTATCGATTTTGGGTCGTGAGCGATTTCGATTCATAGCCTGTCTCCGAAAGTCGTCGTCACGAGATGTTCTTTCCCAGCTCACATGTCGCTGCATTGTACTGCATCGGTTGATGCATGTACCAAGGACCATTACTTGCTACTTTGTTAAATGAACTAGGTTTAGAAAACCTTTATTATCTAGAGGATATTTTTTGAGGACATTATTTATACTTCGGCAGACGTGTCTGTCTTGCTGAAGTCAAACTAAGGAGAGTGAACTGATCTCATACATCTGGTTATCTCCTGGCTGTTATAGAAAAGGATGGAGTTGTTCACCTGACTACATTTACAGCACTTTGAAATATAACATGCATCTGACTCATCATTGTAATGCTGTCTACCGTTTATTGCTGTATTGAATGTTGCTGTGATAATGACTGTTTGATGTGCCTACACATTTGCGTAACCATTTTGTCACTGTGGCGTCCACAATAAATAATGAAGAAAAACGTCAACGGCTGTTTCAAGACTCATTGACTTTATACGTCGTGAGTTTACTGACGTCCTATGTGGATTGCCCTGTTATTGTTGCATGAACATTGTTTTGACTGAACACATCTACACACTACACAAAACCAGACATGCGGATGCCATCCATCATCATATGGCATCACGCATCATTTGGTGGCCATAAGCTGGTTTGATTCTGGTACTAGCAAACACGGGGTCCCTTACCCACTTCATTTTCAACAAGAATTCATCAGCATCCTTCAAGAAATTAACATTCTTCAATACAGTCAACATCTTCAAAATTTTCAAAGTACTCGGCGTTGCCCGGTAAAAGTCAAAATTTCAACTTTTTGACGGAAACAAGAATTTGACAGTACCCGGCGTTGTTACATGTTGCCGGATAACTCGGACTGCTGTTATCTTTTACGCAAGTCAAGCAAGTTGCTGCTGTCAAGGTTCCAGTGCTGTCGTTTTTTGAGAAGGTCAAGTGCCGGTTGAAACGGGTTGTTTTCTGAAGAAGGCCAAGTACCGATTTCCATCAACTTACTTTTGGATTAGAAGGTCAAGTGCCGAAACAACTCAACACACAGTATGTCAGAAGCTCTTGTACCATCGTGTTAGCAGTGGAAGCAGTTCAGATGTGCCATCATCGTTGGAGCTTCGCTCTTTAGGACGTTGATTGACATCCGTTTTTCTGCTGTTCTACGATTGGAAGCCTTTAAGTTAAGTGGCCTGTTTGTATGTAAACTGTGCCCTTATACTTCTGCTGAGTCTTCTGTGTATCATCTCATTCTATATGTTATATGTCTATATGTTATTTGTATATTTATATGTTTATATTTCAGCGGGTTCTCGGTTGGGTGGTGTCTCCGTTAGATTATGCCACGTCATAGAGGTCGTCTATTGTGAGCGTTTTCTGTAGGGTTTGCAAATTTCCGATACTGGAATTTGCTAAGCGACTTCTGTTGCTATTTATGTTAGCTGTGATGACATGTTTTAATATTGTTTTCGTTATTATTTCACATTCTTTAGTTTTGTTGTGATTTGTTTGTATTTGTTAGCCTACTCTTGTCTATAATTTAGTTTCATACAACATTTTTGTTTATACACTGTGGTGTCATGTATTTTGTTTAATTATAGCGCAGATATCGTCACATTTTTTGTGATATTTCATTAATTTCTGCTTTATTTTTAGTTGATTTCTGCGAAAGTTTTTGTATTGTTGCTGATCTTTGTTATTGTTTACATTGTTAATGTTTACATTGTTTGTATTGTTTGCATTTTCAATGTTTACATTCTGCATGTGTTTACATAGTCATTGTTTACAGTTATAGTAATTAGTTAATGGGCTATGCTAATGCACTGTTACTACTATACTGATGATAAATGAATGATGAATAGTGTCGTGCACTATTGAATGAGAAGTGCACTTATGATCAAGATTTGAGTGCTGATATTTCATATACAAGTTCTTTGATTGGAGACTTGTTTCCCACAGAGACTGGGATAATATAAGGTGATGTGAATATACAAGTGCTTAATTAAGACTTGTTACACTTAGGTTTGAAATAAATTAGTTAATTATTTCAGGTTTTGGACTCATATGTTAGACAACATGTCTACATTTGAGCACTTTATTGAGCAGGGTAAATTGCTTGGGAAGACTGGTGATAAGTTAGAAGAATTTGCAACTGCTCGATATGATAAAGCAATGGAAGCTGAACAAAAGAAACTGCATATGGAAGCTGAACAAAAGAAACTGCAGATGCAGGTGGATGAAAAGAGATTCCAAATGGAAATGGAAAAACAAAAAAGGGAATCAGAAGCTGAGGAAAGAAAGCTACAGCTAGAGGCTGAGAATAAAAGACTTGAAAAAGAGGCTGAAAATAAAAGACTTGAAAAAGAAGCTGAAAATAAAAGACTTGAAAAAAGAAGCTGAAAATGAAAGACTTCAAATGCAGGCTCAAGCTGAAGAAAGGAAGTTACAAAGAGAGTCTGATGAGAGGAAAGCAAAAATGGAACATGAAGAAAAACTCTTAGCTTTAGAGTTGGAGAAATTGAAATTGACGAGCATGAGTAATGGTAATGATTCAAACAAGGGTTCATCTTCTGGGAAGGCTAATAATGATACTTTTAAGATTAAGTTACCAACATTTAGTCCTTCCAGTGATGACATAATGTTCTATCTGGACAGATTTGAACAAGCATGTACAGCTCATAACATAGACAAAGCAAAATATGTTTATCAGTTATCAGGGATACTGACAGGTAAAGCTCTAAGTATATTAAATATGGTGGATGAACCTGACAAGAGCAATTATGAGGTTGTCAGGGCCGCTTTGTTAAAGAAATATCAGCTTAACGAAGACGGCTATCGTCTACAATTTAAAAAACATGTTACCTGAAAATGGAGTTGAATTCTCCGAGTTTATTGCAAGAATACGCATTACTTTCTCACGATGGGTTGAACTATCTAAGACGGAAAAAACTTATGAAGGACTTATGGACTTAATACTTAGAGACAAAGTCATGTCGTCTGTCAATGGGTCTTTCCTTGCTTTCCTTCATGAACGTAAACCTAAAACAATAAAAGAAATGGAAGATTTCTGTTGCCAATACGTAACTGCGCACCCACACATAACCATGGGTAACTCTAAGGTGAAAGAAGGTTTACCAGTTGCTTCGGCAGCTCCGTATGGTCAAAACTTTGCTCGTAGATCCCAACAAAATTTTGATAGAAAGAGTAGCGGTAATTTCTGTCAAAATCATGGAAATCAATTTCATGGTGATTCTTCTTCGAAGAATTGGAGACAACCTGATAGTGGTCGTTACTATCACCCTAATAATTATAAGCATTTCAAAAGAGGATATGGTAATAGAGGTTATTCCTGCCGAAGACCTCAAAACCAAACAAATAGATGTTCGCATCAATGTGAACATGATAGTAATCGTGGAAACTGGTATTCGAACCAGGATAACAATTACAATAGAGACAATAATAACTGCAGAGATAATAATAACTCTGATAACTTCAGAGGTAATAATAGTCGGGGTAGATCTCAACACAAAAAAAAGAGACATCAGCAGGCTAATGCTGCACAACAGGAAACTGAGGGAGCCTGTAATCATGTTGTTGATAGTAAAAACTTTGACGCTGTCACTAGTTCTGCTTTTGACTTTGAAAGAGCAAACAAATGCCCCCAATGCAGTACTTTATTCGAACCGGGTACCATAACTACTTTGAGTTGTGGTCACCCACTTCCCGCTCTTCCTGCTGCTGTTGCGCATGACGGGAGGGGTTCTTTAATTCTACATAAGGGTCTTGTTAATGATACTCCGGTCTCACTACTTTTCGATTCCGGATGCACCACTATTGGTGTTAGACAATCGCTTGTAGATCCATCTTGTGCTACAGGAAGGGTTATTAAATGTGTCACATTTGGCGGCACTCTAGAAAAATATCCTACTGCTGTAATTCGCATTGCCACTCCTTTCTTTACTGGAGATGTGCATGCTTGTCTCTTACCTAATCCTATTGCGGACCTTATTATTGGTCGTATTCACGGAGTTAGGGAGTGTACTCCACAGCAGATTGCTGCTTGGGAAGATAATAACATGCAAGCTACAAATGCAGTAGTTACAAGAGCACAAGCTCTACAAACACCCGAAACTTCACTGAATAGTGATAATGGAGTTGATAGCCAAGATAGTCACTTAGTAATCACTCGTGACTCTTTCATAAAATTGCAAGAAGAAGATCCTTCTTTAAAAAAATTCTTCGTTCTTGCGAAGAAAGGTGATCCGAATCAGGATACAAATAGAAAATCTTGGATTGCAATGAGAAACGGCGTACTTGTACGTATGGTACAAGATTCGACTACGTCGGCACATTCGCAAATTCTTGTTCCCAAGAGCATGAGAGTCCAAATATTGCAACATGCTCATGACTCGCAATGTGCTGGACATATGGGTTTTGCCCGTACGAAGTCGAGAGTCCTTGCGGCTTTCTTTTGGCCTTTTGTCAATAAGGACATTCGTATTTACTGCCGATCATGCAAGGTATGTCAGGAGGTCAAATCTAGAGGACCACGACATGCTGCGCCTATCCAGGCTGCTGACATTCCTATTCGGCCGTTTCAGAAAATGGCCATAGATATTATTGGCCCTTTTAAGGTCAAGTCGGCCAGAGGACATCAGTTTATCCTTACATGTGTCGATATGTGCACACGTTGGCCAGAGGCTATTCCTCTTAAGAGCATATCTACTACAGATATCGCAGATGCTCTTTGGTTGATATTTTCTCGCTTGGGGTTCCCCAGAGAAATATTGTCAGACCATGGCACTCAACTCATATCTGACACTATGTCACAGGTGATGTCTACCTTACATATTGAACGATCTCTCAGTAGTATCTACCATCCTATGTCTAATGGGTTAGTTGAGCGTCTGAATAGAACGCTCAAGACTTTGCTTGGTAAGATAACTGAAGATCATCCTCAAGATTGGGACAGGGTTTTGCCCGCGGCTCTCTTTGCCTATAGAGAAGTCCCTAATGAACACACAGGATTTTCTCCCTTCGAACTTGTCTTTGGCGCGCGTCCACGCGGCCCTATGTCTTTATTACACGATCTCATCACTGCCGATGATATTAGCGATGAAACTCAATCCTCATATGAGTATGTCATTGCTCTTAGACAAAAGATCATTGAGGCATGTAAGCTAGCAACTGCTTCATCAGAAATTGCTAAAGAGAAGGCAAGGCAGTTTGCTAACAAGAATAAATGTCTACGACAACTTTGTCCAGGTGACAAAGCATTCGTCCTACTCCCCAGTAGGGAAAATAGACTTCTTATTGCATGGAAAGGTCCGTATGCAATAGTCTCTCGGATTTCCGATGTTGACTATGTGGTCGATATTGATGGAAAGCATAAAACTTTCCACATAAACATGCTTTCGGAATTTCACGAACGTCCGGACTATTTGCTGCCTATTTTCCAGGCAACGGATGATGCTCCTGCACCTCACGGTCATTATTCATCCTTGTCTGTCATTCAGGATGAGGAAGCTACCTTCTCTGATGTCAACCTTCCCCTTCCAGTGGTTCCATTACATTCCACGGAATCTTGGAAAAACGTTTCTGTTTCTCCTAATCTTTCTGGTGACGAACATCGACGAGACTTGTCGATGTTACAAACATTTCAGGATGTTCTCACTGACATTCCTGGACACACAGATGTCATAGAACATGACATAATTCTTACCGACAATAATCCAATTAGGGTTAGGCCGTATCCTATTCCTGTACACTTTCAGTCGCAAGTGGAAAAGGAATTGGATGAAATGATTCAATTAAATATAATTGAACCATCGACTTCACCATATTCTTCTTCCATGGTTATTGTCCGGAAGAAGGATAAGAACATACGAATTTGCGTTGATTATCGCAAATTGAATCAGGTCACAAAGTTCGACGCTGAACCGATGCCTTTGTTAGAAGATCTACTGATTAGACTTTCTAATTCTAGATTCTTCACTAAACTTGACTTGTCTAAAGGTTATTGGCAAGTGCCTTTAGCAGAGCATGCCAAACCTCTTACTGCTTTTTCTACACCTAGGGGTCTATTTCAATGGAATGTTATGCCTTTTGGTCTCATGAACGCCCCTGCCACTTTCGTTCGCATGATGCGTCGAATTCTGTCACATCGTTCGGATGTCATCGCATACTTAGATGACATCTGTCTCTTCAGTGATACCTGGGAAGATCACTATTTAGGGTTATATGACTTACTGTCCACTCTACGTGAGAATAATTTGACAGCAAAACCTTCTAAAGCTTTTGTTGGTTTTGGTGAAATCTCTTTCCTGGGTCATCGTGTTGGTCATGGTCTCTTGAAGACAGAAGACCACAATACTTCCAAAATACTGAACATCTCTGTTCCTAAAACGAAGAAACAAGTTAGGAGTCTCTTAGGTTTAATTCAATTTTATGGGAGATTTATTCCAAATTTATCTTCGATCATGGCACCTCTCTCAACATTGTTGAAGAAAGGTTCGCCTAATCTGGTCCGTTGGTCTGAAGAATGCCAATCTTCACTAGACCAAATCAAGAATATATTTTCTTCTCCTCCCATCTTAAGATTACCTACTCTTGATAGGACTTTTGTTCTTCGGAGTGATGCTTCATCCACTGGGATTGGAGCAGCACTGATGCAAGAATATGCAAATACTCTGCATCCTGTTATGTACATTTCTAGAAAACTAAATGCGGCAGAGAGGAACTACTCGGTTTTAGACCGTGAGTTGTTAGCGATGGTTTGGTCAATTCTAAAGCTACAAAGATTCCTCCTGGGCGCACATTTCATTCTAGAGACTGATCAGAAAGCTCTTACAGCTATTCAGACTAAGAATTTGAAGAGTTCGAGATCCACTCGATATGCTATAGCTCTTCAACCTTTTCACTTCACGGTACGAGCTATCCGTGGTGCTGATAATGTGATGGCTGACATTTTGTCTAGATGCCCACATGACTCCAACTAATACTTCTGTCCTATATTCCTATATATTACAGAGTCATAACACACCTATATTACTACAATAGATTAGCACATCTGTACTTACGCAAGGGCAACAACTGCTTGAAATCTATAGTCACTTTTCTCGGTAAGCATTTGTCTTCTTGCGTTGGTATCGAATGCAGTTAAGTTTGAGCTGTGGTCATTTTGCGCTGGACTGCGCATGACTTGTCTTGTTCTTTGTCGATCGGTTTCCGCCCACCACTAGTGGGAGTGAGCGATTTGGAATGGCGAAAGAGATGCCTCGTTGAAGAGGGGATCTCCGCTATTTTTGTTCTGTCAGGGATGTGTAGTCCTCTTATGGATATTTCGTTTAGTCGAGATAATACCTCTAGTGTTTTCCCACATGTCGGGAGGCGTGATATTTCTGTGTATTTCATGAAAGCAAGGTAAATTGACTTTTTCATTAACTCTATCGATTTTGGGTCGTGAGCGATTTCGATTCATAGCCTGTCTCCGAAAGTCGTCGTCACGAGATGTTCTTTCCCAGCTCACATGTCGCTGCATTGTACTGCATCGGTTGATGCATGTACCAAGGACCATTACTTGCTACTTTGTTAAATGAACTAGGTTTAGAAAACCTTTATTATCTAGAGGATATTCTTGAGGACATTATTTATACTTCGGCAGACGTGTCTGTCTTGCTGAAGTCAAACTAAGGAGAGTGAACTGATCTCATACATCTGGTTATCTCCTGGCTGTTATAGAAAAGGATGGAGTTGTTCACCTGACTACATTTACAGCACTTTGAAATATAACATGCATCTGACTCATCATTGTAATGCTGTCTACCGTTTATTGCTGTATTGAATGTTGCTGTGATAATGACTGTTTGATGTGCCTACACATTTGCGTAACCATTTTGTCACTGTGGCGTCCACAATAAATAATGAAGAAAAACGTCAACGGCTGTTTCAAGACTCATTGACTTTATACGTCGTGAGTTTACTGACGTCCTATGTGGATTGCCCTGTTATTGTTGCATGAACATTGTTTTGACTGAACACATCTACACACTACACAAAACCAGACATGCGGATGCCATCCATCATCATATGGCATCACGCATCAGATATCTGGTTAAGTTGCCTAAGAAGGGAAATTTACAAGAGTGCACAAATTATAGAGGAATAATGTTACTTTCAGTGCCAGGAAAAGTATTAAACAGGATTATCCTTGCAAGATTAAAAGAGTCCATAGACAAGAAACTGAGAGATGAACAAGCAGGTTTTCGACAAAACAGATCCTGTGCAGACCAGATAGCCACTTTGAGAATAATAGTTGAACAAAGTCTGGAATGGAATTCACCACTATACATCGGATTTGTGGACTACGAAAAGGCATTTGACAGTGTAGACAGAGAGTCACTTTGGAAATTGATGAGACATTATGGAGTTCCCATGAAGATCATTAACTTAACAAAGAAGGCCTATGAAGACATGACATGCAGAGTTCTCCATGAAGGACAGCTTACAGAACCGTTTGGGATAAGAACAGGAGTGCGACAGGGATGCCTCTTGTCTCCATTTCTTTTCTTACTAGCAATAGACTGGGTTATGAGAACATCGACAACACACAACAGAAATGGAATCCAGTGGACTCTGACTAAGCAGTTGGATGATCTGGATTTTGCTGATGACTTAGCTCTTCTGTCCCATAACCGTAATCAGATGCAGGACAAATTGAAAACACTCGATGAGAGGTCACAGCAATTGGGTCTGAAAATACACAGGGAAAAGACAAAGATAATGAGAATAAATGCAGGTAATGATAACAGGGTTGAACTTGAAGATACACCAATACAAGATGTAGAATCGTACACATATCTTGGTAGCAATATAGACAAAGTTGGAGGGACAGACAGTGATATCAAAATAAGAATACAAAAGGCAAGAGGAGCTTTCATTGCATTGGGAAATATATGGAGATCAAGAGAAATCGGATCCAACACGAAAATAAAAATCTTCAACTCAAATGTGAAGTCAGTCCTATTGTATGGCTCTGAAACATAGAGAACAACGACAACAAATTGTATTGCGTTTCGCACTAATGACCGGTCATCAAGGCATCTTTGTTTGGGGATGCCTAGCTGGCCGGGAGGATAGTGTGATTCGCTTGTATAGCTAGGCGGTGTTGTCGTACGGAAGGTCCGGGGTTCAAATCCTGGGTAAGTCACTCACGTCTGTTGTTTTTCTGTTGTCTAGTGTTCTACTTCTTTATTTCTTTCGAGTGCCTGAAAACATACCTTTATGTTTGTCTAATATTTATTTACTGTTTACAGGCCTCGGGTATCCCTTCCTTATATGTTATAAATGTTTATACAATACCAGAAACCTACCCTCTGTTCTATACTACTGTTCTTAAGTCTTCTATCATTTACTAGACACAGTATCAAGGTCTTTGTCTTATGTGGACTGACATATACTGTATAATAGGGGAACAACAGAAGTGATTGCATCATTAATAAGGCTAAGCTGCCCATTGTAAATTTCCGGTGTTGTCTTGCGTTTAGCACTAATGACCGGTCATCAAGGCATCTTTGTTTGGGGATGCCTAGCTGGCCGGGAGGATAGTGTGATTCGCTTGTATAGCTAGGCGGTGTTGTCGTACGGAAGGTCCGGGGTTCAAATCCTGGGTAAGCCACTCACGTCTGTTGTTTTTCTGTTGTCTGATGTTCTACTTCTTTATTTCTTACGAGTGCCTGAAAACATACTTTTATGTTTGACTAATATTTATTTACTGTTTACAGGCCTCGGGTTTCCCTTCCTTATATGTTATAAATGATGCCCTTTCCGCAGTTTCACTAAGCTTCTTCAGTGCCTTTGTTCTCGACTGTCCTCTCATTCTTCAGTTTTCAGCTTGCATATTAGGAATCTTCAAGGGCACAGATTCTTGACAGAAGCGCTGCTCAAGAATACGTATGATTCTATTAAGAATGTGAACAACTACACTACATTTCTCTTGCCATTCGTCCAATATTTACTTGTAAAAATGCTCCTTAAAGAATATACCTGCATAGAATCTGAGTCATGTTCAATCACTGAGGAAAAGCCGGACAAAATACACTTTTGGAAAAAGCCGCCTGGACGCTAACGGTGGTGTTGGTTGTGATGACGATTTATGATGACGATAATGTTGATGATGATGATGCTGCTGAAAAAGTGAAATCTCGCTGATATATCATTTTAGAGACCTGATCACCACTAGAGAATTCTTTAAAACAACATTGCAAATAGAAATATTCTATCCTCCGCACTCCTACCTTTTTTCTTTCTACTCTGGATATTAACATAAACTGTGATTACTCACTGTAGGCACACAGCAAACACACTGGATTCAATCCCAAACCTTCAGTTATTAATGATCAGATATATAGTAATATAGATCACGTTTATTTGCACTTAGCTTGTCTCTGGGAGCACAGTGTTGCATAATGTCAACAAATTGTGCCCAGAATTCGTTGCAAAGACGTGTGAGTTCTGGTGTAAAAAGGTTTTTAATGCGAATTCATTTCCATATATTGCATTTTCTTTTGCTTGTTTGAGAATCGAGACTTGACATATGAGGTTCGATTTTATTCATCCCCGAGCAGAGAGAAGAGTAATAATATTTCTGCTGATTTAAAAAAAAAAAGAACGCTTCATTTTATCGATATCTGGCGGTCACACGGTGTAAGCATGTCTCTAGAAGATATATATATATATATAGTTATCACATCATACAGATACACCTCTTCCTTCCTAATTACAAGAGTATATTGTAAACGTATAGTTTGTTGTGTTACTCAATGTTTGAAACGTTTTACAACAATTTTTTGGATATAAACATCAACCCTTGACATCCAGGTTGAACAATAAATAAAACATAAAGACATCAGCTCAGAACAGCCAGTGATTTAAGCAAAACAAGAGGCGAGCATATTGATATAACTAATAAACTTACCAATGTGATACAATGGATACCGTCTCATTGCATCATCCCCCGCAATGAAAAGGCTGACCGATTGGCAAAGGAAGGTGGAAACTACGTCAACCTGATAAAAGTATAACTTTCGAAGAGGCAAGGAGTATTATCAGAAGCAGATACAGGAACAACTGGGATGTAGAGCATCTAGTCCACCAAAAAAAAAAAAATAAAACAAAATGATGCACATTAGCTTAGCTGGAGAACAAGTGGTAATCTTCAGACTTTGTACGGGCCACAACAGGTTTGGAAAACATCTATTCAACAAGCTAAAGATAGGAATTACCGATGAGCGCAACTGTGGTACTGATAAAATCACTGCTGAATATCTGCTTCAAAGATACCCAAAATATGAGGAGCAGAGATAGCAGAAATGGCCGTCATCATTACCATTCCTGGGAAAACTCTAAAGAGATACACAAAGCTTAAAACTAACTACTGCTTTCTTTGATAACATTCAAGTAGACATCTGTGAGTGTTCGAACAAGAAAAAGAAGGAATACACCAACACAAATGATTATATCGAGCTTAAGGAGTTCAGCGATTTAAGTATTTTCATGGAAAACGTGATTATTTGACAGATCAATGCAAACAATATGTCAGGAGGTCAGTGCGGTGACTTACCAACTGTCATCACTCTCAAACTTCTGAATATCAGTATGGAAATTCTTCTTCTTCTTTGATCCATAACCACCAACCGTCAAAGCAGTCACCAGAAGAGACAGAATGATAAATTATGCTTCATAAAAGTTGTAGGAATTAAGTCCCGCATTAAATATATAGAGAGACAGAAAATAAAGTGATTTACCCATCTCTTCAGAATGGAGACCGATCGTTTACCACTGCGCGTTTACAACAGTAGAAAATCTGGTTTTAGAGCACGGGGAAGACACAAGAGGCAGACGTATAAACAATATTACAGATATCTTTCAACAGCACGGGTACGTAGCAGTAATTAGGCACTCTTGGCGTAGGAAAGAAAACTGTATCTCCCCATAACACTTCTTCGCAAGAGTGGGCCTAAAGATTTTGTAAAGTAAGTGTCGTGATTTAGTCTGTCTCACAACACGGTCTTCTGTACACTTAGGAGTAAATCTGACCATATCGTACGCCATATGTTGAGAACTCTCTGATACACTAGCCAATGAAAACGCGTCCTTCTTGGTGTGTGTAGTGAAACGTACTATGCTTGAACATAGAGGCCCATTTTGTGTAACCGATGGTAAAATGCCATTTAATTTTGGAAAGAATAAAGAAGTATCACTGGGAAGGATTATATAATTCAACAACGGGAATGTTACGTTAGAGGTAGGTGTAAAAACTTTCTCGGATAGTATTTTAGTAAGACAGAAATATTGAGTGAAAGGGCTTCGTTACATCTGGTTAGTCCCAATTTAGCTAGTTAAAGCATGCATATATTAAAATGCATTTTGCAAACTAACCAATTGGTAGATAGATCTTCTTCTCTTCTTTGATCCTTAGCCGCCGACCATCAAAGCAGTCAGTGGCCATCACGCCTAGTGGCGTCTTGTAGGGCAACACCAAATTGATTCCACTTTGCTCGGTCGGCGGCCATCCTTCGTACAGTGCCCCAACTCTGGTTCATTCTTTGCATCTCAGCCTCCACAGTCCTCCGCAAGGTTGTTTTTGGTCGGCCTCTCTTTTGTTTTCCTTCAGGGTTCCAAAGCATAGCTGTTCTTGTGATGGCATCGGGGTCTCTTCTGAGGACATGGCCAACCCAGCTCCAGCGTCTGCCAGCTATGATGGTGTGCATGTCCTCTTGCTTGCTCCGAGTAAGCAGATCTTGGTTGGTGATGGTATTCGGCCAAAAGATTCGGTGAATTTTTCTTAGGCATATTGTGTGAAAAGAGGACAATTTTGACATTTACTTCTCTGTAACTTTCCAGTATTCCGCACCATAGAGAAGCACAGAAAGCACACAGCTCTGATATAATCTTAATTTTGTGCTTGTGCTGTATTGAGAGGACTTCCAGATGTTGTTTAGGCTAAAAAAGGCTTAGTAGATAGATCAATACAGAATAATTTACAGTATAATTCAAGCTTTAGATGACCAAAATCGCCCTATAA
The DNA here is from genome assembly GCA_024509875.1 of Oreohelix idahoensis. Classification (NCBI taxonomy): domain Eukaryota; kingdom Metazoa; phylum Mollusca; class Gastropoda; order Stylommatophora; family Oreohelicidae; genus Oreohelix; species Oreohelix idahoensis. The sequence goes on from JAMPIV010000136.1 coordinate 950,371, forward strand.
ATAAGAAAGATACTTGAAATACTAATTTTTACTAATTGAACAGAGAGCAAAATTGTGCCTCATTTTGAGATTTTTAACACCCCATTTGCCCCATACCATCCGATACGGAGGATGTGCTAGTATATAAGACCTTGCCCTTGGCTAAATTGAGGCCACAAAATTTAAAAACCACAGCTGAACAGAAGAAGCGGTAACAGAGTAAACGTCATGTACCTTTGCCATCCGAATCTGTAGAGCAGACATTAGATGCCTATTAACAGCTTGTGTGTTTTGCCTGAGGGTAAGAATGAATATATATATATATATATATATATATATATATATATATATATATATATATATATATATATATATATATATATATATATATATATATATATGTATTTTTCTTGTGATTAATCCACTTGTGCGTTAGGAAATGTGTAGCATGTGTTAAGGAACTTACAGGTCGAGTGTGCTGCAGGCGGAAATACAAGCATGTGTAATCTTTTAGCGGCAAAAGCCAGCCTTGTGAAATGTAAAGAATAATTGAGAATGATGACCAAAGTACGACTGAAAGTTTGATAAAGTATTTAAAGGAGTATTTATTAAAGGAACGACACACTTATCCGGAACATAAGGAAAGATGACAGGAATTGTTGTAATGAATCGATCAAGGTATTACTTAGTATTTTATATTAGACCAAATCATTGTATGGAGGCAGATCATGGAAAAAGGGATCTAACAGGATTTATAAGGATAAAATATAAAGTAATAAAAACACAGTGAAGGATGATTACTTATGGACAGAATGTATCTATTACTACCTTCACAGTTCAACATTAGTGACAAACCATATTGAATTATAATATTAATCTGTGTAGAAAAATAGAAACTTAAGTACAGGATTCTGTTTGATAATTAAATTTTCTATGTTTATTTATTTTATGTTGTAAATACTTTTGAGTTTCTTCTAATTTACCTAACCGAAAAGAGAAACGTTATAGGTTAAATAAATTGTAAATATGTACCATCAGACTTGCTGAAATTATTTAAATTGAGTTCCAAGTTTTGTTGATACATATTATATACAGATAGACCATAATTAGTACCCCTAGTATAATTAGCCATAATAATAATAATCATAACACATAAAATCAGGGGAGAATCGTGAAAGGGAGCAAACAGACTTTCAGGACATCCACTCTCATCACACCTGGAGGTTTATACAGCTGGATTCTACCTTTGATGTCAATACACCCTTATTCTTTTCAGAAAAAGGGGGTATTTCTTGTAAGACCAGTCTCTTATCTGGCACTATCCTGGTATCATCTGATACATCTTTTTGTCCAGGATAACTTTAGATTTCAATAACTGCAACACCCTTTCGTGACAGTAAGTACACAGTGCCTAATGGAGACCAGTGCCGAATCTACATTTTGTTGGACCTGCAGCTTGAACTCTTGGAAGGGCCCCTTTTATTAAAAAAAAGTGTTAGGGGATGAGAAAGAAACGTATTATATAAACGTTGACTTTGGGGCCTGAAGCTCAAGCTTCATTGGCTTCATAGTAGTTCCACCTCTGATGGGGACAGACATGAAAAGAATAAAGAAACCACGGAAAGGTCATGAACGGATGGCACTGGACAGGAGTGTTTGGTATAAATGTGTTGAAGGTCTATGCTCCTGAAGGATCATGATGATGGTTACATAGTAACTGATCCGCATGATGGCCAATGTTTATAATCACTTTCGATTGGATTACTGTCGCTATGGAACTGTCTTGGAAACAGAAGTAGAAAAACACCAAGGCGTATTTATAGTGGAGGGACAAAATAAAACATGGGAAAAGAAGGTAAACCGCAGAAATGCCCAGAAAAGACATCTAAGTACAGAGAGAATTTGCCTGTAACCTCTCCAAAGAAAATGTACAAAGTTCCAAATAAGAAAGAGGGTTATGGTTGATTGCCACACAGTTGAGTATACAAGAGATTGCATATGTGAACTAACGCGCACATAAAGGACATGTTTTTGAAACTTTTTCGTTTCCTTCTGTTCGTCAATATCCGCAAGACAAACTGAGAATACGTCATTATTTAGCAGATGAAGGCCTGCTCCCGGCTGTTTTTCGGCGACGGGAAAGCTAATGAAATTAAGGAAACAATGAAAATAACGAAATCCTTGGTTAACTCACGAATGAGCTAACGCATGAATATAACTAATGAAGGAGTGAGTAGCTACGCCGTGTCGACACGTCATGATATAAAAACAACGTCCCTTGAGGATAGCAATAACGATTGCATCGTGCGGAGTAAACCAACGGCTCCACTGCACAACAATCGTTTTTTGTTTGGTTTTCGAGAGGGTTAAAGCGACGTTGTGCATTAGAGGTGAATATTTAAACTAGTGCCTGTGCCAAATAGAGTTGATTGCGAGCAATAACAAGGTGTCCCTAAATACCTTGTGTAGTTTGAATCTTTCTTTAATAACTTCTTTTCTATATTAGATATAAACAATTTGGAAAACGAAACAGAGTGGGAATCTGTTCAAGATTGGGCATATTTAATAGTTTGGTTTGATTTTAAGCACTATCTTCATTGCACACGGACTACTCCATCAGTGCTCCGATCTCCTCAATTAGATCACACAAGGAGGATCTCAGCACAGCACACAAACTCCGAGGCACCAGCAAGAATCCCAATGTGTGTATATAGGAATCACACATTCTATAAATATTGTTGTGGTAGGTAGGTTTCTAATTTTTAAATTTTGCCAGGGCAGCGGCCTGATAGGCCTACTCTTCACGATTTCCATCTGCCGTGGGATTTTAACGTGCGCAACTTTCACACGGGACCTCCTATTTTTTCGCCCTTATCCGAGAAGACCAGGCATCCGATCTCACTACCCAGGAGACCAGTGTGGGAGTGTGACATTATTAGGACCACTGGTTCTGAAAAAAATATTTCCATAAAATGTATTCCCTTCAACTGGGAATCGAACCTGGTACCTCTAGAATTCGAGGCGGACGCCTTACTTAGCCACTCCGACCCCCGCATATTTAATAGTAGGAATGTTCACTTTCAACAAATCCATCATATTCACAACAGATTGGGATATCATCTATTCAACAAGCTAAAAATAGAATCTACCAATGAATGTAAATGTGGCCACTGATATAATGACTGTAAACATCTGCTTCAAAGATGCCCAATGTATGAGGAACTCAGAGAGCACATTTGCCCGTCATCAGTACCATTTTCGGGGGGAAATCTCTATGGAGATGCCAATAACCTGAAGCTGTCCACTGCTTACAATGAAAATATTCAAAATAGACGACTGAGAGTGTACTAAGAAGAAGAAGTAGAGGAAGAAGAAGAAGGATGCAGAGTTATTTTCGAAAGCACGTCATAAATTCACTTTAGAAGAATTTGAAAAACGCGTTCTGCTTTGTATCCGAAATGAAGAACACGTTGAATAAATTCCCTCTTTTTAACCTGCCTTGTTCACTTGTTTATATCTTATAAATAAGTTAAGTTATTATAGATTCAAACTGCATAAAGACTTTAGGGACACCCTGTATGTAACCCGTTGACACTTAACACATTCCTGCGCATTGTTCGCCGCGTCCATGTAGCTAGCAGTCCAGTTCAGGGTATTAACATGCTTGCAGAAAGATACTATAAGTCCATTTCAGGGCTAGTTTTTTTTTCAGGGCTTCATCATGCTAGCCGTTAGAAACTATTTCATTTTCATGGCTAGTCTTTTTGGGGGATTAATCCTGCTAGCAGATAGATACTATAAGGGTTTAGTAGCTGTTATTGCTTCAAGTGCCAGCAGTCCTATTCAGGATTAGTCATGTTCAGTTTTTCATCATGCTAGCAGATAGATACTATGTCGTTTTCAGGATTATTCCTATTCACTTCTTCATCAAGCTAGCAGATAGAAACTATAAGTCGTTTTCACAATTAGTCATGTTCAGTTCTTCATCATGCTATCATGAAAGTCGTTTTCAGGGCTTAGTGAGTCCGAGCGATTCGACACTCCCAGCTTGTTTGTTTCGACACAGTTACAGTTTCAGTTCCGTCTGCCTCGCTGTTTTGCAGAGACACACTGTCTCATTGTCTCGCCTTCCGTGAGCCTTTGTAAAATTTGAATCAACTGTTCGGAACATTAGTATGGAATATCAAACATGTCATATTTTTCAGGGATGTGTTATGATGACTTGATTTTACAAGTGATATTTATTTTTGCTGAGAAGTTATAGACACTGGAAATTGTGTCAGTGCTGCAGTTGTCAATGTTTTAGGCACTATGTTAAAGTTGAAAGTGTCCGTGTGTTCGTATAAATGTAATGGACACTTTATTAGCTCTGCTGATATCTGTGTACTCGGTGTGGATTTGAATCATTGTCTACCAAAACTAGCTTACTCTAGTTTGATATCATGTGTTATTATTACTGTTATTATTATTGTTGTTTTTTATTATTTTCACATATACTGCAGCTATCATCATATCTCCGTTTTATTTCATCATAATGAAGACTTGTGTAAAAATATTGAACTGTGGTCACACCAAATACCATAGATTTTCACACACGACAGAAGCGCGCAAGTAAAAACAGTTCATGTATAGTAATGTATACGGTACTGTCTATTAGAGACTTCTTTCTCCCCGATGCGGGCAATTGTGCCGTTGTGTCGACACACTGTATTGACACAGTTTAAATCAGTGAGCCGACTGTCTCGAAACAGCGAAGTGCGTCGATTTGCCCACCTCTACTGAGTATGACATGTTTGGAATGTTTTGCAAGATCAGATCACTAACGTATTTGCCCGTGTCAATGACTCACCTGCCGTTTTTGTCTTCCTAATAATTTAAACCTATCAGGTAGGCAGTAATCACCACTTGCAACTTTCGAGAAGCTAATTTTAATATGTGACTGGGCTAATTGTAATATGTGAATGGGCTAATTGTAATATGTGAGTGGGCTAATTGTAATATGTGAGTGGGCTAATAGTAATATGTGAGTGGGCTAATTGTAATATACTCGTATGAGTGGGCTAATTGTAATATGTGAGTGGGCTATTACTGCTGCTGTACTTTTCTTATAAACAAAAAAATGAATGCATAATTTAACAATAAATTCAATCAATAACCGTTAGCTTCCCAAGGAGCATAGGCCTTCAACAAACACGTGCCAGGAGGTCCCGTTTCGTGCCATCACCTCAAATTCTTTCTTTGTCTTCCTCATCATTGTCACTGCTGTCTCCAGCTCTCTTTTCCGTGTGAATTTTATTTTGATCTACGTCTGCTCCTGTAACTTTGGGGGTTCCAAAACAAGGACTGCCTTGTAATGCTATCAATAGGTTTCCTCACTGTGTGCCCTATCCATCGCCAGCGTCTTTTTCTCATCTCTTGTTCCACTGGCACTTGCCCTGTTCTTGTCATCCGTTCCACATCTTGAGATGCAGGGAAATTAGTTTGCTGGAAAGAAAAACTCAAGGCAATAAAGTTAGTGTTGGAGAAGATTCATTACAGTCGCTTCCTTTTCAAACCTGAGTCTTTCGTCGCTATGTCCTGGAATGCACTGTCCGAGCCACTACTTGCTGATTCAGATAAAAACTGTCTCTATTTCTCATTAATTTTTCAGTAAACGATTGTCAACTATATATATATATACATGTGTGTGTGTGTGTATGTGTGTGTGTGTGTGTGTGTGTGTGTGTGTGTGTGTGTGTGTGTGTGTGTGTGTGTGTGTGTGTGTGTGTGTGTGTGTGTGTGTGTGTGTGTGTGTGACGGGGCACGTATTAATAGTTTTTCTTTTTACTGCTTGTATATTCCAAGTTAGATCTTGACTGGCTTAAAGTCCGCCAGAGATATTACTTTCTTGGTTTCAATCTATTTGGACCCAGGTTGGTTCGTTCCTCTTTTGAGATGTTTTGATGTGAGACAATAGTAGTGGTGATGTACCAAACATGTACATAACATTTAACCTATCCAACTGTTAAGGAATCCATCAACAGCCTTGGCAATTAAAGTGAAGTTTATTTGTGACAGAACTGTTCAAGATCAACAAGCACATATGGCAACAATGTTTCATCTATGTACATCATATGCATCCATTTCAACATGTACGATAAACCTTCCCTCCTTAATTTCAATCCAAGGTGGTTTGTATATTTCCTCAACAGTTTCAAACTTCTCTAAGACCTTATTGTTTATTATATCATTGTTGGGCACTTCGTATGTAGGAGTCTCTATAGTACTTATTTCTTCTTTTAGCAGCTTCATTAGTTTCAAATATCAGGGACTTATTGCGAAAATTGAGCTGAAAATGAAATAAAGTTCCCTGGAACGTACTTACGTGGATGAACCACAAAAATATAATCTGTATGCACAGATTTTCACAATAAAGGAAATCTCTTCTTGCAAACTGCAAAATTCTTGAAGAGTATGGAAATACACTAAGTTTCTTGTTGAATATCTCAACGTAGGAGCAGGACTTGTGTGACAGACCGGGGGAGGCGCCATATACTATCCCCGCATGGTTAGAATCACTTGCATATGCAATGCTCAATCCGTACAACTAATTTTCAGAAAATTATTTTTGAGCCGGTTTCAGTAGTGCGCGATTCTGGCTACTGTTCATTGGTCAAAGTTTTATTTTGTTAATTTATTTACTGGTCATTCCATCAAGCGATCTTACAGGGAGTAAGGCTATTCCTATCTACGTCACTATTTCTATGGTAACTCCCACCGATCGTTAGCGTGGCTTATGCCAAGCTTGACATAGTTAATTTCATCTTACGTCACCCTATACTCAATGTATCTCGGGTTTTAAAAATTTTCCACTAGATGTCAAACTTGCTTGTTTATTTTCTATAATAATAAATGATAATGTCTATTATTTTATTATAATTAGTTTATAGCACGAATAAATGCTATGCTAGTAGGTCATACGGCCACATGTGTTTGTGTGTGTATCTGTATGACGTACTTTACGGTGTAGTGGACCTTCGCGCCCCTGAAAAGGATCCAGTTCCACGCCCATTGAGGCATATTGGGAATATGGTGTTAGGTCCATATTTTCTTGACCATCGGCACACGAGGGGTAATGTGGTAAATTCATGAGGCTGGGTCGACCCCGGAGCCGTTTGCGGTCTAAATAATCCCACCTCAAATGGGGATCGAACCATGGACCACCGAGCTAGGAAGCCAGTGCACTAACACTGTGCTACCGCGGCTCCCGCCCCTGAAAAGTTAAACCTATTTATGCGAAAAATGCATCTTTGAGAAGAAGAGTAGAAAAGCCCTTGCAAATGCAGCGTTCAAAAAAAATTAAAAGTATTCTGTGCAACAAATTCTTGTCAGTAAAAGTGAGAAATTGAGTTATTCGGCGTTATATGAAGCCAATTCCGACATTTGGAAGGAAGTCTTGGAAAATTAGTGGAAAATGAAGAAAATCCCTGAAGGCTGCCGGAGATGTAGTGTTAGAGAAGTTATAATAACTATGTACAGCTAGAGTAATGAGGATGCCCTGAAAGGAGCCATTGCGCAAAGGACGACTATTATTCATATTAGAAGGAAGTAATCAATTTTCTAAGGGTCGGAGTGGATAAGAGGCACGGCATCTGCCTCTAATTCTAAAGGTACCGGTATGGAGAAAGCCACTAATTCTAAAGGTACCGGTATGGAGAAAGCCACTAATTCTAAAGGTACCGGTATGGAGAAAGCCACTAATTCTAAAGGTACCGGTATGGAGAAAGCCTCTAATTCTAAAGGTACCGGTATGGAGAAAGCCACTAATTCTAAAGGTACCGGTATGGAGAAAGCCTCTAATTCTAAAGGTACCGGTATAGAGAACGCCTCTAATTCCAAAGGTACCGGTATGGAGAAAGCCACTAATTCTAAAGGTACCGGGATGGAGAAAGCCACTAATTCTAAAGGTACCGGTATGGCGTCTGCCTCTAGTTCTAAAGGTACCGGTATGAAGAACGCGTCTAATTCTAAAGGTACCGGTATGGAGAACGCCTCTAATTCTAAAGGTACCGGTATGGAGAACGCCTCTAATTCTAAAGGTACCGGTATGGAGAAAGCCACTAATTCTAAAGGTACCGGGATGGAGAAAGCCTCTAATTCTAAAGGTACCGGTATGGAGAAAGCCTCTAATTCTAAAGGTACCGGTATGGAGAAAGCCTCTAATTCTAAAGGTACCGGTATGGCGGCTGTCTCTAATTCTAAAGGTTCCTGTTTCGGTACACAATTATTAACGTGTTTGTGTATGTAATATGAATGTGTTTAAGGGAATATATTTCAAGCTGTGTTTCAGAAATTGTGGGTACTAATTATGTCATACTCCCCCCTCACACCCCCATCCCCCCGATCTCCTGGGTAGTGAGTTAGGATGCCAAGCCTTCTCGGATAATGGCGAAAAAAATAGGTCCCGTGTGCAAGTTGCGACGGTTAAAAATCCCTCGGCAGTTGGAAATCGTAAAGAGTGGGCCACACAGCTGGCTTCCCTGACAAAATTTACAAAATTAGGAAAACTTACCCACAGTAAAAATGTTTATAGAATGTGTGATTTCTGTAGACACACATTAGGATCCTCGTCGGTGAGTTACTGTACTGTGCTGAGATCCTCATTTTGTGATCTAAGGAAGGAGATCAGATAATTGATGGAGGTGTCCACGTGCAATGAAGATGGTCCATAAAACCAATCCATTTGCTTTGGGCACGTTACGAGAAGAATAAAGTTGGAATACATTGTGATAACAAGAACTATTGAAGAAAAAAGGTGGAATACATTGTGATAACAAGAACTATTGAAGAAAAAAGTTAGAATACATTGTGATAACAAGAACTATTGAAGAATAAAGTTGGAATACATTGTGATAACAAGAACTATTGAAGAATAAAGTTGGAATACATTGTGATAACAAGAACTATTGAAGAATAAAGTTGGAATACATTGTGATAACAAGAACTATTGAAGAAAAAAGGTGGAATACATTGTGATAACAAGAACTATTGAAGAAAAAAAAGTTAGAATACATTGTGATAACAAGAACTATTGAAGAAGAAAAAAAAGATAAACGACGGCAAAGAGAGAAGATAATGGTCAGTTTGACATCATGAAATGGAATTTAGTGAATAGAACTGATAAACAGCATTGAGGATACAAGTTATGAAGAGACATGATCACTTAAGACAACTGGTATGGTACTTACAGAAGAAAAGTAAGGCGGTTATAAATTCTATAAAAGATGTTATCCCTACGGGCAACAAGCAATCAGGAACTGCTTTGCTCAGTGCAAAACGCACAGCCAGGCGCAAGTGCAGTCTTTAAATCATAATCCAGTGTAATCTCTTCACAGAATTATTTACATGTTTATAGATGTAATATGAATGTAGGATATTAATCATCTGAAGACTTAACAATCCATTTCTCTGTCCAGCGCAAGGCAGGATCGCACCGGATACAATATTGAACATCTCAAGGAAAATACAAATAGACACTAAAACACAACTGAAAAAGCGGAGGCCCACGGATATAGGCAAGTAAACGGAATTGCAAATTTTACATCTAAGTATTTGATTGGTTGATAGATGCTAGGCATTATGAGACGTCTGTATGCTATAGGTCCCGTGAGAATGAAAGCTCGCGCTCATTTCCATAATGTGTATTCTTCTTGTTTTTTAGTTGATAATTTTGAAGAGAAGCCAAGTTGACCCACCAGCACGCTTCCATCTCTTCATGTCATCCTCCATTTGTTACAGAACGCTCCTACTATTGAAGTATCTTCAAGAACTCACAGAATACTCACGCTAGTTCCGACTCAAACATTCAGGAATACGGACAACGTTCTTGGACGCGGATGGGGGAAGATGAAAAAACGCAAACTTCTTACAAGATTGTGAAACGAAACAAGCATGCCATGGTGATGCTAGATAGGGAAACGATGAGACATCATTAGCATATATTTGAATATCTGGCCACTTGGATTGCGTGTTTGTGTCTGCTGGCTTGTCTTGCTTACATTTGTGATGTTACAAATTCTTCTTCTTCCATAACTTCTTGCTCTCTTTTGTATATTCTTCTTCGTGTTCGTTTCTCCTTCTTGCTCGTCTTCTTCTACCTGTTTCTCCTTCCTTATACGATATTTTGATGCTTATTTTTTCCTCATTTTCTTCGATTCTTCTATTCTTTTTTTCTTCTAACATTACTAATCTGTTACGTCCAGTTGGTGTGGAGGGAAAAGATCTTTGCAGAAACACATATGTTAGGATAGATAGACGAAAATTGCATCAACTACGATACTAAAGCGGTCAATGGAAAGTGGTGTTCCATTAATGACCTTTGATGAGGGGCGAATGAAGGAATGAAGGCTCCATTTCTTTCTTTCTGTCTGCCGGTCGGTCTGTCTGTCGGTCATTTTTCTTTCTTTCTACCTGTCTGTCTTTCTTTCTGTCTATATGAGTGCATGTGTGTGTGTGTGTGTGTGTGTTGAATTGTAAACAATGGTCTTTCGAGAAAAGTTGTCCATCTGAGTAAAGCATTAAACATATATGTGCGTATATGTTTATATATCTCTGCATGTTTAACTCCTTTAATATCAGATGCGTTTTTGAGCGTGAAAGATGCATGTTTATGAATTATGTATTTTGACTAGCAATAACCAGTCAATATTGACAGGTTTTTAATTATAGTGTTGTTTCGGTTACATGTATTACAGACGGTACTATCACTACTGTGGTCATTTCATTGCAGGCGACAGTCATTAGATATTTGTAGTGAAAATTATATGGATGTATTAAATATGAAGACACGGAGTAACCTTCCTAAATGACATGTGGAGCAGTAATAATGATCTAATGGACAGTAAATTGACTAAATAACTAACATTTCTTTTATAACAACATGTCTCGTAATTGTTCGTGGATCTTTTAAAATCGTGACTTTCCATATTTAATGTCTATCACTTTGAAAATGATATCTACATTGATGATACCTATTCATCGTCTCCGTATACTTCACACTTGCTGTAGTGTTCACATTTCTACCTGAAATACCTTGTTTAGTGCAACGTGGCTGCAGCTGTGAAAGTACTTACTTAGTCCGTTTCCCCTTCTCCTTGACCATCGTTGAGTTGCGTACCGGTCTCCCATTCTGTAGACTGTCGACACCTTCCACAGATGGGACTCATTTCTGAAGGTTGTGGATTCTGCTTTTAGGGGGTTGGATGTTTGCCCATGGGCGCTCCGTGAATGTCGACTTCGACATAGGTGCGGTACCATGCCTTTTTTTTACTTACCAAACCACTCTTGCCACAGATAGTCCTCATTTTTGAGGTTTGGAAAAATGCTTTTATGGTTGCTAGTCATCGGAGTGGCCATGACTCTTTCGTTATCCCGTATGTCAAGACTGGGACATGGAGGAAAGTGATTGGTATAAAATCATGATTTATGTTTAACTTCCAACCACTTTTCTATTTTCGGGAGAGTACTTGCTGGAAAGGAATAAGCCCAAATTATTGTATGGCCGTTTCAAAAAGTCTCGACCAGTCCTGCTGCTTTTCGAGTGGTTAGTTATGTACTCTTCTTTATGAGCTGCATGGGAAAGTATTAGAAATAAAATGCGCAATCCGAGATTTATGGTTGCAAAATTTGACCGAACTGACCGACGTATTTTCGGAGAGTACATATATGGTATTGAAATACAATTGATTGTGTAACTTAACCATGTGTGTGTGGTGTGCGTCATTCACCCCCTTTAGCTTTCTACAGGTTTAAAGCATTTAAGTGTGTTCCCCCGTGGGAAAATTTTATGCGCTATTTTTATTGCGTATTCTGTCCAACCCCCATTTTTATGATGTGACCTTTCCGTGACCATCATACATTCGGCGGGTATTATTCTTATTTGAATTCTTTGATGTGTATAAATGTGTGTGTGTGTGCTTTATTTTTTGCCAGCAGGTCCCCTTGCCAACAGGTTAGCACCCAAGTGAATGTGCTTTGTTTCTTCTGCGGTTGACTTTTTTTCTATTCCCAATCATTTTTTTCTTTTGGCTTGCTCTTATAGCTTACTGGACGATGGATCCACCATGTCCCCTGCAAAGAGTGCCTGCACCAATGAATGTCATGCTCTAATCAATAGCGGTGGACCATCTCCTGTAAAGCCAATCAATGGCTTGCTCTTATAGCGGTGACATCCCTGCACCAATCAATGGCTTGCTCTTATAGCGGTGACATCCCTGCACCAATCAATGGCTTGCTCTTATAGCGGTGACATTTCTGCCAATTTGTTTGACATGATGAGGCCCACGTTAGTCGTCTTGTGTGAAATGCCTGAGGATGAAGTAGCTTTAATATTTCGCTGTCTCTTCAGGACTCCCGAGAACTACAGTGGGTAAGTGCCTATCAGAGAACAGTTATGTTTCTGTGTATTGTGTGATGGATAGGATACATGAGAGTTTCTGGGTCATTTGGACTGCTAGGACATAATGTGTGACATGTTCTGTTATGAGTTCTGGGTATATTCAGTCAATTTGGAACTGCTGACAAGAGCAAGATAAGTGCCGCCAGTGCAACAGGAGGTGAGAAGAAGAAGCTGGCTGTGGATAGAACGCATACTGTGCAAACCTGCAGATATCATTACAGGGCAGTCCTTGTTGTTGAATCCACATGATATGAGAGACCAAAGAGGGCATGGAAACGGGGACAGGAGACACACACGAAAAAGGCTAATGTAACAAGTTCAAACAGATAGCACAGGACATGAAGACTTGGCATAAATTTGTTGATGGCTTATGCTTCTTGTGGAGGTGAAGGGTGAATATAATGACGTGTCTAAGTTCGTATAGAACAAAACGTTATAGCCAGACTGTCCTTAGCGCGGCTACCATGAGCCTGTGGTGGGGTCCTCATTACGTTCCCGACATTACATTTAAGAAAATTATTCTGAATTGTTATTCTGGTTCAGAATGGACGTAATTGAACTCCGGGCAATTGGACACGTGCTCACTCATTCTATGTCAACGTGAATAAATGCTTGCTGTTCCGGTTGTGGCAGTATTGTCTTCCTTGCTCCGCAACGGTGATCTAACTTATAATAAAAAATAATAATTATATATATATATATATATATATATATATATATATATATATATATATATATATATATATATATATATATATATATATATATATATATATATATATATATATATATATATATATATATATATTTCATCATAGAAGGGGCGGGAGAATAATAAGTTCATGATAGCTTAGATGATCTCAGTTATTATGCTTGCTTTTCTTTAAAATCATGTGGGACTCCCTTAAATAGAAGCATCATTCTTCTGTTTATATCTCTGCCATGAGTAATTTTGAACGAAGGGTGAAAACTTTGAAGGCTCTGTTGCAATATGCTTATTGTCACAATGTTGTTTGCGCATAAATGGGCGCTGAACTTAACTGAGAATTATTGTAAGATTTTTAATAAGTACAAAAACTTTTGTGCACTATTATTGAACATAGAGGTCTTAATGTATTAACCACTCGATTTGTAGATTGGTATATGACGTTTGCTTTTTGGTAGGTCCTTAGTGATGACGTAGATTGGTAAATAACTTCTCATGGAGGACCAACGCTTTGTCAATGGTCTGACACACTATTGTATAGTCCTGTTTTATATTATAGCTTCCGAGGTAAGCCTATTCTAGGACTGGTATTAAGAATGAGTAATAATATTCAAACTTACGTGGACGTGGAAGTAATACACCGTAAAAACCGGAGTTAAAACCTTCCATTGTCACCGAAGTGATAGAAGTTATTATGGATCACAGAAATCCAGCATTGAAATATTAGTTGACTATAATCTGCATGTATTATGAACAAATTCGATGACCTGATGACTGGACGTAGAACCTCATTTTACCATTTTATATATATATATATATATCGGTGACAATGGAAGGTTTTAACTCCGGTTTTTACGATGTATTACTTCCACGTCCACGTAAGTTTGAATATTATTATTCATTTCTTAATACCAGTCCTAGAATAGGCTTCCCTCGGAAGCTATAATATAAAACAGGACTATACAATAATGTGTCAGACCATTGACAAAGCGTTGGTCCTCCATGAGAAGTTATTTACCAATCTACGTCATCACTAAGGACCTACCAAAAAGCAAACGTCATATACCAATCTACAAATCGAGTGGTTAATACATTAAGACCTTGGCCTCTATGTTCAATAATAGTGCACAAAAGTGTACTTATTAAAAATCTTACAATAACTCTCAGTTAAGTTCAGCGCCCATTTATGCGCAAACAACATTGTGACAATAAGCATATTGCAACAGAGCGTTCAAAGTTTTCACCCTTCGTTCAAAATTACTCATGGCAGAGATATAAACAGAAGAATGATGCTTCTATTTAAGGGAGTCCCACATGATTTTAAAGAAAAGCAAGCATAATAACTGAGATCATCTAAGCTATCATGAACTTATTATTCTCCCGCCCCTTCTATGATGAAATATTGACTCGTTTTTTCGGACCCCTCAGCCGCTGTTGATTTCCACAGGTACTTAAGACCGGTCCTTCTCTTCAGTACTGAAACTATTATGGCAGCAGCATGTCCCTTGCAGCAAAGCCGGGGTAAATGCTCAGGTTGTCCCGTATGATGTAGGCGTCTAATGTCGACTGCTGGCAACTTGTACCACAAATCCGTAATCGGGCTTGATGAACGAAACGACCGTAATTTATTGCAGTTAGTTTAAGATGCAGTAATCCCTTAGATAAATGATGTCACAGTGTACTGAATCCTTCTGCTATTTCTACTTAAGGAGGATCCTAAGGGTTGGGATTTCAGTCTGTCATCCATACTCGAACCCTGAGAGCAACGTGGTTTGTGGCAATGATCTGCAACCCATGTCCCTGTATAAAATGTTGTTATCTACCTTTTCCAACATAAAATATTGGTTTTCGCTCCATGCAATCTGGGATAACAAAGATTACTATGTTCTCTCGCAATCGTGTCTGGTGTAACAATAATAATCTCGCTAAACTTAGACTCTCAATCCAACTGGTCAGCGAGTAATCACACAAACACGTCGACGTGGCTGCAAGACAAGTCAAGCGGTCCTGTACCGGTACGCTCAGTAACGAAGTAGTACAAGATATGATAAGATAACTTTGGTCGAGGAGAGGGGGAAAATGCGATAAGGAGCGAGTGAGAAAAAAAGAAAAAGGAGATCATAGGAAAATGGAATATTTGACTTGTCACACCTGTAACGTTGATTGTATACACGCTTGATCCATTCTCTCATCCGTCCGTCTCCGCTAGTTTTACGTTTGATATCAAATCTAGTCGTGTTGAATCATAGGTTGGAGTGTCAATCTCCAACAGGCGTAAGTTAATTGTCCTTATTACCTCTTCCTACACAATATTCTTTTAACAAAGCACTTTTCAAACACTTTTTCAACACTGATTATCTACCCCCATAGAAACAGCATGTGCCTGTCAACATCTCATCCATAGGTCAACATTTCTTTTCCTCTTCCGCTCGTTTTTGTGTGTGAATAATTTGTTTTATATCCATGTAATATCATTATTATATTCACTTTAAAATATTATTATATAATTTACTGTATGTGTGAATGTATCCACATAATACTGTACTTTAGAAATGTGAGTCGTGAGAATGTACCCGCATACCACTGTACTTTAGAAATGTGAACTTTTTTTTTACTGCTAAAAGACTTTTCCTGCCACAGAAGTGCGTAAGAAAGTGTTATTGTTATTATTTCATTTTCCACCAAGAATGTATGGACATAAGCGAGAATGTGTTTATGTAATTTTTGTATTGACGATTGATGACACATTCAAAAATACAGATTAATTGTAGACGGATTGACCGCATGAGTGAGTGTCGGTATACAGAATTTATTTATTTTTATTTATTGTTTTATTTATTTTATTTTATTATTACTTTTTTCCCCCAATTACTAGCTTGTTTTTTTCAAAAAAAAAACCTACTCATTTTTTAAATTATGATTGCATACTGTAAATGAATGCTGTTATGGTAACTTTATAATGTTGCATGCCTTTAAATTAATGCTTAAAGCATCATGTGGGAATGAAAGGATATAGTATGCAAGATTAATGAGAGTGGAAGGTGATAATGTGTTATTCTGTGTTGTTATTATTTTTCTTCACACTATCCTTTGGACACCCGAACCAAGGTAGACGCTCTCAGATGTCGGAGGTGATGGAGATGAAAAGGTAGGGTGTCTCTGGACTGGTTTGCGTGGGTGATGCGCTGACATTATGTATGGAGGGATGATATGGATAAAGTTCCACCCAGAGCAACTGTATACTCGTTACATGGACGTCACACTGACTCACGACGAGGAAGCGAAAAAATAACAGCTGGTGACGTTTTCCAAACATTTATTAGGACGCCACAATAGGTACGCTGACACTGACAATCAATCACAAGCAATGTAGGGCATATCAATCAGCATAATGTAAAGTTCCTCAATAAATTGTGCATTCAAGTAAGCTGATCTCATAGATATGTTAGTTTCAGCAGGTTCAGCTCAAACATAAGCAATATGCGAGTTAAGCAACTCTTTCCTGATACAAATGGATCATATAAATATAGGCAAGTCTCAATACAAGCCGCACGGAAATGGCGGGTTATGAATCCAGTTCACGTGGACCTTCTGTGGACATATTTTCAAAGTCTAACCTTCGTAGAGGCATCTCCACTGGCACAGCGAAGTTCGAGGAACATAATAATAACTGTTCTGTGGGCATAAGTAGCCTGAAACATAGATATATCAGGTATAGAGATATCTGGTGTACTTCTAATAACAACGTCTCTCCTCTGCCTGACGATGCGAATGAGTCGAACAACAAAGTCTAACTTCACCGGCTACAGGACAAAGTAGGAGGAGAGATTACCTTTGTGTTCGAGAACACCACAATTCCACCCGTCTCCAGACGTTAGAATTAAACACATGGGACTAATGTTAATAGACCTGCCATAAAACTCACAGAAGGTTTTTCCCATGATGAAATAAAAACTCGGGGACATCAGAACATGTCTTGCCCCGTACACAGATCACATCTCGACATGACGGACGTTCCTTTTCAAAAACACACCCAGTCTGGGCATGCGCTAAAGTTAACTTTGAACTATATTCAAGTGGGACAACTACATATTTACTTTCATTCGAAGCAAAAAATAAGTATTCGCCCTTTGACTAGAGTTCTAATCTTAGACCCAAAATATTATTAACAAATATTTTCAAATATACACAAGCATACAGACAAACAAATATCTTTCTATATATATATATATATATCTATTCATTGCCAATACCAGAATCTGTGCGTAACAGAAGGGCAGAATGTTAGACGGGCCTGCGCGCCCAATTCTGTACCCTTCGAAAATAAAGTTCGTTCGTTCGTTCGTTCCTTATCCATATCCAGTGCCGACCCGCGGTAGCATAGTGGTTAGTGCACTGGCTTCCTAGCTCAGTGGTCTATGGTTCGATCCCCAGATGAGGTGGGATTTTTGTAGGCCGCAAACGGCTCCTGGGTTGACCCAGCCGCAACTGGGTACCAGAGCAACTCTGGGAAGGTTAAGGCGGCCGGCATGATGCTGACCACATCACCCCTAGTGTGCCGATGGTCAAGAAAATATGGGCCTAACACCATATTCTCAATATGCCTCAATGGGCGTGTAACGGGATTCTTATCCTTTTCTAAACTTTCCTCCAGTATTGCTGCTCCCAAAGGTTACCTAGTTGGCCACCCTCGCGTTACAGTTAATAGTTTGGTATTCTAAATGTACGGGTTTTATTAAAATTAGAAGGAACAGAAACATTACTTTTGATTAGCCCCTTGAACATTTATCCAGTTTTTGGTTTGCTTTGGTTTTTGATCCATGCACGTGAAAATTGGTGTTTCTCTGATGCATCGTAAACCTGGTCCCACCGCAAGTGGGATTATAACATGGGTATATAGTGTTTTTTATAGTTCGTTCACAAAGAGTAACCTTATATTTATGTCTGTTGCTAAAGGCGAAAACGTAGAGAAGATACGTATACAATTAAAATATGCTAGCTGTTGGCGTTAACATAAAAAACCATTCATAATGCTTACAATTTAATTGAAGCAATTCGTAGATTATTAGTGACAAGAAGCAAACAAGTTCCAATGGATCAAGATATGAGAAATAGGCGGGGGCGATGAAATGGACACATTGAGTAAACCTGTTGATAACATTACCAGTGAGTCCTTGTTCTGAAATTCTCAAGGTAAGAGATATAGAGGCAGACGGAAGAACAGATGGAGATGAGAACTTGAGACAGAAATGATTTTGTGCGGAAGGCATCCAAAGACCTTGAGTTGATGGCACTCGACAGGAGTACTTGACGAGTTTATCAAAGACCTATGCTTTTTTGAAAGATACAGGGTACTGATTGAATGATTGATTGTTTCGAGGATTCTTATTTACTTAGTCGTTCCTTTTCTTCCGTGAGGTGTAGAGGTTTGGAAGAGAGAGAGCGCTATACTATCCTATTGGCTGTCTTCTTCCTGCCCTGGTTCCATTCTAGTCCCCGGTCCTTCAAAGACTGTCTAATGTTATTGTTTTCCAAGCGGACTCTGGGTCGTCCTGGAGGTCTGGATCCCTGGTTCTTAGTTTCCATTGCTTGTCGTGGTAGCCGATCTTCTCCCACTCTGCAGACATGGCCAAACCATCTTAGTTAGTTCGTGGATTCACTATCGTCTATCTCCTTTTTTTCGAGCATGGTGCCAGCACTGCAGTTAACTCCCTTCTAGGATACCTACTCCAAGCACATGTTCCTGCAACGTTGGTTTCTGTAGATATTTGTTTTACGTTTTGAGGTTGCCAAAAAAGGTTGAAATGGTATGAGAAAATCACTAATGTGGATGTGATAACAAGAACCAGACAAGTGCCAGTGGAGGGAGACCAAAGAACACTTAGAGACGAATACTGGAGATAGACTTGAAAGGAACGAGGAAGACATGGAAAGACGTTAAGCTGATGGCACAGGGCACGAAGACGTGGCAACAGTTTTTTGAAAGCCTATGCTCCGTTAGCAGCTGACTAGTGATGATGATGACGTGAGGTTGCCAGCCCCAAGCACAACCTCATATTAGTTATCGTTTTTGACTTACCTGAACCCGTTAAACCCCAAATAGAAGTGAGAACCAAAACTGGTAGATTTGTGAGTACATTACATAGAAATAATAAAAAAGATATTTGTAAGCGTTGCGTAAGCCCATATTCCAGACTCAGTTGTGATTAATTTACTGCAACGGCAAGTATAAATAATTCATCCGGTAATGATACAACAGGCTGCAATTAAACACCATTATCTGTACCCGTGGTCCCAAAAATGATGCTCATTATTATTCCGAGCGATGCTAATTGTGATATTAATCTGTGAGTTTCATAACTGCGAGGCGTGTGGATCGACGGGCTCTGAACAAGCAACCGAAATATAAAAAAGGACATCCTTAAAATGGGCTCACACTTGGCTCAATAATGAAAATATCGCGGTAAATGTAGTCAACAGAACAAAGAATAAACATAAACATGTGTGTGTGTGTTTGTGTGTGTGTGTGTGTGTGTGTGTGTGAGAATGAGAGAGAGAGAGAGAGATAAGAAGAAGCGAGAGAGAGGGAGAGAGAGAAAGAGAGAGAAAGAGAGATAATGTCTGCTTATTATATGTAAATAAAGTCGATGTAAACTAGTTGAAGAATATATGTAATACATACTGCACAATTGTTTATATCGAGTAAAGTGCCAACGTGAGACAATTTTACTTTAACCAAACAGGCGTGCTAGACGGCTCTTGGGAGAATAATGTATGATATCATGACGCACCTAGAGCTTCATGTGTTAGAATGAGTTAAATAGGAAGAGTTCATGTTCTTGGCACTCAAGAAAAGAATCGAAGGCCAGTCAACAATACATCAAGCAATCAGTCAGTACTTCATACCAGAGATTGCACATTTAAACCTTTCTTGTCTCTTTGCAACTTTGGGCGTCAGGTCTACCGTACTTCACAGCCAACAAAGTCTCTCAAAAATTATCCCAGCTTTCACAAATCAAAAATATTTGTATGTCATAAATCTAGACTTACATTCCATAAAGCCAATATACAAAGTCACATTCCTTATTGCTCATATATCCGAAATAACAGCTGGTGTTCCGTTCTAAAATGTCTAAGTTGCCACTACAATGTAAAAAAATAAAGAAACAAATTGTTTTTTCTTTTTTTTTTAATCGTACGCCCGCTATTACTCGAGGCGAAATCTCCTGTTATTGTTATGCAGAATTAACATCATTGCACTCCGGGCAAACCCATAGGTGCTCAGTCTCCATCAGTATATGTCGAAGAGTGTGAATGCTAATTGCTCCTGTAGCTCACTGGCTGTAAACACGACGGATGCATCCTCTCATACGTCCATCTCTACTAGCTTTATGTTTGATGCCAAATTCCAACAGTCTTAACCTTGATGATCAATCTATTGCAGTGTCATTCTCTAACAGGTGATCATTAATTGTTCTCCGTATATCTCCCTTATCCACCACTGGTGTAAGACAAGGTGATATCCTGTCACCTTACCTTTTCATACTCCTCATGGACGATGTCATTAAGGCATGTAAGGAGAGAACAAGAAAGTATTCAGTGGGGTACTGGAAGATGAGACAGGTCTGTATTTCGGAGCTGGCATTTGCTGATGATGTTGCCCTGATTGCTAAATCAGAGGCACATCTCCAATTCAACCTGCAAGTCTGGAAGGAAGAGCTGGAGAAGAGAGGGATGGTCATAAGCAGCTCTAAAACAAAATCCATGGTGATATCACGAGAAGAAAGAAGACATCGGATTAAGCTGGGAGAACAGGTCCTGGAGCAGGTAGACCACTTTAAATACCTCGGAGCTATTATTGACCGAAAGGGAGGCATCAAAGAAGAGTTGGCCACTCGAAAAGCAGCAGCTGGGAGACTTTTTCAGGCCATAAATCGAGGATTCCTCAGCAAGAGAGAGGTTGGTAAGAAAACGAAGACGGCTGTATACCGCTCCACCTATGTCCCAGTCTTGACATATGGATGCGAGTCATGGGCAATGACTACAACCCACAAAAGCCAGATCCAAACCTCAGAAATGAGGTATCTGAGGAAGGTGGTTGAAGTAACAAGAAGAGACATGGTACGCAACCAGACGATACGTCAAGGCCTTAAATCCCACCCCCTGCAGACCCAAGTAGAACAGTCCCAACTAAGATGGTTTGGCCATGTCTGCAGAATGGGAGAAGACCGGCTACCACGACAAGCATGAGAAACAAAGAGCCAAGGATCCAGACCCCCAGGACGACCCAGAGTCCGCTGGGAGGACAACATTAGACAATCTTTGAAGGACCGAGGACTAGAATGGAACCAAGCCAGGAGGAAGACAGCCGATAGGATAGTCTGGCGCTCTCTCTTCCAAACCTCTACACCTCACGGTAGAAGGGGAACGACTAAGTAAGTATATCTCCCTTATCCATATCCGGTGTCCCCACTATGGGTGCTCTTGATGCTAGTCTGTCAGCTCTTTCATTACCACATACCCCAGCATGACCAGGACAGTAATTCCACACCAGCTCTTGTAGAATGGAAGCTTCTAAGAATGTTTTCCATTCATGCCGCAAACAACCACTTTGAACCTTCCAAAGCATGGACTGAGAGCCGGACACAATGATAGCCTTTGTTAATGAAGTTTCAGTTATCCACCTTAAGGCTGCAGTAACAGCCTCGACCTCCATTCTCATGCTGGAAGTTGTTATCTTGTAAGCCCCGCTATGTTCGGCGACGATTCTGCCCTGTACCGAGCAGAGAAGCCCCAACCGGATTTCTCACCACGGATCACCGACCCATCTGTATACACGATGGCATCACCATCCCCAGAATAATCATGTATCAGTTGATTAATTTCCAGTTCTGCTATTCCATTCCCCCAATTTCTACACTCTCTCCCAAGGCTGATGATGACCCGCTGGTAGTTATCCTAGTTCTCATCTGACATACACAATTATTCCCCCTTGAATATATTGTCAACTGTGGCCACCTGTTTGATAGTTGTCTCTGCCTGTGCCATCCATGACATCTCTCTCTTTATTCTTGCACCCTTAATGTCATCTATGTTACCATGCAGAGGGTGCCGTTTGTCTGTGGATACTCGCATATAGGCTTTTGCTTGGGCCACCGCATATCTGGATTTAATCGACAGCACTCCAAGCATGTATCTCATTGTCACAATGGGGGTATCTCGCATACAGCCCAAGACTATGCGCATCCCTTCATTCTGAATGTGTTCTAGTCGTTCACATTGTGTTACTGACAGCGTGAGTATCCCCTGCCCATACTCAATGACCGATATGACTAGCTGTTGATAAAGAAGAATTAGTAATCTCTGCTCCAGACGCGCCGCGGCCATTATTTTCAGGGCTGCTAGACCTCTCCTGCATTTCTGTGTGAATCTCCTGTTAATATGCCTAACCTGAGACTGATTTTACGTGAGTATCTCTTTTTTCCCTGTGCAGGTGTCCTCTCGCCATTCAGGCAGATACTCGCCGATTTCGGAGGTACCTATTAGAACTGGGTCGGCTCAGGAGCCGTTGAGGTAATTCCAGTCCCTGGTCGACGACACCCCTTCAGATGTCCTCGCCAGGGCTGGAACCAGGATCACCCGATCGTCATCGCAGTGTGGTAACCATTACACCAGCGTGGCCCCCAAACAAATAATAAAAATAAAGCAAAATAAAAAGTACTGTATGTAGTTTATATAGGAGATATCATTCCCATTGGTCAGCTATTTTCACAACTGTGTTATCTTCTGAAACTTTCTTCCACTTCCACGATCTCCTATTTGCACAATCAATGTTAAAAGGTAGGACACCTTCATACTTGAAGAGAAAAAAAATTCACGTTAATATTGCTCAAATGCGGGACGTCATTACCTACTTTTTGAAATTGCTGAACCAAAAGCTGATTTTTTTCAGTAGTTGATTTAAGTATGCTAATGATGTTTTTTTTTTAATTCTTCTTTTCCTGTGCACTCGGAGCCACATCTGCTGCTGGTCATATTGCAGAAAGCCTAGTTTAAACCATTCATATTCTACAGTGTGGTTTATGCAGCCATTTGTTTTATATGATGAAGCTCCCTGCACATCTTTATATTAGTCACTTCGTACGACTTAGAATCAGTTCTATTTTTCTTTTATCATCATAGCGACCTCTTGGAACTAAAGGAATGTACAAATGTATATTGGAATGTTTTACCCACACCAGTCGAAGCTAACAACTACGCCACCTTTAAAAGAAACCCGCATTCACATATCAAGCTCACTGAAGCATTTACCTTAATAATGCATTAAGCGGATTAACCTCGATTGTACTTAATGTCACTTTTGCATGAGTATTACCTGTTCATTGTTATAGTTGGAAATTTAAATATTACTTGCTTATCTATCTATCTATCTATCTATCTATCTATCTATCTATCTATCTATCTATCTATCTATCTATCTATCTATCCATCTATCTATCTATCTATCTATCTATCTATCTATCTATCTATCTATCTATCTATCTATCTATCTATCTATCTATCTACTTACGTATCTACCTACCTACCTACCTACCTACCTATCTGTCTGTCTGTCTGTCTATCCGTCTGTGTCTGTCTGTCTGTCTATATATCTCTGTCCGTCTGTCTGTCTGTCAGTCGGTTTGTCTGTCTGTCCGTCTGTCTGCCCGTCCGTTTGTCTGTCTCTGTCTGTCTGTTCGTCTGGCTGTCCGTTTGTCTGTCTCTCTGTCAGTCCGTCTCTCTGTCCGTCTGTCTGTTGTTCTGTCTCTGTTTCTGTCTGTCTCTGTCTGCGTGTCTCTCTGTCTCAAACATTTGAGTTAATGAAACATCATCCTCTTCTGTTTTCGCACTGTGTGGAGCATGCAGCTACCACATGACATGACCACCTTGAGGAAGCCTACGCCAAAGAACAAACACTTACAGCGATGTTTACTGTAGAAACTAGTTCACATATTGTTTACTGTAGAAACTAGTTCACATATTGTTTACTGTAGAAACTAGTTCACATATTGTTTACTGTAGAAACTAGTTCACATATTGTTTACTGTAGAAACTAGTTCACATTGGCGGGGGC